>JARQOD010000002.1:582834436-583028055 GCA_033576555.1 Oophaga sylvatica
ATTGACTTGCTTTGGCACGATAGAGTGCAACCTTTTTTTGTATATTGTCTATGGAGGTAGCTGCTCCTGGTTTGCACCTAATTCACACTGGTTTGGATGTGCCAGTCAGTTTTCTTTTACTTCTATGTTAGCTTACTGACCGAGCACTCCGCCCATCACCATGTGGTGATTTTAATTATAGCAGGTTCCTGCTCACCCAGAAAAGGCAAGCTTTACTGACAGAGGTGTCCACATTCACCCAGGAATTCAGATATCAGCCTAATAGAGGTATGTTCACATAGGCAGGGACCCATACGTTCTGAGACCACCTTGACGTTGGTGTAGGGGCAGGCATTATTTGGCCAAATTTTGTGCAAAGCGTCTCATTCATTTTTTTCTAATATTCAAAAGCCATATTGCTATTCATGTTTCATATTTCACATTGACTTGCTTTGGCACGATAGAGTGCAACCTTTTTTTGTATATTGTCTATGGAGGTAGCTGCTCCTGGTTTGCACCTAATTCACACTGGTTTGGATGTGCCAGTCAGTTTTCTTTTACTTCTATGTTAGCTTACTGACCGAGCACTCCGCCCATCACCATGTGGTGATTTTAATTATAGCAGGTTCCTGCTCACCCAGAAAAGGCAAGCTTTACTGACAGAGGTGTCCACATTCACCCAGGAATTCAGATATCAGCCTAATAGAGGTATGTTCACATAGGCAGGGACCCATACGTTCTGAGACCACCTTGACGTTGGTGTATGGGCAGGCATTATTTGGCCAAATTTTGTGCAAAGCGTCTCATTCATTTTTTTCTAATATTCAAAAGCCATATTGCTATTCATGTTTCATATTTCACATTGACTTGCTTTGGCACGATAGAGTGCAACCTTTTTTTGTATATGGTGGCGTTTTTAATGTCATGGATTGATTTTGCGTTATTGCAGTCTGTTCCACCTTTGTTGTGTCTTCTGTGACTACTGTTACTAATGCTGCTGATGTTGCAAACAATTTTTTGAAATGTGGAGATTTGAAATTGGGTCTCCATCTGGTGGTTGCCTGTAGTAAAAGGTGTGTCAGAGCATATTATACTGTTTCCACTCTGTGGAAATTGATGCCACTTTTGTGGTGTGTGATAATTTTTTGAAATGTGTAGAATTTCTCTCTGAACCCTCTCTTTACACTTCCCCCTTATTAAACTGTGCCCCCTCGTCATACTGTCCCTACCCACTTTATCCACCCATGCTACACCTTCTCCATATTGCAGGGGAAGAGGAGCTGATTAGTGCTCCTCTTCCGCTCCAGTATCAGCTGACTCATTAAATCAATTGTATTTATGTATTAAAGTAGTTGGTTACTTTCTTTTGTTAGTGTATCTTTCTTTGCAAACTAACCAGCACTTTTGTCCATAAAAGGGTTAAGAGCATGGTCTGGTCACATGCTCTTCCTTCAGCCTCCTCCAGTAGTAAAACACCTCACTTGGGAAAGCTTATGTTTCATTGGAGGAGGCTGATGAACAGGTCTATTCACCTGTGCCTCTATAGCTAGCCATTTTACAGACAGAAGTGCTGCCCAGTTTGTGAGGAAAGCTGTGCTAACAAGAAAAGGTGGCTGAACCCTTTAAGGATGCTAATACAATTTAATCCAGACAGCAGGGAACTGGGTTGGCATCCTGCATTCTACCAATTTACAAAACAGACTTTTAATTTAACAACCCCGATTCCAGCGCAATTAAATCTGACACTTTACTTTATTAGTTTAAGTAAGGGAACCTGTCACGAGGAATAATGCTCTTAACCTGCAGATATGGGGGTAATCTGCAGGTTAACAGCAGTATTATGTTGTCTGGCGCCTGCACGCAGCCGAAGGCAGCAGGGAGAAAATTATCTTTATTCTCCCCGCCAGCATTCGATATTCAGTCATAGCAGCAGGGTGCCGCCGGTTTAGTCACCGCTCTGAGAATACAGAGCTGCTGCTGTAGCCGCATCCCCAGCCCTGACTGACAGCCGGCCGCAATGTAGTCAGTGTCATTCAGGGCTGAGAGCACGGTTACAGCTGCCACTCTGTATACTCAGAGAGATAACTGAACTAGCGCCAGTGCCACCCCCATGACTGAATACCGAATGCTGGTGGGGAAATAAATATCATTTTCTCCCTGCTGCGTGCAGGCACCAGCAGCGTCATAACGCTATTAACCTGCAGATTTACTGCATATCTGCAGGTTAACAGTGTTATTTCTGGTGACAGGTTCCCTTTAAAGAATATACTGGGTGGTGGTCTTCACCATTATGTTGACAGGGAAATGCTTTCAATTTGCACCCAAAAAAAGCTCTCTTTAAACTGCAAGAAAAATGAACATAGAATTAAAAATCTATATTTTTGAGGGTTTATGTGAACATGAGTTTGTTCAAAATGGACAACTCCTAGCCAGTCCAATAGGTTAGAAAATGTTTTTTTTTTTGCGAGTATTTCTCTAAGGCCGGAGTCAGACACAGCGTATAAAAAATCATTCCGATTTTGTCTGCCGAGAATTGCACAAATGTTCTCCGTATGGTGATCCGTATGTAATCCGTTTTGATGCGATTTTTTTTCTGGCATAGCACTCGTCCGTATTTATCGCTGGTGTGACTCCGGCCTTGCTCCAATTTTGCAATAGAGCAAACAGGCAGATATTGAGGTCACCAGTTGTGCATGTTCGGCCCATACACTTAACTTGTGCTGGCATCTATTTGCAGGTATCAGTACATTGCAAGGCAAATAGCTTCTACCATAATGTATTAATAGAAATTGACTTTCATATACAAGATGTTAACTTAGGAGTAGATTTTGGAAGCTGTTTAAGTTTTGGACAGTGTGAACTTAAGACTTGACAGTCTTAAGTTGTACCAGATTTATTATATTGGCTCATGCAGTATATGCATGTTTGGTGCATTATTAAGACACTTCTGTTTGTCTAATTTTATTAGTTGGCTTCCTTTATGCCAGAAATTTGGCACAAAATTTTGGGGCATTGTAAGGAGGAAGACCGGGCTGCGAGTAACTGTACCGAGCCGGGTCCGGAACTGTTGAGGCTGCCTCCATGTTGCCTGGGGAAGAAATGAGGGAGCAGACCGACCTCATGACGCAGGTAGGAAGGGCCAGATGAAGCAGAAAGCGTGCGCAGCGGCAGGAAGTTTGGCGCCAACCAGCAGCACGCGCAACCAGGTGAGCAGCGTGCTCCATCCCCTGAGTATTGGCGCCGTGACAGGCCGTGTCGGTTGGCCCCCTCCATCTGCAGTGGGACCGCTGTGCAGAGAGGTGCTATGAGCTCAGTAACTGCTGGAGACAGAGGTGTCGTGCCTCAGTGACTGTGAATACTGCGCACGTGCAGAGAAGGAGAGCCAAGTAGACTCTTGCGGCCTTCCCTGCCACTTGCTTCTTGCCTGTTCCCGTTTGACTCTGGAAGTGCTGTGGCCCTGTTTGCTTCCGCCGCACATGTTTATGGACTAAAGGTTCAGTGATTTTGAACAACAGCAACCCGATTACTAGGCAATACAGCGCAGTGGATCAGTCCAAAAGGTTAATAGACCTAAAACCTGAAAATTTCAGAAAGTAAAAGTAAGGTTTTGTCTTTCTTAGGAGAATATCTGTGTGCATAATTATTAGGCAACTATTAGTGTGCAGAATTAGTATGCAACTGTAATGCTTGAGGATAAGGCAGGATAGTCAAGAGAGCATGTAATAAGCAGAAGGGAAAAGATAAAGACAAAGTCAGATTACAGTCCAAAGTCAGACTACCAGGAGAATAGCGGATAAAAGCAAAGGGGTTGAGCAAGTGGATGGTCAGGACTACGTCCAAAGTCAGCCAGCAAAAGATCAATGAACAGATCACAGAATACCAGACAAACAACACCACCAAGGAAATGCTATGATTGGCAGAAATCTGGGCTGAGAGTTCAGTTAAGTAGCAATTAATTTGAAAAAGGGAGCACCTGCTAGAAGCCCACACCTCTTAGTTTCTGATTGGACGGCTGAGCTGTCAATCAAGGTACCAACAGCTCAGCACACCCCTGCACCAGATTGGATAACTGAGC
Source organism: Oophaga sylvatica (assembly GCA_033576555.1). Classification (NCBI taxonomy): domain Eukaryota; kingdom Metazoa; phylum Chordata; class Amphibia; order Anura; family Dendrobatidae; genus Oophaga; species Oophaga sylvatica. Next base: position 582,838,491 of record JARQOD010000002.1, read on the forward strand.
TTTCTACCAACACACTGACAGCTCAGCAGGACCCTTCACTCGATTGGATGACTGAGCTATTACTCACTGTCCCATGACATGCTGAGGGGAGGAATCATGACAGCAATTAAATGAAAAATGTAAATGTTCCATCTCAATTGGTTATTTTCATTTGTTAAAGTGAGAATAATATCCAAACAGCTCAAAATGTCCAAAAATGCATAAAAAAATCAATGGACAATATAACCATCCTTCTTTTCATTAACAGTCATAAGCTCCATTCATTGTGTTTTCAGTTTCTTAATAATGGCTATCCAAGCAGTGTAAGACTTAGATGTGATACAGCATTGTTCTGCATAAAAATCATGGTTTACTTGAAATCTGCAAACTTTTTCCTGTACCACTGCATAAAGAAAGTGTCTTATAAAAATTGGCAGAAGTTTTGGAGTTGATTTTGAATCCCTTCTTCAACCCCAAATTATTGATCCAGGCATGAGCCCATCCATCTGGTCCAACAAGAGTCACTGTCATCTCTTCAGCCCATAAAACCTTTGAAAAATCTGTGTTCAGATATTTTTTGGTCAAGTCTTGATGTTTCCACATCAGTGGTGGTCATGTTTCAGTCTCAGCCATGTCTCTGAAAACTGAATACCTTGTACTTCTGGGCCTCCAGGGAGATTGCAGTTCTGGAATATGACAGCACTGGAGGATAACGGCTTCCTGGTCGCTTCACGATGGATTCTTCTCAAATCTTTGGCAGTTAATGTGCATGTTTTTCCAACATGTTTTTTCTGACCCTGTTGACTATTTGCAACAAAACTTTTGATGGTTCTGTGATCATGCCCAAATATATTAGCAATTGATAAATGCTGCATCACTCTGTAAGACTTATCATGACTTTTCAGATTTTTTTTGGCCCATTTTGTCTGAGAAAAACAAGTCGCCTAATAATTCTGCATACCTTTATAAAGAGTGTTGTATCCTAAGGCCTCACCCTGCTCATTACACAAATACACATCACATGATCTGCTTCATCCAATAAGCATTCACATTTATACAGTGCAGAGTTGGAAAATCTGCATAAAACTTATGATATGGTCAAAATAGTCACTTGCCTAATAAGTGTGCACATATTGGCCCCGATACATCATTTGCATATTTTTTCCAAGTCACTTTCCTTTTTTGTTGTGTGCTATTATTGCCATTTTTAGTGCCAAGTTCATCAAAAGGCGCACGGGATATATATGCATAGTAATAACGTGTACGTAAAAGTCCAATTCATGAAAATATAAATTGTTCAGCACACTAGGTAAATTCTGTAAGGCAAAAAATAAATAATCAAACCCCCAGAATTGCTGTTTTTAATTAGCCCCACCGCCCTCAAAAATGAAATGATAGGGGGCGTGGCTTGACCGTCCATCTGACTAACTGCATGTTGGAGTAGCTCCTGGGGAGAGCTCTGTCTGAGACCCACCACGGCTTCTATTTTCTCCCATTATGGTGCGAAACGGCAGAGATAGACTGGAGGAACACAGCGGGACCCCCAAAAAGCCAAAATCACACAGCAGTTTGCAGCGGTTTGCTCATAAAAGCCGGACTGCTACACCACAGGCCTCTCCTAAGATGGCGGCGGCAGCCGGGACACACAACCAGCAGCAGCAGGACTGGGAGAGTGCAGAGAGTGAAGAGGAGGGGGGTGAGGAAGAGGATGCCCCTCTCACCAAAGCCTTCTTCAAGGCGGCTATCCGTCGCTCGCTTCAGCTGCAGCAGAAGCAATTACAAGCAGCTCTCACCCCACTCACACAGGAGATGGCAGAATTCCGGGCAGACTTTACTGTAATGGGCCAGAGGCTGGATAGTGTGGAAGAAGCCCACACACAGACGAGCGCGACTGTGGCGGACCTGACTATGCAAGTTGAACGGCATGAAGCGCATTTGAACCGTGCCTTTTTAGCTTTGGAGGACCAGGAAAACAGATCGCGTCTCAACAATCTTAGGATTAAAGGATTGCCGGAGACCTGGGCCGCAGAAACCCTCACCAAGGTGGCGACTGAGCTGTTTACTGACCTGTTAGGCCCGGATAGGGCCAGTTCCATACAGATTGAGCGAATCCACCGTGCCTTGAGACAGCGTGGGCCGGCATCTGGCCCTCCAAGGGATGTGATCTGTAAAATCCTCTCCTTCACCGACACCAAGGCCATCCTAGATGCAGCGCGTACACAAGGTACTGTACACTATGCAGACGCTCCTATATTGATTTTTCAGGATCTTGCTGCCTCCACTTTGGCAAAGAGGATGCTGCTTAAGCCGCTGCTAGAGGCCCTAAAATCCCAGAACTGTAAATATATATGGATGTTCCCATTTGGACTGCGAGCCACTGTGAAGGGTAAATCCATTGAATTACATGATCCAGGGGACTTACAAGCTTTCTGGGAGGCATTGGATATGGAGCCTGTTACTATCCCTTCTTGGCTTCCGATCACTGACTCTGTGTCTGTCCGCAAACCAGGGAAGGTGTCGGCGTGGCAAGTAACTGCTACCAAGAGGAAGAAGGGGCACACACGAGCAGTGGAGTGAGATGTGACTGCTTGTGTGGCTTTATTCTGCTTTCTGTACTAAGGAGACGTGCTTCACTTGTTTTCCCTGATGATGATATGCTTTGCCAGATGTAGGGAGGTTCTGAGGATCTTCCAAATTTAATGGTTTTTCCACAGGTCCTTTTTGCTGTAAGGTGTTTCCATGCCTCTCTCTCCTGTGATGGGAATGACTGACTAAGAGTTACATTCATGTTTAGTATAGTCTTGATGCAGTTTGGTTCTCTGTGAAGAAGCTAACTATGCACTGTGCTTAGTTTATAATGTAATTCCTGCTTTTGAACACAGGGGGGAGCACTGAGGGGGTTCTCTCCATATTCTACTTTTTCTCTTCATTTTTTGCTCCTACATTTCCCTGGCTGACTGAGCTGATTGAAGGGGTTTACTTCTACGCTTGGTTGGCTTCCATGAATGGCTATGAACAGGGAGGTATGGAGATTCCCTTTCATATACATGCTTTTTCTATATGTTACTTATTCTGAGTTTGCCAACCCTTTCCCCTTGAGCGGGGGATGGTATGCTGAGAACTGCATTTATGTTTCTGGGGGATGTGGTGGGGTTGGGTGAGCTGAATGGAACTAGACCTTACAACCTGTCCAGTTTTTAGTGTATAATTTATGCTCCTGGACACAGGAGGGAACCCTTGGGTTCTTTCCCATTTAGGTTACCCATTCTTATTTTGCATCTCCTGTTTTCTCTGAGGTTCATTTGTTCTTTGAAATGATTGAGGGATTTTATGTTGTACTCCAACGTTTACTACCTCAGGCTGCCTGTGATTGTCCCCTGCTGCTCATTGGGGGGTTAATCTTCACCAGGCCTTTTGCATGTTGGGGTTTTAAGATGTGTCTTAACTGTTAACAGTTAGGTCTGCGCATACTGCTCAGACCGCCACTGTGGAATGGGAGGATACAGCAGACATGAGTCGGGGGCTCCTCCCCCCCCTTTTTTTTTTTCCTTATTCCGCAATTTACTGTTTAGTTATGTTATTGTTTACTTACCATTTTGGGTTTATTTCTCATGAGACTGGTGGGTCTCAGCCATGCATGCGACTGCCTAGCATGGGTCAAGCCTTTTTTTCTACCATTAAGTCGCCCTTTTTGGAGGAGTTGGAGGTGGAGGGGAGGGTGGGACCTTTTCCAGATCTCTAAGCGGGGTTTGGAACGGGACCTGCTTTCCTATTGGAGCTCCCCGACTTTGTGTATACTCAGGTGTATACACAGGTACGGCTGCTTTGATAACCTTTTGTAGGTTCCTTAGGGAATCATCTATGTTCTTTGTTGTGTTTGTGGTGGATGTTATTTATGTCTGTGTGTTTGTTGGTCTTGGATGTCGGGAGCTTTGCACCTTGTTTTCAAATGCTGCAGTTGATTGGGGCCGTTACCCCTTTCTCCCGGTGGTGGCGCTTTATCCCAGGTTTTGCCATTCCCTTTTTCGCCCCTGACAGTGGTTGCTCTGCTCATCTCTTAACCTCCCTCTTACTTTTCATCCTAATGACCCGTTTCACTGTGCTCCTTCACTTTTCTCTTTTTCTTTGTATCAGTACCTTTTCCGATCGGTTAGGCACGAAGGACTGGTGGGTATTTGGGGGTTATATGCTAAGCTTGTTCTGTATTACTGGACTCTATGATGGCTCCTTTGTCGCTTAAGATAATATCATATAATGTAAAGGGTCTCAATTCTGCGCTTAAACGCAGAAAGGTTTTTTCTCTTCTCAGGCCTGATATCCCAGATTTTCTTTTTTTGCAAGAGACCCATTTCCGCGACAACGGGATCCCTCAGTTGCCCGCCCGGTTTCGTTATTCACAGTGGCTTCACTCCACGGCGTCAGCTTCCAGGTCAAGAGGGGTAAGCGTTGGTGTACGTGCTGATTGCAGATTTTTGTGCGCTGCTTCACTTATCGACACAGAGGGTAGATACGTGTTACTCAAAGGGACCGTGGACGGCCAACTAATCACACTATGTAATCTTAATGCCCCTAACAAAAATACGGCTGCATGGCTACTTAAGATGCTGCGCATGGTTCAAACGTTTGGAGAGGGCGTGTTGATACTGGGGGGTGACTGGAACATAGCATTACAGCCTCTGCTGGACACATCGTCCGGCCACTCCAAGATTGCTCAGAAAGCTTTGCGCGCCATACATAAGCTCTTGCAGGAACTAAAGGTGGTAGATGGTTGGCGATCTTTACATGCCAACGATAGAGATTACAGCTTTTATTCGCGGGTCCATGATTCATACCATCGGATAGACTTCCTATTTGTTTCACAGTCCATACTTCACTGTGTCTCGGAGACTTCAGTGGGTGTGATTTCCCTATCAGACCATGCTCCGATTTCCTTAACCATGTCACTACCGGGACGTATGGGCACCAATTGGTCTTGGAAATTGAATCAGACCCTGTTGGACAGTAAAGAGGAGATGGCGTCTATCGCTTCTCGAATCTCTGAGTACTTTGCGTTGAACGCTACAGATGGGGTATCCGCGGCTTCCACTTGGGAGGCACATAAGGCGGTCATGCGGGGCCATTTTATTGCTTTGGGTGCGCATCTTAAGAAATGTAGGACAGCCAGGCTTCATGCCCTGCTGTCAGACATACATAAACTGGAATCCCAACATAAGAAGTCACTGGGCGGTTCGGTGTTCGCTGAACTCCATACATTACGTTCGCAGTTGAGTGATCTACTGAATGTGCGACTTGCGAAAGCATACCTCCGTGCCCGCCACACGATGTATGTGCATGGTAACAGGGGAGCAAGGCCATGACTGCAATGATAAAACAATTACACCAAACCTCTCTTATCCAACGACTAAAGGCACAGGATGGCACAGTGTTGACAGATTCTCAAGATATAGCGGACAGGTTCGCATCCTACTATCATGACCTTTATAATTTACATGAGAAGGATTCGACTCTGTCTCCGACAGCAAAGGATTTGGCTGCCGCTTTTTTACACTCGGTAGATCTCCCAACCCTGGGGGATTCGGATAGGTCCTCTCTTATGACACCATTTACCTCTGAAGAAATTTGGCTAGTTTTGAAAGACATTCCTACCGGAAAAAGCCCAGGGCCGGATGGCTACCCAATACTCTATTATAAAAAGTTTTTTCCGACCTTGGCTCCCTTTTTAGTGAACTATTTTAATGCTCTGCTTAAAGGTCTGCCCTTGGAACAAGCATCCTTGGACGCCCACATAACTGTTCTGCCCAAACCCAATAAGGATTTGCTGGAATGTGGCAGTTACAGGCCTATTTCCCTTCTCAACACGGACTATAAGCTATGGACGAAGTTGTTGGCGTCGAGGATCTCTAGATTCTTGGGATCCCTAGTCCACCCGGATCAGGTGGGCTTCGTCCCGGGCAGGGAGGGTAGAGACAACGTTCAACGCGTGATTTATGCTATGGCACACTCTGCTGCAAAGGATCTGCCTCTCTCGCTCTTAGCCACTGATGCCGAAAAGGCTTTTGATCGGGTGGACTGGGGATTCTTGGAATTGGTTCTGACTCGATTCAGATTTCCGGCCCAGTTTATTAAAATAGTGTGTAATCTGTATTCCACCCCTAGAGCCCGGGTCAAAGTTAATGGCTTAATGTCCGCTCCATTCGAAATTAGGAATGGAACGAGACAGGGTTGTCCACTGTCCCCTACTTTATTTGTATTGATGCTTGAGCCCTTCCTACAGGCTGTTCGGGCGTCCCAAGGGATACAGGGGATCTCGGTGGGGGGTAGGTGTCATAAGGTGAATGCCTTCGCGGATGACTTACTTTTTTTCTTACCTTCTCCGGAATTATCGTTGGGCCCTTTGTTGTCCTTATTGGAATTATTTGGTTCCGTATCTAATTATAAGATTAATCTCAATAAATGCGAGATGCTGGGTCACAATTTTTCGCCGGGCGGGAGGGGGAGGGTTCAAGAGAACTTCCCGTTCACCTGGGCGCCCACCTTTATTACACACCTGGGGGTCCGGATCCCTGAACACTTAGATTCGTTATATGAACTCAATTATGGTCATGTTTTGCAGAAAGTGAGGGGCCAATTATCTTCTATTAATATCCCGTATCTCTCCTGGTTGGGTAGAAAAAATATTGTAAAATCTTATGTAATGCCCAAAATTTTGTATTTATTGCAGACACTCCCTATTCCCGTCCCTAAGTCCTTTTTCACTAAAGTGCGTAGACTTTTCTCGAGCTTTATTTGGGGAGGGAAGAAACCTAGACAGGCCCACGCGGCTTTGAGGAGGACTACACACGCGGGGGGCATTGGCCTGCCAGACATGGAGATATATTATAAAGCGTCTCAACTCCGTCTTTTGGCAGACTTGTTGTCGGCTTCTAGGCGTACTTCCTGCAAGAGCTTGGCATACGAACTATTGGGAGATAGAGGGGTTGCGATGCTATGGACCTCGTCATGGCGCCATGGGCGAGGCTCATCTGCCAGGGCACGGGGCAAGGTGAAAGACATGCATTGGCTTTTTCGCGGAATTCCTCTAAAGGAAAAGCTCACCCTGGACGGGCAAGGACTTTTCTCTAGACCATTTCACTGTACCCCCCTGTCGGTGTTGCCTTGGGTTGTTAACCCTGATTTCCATGACCACCTGGGGGTGTGGAAGAGACTTCTAAATGGTCCCTAGGGGATTTGTTCGGAGATGAAGCAGCGCACACTGAGGATCTTTTGCAATGTATAGCAAGTGAGGTGGGCTTGGGCGACATCCATATCCAGCATGTTCGGTCTTTCTGGAAAAAGTTTTTAGGTCTGGAGACCCATAGATGTCCTCTTCGTGGTTTGAGATGGTGGTCGCTCAGCCGACTCTTCCGGGGAAGCTGACCTCTTGCCTGTATTACCGATTGATCGCAGAAAATGCCCCCAAACGTCCCTTTTTTCTAATGCAATGGGAGGGAGAGTTGGATATGGTCTTTTCTGAGGCCAATATTCGTCAGATACTGGAGAGGGCGCATGGTTTTTCTTCCTGTGTCCTCACTCAGGAAAATACCTATAAAGTGGTCTCACGCTGGTACAGGCATCCGGTTAGATTGGCACAGATGTATCCGCAGGCATCGGACAGGTGCTGGCGCTGTGGAGTGGAACGTGGCACGCTGGTACACATCTGGTGGTCTTGTCCGGGACTTAGGGCTTTCTGGGAGATGGTGAATAATTGTGTAAATGAGATCTTGGGCTACGCTATATTGTTAGAGGCTTCTTTGGTGCAGCTGAATTTGGATACCCAGAGTGTGCAACTGCGGAAGGGCTCATTACTCACCTTTCTTATTATTGCTGCCAAACTCTTGGTGCCCAGATTTTGGAATAGTACCTTGGTCCCTAGTCGAGAGGATTGGATGGATAAGGTTAACCAATTACAAAGGCTAGAGGAATTGACTAGTTGGGAAAGGGGGAAACATGACAAGCATTTAGATACCTGGGAACCGTGGCAGAGGTGGAAGAATACAGGTTCCACGAATGTGGTGACGGATGGACAGCCCCTCTCACACATAGCTGTCAGCAGCTATAGATTTCAGGGTACCAGGGTTTGGGTGTTCTTTTCTTTAGTCTTATGCCTCACTGCTCTATTAACCAACCCCGCTTTTCACCTTTATTCCTGCCCTCCCTCACCTTTCTCATTCCTTCTTTGCACTGCTTCTTCCTTCCCTCCTCGCCGCCTTATCTATCTCTCTTCCATCTTTCTTTTGGTCACTGACTCTTCTTTCGGATTGCACCACTTTGCTTCAGGTTGATGCTGCCCCGACATCCATGATCTGACGTCCTTGTCTACTGTATTTGTCTTTGTCGTTTGTTCTTTGTTGTTCGTTGTCTTTGTCCTATGTCTGGTGTTTTGTGTCATGTTACGTTGTGTCATAACTGTCATTGTTTGGGTTCTGTTATGAGATACGTTTTGGGGCTCTCACACCCATGTTATGTCACATTAATCTGACTTGTAGGCGGTTGCAGGAGTAGCTTGGGGTCAGTCAAAACCCCCTCCTGCAATAGATACTTATATGGACGTCCCGTAGGAAATTTTTCTACTGATGGGGATGAGTTACATATTGATGGTTGATGGAACAAGAACTTGTTGTATTTTTCTTAATGTCACTGTTTATTTCATGTACATAATGTATATGTTCTAAAATTTCAATAAAGAAAGATTTGGAAAAAAAAAAAATGAAATGATAAGCAATCAATTATACAGTATGAACAAAAATGATGTTAAGAAAAACATCAGCTCATCAAACAAAAAACAAGTCTTCATATAGCTCAATCTAAAAAAAAGTCTCAGATATGGGAACAAAAATGACATTTTTATTTTACAAATTTCTATTTTTTTCAGTACTTACTAGATAAAAATAAACCTTAAAGTTTGAAATCTCCGTAAGCATGCTGACCCGAAGAATCATGTGTCCAGGTCATTTTTACTGCACAACGAACACAGAAAAAGCAAAATCTAAAAATATTATAGTTATTAGAAAAAGTAGAAGGAAAAAATGAAAGTACAGAAACAAAATAGCATGGGGGAAAGAAGCTAAAGAGCTCCTCTTCAAGACAATGCATTTTTGCAATGAAGATGAGCTAGTCAATAAACTAATTTTCTTTTTTTGGGATGATATGAAACCCCTGGTAAATGACTGACATGCCTATGACTTCGCTATACAATTTTCCTATCAAAGATGATAAAGGGAAAAAGTAATAATAGATGTGTTTCATAATACCTCGATAGCTTTAATTGTGGAGATGAGCAGTTGTTTTTTAAATTTTAATTTGTTGATTTTCCTGGATTTTCCAACAAAATTTCAATGCTGGAAAGCCTGTTTTTTGAAAAAATAGACATAGAGGAGAGAGAAGCCCGCTGATCATAACAGCTTACACGTTACAGGAGAGTGAGAAGACTCCGCTGACCATAAGAGCTTACACTATACAGGAAAGAGAGACTTACCTGTTAGACTAGGCAGGTGAGGCTGATCTTACCAGCCCAAGGTCCAGGTAGTCTCACAAGCCACATGTGTCAGCACAACAGATATACGGGGCACCCTGGGCACGAACAGCCGAGGAACACAAAACCGCAGGCAAGTGGGCAGATAGGCGAACAATGTCTGGAGACCACAGGCAGGCGAAATGCAGGAAACCGCAGGCAAGCAAATTATATCAGGAGAGCACAAGCAAGCAGGTAGAATGTAGGAAACCACAGGCAGGCGGAGAATGTCAGGCGATCATAGGAAGCCTCACAGAGAGAAGGAAACTCCAGGCAGGTGGAAAACGTCAGGAGACTGCAGGCAGACAGGTGGAGTGCAGAAAACCGTAGGCAGGCAGAGGACGTCAGGAGACCCCAGGCGTGCAAGTGGAGTGCAGAAAAAGGTGTGTAGCAAATCAAGGTCTAGTGACACAGAAGTCTTAATGTAATAACAAGACATAAGGGTGTGTCTCAGTGAGCCTTATATAGACCTGGGCGGATGCTCACATGGGATCATGTCTGGCCATCTGCAAAGCCCAACATGGAGCATTGCAGAGTCTAGTGGACCAGAGAGAGGGAAGCAAAGCAAAGATCCAGAACAGCTGCAGAACAACCCAGTGAATCTGAAAATGGAAAATGACTCTGCGGTACAAACTGTGCTCCACTGGGAACCACTGGTCTGTGATGGCCCAGGTACTGACCACCACTGTGCAAAGTATGATAATTAGGCATTATCATACTTATGATAAAATATGATAATAAGGCATTATGGGAAAGCATGATGGCCACGCAGAATAACATTAGCTCACTCTCTGGTGATTCAGCAGTGTAAGAAATGGTGCTGGGCAGGGTTTTTTTTGTGAACCATGAATCAAATCTAAAAATGTTCAAATTTGTGTGAAGTTCTGGAAATTTGACTCAAACTTTTCTGTGGATTGGTCTGCTCATCTCTATCAGTCATGTACTGTATATAAAGAACAAAATCTTCTGACTTATCCACCACTGTCCCCCTACAAAATCTAGACCATGACATCCATATAACCAGACTTATTAGATGTGGAATTTGACTAAATATCCACAATCCACTCATGAACATCAACTAAAAATCCTGAGCTGCAATTACTGAAAAAAAGCAAAGATATTTCCATCCCCAGTTACAAGAACCCCATAAACTAGAATAACTGCTTACTACAATTTTGTCCTAAGTTTCAAAATCCATACAGTTAAAAATTAATGGAATACATTGATCAAGGAATCTGTGCCAGTTCCACAAAATGTATCTTGATTACCTCCATGTCTAATATTATCAGCTAAATTTATTTCAATTAGGAGGATATTATGACATTCTATGAGCTTGACTTACTTGCCAATGATTTATTTGACACAGATGGTAGTATATATGAAGCAATGTAATTCTCTATCACAATGTTCCAAAAAATGAGACCTTTTTTTGGATTCGGGAAAATCGCACAAATAGTTTCTAATATCTGTGTATTCGTCCCAAATAACGTATCCGATGCAAGCCCACAGCTGTATACATAGCCTTTATTGGCTATTAAAATGGAGGACCCCCAAAAATGACGTAGGGTACCCCTATAATTAATAATCAGCAAAGGTTATGCAGACAGCTGTGAGCTGATTTTAATAGCCTAGGAAGGGGCCATGGATACTGGCCCCCAGGCTAAAAACATCAGCTCTCAGCCACCCCAGAAAAGGCGCTCTTCCCACTTGCTCTGTAGTTGTGGCAAGTGGGGTGATAGCTGGGGGGGTTGATGTCACCTTTGTATTGTCAGGTGACATCAAGCCAAGAGGTTAGTAATGGAGAGGCGTCAATAAGACGCCCCAATTACCAGTCCCATAGTCATATTGTACAAAAACACACAGCCAGAAAAATGCCCGTTAATTGAAAGAATGACACAGACTCCTTTAATAAATCTTAATTAAACCATACTTACGACCTCGCACATTCCACCGACGCCATTGTCTTTTGCAAAAGAGTTCAAATAAAAAAGCCATCAAGTTCTGCAGTGCCCCCTGGAGAGCAATTTATTTGCAAAAGATGTCCAAATATGTCTTTGAAAAAAACTCCTTGCCTTTTTTGGCTACATTGTCTCCAATCAAGGTCTTGAAATGGATCCAAAGGTCTCTTCAGTTCTATGCTGGCCCTGTTCTCAAGGTCTGCATCCCATCCAGCGTTTCTTGAGTTTTGCCAATTTCTACAGGCAATTTATCCCATAATTGTCATCACTAATGGCACTTATCTCAGCCTTAACTAAGAAGGGGGCCAATACCAGAGACTGGCCTGAGCAGTGTCAGTCTCTCAGTGTATGAAAGATGCCTTCTCGAGTGCTTTGGTGCTACATTACCCCAATCCCAACAAGGAGTTTGACATAGATGCCTCATCTATTGGTGCCAGGGTAGTGCTTTTACAGATGACTTCTTCCTGGAAGTATGTCTATGGCGTTTTCTTCTCCAAACTGTCTACGCCAAAGAAAACTATTGTAGAGCGCACAACTTATAATAACAGACAATAAGTAGAGAGGGTGCTACATAATGTAGTCAATGGTAATATTGAAGAGAAAGAGAGAAAAAAGAGGACTATGGAGCAATGTGCACACATAAATGTTAGAAAATAACTAAAAAGTATTTATTGAGGTAAATAATAGACAAACATGTAAAAACATTAAAAATAGCCAACAGCCCCGCCAAAGCCTATTACGCAAGTATCATTGCATCAATAAGGCAGAACATATAACACAAGGATGTCTCATACGATAACAATAATTATAACTCCACTTGGAGTAATAGTTGTATCATGCAATCAGGTATTGATTAAATGAACCATGCCTTGTAGCACCTACAAAAACAATTAGTCCCCAAAGGATGCAGAAAGTAGTATAATGAGGAATCATAATGTAGCAACACAGTCAATGATTATCATATCTAAGCAGGGAAAATACAGCCAGCTAGTAAGTAACCCAGCAAAAAATAATTAGGCGAAGCACTGGAGGTGAATGACTATGGTCACAAGCCCCTTACCTAAATAGATTAAGCAGTAAGAAGGGGAGAAAGATGGAAGTCAAAAGCAGTTTAGGCATGTACCTGCAGGCATAGAATAATAAAATGCAAAGAGTAAAAGAGGCATCCTGTGAAATACAGACCAGTGGGGATGTAGTGATTGAAGATATCACGGCGCCTTGTAGCCGGCAGGATCCTGGCTCTCCACTGGTGCGCATACACGCCAAGTACCAGGAGAAGGCCGAGATGGCCAGGTAATGACTCACACGAGCATGCGTTGGACGTCCACCGGGTTCCGGGCGCTGGAAGACTGGATCTTCACCTTGAACTCCGTCACTCCAGAAGGACTCAATGAGGAACTCCTATTCACTAGTTTCCTTGGTTGACTTTTGATAGGTGACGGTGAGGGGCAGTGGGGCAGGAGAGGTGTGCGGTGAGGTGAGTATAAGTATTTCTGCTAATTTCTAGTGGTGATTTGTTTATCACTGGAAAAATTGTAGACTCTGAAACTCTTTTTTTTTGTCTATTGGCTTATTTTGCCAAAGATGTTCATTCAAAAGGATCCATAAAAATGTTAAAAGAAGTTATCTTCTGTTTACAGAATGTTTTTCTGTCCTAAATTTTCAGATTTTTTTTCTCGTAGTTGTTTCGGCTAAAAACATTGTTATTGATCTTCAAGCAATCAGTTGTATAGTTATAATTACATCTTTATCCTTCATGTATTTTATTACATTTGTGCCACTAATTTTAAAATTTACAATTTTCAAAAAAAAATTTCCATTTAACTGCAAAAGTCCAGTAAACATTTTATATTGTTTTACTTCTTAGTGCACATTTTCTTATTTTTTTTTACAGTGGAAAATCAAATGTTACAATTTTTTGTCAAACTTTTTAGCAATTTTAGATGTGACCTTTAAATTTATAAAATTTCAACCAAAACCTGGTAAAAATTGAATAATAAATATAGAAGAGCACTAAGTCTCTAAAGAATTTGGTGTTAAAGAGCTTGGCCTCTTCTTTCATAATTATCTGGATGGGATGTTGCAGCCTGATTTATTAATTGACTCTCGACTGCATTCTTAATATTGAACAATGCATCACAAGTTGGAAATATTTTTTTTTAGATATTTTTGGACTTTCTCTGTTATTTTTTTTTTTATTTATAATATCATATGACTTTGTTCAGTAATATTTGGAATGTGTACCATAACTATTTTCGTAGGCGGTCCCGTATTTCAGCTCAATTTCACTGCAATGGATGCTCATCTTTGTTTCATTCCTTTGCCTATTCCTGCAAAATGAAGAAAGAAACCTTCATCTAATAATCTATTTCATGGAGTACCAGTCTTATTTTATTGAACAACTCTGGATTATATCATCTGTAAACTTAACACAGCAACCTTTGATTATCTCGATTTTTGCAATGATTTTAAAATGATTTTAAAACTGTACCAATATCTTCTGAACAGCAGCAGCCGAAAATTAGATTTTATGACATCCTTAAAGAAAATACCGTACGTAATTGTATGGGAGCGTTTCTGTCTCCATGTACAATTCTATATTTCAGAGTGGGTAGTTTCAAGACATTTATTTATAGCAGTAACCTAAAAGCTGCAATTAACTCTGTAATGAACACTAAATGGATCGGTCAGTAGTATGACCAAAACATTATATATATATACTAACATACATTTTATTGCTCTGGAGGGAGGTAGAAATTCGACTGGCAGTACTGTTATTATCTGGGGGTTGTTTTCTTGCATTATGCAGGGCAATCATACAGCTATTTCCATATCATTACAGAATAAAATAATTCTCAATAAGCCATGAAGGTCACACAACCAAGTGAGACGCGATATGAAAGCTTTAGCAAAACATTTAATAAACTAATTATTTTTCATAAAATGTGAACAGTTCTTAAATTTCACAGCAAATATTATATGGGTCTAAATCTACCAATATTATAATAGCTTGGAATAGTTGCCTTAGATTTAGGAAATAAAATTGTTCAAATAGAAAAAAAAGTATGTAGATTTACAGAGAACCCCAATATGCCAATATAAACTCCAAATTTAAAGGGTTGTGTCCGATAATGCAGCTCATCCCCTTAAAACTGAATGCCAGGGCCCGTAATAATAGATGCAGCCAATGGTAAAGAATAATGCTGAAGGCAAATAAAACATCAGTTTTTCAATATATCATCAATACTGCATCTATGTGTCCATCTTTAATTGTCTTGAAGTCACAATGTTTTTGCTTTTACATGAATATAGCTGCTCAAGGCCTTATTTTTCCATGACTTTACTATCAAAATATAGCATTATTTAACCCATACACTAAATGCCAAAAAGAAAAAAAAATCAAAATGCCATAATTGTCATTTTTCAGGTTGATGCATTTTTCCCCCCAAAAATGAAATTAAAATCATTTAAAAGATCATCTAAACTCCAAAATGGTATCAATAAAAACAACAGCTCTGTGGACAAAAAATGACTCTCATACATCTCCACTGATGGAAAAATTTAAAAATTGGTGTCAGAAAAGACAACACAAATCAAATTTTCTGTTTAGAAAGTTCTATTTATTTAACCCCTTAGTGACAGAGCCATTTTGCAGCTTAATGACCGGGCCAATTTTTACAATTCTGACCACTGTCACTTTATGAGGTTATAAATCTGGAACGCTTTAATGAATCCAGCTGATTCTGAGAATGTTTTTTCGTGACATATTGTACTTCACGTTAGTGGTAAAATTTATTTTATATAACTTGTGTTTATTTATGAAAAAAAACGGAAATATGGCGAAAATTTTGAAAATTTGACAATTTTCAAACTTTAAATTTTTATGCCCTTAAATCAGAGAGATATGTCACACAAATTTCTTAATAAATAACATTTCCCACATGTCTACTTTACATCAGCACAATTTTGGGACCAAAATTTTTTTTTGTTACGAAGTTATAAGGGTTAAAAGTTGACCAGCGATTTCTCATTTTTACACCATTTTTATTTTAGGGACCACATCACATTTGAAGTCACTTTGAGGGATCTATACGATAGAAAATACCCAAAAGTGACACCATTCTAAAAACTTCACCCCTCAAGGTGCTCAAAACCACATTCAAGAAGTTTATTAACCCTTTACGTGCTTCACAGGAACTGAAGCAATGTGGAAGGAAAAAATTAACATTTAACTTTTTTTGCAAAAACTTTACTTCGGAACCTATTTTTTTTTATTTTCACAACTGTTAAAAGAAAAAATGAACCACAAAATTTGTTGTGCAATTTCTCCTGAATAAGCCGATACCCCATATGTGGGGGTAAACCACTTTTTGGGCGCACGGCAGAGGTCACAAGGGAAGGAGTGACATTTGACTTTTTCAACGCAGAATTGGCTGGACGCCATGTCGCATTTGTAGAGGCCCTGATGTGTCTAAACAGTGGAAACCCATCACAAGTGATTCCATTTTGGAAACTAGACCCCCTAAGGAACTTATCTAGATGTTGTGGTGAGCACTTTGAACCTCCAAGTGCTTCACAGAAGTTTATAACATAGAACAGTGAAAATAAAAAATCATATTTTTTCCACAAAAACAATCTTTTCACCCCAATTTTTATTTTCCCAAGGGTAACAAGACTCCAAAAGTTTTTGTGCAATTTGTCCTGAGCATGCTGATACCCCATATGTGGGGGTAAACCACTGTTTGGGTGCATGGCAGAGCTTGGAAGGGAAGGAGCGCCGTTTGACTTTTTCAGCGCAGAATTGGCTGGACGTCATGTCGTGTTTGTAGAGGCCCTGATGTGTCTAAACAGTGGAAACCCCCCACAAGTGACCCCATTTTGGAAATTAGACCCCCTAAGGAACTTATCTAGATGTGTGGTGATTCACTTTGAACCTCCAAGTGCTTCACAGAAGTTTATAACATAGAACCGTGAAAATAAAAAATCATATTTTTTCCACAAAAACGATCTGTTCACCCCAATTTTTATTTTCCCAAGGGTAACAAGACCCCAAAAGTTTTTGTGCAATTTGTCCTGAGCATGCTCATACCCCATTTGTGGGGGAAAACCACTGTTTGGGTGCATGGCAGAGCTTGGAAGAGAAGGAGCGCCGTTTGACTTTTTCAACTCAGAATTGGCTGGACGCCATGTCGCGTTTGTAGAGGCCCTAATGTGTCTAAACAGTGGAAACCCCCCACAAGTGACATCATTTTGGAAACTAGACCCCCTAAGGAACTTATATAGATGTGTGGTGAGCACTTTGAACCCCAAGTGCTTCACAGAAGTTTATAACTCCCGGGCATGAAAATAGAAAGTCATATTTTTTCCACAAACCTGATCGTTTAGTCCCCAATTTTTATTTTCCCAAGGGTAACAGGAGAAATTAGACCACAAAAGTTGTTGTCCAATTTGTCCTGAGTACGCTGATACCCCATATGTGGGGTGGGACCACTGTTTGGGCGCACGGCAGGGCTTGGAAGGGAAGGAGCGCCGTTTGACTTTTTCAAACCAAAATTGGCTCGAATTGAAATTGGACGCCATGTCGCGTTTGGAGAGCCCCTGATATGCCTAAACAGTCGAAACCCCCCACAAATCACACCATTTTGGAAACTAGACCCCTTAAGGAACTTATCTAGATGTGTGGTGAGCACTTTGAACCCCCAAGTGCTTCACAGAAATTAATAAACATAGAGCCGTGAAAATAAAAAATCATTTTTTTCCTCAAAAATGATTCTTTAGCCCGCTATTTTTTTATTTTCCCAAGGGTAACAGGAGAAATTGGACCCAAAAAGTTGTTGTGCAATTTTTCCTGTGTACGCTGATACCCCATATGTGGGGTGAAACCACTGTTTGGGCACATGGGAGTGCTTGGAAGGGAAGGAGCGCCATTTTGTAATGCAGACTTTGATGGAATGTTCTGCGGGCGTCATGTTGTGTTTGCAGAGCCCTTGATGTACCTAAACAGTAGAAACCCCCTGCAAGTGACACCATTTTGGAAACTAGACCCCCAAGGAGCTTATCTAGATGTGTGGTGAGAACTTTGAACCCCAAGTGCTTCACAGAAATTTATAAACGCAGAGACGTGAAAATGAAAAATCATTTTTTTTCTCAAAAATGATTTTTTTAGCCAGCTATTTTTTATTTTTCCAAGGGTAACAGGACAAATTGCACACCAATTTTGGGGTTCTAATTTCTCCTGAGTACGCTGATACCCCATATGTTGGGGTAAATCACTGTTAGGGCGCACGGCAGGGCTCGGAAGGGAGGGAGCGCCATTTGACTTGTTGAACGCCATGTCGTGTTTGGAGAGCTCCTGATCTGCCTAAACAGTGGAAACCCCCCACAAATGACACCATTTTGGAAACTAGACCCCTTAAGGAACTTATCTAGATGTGTGGTGAGCACTTTGAACCCCCAAGTGCTTCACAGAAATTAATAAACATAGAGCCGTGAAAATAAAAAATCATTTTTTTCCTCAAAAATGATTCTTTAGCCCGCTATTTTTTTTATTTTCCCAAGGGTAACAGGAGAAATTGGACCCAAAAAGTTGTTGTGCAATTTTTCCTGTGTACGCTGATACCCCATATGTGGGGTGAAACCACTGTTTGGGCACATGGGAGTGCTTGGAAGGGAAGGAGCGCCATTTTGTAATGCAGACTTTGATGGAATGTTCTGCGGGCGTCATGTTGTGTTTGCAGAGCCCTTGATGTACCTAAACAGTAGAAACCCCCTGCAAGTGACACCATTTTGGAAACTAGACCCCCCAAGGAGCTTATCTAGATGTGTGGTGAGAACTTTGAACCCCCAAGTGCTTCACAGAAATTTATAAACGCAGAGACGTGAAAATGAAAAATCATTTTTTTTCTCAAAAATGATTTTTTTAGCCAGCTATTTTTTATTTTTCCAAGGGTAACAGGACAAATTGCACACCAATTTTGGGGTTCTAATTTCTCCTGAGTACGCTGATACCCCATATGTTGGGGTAAATCACTGTTAGGGCGCACGGCAGGGCTCGGAAGGGAGGGAGCGCCATTTGACTTGTTGAACGCCACGTCGTGTTTGGAGACCCCCTGATGTGTCTAAACAGTGGAAACCCCCCACAAGTGACCCCATTTTGGAAACTAGACCCCTTAAGGAACTTATCTAGATGTGTGGTGAGCACTTTGAATCCCCAAGTGTTTCACAGAAATTTATAAACCCAGAGCTGTGAAAATAAACAATCATTTTTTTTCTCAAAAATGATTTTTTTAGCCAGCTATTTTTTATTTTCCCAAGGGTAACAGGAGAAATTAGAACCCCAAAATTGGTGTGCAATTTGTCCTGAGTACGCTGATACCCCATATATTGGGGTAAACCACTGTTTGGGCGCACGGCAGGGCTCGGAAGGGAGGGAGCGCCATTTGACTTGTTGAACGCCACGTCGTGTTTGGAGACCCCCTGATGTGTCTAAACAGTGGAAACCCCCCACAAGTGACCCCATTTTGGAAACTAGACCCCTTAAGGAACTTATCTAGATGTGTGGTGAGCACTTTGAATCCCCAAGTGTTTCACAGAAATTTATAAACCCAGAGCTGTGAAAATAAAAAATCATTTTTTTTCTCAAAAATGATTTTTTTAGCCAGCTATTTTTTATTTTCCAAGGGTAACAGGAGAAATTAGAACCCCAAAATTGGTGTGCAATTTGTCCTGAGTACGCTGATACCCCATATATTGGGGTAAACCACTGTTTGGGCGCACGGCAGGGCTCGGAAGGGAGGGAGCGCCATTTGACTTTTTGAAAGCCACGTCGTGTTTGGAGACCCCCTGATGTGTCTAAACAGTGGAAACCCCCCACAAGTGACCCCATTTTGGAAACTAGACCCCTTAAGGAACTTATCTAGATGTGTGGTGAGCACTTTGAACCCCCAAGTGTTTCACAGAAATTTATAAATGCAGAGCTGTGAAAATAAAAAATCATTTTTTTTCTCAAAAATGATTTTTTTAGCCAGCTATTTTGGATTTTCCCAAGGGTAACAGGAGAAATTAGAACCCCAAACTTGGTGTGCAATTTGTCCTGAGTACTTCTGATACCCCATATGTTGGGGTAAACCACTATTTGGGAGCACGGCAGGGCTCGGAAGGGAGGGAGCGCCATTTGACTTTTTGAAGTCGTGTTTGGAGACCCCCTGATGTACCTAAATAGTGGAAATCCCTCAATTCTAGCTCCAACCCTAACCCCAACACACCCCTAACCCTAATCCCAACCCTAATCCTAACCTAAATCCCAACCCTAATTCCAACCCTAATTGTAACCCTAACCTTAATTGTAACCCTAACTCTAATTGTAACCCTAACCCTAATTCTAACCCTAATTATAACCCTAACCCTAAGGCTAGGTTCATTTTGCGTTTTACCAGCCCGTTCAACACATAGCGTTGACGGGCTGGTAACGGTATAGCATAACGCGATCGCGTTATGCTATACCCGCTAGCGCAGAGGAATCAGCAGATGATTCATCTGCGCTAGCGGTGACGGAGCTCAGACGCTGCAGCCCACGTCCGAGGCTCCGTCACTGAATGATGGCACGTCGCAAACGCATGCCGCTTCGCTTTATGGCATGCGTCGCGATGCGCCCTCAAATGGGGGTGAATGGCAGCGTTAACGGACTGCGTTACACCGCGTTATACCGCGGTGTAACGCAGTCCGTCTAACGGACTGCCATAACGCAGTATGAACCCAGCTTAACCCTAACGCTAATTATAACCCTAACCCTAATGCTAACCCTAACCTAATGCTAACCCTAACCCTAATTATAACCCTAACCCTAATTATAACACTAACCCTAACGGAAAAATGAAAATAAATATAATTTCTATTTTTTATTATATGTCCCTAACTAAGGGGGTGATAAATGGGGGGGTTATGTACTGTTTTTTTTATTTTGATCACTGTGATAGTTTGTGATAGTCGCAACATCTGTGTCGGTAAAAACCGACCCGATTCATGTTCTCTGGGGTCTCGGCTACCCCCGGTAGCCGAGACCCCGGAGAAAATGCGCCTCTGGGGGGCGCTATTCACTTTTCCACAGCGCCGTTAATTAACGGCGCTGTGGTTTAAGTACCCTTAATGACCGCCGTTAAAAGGCGTATCGGCGGTCGTTAAGGGGTTAGAGGGAACCTGTCAGCAGGATTGTGCACAGTAACCAACAGACACTGTCAGGTCGGCGCCGTTATACTGATTACAATGATACTTGGGTAATAAAATCCGTCTTGTGGTTGTTGTTTAATCTTTATTTTCAGTTTTGAGTTAATGATATACTCGTGCTCCGGGGTGGCCTGTGGGGAGGTCTTTATGTGCTACTCTGATTAATAATAATAATAATAATCTTTATTTATATAGCACCATCATATTCCGCAGCGCTTTACAGTTTAACAGTTTCAAAACACAAGTCATAAGTCACAACGTTAACAATACAGTAATTAAAGCAAAATAAGACGACCCTGCTCGTGAGAGCTTACAATCTACAATGAGGTGGGGGAGATACAAAATACAGGTGTGTATATACAATGGTGCATTTACAATGATGGTCCAGCCATCTTAAGGGAGTGAGGGATGGATGGAGATAGTGAATGGGCTACACACACACTTACACATAGAATGACTTTGGTTAGTGAATGTGATAGGCCGCTCTGAACAGATGTGTTTGAGGGAGCGCCTGAAACCATGCAAATTGTGGATAGTCCTAATTTCTTGGGGTAGAGCATTCCAGAGGATTGGCGCAGCGCGGGAGAAGTCTTGGAGTCGGGAGTGGGAGGTACGGATTAGTGCAGAGGTTAGTCGAAAGTCGTTTGCAGAGCGCAGCAGTCGGTTAGGCCGATAGATAGAAATGAGGGAGGAGATGTAGGGGGGTGCTGCAGTGTGGAGAGCTTTGTGGGTGAGAACAAGTACTTTGAATTGGATCCTATAATGAATGGGCAGCCAGTGTAAGGACTGGCGAAGAGCGGACGCGTATTCATCAGTATGGCTTCTACCTGAGCAGAGCACCACATGAAGGCCGCCCCAGAGCATGAGCATATCATTAACTCAAAACTGAAAATAAAGATTAAACAACCACAAGACGGATTTTTATTACCCAAGTATCATTGTAATCAGTATAATGGCGCTGACCTGACAGTGTCTGTAGGTTACTGAGCACAATCATGCTGACAGGTTCCCTTTAACCACTAAAATAATTTAAAAAACTATACAAGTTTGGTTTTGACGTAATTGAATGGACCTAGAGAACAATCATGCCAAGTCATTTTTATTGCATAATCAATGTCTCAGAAAAGGAAACCCAAAAAATAGCAGAATTGCATTTTCTCTCTCCATTTCATCCCACTTGCTAATTTTCCTAATTTTCTAGAGAATTAATGGTAAAGTATAAAATGTCATTCAAAACTAGAACTTGTCACATAAAAAACACAAGATTAGGATAGCTGTTGAACAAACAATAAAAAATGTATGCCCCTTCAAAAGAAAAAAAAAAAAAAATTAAAACACAAACACCAAAAAAATCACTCAATCCTGAAGGAGCCAAGGGGAATGTTGAAAAGTAAAGTAACCCTTTAGATGTTTTTTTACATTTGTTACTATTATGATGATATAAATATTATTTACCGTTGTGTAATTTACTAAACATTTTTCTTTTACGGTAATTTTGGAATGCTTACAATGTCTTTTAAAGGGACTCTGTCACCAAGTTTTTGCTATCCCGACTGAGAGCAGCATGAAATAGGAACAGAGATCCTGATTCCAGTGATGTATGGGCTGCTTACTGCAGTTTTGATAAAATCACTGTTTTCTCTGCTGATGTTTTAATTCTTTGAATGCTGAGCTCTGTCTAACCCCGCCCACACCACTGATTGGCAGCTTTCTCTCTACACTGTGCATAGGCAGTAAGCTAACAATCATTAATTGGGGTGGATTTGTACAAAGAGCGCTCATGAATAAAGAGGACTACATGGCAGCAGGCTAACTAGTCCTCTTGTGAAAAAAATCCTGCTGATAAAACTGTGATTTTAATAAAACTAAAGCGTGCAGCCCAATAAGTTACACATTGCTAAAATCAGGGTCTCTGTCTCCACATTATATTGCTCTCAGATTAGAAAACAAACACCTGGCAGATCCCCTTTAATGCCCCTTAGTATGTTTTTGCAAACACTGTGACATAACAGCCTGTTAAAGATCCCTCTACTTTAATGCTTTTTGCAGATAGCCGAGTAAGGCCGGCGTCACACACAACTACAAAAAAATCGGACCGTTTTAGTCGGTCGATTATCGGAGCAAAATGTAAACATCACACATCCTTCTGGCATCCGATTTTCCTTCAAAGATGCGATTTAGTCGCATGTGTGTGTACCTTGTAACATCCGATTTTCATCCGACCACCGTTTTTTTGTTGCAGCTTACCAAAAAGGACCAATAACGGTTTTGAGGCCTGATACTCATTTAAATCATCAGGCAGAGCTA
The DNA here is from genome assembly GCA_033576555.1 of Oophaga sylvatica. NCBI lineage: Eukaryota > Metazoa > Chordata > Amphibia > Anura > Dendrobatidae > Oophaga > Oophaga sylvatica. Next base: position 582,861,507 of record JARQOD010000002.1, read on the forward strand.
TATTTAAGTGATCTGCTACAGGTGTGACCCTCCACCTTTGCACTGGTGTCATTTGGTTCCTTGTGCTTAGTGCTTGCTAGCTGCTTTATCCAAACATGAGCGACACACTCAGATTTTCTCCCACTGAGCGTGTGCTGTTCCATTGGGTTATATCCAGACGTTTTGGGGAGCCATATCCTGTAATATCAGATCCCAGAAGACGCAGAAGAATGTGGGTACATCCACTTTTGACAAGAAGGTTAACAAAAGGCCATTTTCACCGCCTATATTTGTCACTGCGGAGCCATGGAGATAAGTTTTTCCAATATTGTCGAATGAGCATAGCTACCTTTGATACGTTGCTTGAGATTGTGCGCCCTGGGATCACATTTCAGGACACCAGGATGAGAAAAGCAATTTCTGCAGAGGAACGCCTTCTCCTAACAATAAGGTATGTGTGTCAACGATATGTTGATGATGTTTGCTACAGTGTGCTACCTTTTCTTCTTGGATGATGTTTGCCTCGACATAGTGACTTTGCAAGTGTTTGAGCACACTTCTTGGAAAATTATCATGTGACTAATGTATTTCTGAAGCTTACCTATCTAAATTATTGCGTTTGGTGTATTCCACAGAAGGCATGGCTTGTAATCTAATTTCCAGCATGTGTGCTCTAAGAAACTCAAGCATTGTAAGTGTTGTGCATGCTGTGATTGTTGTTTTTGTTTCTGATTTGTCCATGTTCTATGTGTGTTACAGGTTCCTTTCTACTGGCATGTCCTATGCTGCTCTGCACTTAGAGTTCTTAATAGGGCGATCAACAATTTCAGGCATTGTGCGGTCAACTTGTGTGGAAATTTGGAACAGACTACGTGAAGACGTCATGCCTGAGCCAAAAATGAGTGACTGGTTGAGGATAGCACAGGGTTTTGCGAAAAATTGCCAGTTTCCACACTGTATAGGAGCCCTGGACGGCAAGCACATACGTGTTCGTAAACCTCCTAACTCAGGCTCCCAATTCTTCAATTACAAACAATATTTTTCCATAGTTTTGTTGGTCTTGGTCAACACAAACTACAGGTTTATAATTGTAGACATTGGGGCCTATGGAAGGACTGGAGACTCAAGAGTCTTCAATACTTCCATAATGGGTAGGCGGATACGCAATAACCAACTGGACCTACCACCAGCAAGTCAACTTACAGACTCTATTCCAGACCATGTGCCTTATGTTATAGTTGCAGATGAGGCATTTCAATTAACCCGTAATGTAATGAGGCCATATCCCCGTCGCTATCTCACCCATCGGCGTAGAATATTTAATTGTCGCCTGTCACATGCTCGGCGGCTGGTGGAGTGCACATTTGGAATTCTTTGTGCTAAATGGCGGGTACTTCAATCTGCAATTCAACTCAGTGAAGACAATGTTAATGTGGTCCTCAAAGCATGTGTGGTCCTACATAATTTTTGTAGAATCCATGAATGCTCCTCACAACATGTGGATGAGTTAGCCTCTGTGAATGTCTCTTTGCCTATGTCACCACCCATCCATCCCCATCGTCCACCTTCAGGCCTAAAAGTACGTGATGTGTAGAGAAGGAGTTGGTTCTGGCACAAGGAGGCAGGTGGACAGAGTAGTTCTTGACTACTTGTCCAGTGTTGCCAATGATGATGGGGAGGAGGCATTTGGGCGCAGTCTGGCTCGGTACCTCAGGGCCATTCCCCGACAGCACAGGCTGCGGATCAGAGCTGGGGTCCAAATTGTGCTGGATGCAGGAACCCCACCAAATGATCCCAACAACTTTCTAGATTTACTGGAACGGTGGCAACGTTCCAGTGAAAATCTCCTTGTTTGATGGGAACCCAGCAAGGGGAGTCTGCATCAGCCTCTGATCAGCCTCCTCCTCATCATCATGCTCCTCCTCCACCTCCTCCTTGTGGACCACAGAGACCAACTCCTCCTCCTCTAAGTGAGTCCTACCAAAGTGTGACACAACATTTACCACACATGGGACACAGTGGCCATTCACAATATGCCCACTCGACCATACCCAATGTTCAATGCTGGCGACAATATGGGTATGGTCGACATGGGCATTTTGGGGGCTACAGTGTAAGTGGGCAGTCATATTATGACTACCCACAACAGTTTCCAACCTTCCCTTACCCAAATCCCCATACAGAGCAAGCAACAAGCAGCCAGCAAAGTACACACTCAGCCACCACTCATGGTGACACAGTGGCTGGAGAGCAGTCTAGGCAGCCCTCACAATCTGGTCCTCCACCTTCACCACCCCACACCTACCACCAGTTATAGGTGTAATGTATTTTTTTGTTATTTGTTTGAAGTTCTGAACATTATAAATTGTTTTACTGCTGCAAGTTTCTCAGGAAATATGTTGAATACAGTTTATGACACATGAGTCTTTTGTCAATATGTTTACAGCGACAAAACATGACCTAATACATAAAAAAATGTTTTGACTCGCATTGATTGTATGTGATTATTTCAATATGTAGGTGTTTATTTTAAAATGTTATGGTCTGCCTATAACTTACACACAATATGACACCAAAACAAACACAACATATACAATTAATTGAGCAGAAATATCTTTATGACAGAGCAACATAGGCACACTACATGTGTAATAATGCCTCCTCTTGCCAGGCAGTAGCACCCTCAGAGGACACAAAATATTGAGTGAACACATCACGTACTTTTAGGCCTGAAGGTGGACGATGGGGATGGATGGGTGGTGACATAGGCAAAGAGACATTCACAGAGGCTAACTCATCCACATGTTGTGAGGAGCACTCATGGATTCTACAAAAATTATGTAGGACCACACATGCTTTGAGGACCACATTAACATTGTCTTCACTGAGTTGAATTGCAGATTGAAGTACCCGCCATTTAGCACAAAGAATTCCAAATGTGCACTCCACCAGCCGCCGAGCACGTGACAGGCGACAATTAAATATTCTACGCTGATGGGTGAGATAGCGACGGGGATATGGCCTCATTACATTACGGGTTAATTGAAATGCCTCATCTGCAACTATAACATAAGGCACATGGTCTGGAATAGAGTCTGTAAGTTGACTTGCTGGTGGTAGGTCCAGTTGGTTATTGCGTATCCGCCTACCCATTATGGAAGTATTGAAGACTCTTGAGTCTCCAGTCCTTCCATAAGCCCCAATGTCTACAATTATAAACCTGTAGTTAATGTCGACCAAGGCCAACAAAACTATGGAAAAATATTGTTTGTAATTGAAGAATTGGGAGCCTGAGTTAGGAGGTTTACGAACACGTATGTGCTTGCCGTCCAGGGCTCCTATACAGTGTGGAAACTGGCAATTTTCCGCAAAACCCTGTGCTATCCTCAACCAGTCACTCATTTTTGGCTCAGGCATGACGTCTTCACGTAGTCTGTTCCAAATTTCCACACAAGTTGACCGCACAATGCCTGAAATTGTTGATCGCCCTATTAAGAATTCTAAGTGCAGAGCAGCGTAGGACATGCCAGTAGAAAGGAACCTGTAACACACATAGAACATAGAACATGGAGAAATCAGAAACAAAAACAACAATCACAGCATGCACAACACTTACAATGCTTTAGTTTCTTAGAGCACACATGCTGGAAATTAGATTACAAGACATGCCTTCTGTGGAATACACCAAAGCAATAATTTAGATAGGTAAGCTTCAGAAATACATTAGTCACATGATAATTTTCCAAGAAGTGTGCTACAACACTTGCAAAGTGACTATGTCGAGGCAAACATCATCAACATATCGTTGACACACATACCTTATTGTTAGGAGAAGGCGTTCCTCTGCAGAAATTGCTTTTCTCATCCTGGTGTCCTGAAATGTGATCCCAGGGCGCACAATCTCAAGCAACGTATCAAAGGTAGCTATGCTCATTCGACAATATTGGAAAAACTTATCTCCATGGCTCCGCAGTGACAAATATAGGCGGTGAAAATGGCCTTTTGTTAACCTTCTTGTCAAAAGTGGATTTACCCACATTCTTGTGCGTCTTCTGGGATCTGCTATTACAGGATATGGCTCCCCAAAACGTCTGGATAAAACCCAATGGAACAGCACACGCTCAGTGGGAGAAAATCTGAGTGTGTCGCTCATGTTTGTATAAAGCAGCTAGCAAGCACTAAGCACAAGGAACAAAATGACACCAGTCCAAAGGTGGGAGGGTCACACCTGTAGCAGAGCACTTAAATAGAGGTCTGCCTGATGATTTAATGAGCATCAGGCCTCAAAACCGTTATTGGTCCTTTTTGGTAAGCTGCAACAAAAAAACGGTGGTCGGATGAAAATCGGATGTTACAAGGTACACACACATGCGACTAAATCGCATCTTTGAAGGAAAATCGGATGCCAGGCGGATGTGTGATGTTTAAATTTTGCTCCGATAATCGACCGACTAAAACAGTCCGATTTTTTGTAGTTGTGTGTGACGCCGGCCTTAGATAGGTGCCAGTATTAAGGTTTATCAAATGTATATAAGAACTTTTAGTAACCTAGACAAAACCAGATTCAGCAAATAATTTACTGGCAGCTAAAATGCAAAGTCAATTTTCTAATGTAATAAAAATATGACAGTACTATTATTTTTTCATTTATCGGATTTGCAATACAAGCTCATACTTTGCATTGATTGTCTTCTAAATAAGATATCCAGCTGAATTTTCTAAGAAATTGAATTCCAGAAAGCTTTTTCGCTTAGTCATTCACTACCTATTGTTGGAGTTGGAAAGACGAGGATACATGCAAGGTTTTCAAATGCTTGATGTTATTATTATTATTTGTACATTCTATTTGAAATATCTGTAATTTAATTTGAGCAAAGGCAATTTAACTTTCCTTACCTGCAATGTAAACCCTTATACATATGTTTGTCACACATCGGGTGCTGGTGTATGATGCCTGCTCAGGAGCTGAGCCTGCACTATACCTGGCAGATATTTGATCCAATCACTGCTGTTTATTTTAATCATTTATCACCGACAGCGGCATTCAAGTTGGCTGACATTGCAACTGTTGAAGATCTCATGCTTGCCATCTTAGCCCTCCTATGAAGCCCAGCTTTTGGCTGGACTTCATAGAAGGATGTAATGTAATGTTTGACTATATTCTATAATACAGTAGAATTTCTGTACACAGCACAAATAATAAAATGACTGCAGGTTCAAGATTCCTAAGGGGACTAAAAATGAATGGTGGAGTTGCATTTTTTCACCTAGTTCTCATCCCATTTTTTTTCCTTTTCCAGTACATTATATGGTAAAATGAATAGTCTTATTCAAAAGTACAACTCATCCCACACAAAAAAGCAAGCCCTTATTTATCTGTGTGAATGTTCAAATAATAAAGTTGTGACTCCTGGAAGGTGGGCAAGAAAACTGAAAGCGTAAAAACGTTATATCACCCTCCTGAAAGGGGATAAACTCGGAACTAGTCAAAAAATACAAAGTCTTACAACCTACCTCTCAAGTACTTAATTCTAATTATTCTGGGAGGCTTAGTTTCAGAAACCCATGAAAAATAATTTAGGGGACCTTGATTGAGTTTTAATGTGCAGAATATAGCATATAAGCAAATTTAATACATTTTTAATTTATGAAACCTATAATTTCCTTCCATACGAGAAAAAAAAATTGAAAATATTTCATAGCTGTTGTAATATCCAGTAAAGTTAATCTTTGGAGGAGAAGGGTTGAGTATTATCCGCTGTTCACACACCATGCCCTATCAGTTGTGCTTGTTAAGTATTATTTACCTTCTGCATGGAAGGAGATTTATTTTCATTAGCGAAACAAAGACACCAGCTCAGGGCAAGGCATAAAGCAATTAAGGATGGACACCGTACGTGGTCATTGTAATTTTGTGAAATCTTCCTTTTGCAGATTAGTGGTGATACCATTTTGTACACTGTGAGAAAACTGGAATTCAGAATAAACAGAGTAAAGCCACGTTCACACATCTATGTGTCATGGTCCGTGGTTCATTGACCGGACAAAGGACTCTTGGCCCAACCTCAACAGTCTTATAGGCATATATACTGTCAAGTTAGGGTTTGGAAACCGGTGGCCAGTCCGTGCATTGTGGTTCATACGCTGACTGTGACACACATTTCAGTGAATCCGGTCTTGCGTGGTATCATGAATAAATGTTCGGGAAAAAACTTGAAGGAATGATATTCGCTTTACGTTACACAATAAGGAACGGTTTTGGTGTAAGTTTTCACCCATGCCCCCTGATTTGGTCTTTATTCATCAATTTTATATAATTTTAGTAATTTACATCAATCCCAGGCAATACTACATTCTCAATATCAGGTCCAGTAGTACAATTTTTTGATAGAGGTTTAGAATGTGGTAATAAATAGGACAGAACTCTCTGGATAAAAACAATGAATATAAAATCACAACATATTTCCAGCTCGGTAATTGCACTTTAGGTAATTATTTATTATAAAGTCATAGGGTATTCGGTGAGGCATGAGTTAGTTATATTGTCTAATTAATAGTATTACAATCCTTATTAGGAATAGGCAGGCAAATTGATAATACAATGCTAAGAAGCAAGGATAAGAAATTATCACAAAAGTAGATGCCTCCATTGTCGCAGACCAAAACCACTATGGAGCAAGAAATAGAATAAGATTGAAGACCAACGGTCCAGAGATACACATGAAGTGCTGGGTAGAAAGGAGGTGGTGGTGGTCATATAAAAGTGACTAATAAAAGACATCAGGTGATGTGTTGGATGCAAGTAATAGCACAAGGAGATGAAAAGATAAATTATGGATGCTGCGGGGATTTGTCATGAGTTACAATATCGCTACTAAGCTTTGCAGTGTCTGTAACAAAGATCACATCAACATAGTTATTTAGTATTTTGGGCTCTTAGATGTTTTGCACACCAAATGTGAGCCTAAATTTTGGATGAGGATACATTTTAGATTGTTATCTACAATCTAGACATTTTTTAGTGATGTTGCCGACATTGCAATGGATTTAATCTACAGTATGTAGTCCAAAATGACTGGGCTCATAAAGTATCACTATATGGGTTTTCTCACATCAAGGTATCAAAAATCGCTCCTATGTTCATTCCAAAAAGTTGGAAAAGTGGAATCTGAATGATTTGCCTTTTGTCATACGAGTGCCATGCGAATGTGCATTTTTTTTCCTCACCTAGTATCCTTATAACATGCGTACGCAGTCCGTATGTAATGAGTTTTTAACATCATCTTTTACATAATGTAATACTCTATTGTACCTTAAAGCTACAAAACTAATAAAGCAATCTTATATACAGAGATAGATAAATATTAGGTATAAAAGAGATAATAAATGGATAGATAGAAAGATAGATACAATAGATAGAAAGTTACATACCGTATATACTCACGTATAAGCCGACCCGTGTATAAGCCAACCCCCCTAATTTTGCCACAAAAAACTGGGAAAACTTATTGACTCGCGTATAAGCCTAGGGTGAAAAATGATTATGCCCCCATATGATGCTCCACAGATTATGCCCCCATATGCTGCACAGATTATGCCCCTATATGCTCCAGATTATGCCCCCATATGCTCCAGATTATGCCCAATATGCTTCAGAGATTATGCCCCCATATGCTCCAGATTATGCCCCCATATGCTCCAGATTATGCCCAATATGCTTCAGAGATTATGCCCCCATATGCTCCACAGATTATGCCCCCATATGCTCCACATTATGCCCCCATATGCTCCATATTATGCCCCCATATGCTCCAGATTATGCCCCCATATATTCCACAGATTATGCCCCCGTATGATCCACAGATTATGCCCCATATGTTCCACATCTTATGCCCCCATATGCTCCATATTATGCCCCCATATGTTCCACAGCTTATGCCCCATATGCTCCATATTATGCCCCCATATGCTCCATATTATGCCCCCATATGCTCCATATTTTGCCCCCATATGCTCCAGATTATGCCCCCATATGTTCCACAGCTTATGCCCCATATTCTCCATATTTTGCCCCTATATACTCCATATTATGCCCCCATATGCTCCATATTATGCCCCCATATGTTCCACAGCTTATGCCCATATGCTCCATATTATGCCCCCATATGCTCCATATTATGCCCCCATATGTTCCAGATTATGCCTCCATATGCTCCATATTATGCCCCCATATGCTCCATATTATGCCCCCATATGTTCCAGATTATGCCCCATATGCTGCAAAAAAAGTTTAAAAAAAATGACATACTCACCTCTCGTCGCTGGGGGCCAGGTGCCGGGGTCCTGAGCAGGCGGGGACACCGGCGCGCTATGGGGGACAGGTGCCGGCGTCACCGCTCACTCAGGACCCCGGCACCTGAGATATTTACCTTTCCTCTCTGCACCGCAGCGCTGTGTCCTCTTCCTGGTCCTCGGCAGTGAATGATCTGCCAGGGGCGCGGCGCTCACTAATGACATCATCGCGCCCTCTGCTGCTCATTCACCGCCAGAGGAGTCAGACGAGGACGCAACACAGCGGTGGAGAGAAGACAGGTAAATATCGCTGTACTCACCTCTCCGCCGCGCGTCCCTGCAGCCTCTCCTCTTCTCCCGGCGCTCTCCACAGCGCTTCCTTCCTACAGCGGTCACATGGTACCGCTCATTAAAGTCATGAATATGTGCATATTCATGACTTTAATGAGCGGTGCCATGTGACCGCTGCAGGAAGGAGCCGGAGATCGTAGGAGAAGCAGGGGGGCTGCAGAGACTGCGGCGGCGGAGAGGTGAGTATAATCCGACTCCCCCGCTCCCCCTCCCCCGCCGACCCCCTATATGACCCGCGTATAAGCCGAGAGGGGGACTTTCAGCCCTAAAAAATGGGCTGAAAATCTCGGCTTATACATGGGTATATACGGTAGATAGAATAGATAGATATAAATATATCCTGCAGATATTTAATTTCACAGCCCCCTATATAATATAAAATTACATTCTTTAGTGCCTTTCATGTGGAGTTTATTCTACAGCTTTTTAGGTTTGTTTAAACTAATAAATAAATAAATGAAAAAAATGACGTGGGGTGCCCCCTATTTTTTGAAACCAGCAAGCGTAATGCAGACAGCTGTGAGCTGATATTATCAGGCTGGCATGATCCCTGGATATTGGTCCCTTTCTAGCCTAAAAATAAAAGCCACAGCCACCCCAGAAGTGGCGCACCACATTGGATGAACCAATTTTGTCACTTTGCCTTCACTCTTTCCTATTTCCTTGGTGCATTGGCAATTGGGGTAAGGGGTCTTGGGTTTGATGTCAGCATCAATCCCTGGTGTTAGTAATGAACATCTGTCTATCAGACCCCCCTCCATAAACCCAGTAATAAAATGTAAAAAAATACGCACACAAAAATACTTTATTTAAAAAATTTCTCCCCAACACTCTAACCGGTTCACCAATTTATTTAATAAAAAAGTACAGGTCCAATGTAGTCCAGAAAATCCCACAAAGTCAACAAATGGATAACCTGAAAAGCATAAAAATAGAGAAATAGAAACAAGATTTTGTCCCTTGTTCACCAATTTATTATAAAAAAAGGTCCCACGCAGGTCCGACATAGTGCAGCGCTTCCCACCAGATGACCCGAGTGTCTTACCTGACCACCAAGTGCCACCCATTCATCTCTCTACTTGGATCCTCCATGATGTTCTTTGTCTGGGGTGTTGCACCTGCGGTCTGGTAACTAATCAGCTGCATTGAATGTTTGGGCTGCAACAAGCTATGTCTGTTTTGAATAGTGCCGGCGTTCCTTTATTCCCTGCCTCAGTGCAATTATGACAATGCCAAATTTGAAGTTTTTTTTATAATTACAATTATTTTGGTGATTAAATAATTCAGATCTTTATTAAAAAAAAATTGCTGGCAATTTTCATAGAATATTTTTTCATGTGAGGGCTTGTCTTTTTCTTCAGAAGCTGCTATTGTTATATTAATTCCATTGTGTAATCCATAGGATACATAGGTGTTGATCACTTTTTAGTTGCACTTTTTCAGAGAGGTGCGTCTACCAAAAATTGTAAATTGTGCCATTTCAACTTGTATACAGTATATATACAGTGTCTGACAAAGTCACTGGCAAAGTGCTGGAGGAGAGATATGTTTCACTGAGGCTTCAGTGATTTGAAACCCAGAAGTTTGCTCCAGCTCACTATGTGTTGAGAGGGGTTAATCAGCTATTTTAAGGGCTGGGGTTTTGTGGGCAACCATAGAGTGGGCGGGATGTTCTTCACATTATCTCCACCCGAGGGTGTGGTTTGGGTTTAAATAGTCAGCCTCCTCAGACATTCAGTATTCAGTGTGTTTGGAGAGGCGAACACCAGAAAAGTGTCCATGTTTGTGCTAACCGGAACTGTCCTATTTTTGCTAACCCTGAGTGGGCAGAACCCTTCTACCACAAGGACTGTGCATTGTGTTACCACTTTTTTTTGTTTTCCTGTTCTTGCGCAAAGAGCCGTGTTTATTTTTACTTCACCACGGTTTATGCCGTATATATAATAAACCAGTGAAGATCTTAAAGAGACAGTGTTCCCTTGTCTACCTCCATGCACAGCTGAGTGAGCCTATCTACCACAGATGGTATGAAAAGTTTGGGCACCTCTGGTCAAAATTACTGTTATTGGGAACAGTTAAGCAAGTTGAAGATGAAATGATCTCTAAAAGGGCTAAAGTTAAAGTTACTTCCTGGGGTGGCTGCGGTCTTTGTGTTTTAGGTAAGAAAAAATGTTTTCATCTTTTACATTTTGAAAATGATGAAATGGAAAATGGGCAGATGCAAAAGTTTGGGCACCCTACATGGTTAGTACCTAGTAGCACCCCCTTTTGAAAGTTTCAGAGCTTGTAAATGCTTTTTGTAGCCATCCAAGAGTCTTTCATTTCTAGTTTGAAGGATTTTCATCCATTCTTCCTTGGAAAATTCTTCCAGTTCTGCGGGATTCCTGGGTCATCTTGCATGCACTGCTCGTTTGTGTTCTAAACCTTCAGCTTGCATATTTTGATGTAGTCTGTTGTGGATTTTGACGTGTGTTAAGGATCATTAACCATTGTAGAAGCCATCCTCTTTCCAACTTCACCACCGAACACCCGCAGTGTCGCACATCACTTCACCACCGAACACCCGCAGTGTCGCACATCACTTCACCACCGAACACCCGCAGTGTCGCACATCACTTCACCACCGAACACCCGCAGTGTCGCACATCACTTCACCACCGAACACCCGCAGTGTCGCACATCACTTCACCACCGAACACCCGCAGTGTCGCACATCACTTCACCACCGAACACCCGCAGTGTCGCACATTACTTCTACCACCGAACACCCGCAGTGTCCACATCACTTCACCACCGAACACCCGCAGTGTCGCACATCACTTCACCACCGAACACCCGCAGTGTCGCACATACTTCACCACCGAACACCCGCAGTGTCGCACATACTTCACCACAGAACACCCGCAGTGTGCACACAATCACTTCCACTCACCATGCACACACCTCCGCAGCTAGCGCCTAACCTTTACACCACCGAACAACTGCAGTGAGTGCACCACATTACTTCACCAAAGAACCACCCGCAGTGTCGCACATCACTTCACCACAGAACACCCGCAGTGTTGCACATCTGAACTCCCCTTTCTCCTAGTCTGGGGTCCGCAGCATCGCCCCACACGTGCCTCCGCCAGCAGCGACCCTGGAACCCTGCTTCACTACAGCCACGACCCTGCGCAACAAGATGCATGGATTGTAAGTAGCACCACCATTTTATTAAAAAAAAGTATTTTTTCCTATTTTTCTCCTCAAAATTTCGGGTGTGTCTTATAATCCGGTGCGTCTTATTAACAGCAAAATACGGTTATATCTTTTTATCATTTACTGTACGGTTTAACTAATTTTATTTATAATTTTTATAGCTCAGATCTTTTTGAATGCAGCAATACCAGATTTGTTCTTGGATTTTATTTTGCTTTTAAACTGATAAAAGAAGGGAAAATTGTATGTTTAGGTTTAGTTTTTTTAACATTTAGAGGACTTGAACCTAGAATCCTTTCAATACTTGATCTATACCCTGAAGTACCAAGAATACCCATACATTGTCCAGGTTGAACTTCACAAGAATGCCAAGACTGCATCCATGCCTGCCTTCAGCATGCCACCTTTGCCATGATAACCAGAGCCACCAGCACCCTGCAATGGCATCATGTGGGAAGGTTAATGATGGGTGATGGCAAGCCAATTAAATGACAGTAATAGATCTAAAAGGTTAAATAGCAGCGATGGGAGCAAGCTCCGGTCACTGCTGTTACAGGCAGATTCCTGGTAAGGTGCGGGTTCAGCTCTTCCACTCACTCCATACTGGAGGAGAATTGCACCAATGTTCAGTTACTTACACATACGGACAAGGGATATATTATGCTACATTATAATAAAATGTGCTTATTGGGGGGTGAAGCCTTATGATTTTGCTGGGATCAGGAAAAAGGTACAGTATATAAAGGAGAGGGTAGTAGTGAAACCACATGTGACATGAAGGTAAAAAAGAAACTTTTAAAACAGGACGCAGCAGTATAACAAAGAAAAAAATGTGGACTATGGTACTTTATGTGAGGAGAACTGAGTCAACCAGAACACAAACTCCTCAACATAGAAATTGCACAAGAAGAAGGAAAAGTCATGGAATTATGGAAATCACACACTGGATAGACATTTAGCTGACATGCAAACGAAGAGAAAATGGACAATAAATTTGCAAAAAATTTCAATTGATTTATTATCGAGTTTGAGCGCTGCATACAGAAATCCCTGAACTTATACTCACTATCGACTAGCAATGAGATCATTAATAGTCGTCCAAGTAATGCTTTGCCATGCTGAATACACGTGGGCAAATCATCAAGATCCACTGCTGGCAGCTCCCTTTTCAATTGCAGACCAATGACTGCCCGCACATGGCACTCATACTCAATACTGAATAAATCGAGATATTTTTAAAATGTTCTTTCCATTTCTTCATGACGTGCATATCATCAACATGTCTATTGATCCTGTGATTTGCATAATCAGAAGACTTTTCCTTCCTGATTTTGTAATTTCAATATTGAGAAGTATATTTATATTCTTTTCATTGGTTCCTGTGGCTGTCATAAAAACAAACTGTGTGTGGCCAACTCATGTTGGTACAGTAATTGGTATTTTCTCTTTTTCACTTCACATTTTGAGTAAGTTGTATAACATTTATAGGCATCAACAGCCATAACTAAGATTTCCTGAAGTGGTAATATAACTCTGAATGATTTTCTCTGAACCAAACGCAATGAATTTACCAGTGATTCAGCTGTTATAATATACAGACATAGTTAATTTGTATAGAAAGTTTAATAGACGCAAAAGAAAATCAGGGAAATAACACAGTATAATAGTAAATGCATCAGACATAAGTATTACACATTAGGAGAGACTACCTGTCCAGAGCATCATACAATAGCTCATAATCTCTATTGTATCCACACTGATTTATGGAAACAGGAGGAGGAGGACGGTTAGTTTAAAATTGCTAGTTTTGCTTTTAATGTTTCATATATTTTTTTTTGTCATTTCAGTATTTATAAATGTATAAACCTGAATTGAAATTTCAACAAAAGTGCAGTGAATGAAAACTAGGAACATGTAATTTTATGATTCCATTTGCACAGAATAAGGTTTTTCATTTTCATGTAGTATTGTTGCATTCATGTTTGCAAGAAACACGGGAGATGGTTAGTCAAAAAAACATGTAATTAACCATGCTATGAAATGAATTATAGATGACAGAAGAGATTTTAATTACACTACAAGTTGCCAATTATCATCCCACATAAAAACTTTGTTGCTGAAAAAAATTAACACCCACCTCCAGTTCAGGATTTACTCTAATTAAACATTTGCACATTATGGAAGCTTTGAGATTTTGATGTTAATCGGAGATTTTACAACATGTCCGGTCATTCCATCTGTTACCAGATATTGTATTTGGATATCGGCATTGAGCCTATTGGAGATGCCAAGCTCAGCTGAGATAATTCTAAACAGTTTTTTCAATTTGTTGGACCTCAGTGGAGATAGTAAATGCTAGTGGCGTAACTAGAGTCCGACAGGCCCAGGTGCAAGATTTGGACCTGGGCCCCCACCATCATGTTCGTCAGATGTATTGGCCCTTCCAGCATTCCAGATCTTGTGAAAATAAACATGTTTGCCCTCTCATGTAACAATGTCTCCTATTTTGTAATAATGTCCCTGATCCTGGCTCTTTTCCTGTAATAATGTTCCCCATCCTGGCCTCTTCCTGTAAGAATGTCCTCCATCCTGGCTTATTCCTGTAGTAATGTCCCTAATCCTGGGCATCTTCAAAATATAATGTCCCCATCCCGGGCCCCTTTCAATAATAATGTTCACCATCCTGGTATATTGTCTCAATCCTCGGTCCTTTCCTGGTTTAATGTCTCCCTTTCCTGGCATAATGTCCTACATCCTAGTATAAAGTCCACCATCCTGGATCCCTTTCAGTAATATATGTCCTCCATCCTGGTATAATGCCCTCCAACCTGGGCTCCTTCCAGTAATAAATGATCTCATCCTGGTATAATGTCCCCGAGCTTTGCCTCTTCCTGTAGTAATGTCCTTCAGTCTGGCCTCTTCCATTAATAATGTCCCCATTTGTAGGCCTCTTCTAGGTATAATTTCTCCTATCCCAGTACCCTAGCAGTAATAATGTTCACCATCCTTCGAAGCCTTAGGGCTCATTCAGACGTCATTGCAAATCGGTCCAATCACGGACTGCAATGCACAGACTGGTTACGTGTCTGCGAGACAGCCTCATAGAAGTAGATGAAGTTTTCATGCTTTGGTCGGAAGACTTGTGGCCAATCCGTGCATTGCATTCCGAGATTGGACCAATTTGCACATTTATCTTCATGAGCCTTTAAGCTGTATTTCCAATCTAGCAGTACCCTCCCCTGGCTGATTGAGAGATCAGTAACAGCGTACCAGAGCAAACCATTTGTCAATCAGCCAGAGAGGAGAGTGCTGCTAGATAGGGAATACATCAGAGGCTTAGAAGCTGTAAGTGTATCATCATACCTAATGCACCTAAGGACAAAACTTCAAAACTGTGCTTTAAGTTTATAAAGGGATCAATCAGCTTATCTTTTAAAGGACTACACAATCATATAAATTGTTGGGTGGGTGAATAAAAGTTTCTAACAGGTTTCTTTAAGCCTTTTGGAGATGTGGCCATTTTTGTTTTTTTCACTGTCATGTTTCCTCCTCTTCTAAGAGCTATAACTTTTTATTTTTTTTCCATTGGCACAATCCTAGGAGGGCCTAGAATGAGTTTTTGTTTTCAATGACTCCATTCATATTACCATATAATGTACTGAAATATTGGATAAGTAAAAATATTGTGAATCTTCCGTAAGTAGCTGTATTCCTTAAACCCTCCTGGCTTCACTCTTACTACATGGTGTTTCCTCCTATGCCTTTTACTGCAGGCCACTTCAATGCCTGGTATTCAGCCAGCCACTTCTTGTTAGGCCATAGTAACGTGATTACTCAGTGCACTAATTGTGAGGACTCCATTTTTTCTCATGCTACTACTTACCTTACACAGGCTCTATTTTCTGTTGCTTTAGATGGATGTATTGTTACTAGTGTTGAGCGATACTGCCCGATATCCTAAAATATCGGATCGGATTGGATCGGCCCGATACTCAAAAAGTATCGGGTATCGCCGATCCGATATCGGAAACACAATGCAAGTCAATGGGACAGAAATATCGGAACTAAAAAAAACCCTTTCTTTCCTTGTAAACACTAAATAACACACATACAATAATATATATATATATATATATGTCATTGTGACATATATATATACATATATTTATAGTTCATACACTTCTACATAGTAAAATAGCCTCTGATTCAATTGCCGGGTAATGCTGACTTTTGTGAAAATACAGAAGCACCCGACATGAAATGACACATGGTTTACATAGAGTTAACCATGTATTTTCATGTAATTTGACATCTGGTTTTCACAAACAATTACATGAGTGTATGTGTGCAAAATTTCACACCTGTAGGGTTTAATTAACAATATATCAAACAACATGAAATGACATGGTTAACTCTATGTAAACCATGTGTCATTTCATGTCGGCTTCTGTATTTTCACAAAAGCCGGCAATTGAATTAGCGGCTATTATACTATGTAGAAGTGTATGAACTATAAATATAAATATATACAGTACAGACCAAAAGTTTGGACACACCTTCTCATTCAAAGATTTTTCTGTATTTTCATGGCTATGAAAATTGTAGAATCACACTGAAGGCATCAAAACTATGAATTAACACATGTGGAATTATACATTACACTTTATAAAAAAGTGTGAAACAACTGAAAATATGTCTTATATTCTAGGGTCTTCAAAGTAGCCACCTTTTTCTTTGATTACTGCTTTGCATGCAGAAAAGGTGAACGGATGGACTCTACATGCCTGGTTCCCACCGTGAAGCTTGGAGGAGGTGGTGTGATGGTGTGGGGGTGCTTTGCTGGTGACACTGTTGGGGATTTATTCAAAATTGAAGGCATACTGAACCAGCATGGCTACCACAGCATCTTGCAGCAGCATGCTATTCCATTCGGTTTGCGTTTAGTTGGACCATCATTTATTTTTCAACAAGACAATGACCCCAAACACACCTCCAGACTGTATAAGGGCTATTTGACCAAGAAGGAGAGTGTTGGGGTGCTACGCCAGATGACCTGGCCTCCACAGTCACCAGACCTGAACCCAATTGAGATGGTTTGGGGTGAGCTGGACCGCTCACCGCTTCAATTTTGAATAAATCTCCAACAGTGTCACCAGCAAAGCACCCCCACACCATCACACCACCTCCTCCATGCTTCCCGGTGGGAACTAGGCATGTAGAGTCCAGCTGTTCACCTTTTCTGCATGCAAAGCAGTAATTAAAGCAAAAGGTGGCTACTTTGAAGAACCTAGAATATAAGACATATTTTCAGTTGTTTCACACTTTTTTGTTAAGTATATAATTCCACATGTGTTAATTCATAATTTTGATGCCTTCAGTGTGAATGTACAATTTTCATAGTCATGAAAATACAGAAAAATCTTTGAATGAGAAGGTGTGTCCAAACTTTTGGTCTGTACTGTATATATATATATATATATATATATATATATATATATGTGTCACAAATTCAATGACGTATATATATATGAGGTGTAAAATTGTTGAAAAAAAATACGTGGGCTCCCGCCCTATTTTCTCAACCAGACAGACAAAGCCAGCGAGTGGGGGCAGATAATAATAGCCCAGAGAGGGACCATTATTTTTGCCCCCCCCTGGCTACTAACATCTGCCCCCAGACACCCCAGAAAAGGCAAATCTATAATTGGATTCGCCCTTTCTGGCACTTTGCCCGTCTATTCCCATTGCCCTGTAGCGGTGGTGAATGGGTTAATAAGGGGTTAAAGCCACCTTGCTATTGGAAGGTGACTTTAAGCCAGGTTAATAATTGAGTTGTCAATTAGACAACTATCAATTATTAATCCTATTGTATGAAATGGTTAAAAAATACACACACACATTAATTAAAAATAATTTTAATGAAATAAACACACAGTTTTTGACAATATTTTATTTGACTGCCATTCCTTGCGAAGCCCTTGTTCACCTGTAATAAAAATAAAATAATAAAGCAACATTATTCTTACCTATCCGATGTTCAGTCAGGTCCCCCTATGTATTCCTTCTGAATGGGTTAATGTTTACTGCAGAGACTGCAGCTAATGCTGACAGTCTCACAGTAAACCCCCGAATGAATGAGCTCCTCTCCTGGCTGACAGGAGAGGAAGTTGTTAGCATAATTGATTGCTTCCCACTTTCACTTCAGGTCAGCCAGGGACACCCACAGCATCAGTGACGTCAGAGGGAATCCCGGCTGACCTGAAGTGAACTGATTAACAAAAATAGGGGATCCCCTCTAAAAAAAAAAATGGCGTGGGATCCCCCCTATTTTTGTTAACCAGCCTGATAAAGTAGACTACTGAGGCCTGGTTTTTCAGGCTGTTAAGGAGCCAATATCCATCGACCTTGCAAGCCTGATAATACCAGGCCACAGCAGTCTGCTTATCTTGGCTGGTTAACAAAAATAGGGGATCCCCTCAAAAAAAATGGCGTGGGGTCCCCCTATTTTTGTTAACCAGCCAGATGAAGCAGACTGCTGAGGCCTGGTTTTTCAGGCTGATAAGGATCCAATATCCATGGACCTTGCAAGCCTGATAATACCAGGCCACATCAGTCTGCTTAGCTTGGCTGGTTAGCAAAAATAGGGGATCCCCTCAAAAAAAAATGGCGTGGGGTCCCCCCTATTTTTGTTAACCAGCCTGATAAAGCAGACTACTGAGGCCTGGTTTTTCAGGCTGGTAAGGATCCAATATCCATGAACCTTGCAAGCCTGATAATACCAGGCCACAGTAGTCTGCTTATCTTGGCTGGTTAACAAAAACAGGAGATCCCCTCAAAAAAAATGGCGTGGGGTCCCCCCTATTTTTGTTAACCAGTCAGATGAAGCAGACTGCTGAGGCCTGGTTTTTCAGGCTGGTAAGGATCCAATATCCATGGACCTTGCAAGCCTGATAATACCAGGCCACAGCAGTCTGCTTATGTTGGCTGGTTAACAAAAATAGGGGATCCCCTCAAAAAAAAATGGCATGGGGTCCCCCCTATTTTTGTTAACCAGCCTGATAAAGCAGACTACTGAGGCCTGGTTTTTTAGGCTGGTAAGGATCCAATATCCATGGACCTTGCAAGCCTGATAATACCAGGCCACAGCAGTCTGCTTAGCTTGGCTGGTTAACAAAAATAGGGGATCCCCTCGAAAAAAAAATGGCTTGGGGATCCGCCTATTTTTGTTAACCAGCCAAGTAAAATGCAGACTGCTGCGGCCTGGTATTAAAAGACTGTCAAGGCCCATGGATTTTGGCCCTCAACAGCCTAAAAATACCAGGCTGCAGCAGCCCCACAAATGGCGCATCCAAAGATGCGCCAATTGTGGCACTTTATCCGGCTCTTCCCACTTGCCCTGTAGCGGTGGCAAGTGGGGTAATAAGGGGTTAATGTCACCTTTGATTGATCGGTGACAATAAGCCCAGTTAATAATGGAGAGGCGTCAATAAGACACCGATCCATTATTAATCATAGTTTGTAAATTTAAAAAAAAAAACACAGCAAGAAAAAAGTCTTTTAATGAAATAAAATACCACACAGCTTTCATTAATTTTATTACACTCTCATTCCTGCGACGCCATCAATCTCCTGTAAAAAAACAAAAATAATAAACCAACACAAATACTCCCTGTCCGACGCACTCCAAAATACCGAGTGTCCCACGACGAGTCCAGCTCTGCTACATCTGGATGACAGGCTGAGCCTGACATCCACATAGAGCAGAGCTGCTTACCATTGCTGCGTCCCCGGCGGTGACGTAATCCGGACTGGTTTACGGCCAGCTGTCGCGAGAGTACAGCTGGCCGAGATTACCCAGTACCCGACAGTCACTGCAGTTATCGCGAGATTCTGCACGTGACTGCCAGGGACAGGGTAATGGCGGCCATCACGGAGGACGTGACCACCGGGGAAGGGGATCTTCTGACAGGTAAGTGCGGACTCTGCTGAGTCCTGACACCTGACAGACCCGACCGACACTGACAGTGACAGTTTCGGGGAGTTTCTGTGTCACGTACTTCGTTCTGTGGCACAGGAACTCCCATAGACTTTCTCGGAAATCTCCGATTCCGGTATCCGATATGACAAAAATATCGGAACTCAGAATGTGTGTATTTTTTACATTTTATTAACATTATTAATCAGAGAAAGGGGAAGTGATTTCAACTTATTTTTTTCTATTTTGATAATTTTTTTTAACTTAAATTAGTCCATTTAAAGGACTTGAATCTGCAATTGTCTGCTCACTTGGGCTATATACAGCAATACCAAAGTATTGCGGCATAGAGTAAAAATCACCTTAGAGACCGGCCACAGACTGGATTTAAAAGGAGCTCCATGATTACAGGCCTCAACAACCGGGAACCATTACCGGAGCGCCAATGGGAACATAGAATGACACACCCCCATACTGGCATGCTGCTAAAGCCGCTGTCAGAGTTTGACAGCGGCATTTGACAGGTTAACAGTCATATGCGGAACTTTGCTTAACCCGCAGTTGTTAAACTCAGGTCTTGGCTGTGATACACAGCCATTATCTGCTGGGTATGGGGTGAGCTCTCTTGCACCCTTTGAGCCTGCACCATACACCAGCTACCAACTTGCTCCATACATGTACAGCAGATGTTGTTAAGAGGTTAAAGCAAAGTGCTGCCTACAAAACAGCAGGAAGCAGGAAGACCATGGCTCCCTGCTTTATCATAGGGTTTGATTGTTTCTGTGTCCTTTGTTTGTGGAAGGTGCCCAGGGCGGTAGCTATGTTAAAGCTGCTGCTTCTCCACATCCTGACAAACAAACAGACATGCATCCATGTCCTGAAGTTTAGGATCAGCTGCACACACATCAGGAGACATCCAGTTCAACTTTACTGGACAGTTCAAGTCCATCAGTCTTTAACACACAGTATTGGGCACAGCACACTCCAGTTTTATCAATACAGCACATTTCAAGCTCCTGCTCATGTTCAGCTCAGACTATCCCTCCACTTGATCCTCCTGTCAGCCCCAGAGATTTCCTGTCCATCACCACAGCACTCCCAAGATGTGTTACATTTCCCTCATGCGTTTTCCCATTTGGCTTCCTCGTATGTAAGGAATTAAGGCACACTTCCCAGTACCTAGTTTGGGCCATCGGCCCCGGACATTACAGAAATGTCCACAGGAAATTTGGTACTACCTCATGCTGCCAGAATGCTATGTGCTCTACGTGCCTCCAACCCACTGCCACTTGAACTTGAACTTGACACAAACCTCACACATTAACCCAAACTGGCTAAAACTAGGAAATGATGCCTCTTTTTGCTTGACCTCCCCTCCCATGCTGGTGTGGTCCCAAACATTAAACTATCCTATTTTGTTCCTATACTGTACACTGATAAGGCTCACCAGTGCCTTGCTATCTTAATGTCCCTATCTATCACTAACTAAGCACTAAACTATGTTCTATATTATCCCTACCCTTGAACTGAGTTTACTAGGTTACATTAGACATTATCCATACAGTACCCACACAGCAGCATCCGTACTTATAATACTCTATGCATTTTGTATTTTACATTATATCATAAAAACACAATACAACCACATTAGTATTTACACTACAATTGTTGTCTTTAATGGAAGGCATATGACAGACCTTGTCACACCCTTAAACAGTTAAGAATGGTGGTCAACCAGATATGTGGGCTAGTTCTAAGGTGTAGATGGGCCCTGGATAAACGCTCCCCTGCCCCCTGCTAGCTATGCTACTGCTGGCAAGTGCTCTAACTTTCAGCACTAAACCTGTCCAAGCACTCACATTTACCCACTGAGCACTTGAGGGTCATTATAATTTAATTATATAATACTCAAAAAAATAAAATAAGTACCATCCTAATATCTTTATTTCATATTCTTTCACATTGATGAATTTAATAAGGAGGTTTTATTAAAAATGTTTGCCTATTGATTAAAATCTGTTACTCTCAACGGAGCAAATTGAAATCACACATGACTTTTTCAGCACAGAATTTCAAATTTTGCATGATTCCCATTGAATTAGCAACTAATTTCTATCAATGAAACCAATTCTTTTCACAAGTCTGCATCTTACATGTCAGCGTATGCAGTATCTAGTATTTGTCTAGCATCTCGGGCTTGCTTGCAAGACAGAGACACTTCTTCATATGAAACAACAGCTCTATAAATTCACATTTTGGCAGAGCACCCTCCAGAGTGTACAGGGTTCTGGCAATTTATGTTCATCTTTTATACCTTTAGACCAGTAGGTCTTGAATTCAGCATAACAAGGTTTGCAGTGTGTTGGAATCCAATAAATTTTGCTGCAGGTTTAATGCTGCTGAGGATGTTATATATAAGTGACCTGACCTAACAAGAACATCTATTTTATGTCCCAGGGCAAGGCATCAAGCAGCATGTGATCGATGCCTCCGTGGTTTTATTACAGTGACATTCTTGATTCATATTTATGATCTTATTCTCATTGTCTTATCAATGATTTCAATATGTAAGATCAGTCTATGCATTGGAAACCAATTTTATGGTAAGTGCCTCAATGACATGTAATACAATTAATGCATTTAAAGTGAACCTGTCATCAGGATTTTGCACAGTAATCTACCCACAGTGTCAGGTCGGTGCCGTTATACTGATTAAAATGATACCTGAGGTGATGAAATCTGTCTTGAGGTTGTTGTTTAATCTTTGTAGTTTTCAGTTAATGACAGTCTCGTGCTCTGGGGCACCTTTTGGGGGGTCTTTATGTGGTGCTCTGCTTACATATTCATCTGTATGGCTTATGACAGGTCACTGATCCCTCACTGACCTGCCCCCTATTTTACATACTGAATATAATATGGTTTGAAAAAAAAATCACATTCAGCAGGCAGGTGCCATATTCCCCAGTATGATAAGGGAGATAATATGCATATATTAATTTAATTTACACATATAGTTTTGTTTAAGAATTTTCTTTTTATGATGCCAACGGCCACGCCTGCACAGTAACATAGTTATTAAGGTTGAAGGAAGACTTTAAGTCCATCTAGTTCAACCCATATCCTATCCTAACCTGCCCTAACATGTTGATCCAGAGGAAGGCAAAAAAAAAACCCAAGTGGCAAACAGTAAGCTTCACATTGGGGAAAAAAAATTCCTTCCCGACTCCACATACGGCAATCAGACTAGCTCCCTGGATCAGCGCAGTATCTAGGAAACTAGTGAATATAGCCTGTAATATTATACTTTTCAAGAAAGGCATCCAGTCCCTTCTTAAATGTTAGTAGGGAATCACTCATTACAACATTAGACGGCAGAGAGTTCCATAGTCTCACTGCTCTTACAGTAAAGAATCTGCGTCTGTGATTATGACTAAACCTTCTTTCCTCCAGACGTAGAGGATGCCCCCTTGTCCCCGTCACAGGTCTAAGAGTAAAAAGATCATTAGAAAGGTCTCTGTACTGTCCCCTCATATATTTATACATTGTAATAAGATCACCCCTAAGCCTTCGTTTTTCCAAACTAAATAACCCTAAGTGTAATAACCTGTCCTGGTATTGCAGACCCCCCAGTTCTCTAATAACCTTGGTCTCTCTTCTCTGCACCCGCTCCAGTTCAGCTATGTGTTGTGAATGGGTTTGAGATGAGTTCTGAGCAGAGGCTCCCTCTGGTGGTTACAAGCGGTACTAGTGAGGATTGTGAGGACTGGGAATCAGGTGTTACTGATTGGTCTTATGTAAGGGAGTCATTTTCCCATCAGGGTTGCCGGTGATCAATTGTTCTGGTCTGAATCCTTCTTTCCAGTTTCCCTTGTAGCCTGCTGTGTCGTGTCTGCATCTCCTGCTATCAGATAAGACAATTTCTTATTTTGTGTTTTTGCTATATTTTTGCATTTTGTCCTGCACTTCTGTGGGGGCCTTCAGGGTCCCCTCCGGGGGCTTTTGCCCTCTCAGTTTAGTCCAGCCACTGTGTTTTGTACTTTTGCTTTTTCCAGTTTTTTTTTCAGTGGCTGCTGTTTTGTTTTTGTTACACCAGAGAACTAATTTAGGTGGTAGAGGTCGTGTGATCTCAGGTGATTTTGAAATTAGTAGAGTTGGTGTTTTTCAGGGTTTTCTGGGATTGCAGTAAGTACCCTTCCTATCCTTTTCTATTTAGATAGTTTGGGCCCCAGCGTTTGCTCATACTATTTTCTTTCTGTGTCAGTATTTCCTCTTGTCTAACCGCCATTACATGTTTGGGGGCTTTCTATTATCTTTGGGGTTCTGCTCCGGGGCAGATAGCTTTCCTATTTCTATCTTTAGGTGTAGTTAGTTTCTCAGGCTGTGACGAGGCGTCTAGGACCAACGTAGGAACGCTCAACGGCTGCCTCTAGTTGCGGTGGTTAGTCAGGGTACTGCAATCTCATAGATTCCAACTGCTCTGGTGTATTTCCTTTTTTACCTGCACTCCTCAGCTACCGTAACATAACAGTATCACCGGCCATAAAAATTGTATGGTACTCACAGAAGGGAAAAAATATTTTGAAGGAAGAAAAGTTGTCAGAGATATTTTTCTGTTTGTTGCATTTTTTTTTTTTTTCCCCTCTGTATCTCTGGGTGCTGGGGAGGATCTTTTATCCCAATGGAGTTTGCACAGTTGTCTGGCCGTGTGGATCAGCTTGCCACTGAGGTTCGGAGTATTGCTATCTATCTTGCTGGGTTGCCTGTTGTGGAACCTAGGATCCCCATGCCAGATTTGTTTTTAGGGGATCGAGCTAAGTTTCAGAATTTCAAAAATAATTGTAAATAGTTTCTTGCCTTAAAATCTAAGTCCTCAGGAAACGCAGCGCAGCAGGTTCAAATTATCATCTCTCTCCTGCGCGGCGATCCTCAGGATTGGGCTTTTTCCCTGATACCTGGGGATCCTATTTTGAGTGATGTTGATGCATTTTTTCAGGCTTTGGGGTTATTGTACGATGAGCCTAATGTCACTGATCAAGCTGAAAAAGCCTTGTTGGCATTAAATCAGGGGCTTGATGACGCTGAGTTATACTGTCAGAGATTCCGTAGGTGGGCAGTCCTGACCAAATGGAATGACGACGTTTTGGCGGCCCTTTTCCGGAAGGGTCTGTCGGATAATGTAAAGGATGTTATGGTGGGATTCCCTGTCCCCTCTGGTCTCAATGATTCTATGTCATTAGCGATTCAAATTGACAGACGTTTGCGTGAGCGGAGAAGTATGCGTGGAGTGGTGTTGCCTTGTGAGCCAGCTGCTGAGCCCATGCAGTGTGATGGAGTGGTGTCTGGGGCACAGCGTCATGATTTTCGAAAGCGCAATGGGTTATGTTTCTACTGTGGTGATGCCTCTCATGCTATTTCAGTCTGCCCTAAGCGGGGAAGACATTTTGCACGCTCAGTTGTCTTGGGTAGTGTTCAGACTAAGTTTTTATTAACTGTCACTCTGATATGCTCTCTGTCCTCATTTTCTGCTCAGGCTTTCGTTGATTCTGGAGCAGCTATTAACCTGATGGATTATGATTTTGCTAAACGTTGTGGGTTTCCCTTGATACCCCTACAGAAGTCTATTCCTTTACTGGGGATCGATTCTACCCCTTTGACTGAGAATAAACCCCAGTTTTCTACTCAGGTGATAATGAGGGTTGAACCTGATCACCAGGAGTGCTGCAAATTTTTGGTTCTATATAATCTGCATGACATTATAGTGCTGGGTTTCCCTTGGTTACAGTCTCATAATCCTGTTTTGGATTGGAAATCTGTGTCTGTAACCAGTTGGGGCTGCCAATGTGTTAATACCAACACTCCTGTTTTTTCTGCCTCCCCCCAGGCTGAGGATGTTCCTGACTTTTTGTTTGATTTTTCTGATGTGTTTAGCGAAAGTAAATCTGCATCCTTACCTCCCCATAGGAGCTATGACTGCGCTATTGAATTAGTGCCAGGTAGTAAATTCCCTAAAGGTCGCCTTTTTAACTTGTCTGTACCTGAACATGACGCTATGCGGTCTTATATCAAGGAATCATTGGAGAAGGGTCATATCAGACCATCCTCTTCACCCTTAGGTGCCGTTTTTTTCTTTGTGGCCAAAAAAGATGGTTCATTAAGGCCGTGTATTGATTATCGTCTCTTGAACAATATTACTGTGAAATATCAATACCCGTTACCCTTGATTTCTGACCTGTTTTCCAGGGTGAAAAACGCTACTTGGTTTACCAAGCTTGACCTCAGGGGGGCGTATAACCTTATTCGCATTAAGCGCGGGGATGAATGGAAGACGGCATTTAACACCCCTGAAGGGCATTTTGAGTACCTTGTGATGCCCTTTGGGCTCACTAATGCTCCTTCCGTCTTCCAGTCCTTCATGAATGACATTTTCAGGGATTTTGTGGACAAGTTTCTGATTGTTTATTTGGATGATATCTTGATTTTTTCTAATGACTGGGACTCTCATGTGAAACATGTTCGAACTGTATTCCAGATTTTGAGAGAGAATGCTCTGTATGTGAAGGGATCAAAGTGTCTTTTTGGCGTACAGAAGATCTCATTTCTGGGATTCATTTTGTCCCCATCTGTTATTGAAATGGACCCGGTCAAGGTTCAGGCCATCTGTGATTGGGTCCAACCTACTTCATTAAAGGCTCTTCAGAGATTTTTGGGTTTTGCCAATTTTTATCGTAAATTTATTGGT
This sequence comes from Oophaga sylvatica, assembly GCA_033576555.1. Lineage (NCBI taxonomy): Eukaryota > Metazoa > Chordata > Amphibia > Anura > Dendrobatidae > Oophaga > Oophaga sylvatica. The sequence continues at coordinate 582,888,041 of JARQOD010000002.1, forward strand.
AATTTCTCGGTTATTGTTAAACCATTAACTGATTTGACCAGAAAGGGTTCTGATGTGGTGAATTGGCCTCCTGAGGCAGTCTCTGCGTTTCAGGAACTTAAGCAGAGATTCACTTCTGCTCCTGTTCTACGGCAGCCTGATGTTTCTCTGCCATTTCAGGTGGAGGTTGATGCCTCTGAAATTGGGGCAGGTGCCGTTTTGTCCCAAAAAGATCCAGAGACCTCTAAAAGTAACCCTTGTGCCTTTTTCTCTCGAAAATTTTCTCCTACTGAACGTAATTATGACGTGGGTAATCGGGAGTTATTGGCCATGAAGTGGGCTTTTGAAGAGTGGAGACATTGGCTGGAGGGAGCCAAACATCAGGTGGTGGTCCTTACGGACCATAAGAATCTGGTCTATCTGGAATCTGCCAAGCGACTCAATCCTAGACAGGCCAGGTGGGCCTTGTTTTTCACACGTTTTAATTTTGTGGTTTCCTTTCTTCCTGGCACTAAGAATGTTAAGGCGGATGCCCTCTCGAGGAGTTTCCTTGCGGACTCTCCTGAGCTATCTGATCCCTCTGTTATTTTGAAGGAGGGTGTAGTTCTTTCCGCCATCTCGCCCAATTTGAGACTTGCTCTGGAGGGGTGTCAGGAGGATAGGCCCGAGCGCTGCCCTGTTGGAAAATTGTTTGTCCCGGACCAATGGAAAAAGAGTGTGATGTCTGAGATTCATTGTTCCGCATTGGCTGGGCATCCCGGAATTTTTGGTACCAGAGACTTGGTTAGTCGGTCCTTTTGGTGGCCTACCTTGTCTCGCGATGTCAGGGAATTTGTGCAGTCCTGCGGGACTTGCTCTCGCTCCAAGCCTTGCTCTCGCTCTAGTGGTTTGTTGATGCCATTGCCTGTGCCCAAGAGACCATGGACCCATATCTCTATGGATTTCATTTCCGATCTTCCTGTTTCTCAGAGAATGACCACCATCTGGGTAATTTGTGATAGGTTTTCCAAAATGATACATCTTGTGCCATTACCTAAGTTGCCTTCCTCCTCTGAATTGGTGCCGTTGTTCCTTCAGCACGTGGTTCGTTTACACGGCATTCCTGAGAACATTGTGTCTGACAGAGGAGTCCAGTTTGTTTCCAGATTTTGGAGGACTTTTTGTTCTAAACTGGGTGTTCTATTGTCTTTCTCCTCGGCATTTCATCCTCAGACCAATGGTCAAACTGAGAGAACAAACCAGACATTGGAGACTTATCTAAGATGCTTTGTGTCTGCTGATCAGGATGACTGGGTCTCTTTTTTGCCTTTGGCTGAGTTTGCTCTTAATAATAGGGCTAGCTCTGCCACTTTGATGTCTCCGTTTTTCTGTAATTCTGGGTTTCACCCTCGATTTTCTTCAGGACAGACGGAGGCTTCTGTCTGTCCAGGTGTTGACTCTGTTGTTGAGCGTATGCAGCAGATTTGGGACCAGGTAGTGGAGAGGTTGTCCCTCTCTCAGGAGAAGGCCCAGCGGTTTGCTAACCGGCATAGGACTGATGGTCCTCGGTTTAAAGTGGGGGACTTGGTCTGGTTGTCCTCAAAGAATATTCCTATGAGAGTAGCATCTCCTAAATTTAAGCCTAGGTTCATTGGACCTTATAAGATCATGGAGATTATTAATCCTGTTTCTTTTCGTTTGCTTCTTCCAGGGACATTTAAGATCCATAACGTGTTCCACAAGTCCTTGTTGAAGAGGTTTGTTGAGCCAGTGGTTCCTGCTGCTGTGCCTCCTGACCCTGTTTTGGTTGAGGGCAATCTGGAGTATGTGGTTGAGAAAATATTGGATTCTCGTTTTTCTAGACGAAGACTCCAGTATTTGATTAAATGGAGAGGTTATGGTCAGGAAGACAATTCTTGGGTGTTTGCTTCGGACATCCATGCTAGGAGACTTATCTGTGCGTATCATAGAACTCATCCTGACCGACCTGGTTGCTCAAATGAGGGTTCGGTGACCCCTCCTCAAGGGGGGGTACTGTTGTGAATGGGTTTGAGATGAGTTCTGAGCAGAGGCTCCCTCTGGTGGTTACAAGCGGTACTAGTGAGGATTGTGAGGACTGGGAATCAGGTGTTACTGATTGGTCTTATGTAAGGGAGTCATTTTCCCATCAGGGTTGCCGGTGATCAATTGTTCTGGTCTGAATCCTTCTTTCCAGTTTCCCTTGTAGCCTGCTGTGTCGTGTCTGCATCTCCTGCTATCAGATAAGACAATTTCTTATTTTGTGTTTTTGCTATATTTTTGCATTTTGTCCTGCACTTCTGTGGGGGCCTTCAGGGTCCCCTCCGGGGGCTTTTGCCCTCTCAGTTTAGTCCAGCACTGTGTTTTGTACTTTTGCTTTTTCCAGTTTTTTTTCAGTGGCTGCTGTTTTGTTTTTGTTACACCAGAGAACTAATTTAGGTGGTAGAGGTCGTGTGATCTCAGGTGATTTTGAAATTAGTAGAGTTGGTGTTTTTCAGGGTTTTCTGGGATTGCAGTAAGTACCCTTCCTATCCTTTTCTATTTAGATAGTTTGGGCCCCAGCGTTTGCTCATACTATTTTCTTTCTGTGTCAGTATTTCCTCTTGTCTAACCGCCATTACATGTTTGGGGGCTTTCTATTATCTTTGGGGTTCTGCTCCGGGGCAGATAGCTTTCCTATTTCTATCTTTAGGTGTAGTTAGTTTCTCAGGCTGTGACGAGGCGTCTAGGACCAACGTAGGAACGCTCCACGGCTGCCTCTAGTTGCGGTGGTTAGTCAGGGTACTGCAATCTCATAGATTCCAACTGCTCTGGTGTATTTCCTTTTTTACCTGCACTCCTCAGCTACCGTAACATAACAGCTATGTCTTTCTTATACACTGGAGACCAGAACTGCACATAGTATTCTAAGTGTGGTCGCACCAGTGACTTGTATAGAGGTAAAATTATGTTCTCCTCATGAGCATCTATGCCTCTTTTAATGCATCCCATTATTTTATTTGCCTTGGCAGCAGCTGCCTGACATTGGCCACTAAATATGAGTTTGTCGTCCACCCATTCACCCAGGTCTTTTTCAGTGACAGTTTTGCCCAGTGTTTTACAATTAAGCACATAATTATATATCTTGTTTGTTCTACCCAAGTGCATGACCTTACATTTATCCCCATTAAAGCTCATTTGCCATTTATCAGCCCAAGCTTCAAGTTTACATAAATCCTCCTGTAATATAAAATTGACCTCCTCTTTATTACCCTGCAGAGTTTAATGTCATCTGCAAATATTGAAATACTACTCTGTATGCCCCCTACAAGGTCATTAATAAATATGTTAAAGAGAAGCGGCCCCAATACTGACCCCTGTGGTACCCCACTGCTAACCGTGACCCAGTCCGAGTGTGCTCCATTAATAACCACCCTTTGTTTTCTATCCATGAGCCAGTTCTTAACCCACTTACACATATTTTCCCCTATCCCCATTGTTCTCATTTTATGTATCAACCTTTTGTGTGGCACTGTATCAAAAGCTTTTGAGAAGTCCATGAACACCACGTCCACTGCATTCCCTTGGTCCAGTCCTGAACTTACCCCTTCATAAAAGCTTATCAGATTTGTCTGACAAGAACGGTCCCTCGTAAACCCATGCTGATACTGTCATGAGTTTATTCAGCCTCAGATACTCCAATATAGTATCCGTTAAAAAACCCTCCAGGATTTTACCCACAGTAGATGTTAAGCAGTAGTATCTATTGTGTTCCCGATGCTGCTGCACAGGTGCCGCTGGCGCCATCTTGCTGGAGCCTAACTTTTTTTTTTCTAGCAAAATGGCGATGGCGCCTATGCAGTAGCATCTATCGTGTTCTGATAGATGCTACTGTGCAGGCGCCGCCACTGGCACCATTTTGTTTAAAAAAAAATTTTTTTTCTTAAACAAAATGATATGTGATTGTGTACATAAAATGCAAATATGCATATTATCCCCCATATCTTGCTACAGTGTAGTCACTGCAACAGGCACCCGCCTGCTGAATGTGAATTATTTTTTATTTATTTAAACCATATTATATTCTGTTTGTAAAATAGGGGGCAGGTCAGTGAGGGATCAGTGACCTGTCAGAAGCCATACACATGAATACCTAATCAGAGCACCACATGAAGACCCCCACAGGCCGCCCCAGAGCACAAAAATCTCATTAACTGAAAACTGAAAATAAAGATTAAACAACATCCACAAGACAGATTTCATCACCCAGGTACAGTTATATGAAAAAGTTTGGGCACCCCTATTAATCTTAAGCTTAATGTTTTATAAAAATTGGTGTTTTTGCAACAGCTATTTCAGTTTGATATATCTAATAACTATTGGACACAGTAATGTTTCTGCCTTGAAATGAGGTTTATTGTACTAACAGAAAATGTGCAATCTGCATCCAAACAAAATTTGACAGGTGCATAAGTATGGTCACCCTTATCATTTTCTTGTTTTAAATACTCCTACCTACTTTTTACTGACTTACTAAAGCACTTTTTTTGGTTTTGTAACCTCATTGAGCTTTGAACTTCATAGCCAGGTGTATGCAATCATGAGAAAAGCTACTGAAAGTGGCCACTTGCAAGTTGTTCTCCTGTTTGAATCTCCTCTGAAGAGTGGCATCATGGGCTCCTCAAAATACTGTCAAATGATCTGAAAACAAAGATTATTCAACATAGTTGTTCAGGGGAAGGATACAAAAAGCTGTCTCAGAGATTTAACCTGTCAGTTTCCACTGTGAGGAACATAGTAAGGAAATGGAAGAACACAGGGACAGTTCTTGTTAAGGCCAGAAGTGGCAGGCCAAGAAAAACATCAGAAAGGCAGAGAAGAAGAATGGTGAGATCAGTCAAGGACAATCCTCAGACCACCTCCAGAGAGCTGCAGCATCAACTTGCTGCAGATGGTGTCACTGTGCATCGGTCAACTATACAACGCACTTTGCACAAGGAGAAGCTGTATGGGAGAGTGATGCGAAAGAAGCCGTTTCTGCAAGCACGCCACAAACAAAGCACATTTGGAGAAGCCAATTTCTTTTTGGAAGAAGGTCCTGTGGATTGATGAAACCAAGATTGAGTTGTTTGGTCAAACAAAAAGGCGTTATGCATGGCGTCAAAAAAACACAGCATTCCAAGAAAAACACTTGCTACCCCCAGTAAAATTTGGTGGAGGTTCCATCATGCATTGGGGCTGTGTGGCCAATGCCGGCACCAGGAATCTTGTTAAAGTTGAGGGTAGCATGGATTCCACTCAGTATCAGCAGATTCTTGACAATAATGTTCAAGAATCAGTGACAAAGTTGAAGTTACGCAGGGGATGGATCTTTCAGCAAGACAATGATCTAAAACACCGCTCCAAATCTACTCAGGCATTGATGCAGAGGAACAATTACAATGTTCTGGAATGGCCATCCCAGTCCCCAGACCTGAATATCATTGAACATCTGTGGGATCATTTGAAGAGGGTTGTCCATGCTCGGCGACCATCAAACTTAACTGAACTGGAATTTTTTTGTAAAGAGGAATGGTCAAAAATACCTTCATCCAGGATCCAGGAACTCATTAAAAGCTACAGGAAGCGACTAGAGGCTGTTATTTTTGCAAAAGGAGGATCTACTAAATATTAATGTCACTTTTCTGGTGAGGTGCCCATACTTATGCACCTGTCAAATTTTGTTTGAATGCAGATTGCACATTTTCTGTTAGTACAATAAACCTCATTTCAAGGCAGAAACATTACTATGTCCAATAGTTATTAGCTATATCAAACTGAAATAGCTGTTGCAAAAACACCAATTTTTATAAAACATTAAGCGTAAGATTAATAGGGTGCCCAAACTTTTTCATATAACTGTATCATTTTAATCATTATTATTTACAGGGTCAACCTGACAGTGTCTGTAGTTTACGCAGCACCATCCTGCTGACAGGTTCACTTTTAAGTTAACAAGAATCTATCCCCCCCAAAAAACTAATATTGTATGATCTATATGGCAAAATAAGGGACTTAGCCCCTATAAAAAATCATAATAGCACTGTACCTCAGGGGAAGACATACTGCCAGTGCAGCTGCATCAGAGATCAGAGGTGGAGGGGGTCAAGAACGTACTGTCCATAGTGACAGACCGCATAGCCGCTATGAAGCCACTCAGTCAAGAGACCCAATGCTGCTTGACATCGGGATGCTTGACCCATGATGCTACGCAAAGAAGCAGTGTGTTTCAGGTGTGCATTAAAATACATCCACAGGTGTGTCTCTAACTCAGATATTGCCAAAAAAAAATTATCATAAGCTTCCAAACACATGACATCATCATGGGCAGTCCAGAATTGTTTAAAGGCATGGCAATCTTAGTGTATGTAAAGTGACTTTGCAGTAGTAAAAATGTCTTAAAACATTATCTCTTTCTCATTATTTTGGCATTTGGCAAACATTAATAATTATGGTGTGATGAAAAACAGCAAACAAGTCTATTGACCTTACACTTTAGCGCAGGGGGGCTTATTTTAGTTATCCCACCGCTGCCACCAATATGTCATGAATTGCAGGGATTTATGTATATTCCAGTTTCCAGTTCCGCTAAGGAACTCGCAGCTTTCCAGCGACCCCCTTACCCTCAGGTCAGTCACGGAACTGCACCTAAGATAATTAGTCACCGGACAGGCCTGCTTGGATGTGTACTGGCTATTAGGCATGCTGCAGCGAGGGAATTATAACTACTCCCAGCCGCAGCCAGGCAATACGCTTATAAAACCTGTTCCGTCACTACCAGCGCTACCCACGAGCCCAGCACACACTTCACTGCCACCAGCTTTGATTCTTAATAACGGGTCCGAAGCCAACCCTATTTAGTAGCGTTATTCACTTCGGAGGACGTGACAGTACGTTATAGAGCAAGGAGAAACGAAACTAGTAATTTTATCGTTTACTCCAAAAAGGTAGGCAGTGTTTACAGAAGGTACAAAAGATTTTACAATATGAGACAATAAAAGTATGTACAAGACAATTACAAAATAATAGGGGTTAATGGTAGAAGACGCACTTACATTTGCTTAAGTCCTTTCAGGTACACCATGCGGTTGGGGAGGAGTGATACATCACAATGCATCACAGAGCTTCACTGCATTAGGTTTCCAGGGCAAGGCTGCTCTTGACTGAGCTGGGCCTAACTTATACCTCCTGGTGGTGACATCACTAAAGGGGCTGAGTTATGGAAGCCCTCCTCTTTCTGCCAGAATGAACATTTTGCTACAAAACTTATAAACTGCATAACTACATGAAGGAACCTCGTACGGCGACGTACAGGATATCATCTTACTCCGCAGGACGTTGGCATTTATTTAAGTCTAAACGCGAAATACCTGGATGGATTGGCTAAATAGGAATCCGTTTCTTGGATTCTGCTGACGCCAGACCTTAGAAAAAGGCGCTGGAGTGTAGCTTAAACATTGTAGGTCCTGAATATGTAATTTTCATACTCATAACATAAACTGGTGTCGAGTTATGCCCTAATGGTTAGATTCTAAATCAAGGCTATCTGAGACACAGCACATGGTTTTTTACACAAAGGACTGCTTTCTGCTAATTACCACATTCCTTATAGAGATTTAGGATTACATGCAAGGGAATGAAATGAGCTTGTGAGAACAGTTTGGTAGCTGCTGACAGGGGGTGTGGAAAGTTCTGGAAGGGAACTTTGAATGTGGGCAAAATTGTAGTATCATTACATATGGTAATCCTAATTGACCTAAAACGGGAAAGGTTTATTCTGATTTCATGTCAGATATTGAGAAAGACATGCATATGTGTCTTTTTCTATAGTGTATATAAACTTCTGATTTCAACTGTATATGCTTTTATGTGTATGAATACATATATGTATATATATGTGTGTGTGTGTGTGTGTGTGTATGTACACACATGGTCAGAATTGTTGGTACCCCTCATATAATGACAGAAAAACCCACAATGTTGACAGAAATAACTTGAATCTGACAAAAGTAAAAATAAATCAAAAATCTATGAAAATAAAAGTCAGACATTGCTTTTCAACCATGCTTCCACACAATTTAAAAAAAAACTCATAAAATAGGCCTGGACAGAAATGATTGTACCCTTAGCTTAATATTTTGTTGCACAACCTTTTGAGGCAATCACTGCAATCAAACGATTCCTGTAACTGTCAATGAGACTTCTGCACCTCTCGACAGGTATTTTGGCCCACTCCTCAAGAGCAAACTGCTCCAGTTGTCTCGTGTTTGAAGGTTGCCTTTTCCAGATGGCATGTTTCAGCTCTTTCCAAAGATGCTCAATAGGATTTAAGTCAGAGGTCATAGAAGGCCACTTCACTTTAAGGCATACTGAACCAGCATGGCTACCACAGCATCTTGCAGCAGCATGCTATTCCATCCGGTTTGCGTTTAGTTGGACCATCATTTATTTTTCAACAGGACAATGACCCCAAACACACCTCCAGGCTGTGTAAGGGCTATTTGACCAAGAAGGAGAGTGATGGGGTGCTACGCCAGATGACCTGGCCTCCACAGTCACCAGACCTGAACCTAATCGAGATGGTTTGGGGTGAGCTGGACCGCTCACCGCTTCAATTTTGAATAAATCCCCAACAGTGTCACCAGCAAAGCACCCCCACACCATCACACCACCTCCTCCATGCTTCACGGTGGGAACCAGGCATGTAGAGTCCATCCGTTCACCTTTTCTGCGTGCAAAGCAGTAATCAAAGCAAAAGGTGGCTACTTTGAAGAACCTAGAATATAAGACATATTTTCAGTTGTTTCACACTTTTTTGTAAAGTGTAATGTATAATTCCACATGTGTTAATTCATAGTTTTGATGCCTTCAGTGTGATTCTACAATTTTCATAGTCATAAAAATACAGAAAAATCTTTGAATGAGAAGGTGTGTCCAAATTTTTGGTCTGTACTGTATGTATGTGTGTTTGAGTGAATATATGTATATGTGTGTGAACATATTTATTTGGCTGATGTATGATGCTGTAATTTTACAGAATAGGAGAATAACCCTGACTCTTTAAACAGATATTCACCATCAAATTATCCTCATTCCATAGGATCGGGGATAACTTGCTGATCACTGGGGTCTTACTGCAGAGCCCCCCCAAAGATTCTGAGAACAGAGCTCTGCAGTCTCGCCCTGAATGGAGCAGAGTTGTGCATGCTCAGCCTCTGCTCTCTTCATTATCTATATAGCTGATGAGTGCTGCGCTCAGCTATGTACATCAGTTCCATAGACAATGAATGGAGCAGAAACATATGCGCCACCAATCAATTTATGGCTGAGCTGCAGAGTCCTGTTCTCAGTATTGCTGGGGGTTCCAGTGGTCTGTCCCTCAACAATCAGTAAGTTATCCTTTTGCATCAATTACAGAATCAATGCGACGTGGCATTGAGGCAATCAGCCCGTGGCACTGCTGAGGTGTTATGGAAGCCCAGGTTGCTTTGATAGCAGCCTTCAGCTTGTCTGAATTGTTGGGTCTGTTGTCTGTCATCTTCCTTTTGACAATACCCCATAGATTCTCTATGGGGTTAAGGTCAGGCGAGTTTGCTGACCAATCAAGCACAGTGATACTGTTCTTTTTAAACCAGATATTGGTACTTTTGGACAGATGCCAAGTCCTGCTGAAGAATGAAATTTCCATCTCCAAAAATCTTGTCAGCAGAGGGAAGCATGAAGTGCTCTAAAATTTCCTGGTAGACTGCTGCACTGACTTTGGTCTTGATAAAACACAGTGAACTTACACCAGCAGATGACATGGCTCCCCAAACCATCACTGATTGTGGAAACTTCACACTAGACCTCCAGCAGCTTGGATTGTGGCCTCTCCACTCTTCCTCCAGACTCTGGGACCTTAATTTCCAAATGAAATGCAAAATTTCCTTTCACCTGAAAACAACACCTTGGACCACTGAGCAACAGTCCAGTTCTTTTTCTCCTTGGCCCAGGTAAGATGCTTCTAGCGTTGTCTATTGGTCATGAGTGGCTTGACACAAGGAATGTGACACTTGTAGCCCATGTCCTGGATACAACTGTGTGTGGTGGCTCTTAAAGAAATGACTCCAGCAGCACTCCTTGTGAATCTCCCCAAAATTTTTGAATGAGTTTTTCATAAGAATCCTTTCAAGGCTGCGGTTATCCAGAGTTGCTTGTGCACCGTTTTCTACTACACTTTTTCCTTCCACTCAACCTTCCTTTAATTTTCCCCATTTTAGAAACTAGATCCCTCAAGGAATGTATTTAGATATGTGATGAGCACCTTGAACCCCCAGGTGCTTCACAGAAGTTTATAACGTTGAGCCGTGAAAATAATAAAATCACATTTTACCCACAAAAAAATTATTTTAGCCCCAAATTTGGCATTTTCATAAGGGTAACAGGAGAAACTGCACCATACAATTTGTTGTGCAATTTCTCCTGAGCACGCCGATATCCCATGTGTGGAGGAATTCTACTTTTGAGGCACACTGCAAAGTTCAGAAGGGAAGAGGTGCCATATTGGAGTTCAGAGTTTGTTAGAATGGTTTGAGGGTGCCATGTCACATTGGCAGAGCCCCTGAGGTGCCTGAACAACAGAAAACCCCTATATGTGAACTCATTTTACAAACTATGCTCCCCAATGAATTCATCTAGTGGTGCAGTGAGTATAATAACACCACATATGCCTCACAGAATTTTATACTACTGAGCAGTTAAGAAAGAATAAATTATATTTTTTCCACTAAAATGTTGTTTTAGCCCCAAGTTTTTAATTTTTCTAAGGGCTTATAGGAAATTTTTTTTACAACAAACTGAGGTCCATTTTTTGCTGAGTGCGCCAATAACCTACATGTAATTGGGAAATATTTTTCAGGCACAGTGCAAAGCTCAGAAGGCAAGGAGAGACAGAATTTACTGTTATGGTTTGCAGGTGCCATGAATCAATGGGAGAGTCCATGATGTGCCAGAACAGCAAACACCCCCAGAAGTGAGTTAATCTAGGGGTGCAATGATCATATTTTATACCATTGGGCAATGAAGACAAAATAACTACATTTTTACCACCAAAATTTTGTTTTAGCCAAAGATTTTACATTTTTACACAAGAAGTGGGGAAAAATGGCACCAAAATTTGGCCCACAATTTCTACTGAACGTGGTAATACCCTATATGTGGCTGTACTGTACTACTCAGCCATCCGGAGAGACTCGGGAGGGGCGGAGCGCTATTTGCCTCCTGAAGAGCAGATTTTCCTAGAACAGTTTGTGGACTTCATATACAGAAGCCCCTAATTACTAGAAGAGTAGAATCCCCCCTCAAGTGACCCCATTTTGGAAATTATACCCCTTTGGAAATGTATCTACAGGTGTAGTAACAATTTTGACTTCATGGGTATTTTTCAGAAACAAGCAGCAATGAATGCTGCCGAGTGAAAATTGCAAACTGCCATTGTAGTGACCAGTACTCTGTAGTGACCAGTACTCTGTAGTGACCAGTACGTTATGCCCAGCCCATGCTTCTGGAGGCATGCACCTGTAAGTTAGGCGGGCTCTCATTGCTTCAGAAATGACGATTTATGTGGTTTAGATACACTGTGGGGCTCAGAAGGGGGGGGGACATATGTAACAGTACAAAAAACCTTTAAAAATTTGGGTGGGTTACATTTCTTGCCCATACGCTATTCTGTGTCCTGGGTTACATTTCTTGCATAGACAGGATAACACTACAAAAAGCTTTAAAAAAATTTGCTGGGTTACATTTTGCAAGCAACCATAGAGTATTATGTTGTCTTGGGTACATTTCTATGACATATAACACTCCCAAAAAATGAAGAAAAGTTTAGCTAGGTTACATTTCTCACCAAAACACTATTTCGTGTTCTGGGATACATTTTTTATGATCTATAACATTCCAAAAGAAGAGTTAAAAAATTTTGCTGTGTTAAATTTCTTCCCATACACTATTCAATCTTCTGGGATACATTTTGTTGTTATATAACCCTCAAAAAACTTGTTCACAAATTTAAAGGTGTTATATTGCTGATCTATAGAGTATTATGTCTTCTTAGGTGCATTTCGGTGATATATAACCCTCCGAAAAATTGTTCAAAATTTTTCAGTGTTAAATTTCTCATTCATAGAGTACTACATGTTTTTAAGTAGATTTCAGTGAATAAAACCCTCCAAAACTGGGTCATAAATTTATCGGTGTTATATTGTGCACCCACACAGTATAACGTTTTCTTAGGTACATTTTGTTGCCATAAAAGCCTATAAAAACGTAATAAAAAATTTTATCGGTATATTATTGCTCATCCACACAGCATAATGTGTCCTTGGGTGCATTTCATTGATATATAAGCCTCCAAAAACTTGATAAAAAATGTATTCTATTCTATTGCTCAATCATAGGGTATTACATCTTCTTGGGTGCAGTTCGTTGCTATATAACCCTTAAAAAACTCAAAAATGTATTGGTATTATATTGCTTATCCATAGACTTTTACTAATTCTTGGGTAGATTTCGGTGGTATATAAGCCTCAAAAAAACTTGTTAAAAAATTGATTGGTATGATATATTCCTCATCCATAGACTATTAATTGGTCTGGAGTACATTTCCTTGGTATATAGCCCTCATAAACCTTGTTATAAAATTTATTGGTATTATATTACTCCCTCATAGACTATTCCATAGTCTGGAGAACATTTCCTTGGCATATAAACCTCACAAGTGGCTAGCCTTTATGAGTCTAGGAGTACCAATACATAACAATATGAATAGAATGTGTATGAGGCCCTCCTTTATGTCTAATACAGGGTGCATCTGAGTCTCTAATTTTTGGCAGTTCTTGCTTCCTTCATAAATGAAACTGAAATTTCCTATTTTTTAATTTAAAAAAATCTATTTTGGTTTACTTAAATTATTATTTTTCTTAAATCCTTTTAAAGTTTTGCCTCATATACAAATCATTATACCAGAAAAAATGTCTTCTCCTTCTATTCAGCACTTTTTCCATCAATTTTTCACTACCCCTCCGAACTCTGTGTGGGGTCTGCCACAAAAAAGCTTGGCTTTCCCATTGACTCCCGTTACACGAAACGAACATGCGAGTATTAGGAATTTCTCAGTTCCAGCAATGAGGACCAGAGCATTTTAGTGCTCGCTCATCTCTATCACGAATACAAGTGTAGATGTGAATCCAGATGTTAATATTTACTATATGGCATTTTATCTATCGATACCTCTAAACTGTTTCACCAGATATGAAGGAAGCCAAGCGCACACATAATATAGGTAACTCTGTGCATTTTCTTAGCTGACCAGTAGCGAAATGTAGCAGTGAAGTAGCTAAGGTAGAGCAAAGTTGGCAGTAACTAATCAGTAGAGTTAAGCGAATATGTTGGGAAACGATCGCCGAATCTGAATTTTCCATATTCATGCCATATTGGTTCCCTATTAGCGCCAAATTTATGTTTGACAATCGTTTCTGAACATATTCAATCATTTCTACTCCCATTGACTTCAATGGTGTTTGGCTGTGTTCGGTAAATACTGCAAATTCAATATTCACCGGCAATCGTAATCCGAAGCAAATATTAAAAAATCCCTTCAACTCTACTAATGAGTACTGAAAGGAAGAAAACATGATTATAAATGACACATGGAAAAAAATATCATTTATTTGTTGAGATCGATTGTTGAGATCCCAAAGCTTCAAATTTCGCCTCTGAAGGGAGGATCATCATCCTATTTTTTCATTACATTAAATCTAAGGGACTGATCTAATACATTTTAACACTCAATCATTAGTAGATGCTTATTGATATTCTGCTGAGCTAGTGCAGAGCAAGGGTCCCATAAAAGGTTTCTTGCACGGAGTATGTATTGTTTGCGTGCATCACTGAAGTGACACTTTTCCTAATACGAACAGATGTGATCAGAACTTATATGCTTCTGTAAAGTCTTAATTCAGTATTTACTATATGGCTTCTTTACACTCCGAAAGGCCATATGTGTTTCAAGTTTGTCTGAAAATCTCTCTCCAATGGCCATTTGGTAATGTTCCCTGCCATTACATTTGTACAGGGCAGCGCCTTTATTCATAAAGATGCAATATCCATTCTCAACATATTTATTCTATTACTGGTTAACCAAGTCTCATTATTGTTGTCTTTATTTTGCAAAAATGCCTATAAAAGTTACTTACAGCAGCAGCTTTTTTCTGTCACCATACCACACTGCATTGCACAGGCCCCCAGAGAAGGCAAACTAGGAATGTACAGAACTCCCAGGGGCGCTAATTCTTTCAAATAAAGAGGAGAAATCTGTGACAGGGAGTTCACATTTGTCTTGAGTGCTACTTCTCGTTAAATTTGTATCGCAGTAAATTGAAATGGGTTTCGAGGAAGGTCTTTTTGTAGTTACTAAGAAAGAAAATAGTTAAAAGGAAATTTATCTTCAGATGAAATGATCAAATGAGCTATAGTTTAAATCAAGTTTGCATACATAATTTGCACTGCTGTATCCCATGCATACACTGTGAGTATGTGTATGGCCTTATAGTTGGATCGGTCATCTCATTATCATCACAATGAAGTGTAGAGTTCTGAAAATCTCCCAAAATTCAATATGGACAGATTCAATCAATTTTAAAGGGGGCACCGACGGCGGCGGCATCCATTGGAAGACCCTGTGGGAGGAGAAAACTGAAGAAGAGCTGATCAGTGGACAAAGTGACGAACAGTGGCTACAAGACAAGTGTGGGGAGGGCAAATGAGAGGTCAGCAAAAGAGTTTGTTGTTTTTTTAACCTATCAGCTTTCAGAATCCAGAAAACTTGTGGTCAGTTGGCCGCCATTTTTCTGCATTCGTGCAAGAAGAAAACCCCCAAAATTCAGATTCATTAGAGGAAGCCAAATTTTAAGTGCAGTAAGTTTATAAATGATTTGTTCATCTCTACTTCTACTTTAAAGTTAGAGACAGTTGATACAGGATCCATCACTGACAACTGAGGATGGTGACAGCTCATCTCCTTCTACACTCCTCAAGTAGGGGACAAAATCCAATATATTTATATGCACTTATTAACATTTCTGTTTTTCAACTTTTGTCATCAAATTAGTCAATAATGCAACTTTTTGGCCAAGATTAAAGTCCTTCATCATGTAGAGTTTATTGCGTGAGTAGAGTAGCCCACTTCTTTAGAGCCATAAGTGAACGATCCAAGTTTGTACTATGCCCTCCTACTCCTTCCTGAAGAATGACCTCCGCACATATCACAGAGCAGGCCCCCAACACTACCAAAGAACTCAATAAGCTATATCTTTACTTTTCATAATTCTCAGTCCTGTGAGGCATCTTGGCTGCATCCATAACTATGCACATATAATTGAGTTAAAAAAATAAAATCAAAAAGTAAAAAAAATATTAAATTAGTTTTTTTTTTATAAACCGCTAATGTTAAAGTTGTTGTTGATGCTTGTGCTCATCTAAGAACAGCCAAGGAAATTGTTGACTGACAGGATCTGACTAAATGATTAGCTGTCTCAGAGGTTTATTCTTATCTGTTATTAATGAAATGCAAACAGCTGATATCGGTGTCACTTGACATTATGAATGCATCACGTTCATGAAAAGCTGCTGTTTTGAAAATGCATTTAAATTATATTTTTAAATTATATATTAATTACTTTGGAAGAATAGACATTATTCAAGCAGATAAAAGCCAGACGTATACAAAACTATTGGGAACATTTGGCTGGGTTGTTAGATTTTAAGCTGGCCTAGATTTATCCAGTCTGTCCTATACATTACATATGCACAGTGGACAAGTGCCCTCAATAAAGAAGTGGGAGTAAGCTGCTGCACCAACTCTTTTCTCCCTTTAGAACAAAAGGATTGGGCATGTTGATTTTTCTTAACTGGGGAGAGTTGGGACATCAATATAAACATAACATGGTTGAAATCTTCAGGTTGGCCGATATTCATCTAATGTGTATGGCCACTTTTAGCCAATCTAAGACTTTTACAGGTAAGATATAACAAAATTTTCACACTAACCACTGAGACTTTTTTAGACTCATACTCTCTGTCCTTTTAAGAAGAACATCAAAAAAAAGGAAAAAAAAGCTATTATACTAAAAAAATACAAATTTTATTGAGACAAAATGACACATAATGGTTTAAAAAATGGAGGAGACTGAATGCAAAAAAAGGGGCAAAGACTGGAAATGTATATGATTTAACCCAAAAACAGAAAAAATTAATTAAAAGAGATCAACACATCAAAAAGTGTGTATATGGCATAGGGACCACAGCATGTTACATATGAAAATCAAGTTCAAATAACACAGTATACAGGCTTGAAACAGCCTCTCAAAATTGAATCACTTGTGTGTGGAAAGGGTTAACATCTACTATGTAAATTAGTCAGAGGCATACTAAGCAAAGTGGCCCCACATGCAATGAGGATGTGTGCTGCTAAGGAAATGCAGACATGCAAAGATCAAAGGGTTAACATCAATTATGTTAATGAGTCAAAGGCATACTGAGCAAAGTGTCCCTGTAAACACTAAAGATATATACCTTCTTTTAAGAAGAGTTTACATGAGTTCTCTAATCTCAGAGGCATGAATACAATGACAGGTAACACCTCAATACAGAGCTGATAAAACAAGCTCCAGCAATTACACTAGGAGATGTCACAGCTCACCTGCTCCCCTTTCCTTCACAATTACCTCTGCACACCCTCATTAGTTGCTTCAAAACAAAAGATAGGGCCAGGATCTGACCATTTGGTGGCTATATACCGTATATATATGTATAGCACCTGTATAAGCCGACCCCCCTAATTTTGCCACAAAAAACTGGGAAAACTTATTGACTCGCGTATAAGCCTAGGGTGAAAAATGATTATGCCCCCATATGATGCTCCACAGATTATGCCCCCATATGCTGCACAGATTATGCCCAATATGCTCCACAGATTATGCCTCCATATGCTCCAGATTATGCCCAATATGCTTCAGAGATTATGCCCCATATGCTCCAGATTATGCCCAATATGCTTCAGAGATAATGCCCCATATGCTCCAGATTATGCCCAATATGCTTCAGAGATTATGCCCCATATGCTCCAGATTATGCCCCATATGATGCTCCACAATTATGCCCCCATATACTGCACAGATTATGCCCAATATGCTCCACAGATTATGCCCCCATATGCTCCAGATTATGCCCCCATATATTCCACAGATTATGCCCCCATATGCTCCCATATGCTCCAGATTATGCCCCCATATGTTCCACAGATTATGCCCCCATATGCTCCCATATGCTCCAGATTATGCCCCATATGTTCCACAGATTATGCCCCCATAAGATCCAGATTATGCCCCCATATGTTCCACAGCTATGCCCCCATATGCTCCAGATTATGCCCCCATATGTTCCACAGATTATGCCCCCATATGCTCCCATATGCTCCAGATTAATGCCCCATATGTTCCACAGATTATGCCCCATAAGCTCCAGATTATGCCCCATATGTTCCAGATTATGCCCCATATGTTCCACAGCATATGCCCCCATATGCTCCAGATTATGCCCCCATATGTTCCACAGTTTATGCCCCCATATGCTCCAGATTATGCCCCCATATGTTCCACAGTTTATGCCCCCATATGCTCCAGATTATGCCCCCATATGTTCCACAGCTTATGCCCCCATATGCTGCACAATTATGCCCCATAGTATAGGCCTCATATGCTGCTGCTGCAAAAAAAAAAAAAAAAATGACATACTCACCTCTCGTCGCTGGGGGCCAGGTGCGGTGTCCTGAGCAGGCGGTGACAGCGGCGCGCTATGGGGGACAGGTGCCAGTGTCACCGCTCGCTCAGGACCCCGGCACCTGAGATATTTACCTGTCCTCTCTGCACCACTGCACGCTGGTCCCTCGGTCTGACTCCTCTGGCTGTGAATGATCTGGCAGGGGGCGGGGCGTGCACTAACGACATCATCGCGCCCTCTGCCTGATCATTCACAGCCAGAGGAGTCAGACCGAGGGAGCAGCGCGCAGCGGTGGCACGGGGACAGGTAAATAGCTATACTCACCCCTCCGCCGCGCATCCCTGCAGCCTCTCCTCTTCTCCCGGCGCTCTCCGCAGCGCTTCAGTCCTGCAGTGGTCACGTGCTACCGCTCATTAAAGTCATGAATATGTGCATATTCATTACTTTAATGAGCGGTGCCATGTGACCGCTGCAGGAAGGAGCCGGAGATCGTGGGAGAAGCAGGGGGGCTGCAGAAACCGCGCTGGCGGAGGGGTGAGTGTGATCCAACACCCCCGCTCCCCCTCCCCCGTCGACCCCTGTATATGACCCGCGTATAAGCCGAGAGGGGGACTTTCAGCCCTAAAAAATGGGCTGAAAATCTCGGCTTATATATGGGTATATACGGTAAGTGTGAAATAAAAGGTAGTTAGAATGTAAAAGTCACAATGACCAGTGTGAAAACTGAAAGATTTCTATTAGAGATGAGCGAACCTGAACTAGAAAGTTCGGAGTTTGTTCTGGACACCTAGGGTTTGGTACCAAACCCCAAACACTGACTTTTTATTCTATGTCCAGTTTCCCATTCAGGTTTGGCAGTCTAATAAAGCTTGTTGAAAGGCTGCAGAACAGCCAATCAATGAGCTTTTAGACTGTGGACACTTCCGAAGCCATCACAGCCATGTGCAGCACGTGACCAGGCCTATATAACACAAGAACCTGATTTAATAAATTGGTAATTTTATGATGACAGCTTCCCTTTACGTATATAATTCACTTTTTTTGTGCTGTCTGTTTTAGGGACACCCGGGAGATGTACATGTGTCACTTGGAGGATGTGCAATATTTTAGCATGTAATGAATAATATACTGCATGTAACAGTCAAATTTGCTCCATAGCTAACAGTATGTCTTTCATGCCTATATGACTCTCCCACCTCTAGCCCCAACAGAGTGAAAGACGAGCTAATAACATTGGTCAAACTTCACTTGTCTTTGTGAGATGAAAATTATAGTAGAAAAATGTTGGTGACTGGCATAACGAAAAATTAACATACTGAATAAGAATGTAATTTCCCCTCTTCTGTGTAAAATCCTGTAAGAAAACAGCTGGGTGATGTATGGATTCACACTCTCAGGTTAGCATTAGGTAGCGTTTACGCTGGCAATGCAGTTTGATCCAAACGTGTGCAGTTTTATTGCTTTCATAAAACTCAAAGGGATTCTAAATGAAAACAGCCTCTTCTGGGCACAAAAGTATAACAGCAAATAAACAGTTAATTCAGCAGGCACCTATGTGACAGTACAGGCTCACCTGAAAAATTACAGTCCTCTCCCAGAGCAAACTTTACACACTGAAAAAGTGCAGTCCTACAAGACTCCATATCACCTTCAGCCTGAGCTCTAGCAGTCTCCAGTGCCAAACAGAAATGTTCAACTCCATGCACAGTTCACAATGAACAGGCTGCAGCTTACAAAAGTTACTCTGCAGCTCCAACACACAGGCTACTCAGCTTACCTAGCTGACCCATGTAGTCTCCATTCAGAGAGAGACCCTGGCTTCTCACTCTCCCATCTACAGCCCTGGTTCCTAATCAAAGCTACCTAAATAAGGCCTGCAGTGCTAGCATTTAACCCAGTCCTATCTGACTTTCCTACAGTGGCCATTATTTTATATCAACTTTTTCCCCACTCCGAGGTATACTAGTAGAATATTACCTCTTTTTAGCCACCATTGATGTTATTTTTAAGGTACTATTTTGAGTATTTCTATCAGGTATAATTATAAAGGAGTTGGGTACATGATAAAGTGATTGTGGTCTGATTTTAAAGTCAAGTGATAAAAATGTTTATATATGTACAGTAGTTGCACAAAGCAAATTCACAGTAATTTCAAATAGCCTTTCTAAATGAAAAATGACATAAAATATAATCTAGCCATGCACATAAATCTATCTTTGGCTGAAAGATGTTTTGTAATAAAATGCACAATTCCACCATAAACCAAATGTCTCAAGGGTGACAGTATGCTATACCACTAATCAAGCCAAGAATTGTGGTTAAAATAACTCAGTGGTCCAAATACAAAAACAGTCATGGTGTGTACTAAACTGACTACTGTTAAACTTCTATAAGAGGTTTGAAGTGTTTCCTTTTGAAGTTTTTACATATGAGTTAAAACTTTATTGGCTTCTAAAAAATGGCGACTATAGGTGAGCAAATCTTTTAGAATTCAAATCCGTTGGTTTTGCTGAATTTTCCCCAAAAATTTGATCGACGGTCAATAAATTTTTGTGAATCTGAATACTGAAAAGCTTGTGATTGTTTATAAAATACACGTGGGGTAGCGGAGAGAGATTACCGTTGACAATAAGAGCTTATATTTTACAGGTGAGAGAGGACCCAGCTAATAATAATGCTAAGGCTACTTTCACACATCCGTTTTTTGCCTTTCAGGCGTGATCAAACTTTTTTTTATAAAAAAAGGATCCGTTTTTTGCTTCCGCCGTATCCGTTTTTTTCTCATTGAGTTGCATTAGCGCCGGATCGCGCTGCATCTGCTTCCGTTTCGCCTGTTTTTTTTCAGGATCCGTCCAAGATTTTGATTCCGGCGGCCGGACACAACGCGTCTATGAACGTTTTTTGTGTCGGCGAAAAAAACGGACAGCAGCGGATGCGGCTGCGGTGCAACAGGCTCATGGGTACAATGCAAGTCTATGGGCGAATCCGGTGAGCGGATCAGTCTTTTGACTGATCCGGCCACCGCATTCCGTTTTTCTGGTCTGAGCATGCCCAGACCATTTGTTTTTCTGGTCTATCTCTCTCTCTCTCTCTCTCTCTCTCCTTTCCAGACATGCTGAAATGCATTTCTCGGGTTCAAAAGTTCAAGACGGATCCAGCTACATACCTAATCCGTCGCATCAGTTTTTTACAATCTACGCTGCATCCGTCTTTTTAAACTTTGACAGATTATGCCTGATTGCAAAAAACGGATGTGTGAAAGTAGCCTAACACTCTACAAAAGAGACAGAGATGACCCAGCTGTCCATAGGAGCTTACACTCTACAGAAGAAAGAGAGTCTTACGCAGTGACTCTGGAATTGGAAGACAACTCTACAAAATAAATTGTGCTCCACTGGAAACTGCTGATCTGTGATGGCCAGGTACTGACCACCACTGTGAAAGGTATAATATCATAGCTACAGAGCACTAAAGGAGATCCTGTGCATTCGCACGTATCCATGCACTAAAACATTAGCCATCTCTCTGATGCTTCAGTGTTGTGGGAAATGGTGTTGGGAAAGTTTCTTTGGCAAATTGAATCTCAAAGTCTTTGAATTCATGTGAAACTGCAAATTTCAAGAAATTTGACTCTTATCCTCTGCTGATCGATCCATTCATCCCTAATGGTGATGCCAAATAAGGCTGAGTTAAAGTGTATCTGCCAGATATCCTGGGGCTTTCATCACCTTGGGGACCTTAGCAGGCTCCAACTATTGGCCCCCTTTGATTGGAGATAAGAGATGAATAACTTGTGCCCTACATTGCACATCTGGTTTTGTTTTTATGATGGAACGCTACACAAAAAAATAGTGTTTCTTTTTGGTGAAATCACAAGCTAAAGCATGTCATGAACTTGTGCAATGAAGTTCTAGTAACTTGTATTGGAATACAAAATGCGGTAAATGCCTTTACACCTCATTTACAAATTAAGAAAAACATAAATTTCTCTACAATAAGATATTGGATCCCAGAACCTAAATGCCTATATAGACGGCTTAGGTGGGTAGATCTTATCGACATATTCCTTTCTTAACATTTCTGTGTAAAGCTGTGTTTTCAACTTTTACTCCAATTCTTGCTCCCCACTGGAGTAACAATTATGACTCTTTTGTGTCCTTTAAAAAACTTTCAATTCATAAATTTAGTTTACAGCTCTTTTGCATAGCTAACCGTGGCAACTTTCACACCCACTTTTTACAGCACAAAAACAGCATGCAACATACCATAATATGCAAGTATTGGAAAAATGAAAATGCTGTCATCACCCCCTTCATCCCACTTCTCCCAGTTTATGTAGGCAAAAAATGGTGCGAAATAATGGGCATCTGCAGATTTATTATTAATGTCCTAAACTTAGTTTAAAACTAGACCAGGCAAGCAAAAGATCAAGGGCCAAATTTATAACAGCAGCTCTCCCTTTATGATAGATTTGACGCATCTTGCTAAGCTTGTTAAACACTTTTCTTTACAACATTGCTTAGCCTGTTTACTTTAGTCCAATGTTTTTAATGAAAAATTTGGCACAGTTTGTCCCATTGTAATTTTTTTCTCTAAGGCCAGATTCACACATCTGTGTTGCACGAAGCATATATGAAGCTTGTTAATTTGGGCCAAGACATTTTTGGCCAATCTGTGCATCATGGTCCGAGTATGATTGTTGTGGGAATCTCGTCTTAGCTACACATCCTTTCCAGGACACTTTTTAAAAACTTCTAGAAAGGCACAAAAGTGTCTAAAAGACAACAATTCTGACGCAAATCATATGAGAATTCTATTACATTGTTAGCAGGATAGTTAATGTGCAAATTGAATCAACACATTTTTTTTCTGTTCTCTACATTTGGTGAAATTGTAATTTCAGATTTTCTATAAGTTAGTCATATCGCTACAGTCATTTAGGCAGTGACTCTAAGAGCAAATGTCATAATAATCAATCTTACAACAAAATGTAAATTGCTTATGAATTATTAAATTGTTCTTAGAACTATTCTATTTTTTGTTCAGAATTTTTTATTATGCATTTTTCTATTCAATTTTTTATTATGCAGCTACATTTAATTGCTATGAAAATTCTTTGTTTTACCTAAGTGATCATATTAAAATCAGCTGTATGAATCCTGTAGTACTCTGAAAGAGAATCTATCATTAGAAGATGACCTATTGTGTAAATCAATTTTTAGTTACATGTATTTAAAAAAAATGTCAATTTTTTTATATCACAATCTTTATGAAGAAAAACCAAAATTAGTAATCTTGCGATTTTCACACTGGCCACATAGACTCATACTTTCTCTCCTCTTAGGAAGCTTCCAGTAAGGCTTCTTGTCATCTAACACAGGATTACAATCTAAAATTTTAAAGAATTTGATGTAAAAATAGCAACAAATCCAACAAGACAAAAATAAAAAGTGACAAAAAAACTGTGGCAACTATGAATTGGATCCATGATATTACTATTGGGACCACTTCTAGTAGACAGAAGAGCCATTCACAAAGAGCTTCTCTGATTACATTGTAGCTCAGTTTCCATGTATTTAAAGGGAACCACAAGCAGCTTAAATCAGAGCCTGGCTGTGTGATTGCAGCCAGGAATGTTTTTATCTGAAATGCTGTGGCTTTTCCGAGAAAACATAGTTTGAAGAGCCCATAGGGAAGAATGACACTAGTTTGGCACTGTTCCTGGTGGCATATCCACACATTTCTCTAAATGATTGACAGTTCTCACCTATGTGTGTACATACCTGTCAATCAACAAAAGTGGTGCAGGGAGGAGCTGGTCAGGGGCGGAGCTGAACAAGTAACATTAATCCCTATAGACCCTCCAAACTATGTTTTCAGTGTAAGGTCACATTCACACGTTCACTATTTGGTCAGTATTTTACCTCAGTATTTGTAAGCCAAAACCAGAGTGGGTGAAAAATGCAGAAGTGATGACGTGTTTCTATTATACTTTTCCACTGCTGATTTTAGCTTACAAATACTGATGTAAAATACTGACTAAATACTGAAAGTGTGAACACGCCCTTATACTGCAGCATTTCAGAGAAAAACATAACTGGCTGCAATTGTGCATGCCAGGCTCTGATTCATGATACTCATGGTTTAGGCAGCATGAATCGAGTGATAAGTTCCTTTTAAATGAGCAGCATGTAATACAAGATTTATGAATGTAAGGCTGGCAACAATGAGCTTCAAAATGGACAATGTAACATTTGCATTATCTCCTCCAACAAAAAGAAAAACTTGGAGGGACAAAATTTTCATCAGTACTTGAGCTTAAGGCCGGCGTCACACTGGCGACAAAATCGGACGACTGCAATACGATGAAATATCGTATTGCAGTCTGCCCTATGTTAATCTATGGAGAAGCTCCCACCATCAGATTTTTTGTGGTCCGTTTTAAACGTCCGAGTGCAATCGCAGCATGCTGCGATTGTCACTGATTGTGGGTCGACTATCGCCAATGCAAGTCTATGGGAGCGATGAAAAATCTGATTACAAACGGACCACACTGTGTGACTTGCGATTAAATCGCACCGGTGTCCTTTAGAAAAGCCAGCAATTCATCCCCGGCTATACTGTAAAAGCACACTGACAGCTTTAATAAAGAATAGAATCAATACATATACACACATAGAAAACATATATATATATATATATATATATATATATATATGTCATTGTGACATATATATATATATATATACATACATTTATAGTTCTTACACTTCTACATACTGTAATAGCCGCTAATTCAATTGCCGGCTTTTGTGAAATCACAGAAGCCAACATGAAATGATACATTGTTTACACACAGTTAACCATGTAATTTCATGTATTTTGATATATGGTTTTAACTTACAATTACATAAGTGTATGTGTGCAAAATTTCAGACATGTAGGGGTTAATTAAAGGTGTAAATTCGTTGAAAAAAAATGTGTGTGCTCCTGCTGTATTTTCTCCACCAGACAGACAAAGCCAGCGAGTGGGGGCAGATAATAATAGCCTAGGGAGGGTCTTTTTTTTGTGCCCCCCCCTGGCTACTAACATCTGCCCCCAGACACCCCAGAAAGGGCAAATCTCTAATTAGATTAGCCCTTTCTGGCACTTTGCCCGTCTATTCCCATTGCCCTGTAGCGGTGGCGAATGGGTTAATAAGGGGTTAAAGCCACCTTGCAATTGAAAGGTCACTTTAAGCCAGGTTAATAATTGAGAGCTGTCAATTAGACAACTATCAATTATTAATCCTATTGAAGTAAATAAAAAAAACACACAAACTTTAAGAATAAATAATTTTAATGAAATAAAGACACATTTTTTTGACCATCTTTTATTTAACTCTTAATCCCTCGAAGCCCTTGATCTCCTATAATAAAGAAAAAATAATAAAACAACATTATTCTTACCTATCCAGCGATCTGTCACGTCCCACGCTGTAATCCTTCACAAAGGGTTAACTAGCTTTGAGCCAAGCAGCGCAAGTAATGCCTGCTCAGCTGAAAGCTCCTGAATGAATGAGCTTATCTCCTGCCGACAGGAGAGGATGTGATTAATGAATGAAGCTTAATTGATTGCGTCCCACTTTCACTTTAGGTCAGGTCAGGGTGACCTGACCTGAAGTGAAAGTGGCAATAAATCAATTAAGCTCCACTAATTAATCACTTCCTCTCCTTTCGCTGGGAGAGGAACTTATTCATTCGGGGGTAACAGCTCAGCAGGCAGCATTAGCTCCCTGCTAGCTGTAAACTGTTAACCCTTTCTGATGGATTACAGCGTGGGACCTGACTGTGCATCGGATTGGTAAGAATAATTTTGCTTTTTTATTTTATGTTTATTACAGGAAATGGTTTTAGCAGTAAAATAAAATATGGTCAAAAACTGTTTGATTATTTCATTAAACTTCTTTTTTATTAAAGTGTGTGTTTTATTTTTCTTTCATACAATAGGATTAATAATTGAGAGCTGTCTAATTGACAGCTCTCAATTATTAACCTGGCTTAAAGTCACCTTTCAATTGCAAGGTGGTTTTAACCCCTTATTAACCCATTCGCCACCGCTACAGGGCAACGGGAATAATCGGCCAAAGTGCCAGAAAGGGCTAATCTAATTAGAGATTTGCCTTTTCTGGGTGTCTGGGGGCAGATGTTAGTAGCCAGGGGGGCACAAAAAAAATGTACCCTTCCTAGGCTATTTTTATTTGCCCCCACTCGTTGGCTTTGTCTGTCTGGTGGAGAAAATACAGCGGGCGCCCACGCATTTTTTTTCAACGAATTTATACCTTTAATTAACCCCTACATGTCTGCAATTTTGCACACATACACTTATGTAATTGTAAGTTTAAACCATATATAAAAATACATGAAATGACATGGTTAACTGTGTGTAAACAATGTATCATTTCATGTCGGG
Source organism: Oophaga sylvatica (assembly GCA_033576555.1). Taxonomy (NCBI): domain Eukaryota; kingdom Metazoa; phylum Chordata; class Amphibia; order Anura; family Dendrobatidae; genus Oophaga; species Oophaga sylvatica. Next base: position 582,914,301 of record JARQOD010000002.1, read on the forward strand.
TCTGTACTTTCACAAAAGCCGGCAACTGAATTAGCGGCTATTACAGTATGTAGAAGTCTAGGAACTATAAATATATATATATATATTGTGGTACACCAAAGGGGGTCTTGATGGATGGGAGATATATTTCTCCTAGCAGACTGGAGTTTGGTCAGGATTTTCCCTGATCTCAAGGACCTGTGATGAGGTCATAGTCACGTGATCAGGTCAGCTGTTGTGTACCTCACCTGAGGGTGTGGACTAGGCCTATAAAACAAGGAGCTGTTGTAGTTGGTGGGTGTGGAAGGAAGGAGTTTGGCTGGAGTCAGCCTGGAAGCTTGTTTTTGTTACAGTGTGTCAGTGTGCACCAGGAAGCGAGTACCAGACCACCCGGAATGGCACCTGGCGGTCTCTGCTGTCTTGCAGCCGCTTAGTTAAGCCCGTCCCAAGCAAGGGTGAGTCTGGGACCAGTGGTTCTCCAAACTGGAGTGATTTATGTTCTGCTTTGATTTTGTTATCTGGACTTTTTGTTGAACCCGTTATTAAAACCACTGAACTTTGAACTAAAAGCCTGTGTGTATGCCTCATTACTGCGGCCAGGCCCCTGCCTACCAGAGCGGATCCCTACAATATATACATGTCACAATGACATGTGTGTATATATATATATATATATATATATATATGTGTGTGTGTTCTATGTGTATATATCTATTTTTTCTTTTGTGATTTAAATACTATTCTTTTGGATCCATTATATGTCAGTTTTGCAAGCCTGCGAGAAATTCTCGCAAGTCGGATGTAAATCGGATGTTACAACTATGCTGAGATGCGACTAAATCGCATCTTTGAAGGAAAATCGGATGCCAGGCGGATGTCTGATGACTACATTTTTGTCCGATAATCGACCGACTAAAACGGTCCGATTTTTTGTAGTTGTGTGTGACTCCGGCCTAACAGCCGTGACGGCAGTGTTAGTGTCGTGCCACCTAGCAACAGTGGTAGATGTTGCTGGAGCTTGTTCAGACACATATAATACATCTTACTATTTTATTTTGGCATTCACTGATTGGAGTAAATATATTATTAGTTTAGACACTAATGCATGTGACAATAAAAAAGATTGTGGTCATTTAGGTTTTATTCTTAACATTCTGAATGCAGCACCAGAACCTCCATCAGTACATAAATGCAGCATCAGAGCCTCCATCAGTACATGAATGAAGTGCTAGAAACACTGTCAATACTTTAATGCAGCTCCAGAAACACCATCAATACATGAATGCTGGGTCAGAAACACTGTCAGTACATGAATGCAGTGCCAGAGGCACCATCAGTGCAGCGACCAATTGTAATGTCAGGTTAGCCTTATGTAAAATTGTATTGCATTACCTACAACACCCAGTATGTCCTTATGGTAAGGAGATACTGAGAGCTGTTGTTACCAGCTATCATCAGACAACAGACCATACAAGAACTACAGTACTGATGAGACTTAGTCAGTATTACAAATAAACATTTGCATCCATGTACAATTATGTGGAAAACAATAGCAGTCTAAAATCACTAATGTGATGAATTATTATTTTTGGCAGAAAAGATCATACAAAAAATGAATGAATAGTTGTAGGCCAGTAATGGCCAACCAACAGAATGAACTGTCATGACATGCACGCTGCTAATTAGGTGTAATTCACTCATTTAATGAAAGGTGTTCTAATAAGTAGCAGTGTTGAGTTCAATTACTGAGGTCATCCATTCTGTGAAGAAACAGGTGTCAATTATGGCTCTTATTTAAAGAAGGAGGGCAACAAATGTTGTTCCTGCTGGTTTTAGCACTTGCTCAGTGAGTATACCCAGGCACAAACCCCCACAGAAATGTATACAAGACAGGTTTTATACCATTATGCACACAATGCAGTAAACACTAGTTGATAATAATAAGCATCACACCTGCAACGAGGAACACAGATGAATAAGTAACCGCACATGTTGCAAAGTTTAAATTATCATGACTCCCATAGGAGGAATGCCTAATAAAAAACATGTGTTCCCAGGAGCAGGAGACAACAAGAAAAGGTCACAAAAAACACATAATGGTGCTGAGCATAATGACAAATCAGAAAAAGTATACACAATTGTAAATCAAATGTACATGAATAGCGGCATAGTTACCTAGAGTGAATGCCCGAGGAACCCACCACACCCGACGTGTGTTTCGCTATGAAATGCATCCGTTAAGAGCACAGGGCTCAAAGATCAAATCTGCCAATCTTGGTGTTCTCTGGCAAATGCCAATCACCAAGCATGATGTTGGGCTGTAAGCACAACATCCAGTTGTGGACATCGGGTCCTCATATCACCCTCATGGAGTCTGTTTCTGACAGTTTGGACATTACTGGCGGGCTGGAGGTCATTTTGGAGGGCTCTGGCACTGTTCCTCCTGTTCCCCCTTGCACAAAGGAGAAGTTAGCGGTCCTGTTGCTGTGTTGTTGCCTTCCTACTGCCCTCTCCACGTCTCCTGGTGTACTGCCCTGTCTCCTGGTATCTGCTCCATGCTCTGGACACTGTGCTGACAGACTCAGCTACCCTTTTTGCCACAGCTCGTAATGATGTGCCATCTTGGATGAGCTGCACTACCTGAGCAACTTCTGTGTTTTGCTATGTACCTCTAGGGGTGAGAGTAATGAAAAAATGCAAATGTGACCAAAACAACAGCCAAAAAGGATAAGAACAGAAAATGGTCTGTGGTCACCCCTGCAGAACCACTCCTTTATAGGGGTTGTCTTGCTAATTTCCTATAATTTCTACCTATTGTCTGTTCCATTTGCTGATTTACAATTAGTGTTGCTTCATAACTGGACAGATTGATTTAACAGAAGTGTGATTGTCTTGAAGTTACATTGTGTTGTTTAAGTGTTCCTTTTATTTTTTGAGCAATGTACTTCAGTCTGAAAGACGCAAAATGATTTGAATGTAGGAAAAGGGGAAGTCACAATCCTGAGGTTCCTGCAGGTCTCAACAATCCCCCTGGCGGGCCACTTACCATATTTTGTACAGGCCTGTATTAGCTGCTGTTCTTCAAAATGGTGCACGGAATTCATTCTTTTGCTGCAAAGTAAAAAAATGGTCTTTTATATGTTTTGAACTGGTTTTGCAACTTTTATGGGACCAAAAGTCATGTGCTTTGCAAAATGGTGCAAAAAATGTAGCAGAATTACATACACAAATGGGCTCTGGAGAGCAGTTGCACCAAATTTAGCGACTTTTTAACAGTCACAATTGATGAATCAGGCGAAAACATCTGGAATTGTGAAACTTCTCCCCCAGTCAGGAGCTTATAAAATAGACTTCAAAAAAGGTTCAAATAGAATGATGAATTCTGTGCAAAGGAAAAAGGCACAAAACACAAAACAAGACAAGCAACTGGCACAAAGGTGATATTGAATCTGGGCCTTTGTATGTACTATACTGTATACTGTATGTACAGATGATGCCGCCAAGAGGTTAAATGTGCATAGAGCTTGTTACAATGTAATATGTTATCATATTCTGTAATATCTGGTAATAATAACTCCTCCAATATTAACCTTAGAGGAAACAGGGCAGAGACACATGTAACAGTTCTGTCTGAATTCATTATCTCAAAAGCTACAAAAAACAGTTTTATGAAGCTTAAGGGAAAAAGAAATCAAATTCTTGATCACTACAAATCTATTAAGGTTTACGTGTAGTCAGAAAATTACATTGAGGAAAAGAGTAATTACATTGATTGCCCCAAGGTGTGAGATTAATACTCCCACTTTCCCTTAACTGTTCTTTTGCCAAAGGGACTGGATTCCATTATACAATTTACCCATAACAAGGGATAGTAGAAACCTAGAAATATATCACGCAATAATATAATTGCAGGCCACTGTAAGGTGCAGAGCACACAGTGAGACACCTTCCTCCTGTCAATATTAAACGCTTTATACCGGCAGCATTATGTGTTCCTAAGGCTTAAATTAATTCAAGCATTCCATAAGGAAATAAGTGAATCGATTTAGCTAAAACTAGATTTTTCCATGTTTTTCGGCTTTGTTGTTTAACTGGTGATTTAGATGAAATGTGATTTAATCAAAGCAACAATAACAAATGATAATGCGGACTGTAGTTCTCCGAGACCTGATTCAATCTAAACATTTATTACAATTATCCAGTCAACCACCTAAAAAAGACATCTGAAATCTGTTTAATCAGACAGCGGTGATATCAGTCCAGCAAACTAGAAATACACTTAAAGGCAACCTGTCACATAAAAAAAATGCAGTCTGATCTGTGGGAAATTGATATACAGTGTTCAGCATGAATGAGTGCGCCCCTTTTGAAAAGTAAGATTTTAGTCAATATCTCACTGAGTACAAAAATATTTTCCAAAATTATGACAAGACTGAGTTTCGTAGAACAATTTTCTCACTCGTAACTTGAGCGTAAGGTTAATAATATAACTTTCATTACAAAATCTTCAGTTTTACACAAATTAGTTGATGAAAATATGAATACACCTCACATCAAAAAACTAATACATCTAGGATTTTTTATTGCCTCCATGATTTTAAAGGACAGCACCAAGTCTTCCAAACATGGAATGATCAAGTTGGTGACATATTGACACACAAGGCTCTGTTTTGGGCCCTGTATTGTTCAACATCTTTATCAATGATTTAGATGAAGGAATTGAGGGTAAACTGATCAAATTTGCTGGTGACACAAAGCTAGGAGGGGTAGCTAATACTAGAGAAGAGAGAGAGAGGATTCAAAAAGATATACATAAACTGGAGCAGTGGCAGCAACTAACAGAATGGATTGTAACAGGGAAAAATGCAAAGTACTACATCTGGGCAATAGAAATGAAAAAAGCATATACAAAATGGGAGGAATAGGGCTAAGTAACAGCACATGTGAAAAAGACTTGGGTATACTAATTGATCACAGACTTAACATGAGTCAACAGTGTGATGCAGCAGCAAAAAAGGCAAATGCAATTCTAGGATGTATCAACAGAAGCATACAGTCTAGATCACGTGAGGTCATTATTGCCCTCTATTCCTTTCTGGTCAGACCTCATCTGGAATACTGTGTCCAGTTTTGGGCACCACATTTTAAAAAAGACATCAACAAACTGGAGCAAGTTCAGAGAAGAGCCACCAGAATGGTGACCGGTCTGCAAACCATGTCCTATGAGGAACGGTTGCAGGATTTGGGAATGTTTAGCCTGCAAAAAAGAAGACTGAGAGGAGACTTAATAGCTGTCTACAAATATCTCAAGGGCTGTCACATTGTAGAAGGATCATCTTTATTCTCATTTGCACAAGGAAAGACTAGAAGCAATGGGATGAAACTGAATGGGAGGAGACACAGATTAGATATTAGAAAAAACTTTTTGACAGTTAGGGTGATCAATGAGTGGAACAGGCTGCCACGAGAGGTGGTGAGTTCTCCTTCAATGGAAGTCTTCAAACAGAAGCTGGACAGACATCTGTCTGGGATGATTTAGAGAATCCTGCTTTGAGCAGGGGGTTGGACCAGAAGGCCCAGGAGGTCCCTTCCAACTCTACCATTCTATGATTCTATGATTGCAATATCTATCTTTTTCAATTCTTCAGCAACAGTGATGATAACTTGTCTCTTCAGAATTCCTCATAGGTGTCCAAATGGGTTCAGATCAGGAGACACTTGGCAACTGAATCAATGTCATCCTGTTCTTCTTCACAAATGCAACAGTGATCTTAGATATGTGTTTTGGATCATTGTTATTTTGGAAAACTGCACATTTACCAAGGGCAAAGAGGGATGGTAGCATCTTCTCTTTCAATATAGAGCAGTACATTTGTGAATTTATGATCCATCAATGAAATGTAGCTCCCCGACACCGACAACACTCATACAGCCCCACATAATGACAATACCACCACCATGATTCTCTATAGGCAACATAAATTTTTCTTTGTACTCCTCATGTATGCGACACCATACAGTTCTGAATCCTTCAGTTCCAAAAAATATATGTTTTGGTCTCATCACTTCAGAGTATAGAGTCCCTGTAGTCTTCATATTTTTCAGTATGAGCCGGGCAAATTGTAGGTGGGCATTTTTGTGCATAATCTTTAGGACGACAGCGATGCATGCCATTCTTCTGCACTGTACGTCTTATTGTGATACACTGTTGGAACACTCTCCAGTTTGGTTTTCTACTTCTTTAATTGGCCATCTCTGTGAAATGTTTGCAGTTCCATCTTTTTAAAATTTTTGGATCACTTTTGCTTCAATACTCTAAAGTAAAGTTTTTCTGTCTTCTTATAGTCTTCACCTTTCTTGAGTAAAGAAAAAATTTTCTTTCTCAGGTCTTGTGACATTTCTCTTCCATGTGGTGCCATTACTGATAGCCTGAATGGGAAGGTGTTTAGGGGGCACAGTGGATACTTAGATGTATATTTAGTGGTCACAACAATAACTCTATAGTCTGGTGTCTAAGTGACAAATTTTATACTGTACTTAGGGACATAGTGCCTTATCATTTATACATGGGGCACAATGTGAGGTGGTTTCTAATTAGGCACATAGTTTTGTTTGGGCACAGTATATTAATTTTTCAATTGTACAACACATTGTGTCACCCATAAGATCTAAAAGACTGTTGGTTGGCATTTAAGCATATAAATACTTTTTTCTCATCTAATTTCTCCCAATTTGGAAGGGAAAGTTTGAGTTTTTCAATTAGTTGTATAATAATTCTGCACATTAATAGTTACCCAATAATTCTGCATACATACAGTCATGGCTGAAAATGTTAGCACACTTGATATTGTTTCAGAAAATGAAGCGTTTCTCCCAGAAAATTATTGCAATTACACATGTTTTGTTATACACATTTATTTCCTTTGTGTGTATTGGAACAACACAAAAAAAATGGAGAAAAAAGGCAAATTGGACATAATTTCGCACAAAACCCCAAAATTATTGACACCTTTCCAAAATTGTGCATAAACAACTTTGTTTCAAGCATGATATGCTCGTTCAAACTCACCTGTGGCAAGTAACAGGTGTGGGCAATATGACAATCCCACCTGAAACCAGATAAAATGGGGAGATGTTGACTCAATGATTGCATTGTGTGTCTGTGCGTGCCACACTAATCATGGAGAACAGAAAGGGGAAAATAGAATTGTCTGAGGACTTGAGAAGAAAATTGTTGAAAACTATCAACAATCTCAAGGTTACAAGTCCATCTCCAGAGATCATGATGTTTCTTTGTTCACGGTGGGCAGCATAACAAGAAGTTTACAATCAATAGAGAAAAATTGATGAAAGGTTGTAACACAGGATAGTTTGGATGGTGGATAAGCAGCCCCAATCAAATTTCAAAGAAATTCACACTGTCCAGCATCAGTGTCAGCACGAACTAACCCCACTGTTGACACAGAAACAAAAAAAACTAGACTGCAGTTTGCCAAAATGTAAGTGTGTAGGTCAAAATCCTTCTGGGAAAGCATCTTGTGGACCGATGAGACCAACAGAAAGCGTTTTGGTAAATCACATCAAACTACTGTTTACCAGAAACGGAATGAGGCCTATAAAGAAAAAAACACAGCACCTACAGTCATATATGGAGGAGGTTCAAAAATGTTTTAGCGTTGTTTTTCTGCCTCTGTGTGCAAGTCATCATGAAATCTGAAGGTTACCAAAGACTTTTGAGTCACCATGTAGTGCCCAGTGTCAGAAAACTGGGTTTGCATCCTAGGTCATGGTCCTACAGCAGGACAATGACTCCAAACATAGATCAAGAAGTACCCAGAAATAAATGGAAACAAAGCGCTGTAGAGTTCTAAAGTGGCCAGCAATGATTCTGGATCTAAATCCCATTGTTTTTTTCCTTGCCCCCTGCATACATATTGCGTTTTTATCATTTTTTCTTATATATATTTTAATGATAGCAAGAATAAAATCGCCTTTTGCAACATCTTGTCTCTTTTTTTTGCTTTACTTTTAATTGATACTATATGTCTTGAGATCTTTTTTGTAGTATATTGAATAAAATAATTCATTTTTTATTAGCACTTTGAATGTCTTTTTGTTTGACTGTCACATAAGAAAATATATAACAAATAAGTAAATAAATAAATAAATAATTCTCAAGAAAAAATATTGTGCAGCATGCCACATGTAGTGAGCTCAATTTGCTTCATCTGCTTAGCGCTTCAAAATGCCAGGTCCTGGTCCTGCCTTGTAGTATGGCATTGCAGTAGAAGTGAACATTTGCAGTTTACTTCTCTCACAGATTATATCTAATCTTTCGGAAAAACCTCTAACCGAAATCAAACCATTTATCCAAATGAGACTACATGTAATATGCTCATTACAACATTACATTTTGCATAATACAGTAATATTCACAAAAATGTTGATGCTTGAAAAGTTTATAATGTAATAAACTAATAGGAATGCCTGTTCCTGCTGTTACAGAAATTTAGAATGTGTTTTTTTCAATGGCTAGAAATATTATATGTACAGTACAAACCAAAAGTTTGGACACACCTGCTCATTCAAAGATTTTTCTGTATTTTCATGACTATGAAAATTGTACATTCACACTGAAGGCATCAAAACTATGAATAAACACATATGGAATTATATACTTAACAAAAAAGTGTGAAACAACTGAAAATATGTCTTATATTCTATGTTCTTCAAAGTAGCCACCTTTTGCTTTGATTACTGCTTTGCACACTCTTGGCATTCTCTTGATGATCTTCAAGAGGTAGTCACCAGAAATGGTCTTCCAACAGTCTTGAAGGAGTTCCCAGAGATGCTTAGCACTTGTTGGCCCTTTTACCTTCACTCTGCGGTCCAGCTCACCCCAAACCATCTCGATTGGGTTCAGATCTAGTGACTGTGGAGGCCAGGTCATCTGGCGTAGCACCCCATCACTCTCCTTCTTGGTCAAATAGCCCTTACACAGCCTGGAGGTGTGTTTGGGGTCATTGTCCTGTTGAAAAATAAAGGATGGTCCAACTAAATGCAAACCGGATGGAATAGCAAGCCGCTGCAAGATGCTGTGGTAGCCATGCTGGTTCAGTATGCCTTCAATTTTTAATAAATTCCCAACAGTGTCACCAGCAAAGCACCCCCACACCATCACACCTCCTCCTCCATGCTTCACGGTGGGAACCAGGCATATAGAGTCCATCCGTTCATCTTTTCTGCATCACACAAAGACATGGTGGTTGGAACCAAAGATCTCAAATTTGGACTCATCAGACCAAAGCACAGATTTCCACTGGTCTAATGTCCATTCCTTGTGTTCTTTAGCCCAAACAAGTCTCTTCTGCTTGTTGCCTGTCCTTAGCAGTGGTTTTCCTAGCAGCTATTTTACCATGAAGGCCTGCTGCACAAAGTCTCCTATTAACACTTGTTGAAGAGATGTGTCTGCTGCTAGAACTCTGTGTGGCATTGACCTGGTCTCTAATCTGAGCTGCTGTTAACCTGCGATTTCTGAGGCTGGTGACTTGGATAAACTTATCTTTAGAAGCAGAGGTGACTCTTGGTCTTCCTTTCCTGGGGCCGTCCTCATGTGAGCCAGTTTCTTTGTAGCGCTTGATGGTTTTTGCAACTGCACTTGGGGACACTTTCAAAGTTTTCCCAATTTTTCAGACTGACTGACCTTCATTTCTTAAAGTAATGATGGCCACTCGTTTTTCTTTACTTAGCTGCTTTTTCTTGCCATAATACAAATGCTAACAGTCTATTCAGTAGGACTATCAGCTGTGTATCCACCAGACTTCTGCACAACACAACTGATGGTCCCAACCCCATTTATAAGGGAAGAAATCCCACTTATTAAACCTGACAGGGCACACCTGTGAAGTGAAAACCATTTCCGGTGACTACCTCTTGAAGCTCATCAAGAGAATGCCAAGAATGTGCAAAGCAGTCATCAAAGCAAAAGGTGGCTACTTTGAAGAACCTAGAATATAAGACATATTTTCAGTTGTTTCACACTTTTTTGTTAAGTATATAATTCCACATGTGTTAATTCATAGTTTTGATGCCTTCAGTGTGAATGTACAATTTTCATAGTCAGGAAAATACAGAAAAATCTTTGAATGAGAAGGTGTGTCCAAACTTTTGGTCTGTACTGTATTTATGGATGTAATGTGTCAAATGTTTACTAAAAAGTACTTGTCATATTACAAAAGTTCATCAAAATCTTTTGGGTATAATCACAGAGCAGTAGGAGAGATCAGCGCAAAAATAGGGTCTTATCTGAGAGATATGAGAGGCGGTAAAATCAGATTACACTCATCTAGACATTCAAAAAACATGTCAAATGGAATTTCAGCTGCAGCAGATCCACTGGTCAGTAATTGACCATAAGACATCAAAGGATGGAAGGAAAGGTTTGTGGATGGTTTCTGTGCTTGCGAACAGTTAATGAGACTTATATCCCAGGATATAAAATGAAATGGTGGCTTATTCTACGCGTTTCAAAGTACAAATGACTTCTTCATCAGGAAAGACCACAAGATACAAGCCTGAAGCTGACCTCGTACAGCGGGTAAGCTGCTGCTACGTCCCGAAGGAGGGATGAAAAATGCAGGCAAGCACTGTAGGGTCTCTGGAACCACAGGTGCAGATGGGACAAGCTGAGGAACTTAAAAGTACTGGCAGGTGTGGGCTGGACCAGGTGTTAGACAGATGGGCAGAGGGGAGTTAGTAAATTCATACACTGAGCAGAGCCAGGAGAAAACTGGTTCCAGCATATTTCTGTCTTCATGTGTTGAGAGTTAGTAAGCTGTGAAAGGCCAAAGTAGGAGGTTAGAGATAAAAGGTGAGTGGCAGATGGGAAGAGGGGATCACCAATGGTGATGTTAAAGTCCCCCATGATGAGAGTGGGGATGTCACAGGATAGAAAGTGTGGAAGACAGGTGGCAAATAGGGTTGAGGATTCCGATACTGAAACCCGGTTCCGATACCTGAAATCCAATGTAAGTCTATGGGAACAAAATATCGGAATTAAAAATATTCCGATATTTTGTTCCCATAGACTTACATTGGATTTCAGGTATCGGAACCGGGTTTCGGTATCGGAATGCTCAACCCTAGTGGCAAAGTGACAAGTGTACAACATATCACAAAATGCCAATCTTAATACCACTGGGATATGTTGAAGCCTTTCAGAGTTCTAACCTGAAAAAGTGTTACCGGCCAGAATTGAAAAAATTGGAATGGTCAGGAAGGACAGGAAGGAGGAAACAGGCTGGGGAGTGAAGGGGTTAAACAGATGTGCAAAAACAGATCAATGTCCAAGTCAGTGGTATTTAACAACTAGACGGCCTCCCCACGAATCTCTTACTTTCCAGCGACCCTGACACAGTTTTTGATTAGCCAGGGCTGGTGCGATGTCACCTGTCCATCATGTCGCACAGACGATGTCGCGCCTGCCCTGATAAATTAAATACCACACCGGGGATGCTGGAAGTTAATAGATTTGCATGCCTAAACACATTGGAAATGCATTGATATTTCTGTATTATCATTTGGAAGTAAAAATGTTTTTATACTTGCAGGAATAAAAGAGAAGATTTTATGTCCGTGAAGCTGGATCTATTTCTATTGTTTATATGTTGTTATCGTCTTCTGCAGGCACGCTGCTCTGTGCTCCGGACTGAACTGGCCAACTATGGTGAGCTAGCTTTTCTGTGCTACTTATTTAGCTACTCGACCAGGTCAGGCCTCCTATACTGAACACAGTGCACAGACTGGAGGAGTACATCCATGGAGTGGGGCTTGGTTAGTAGGAAAATGCCAGCAGTGTTTTCATGAAGGGTCTTTTTTGGTGTCTATACTTTTGTTTTTTTACTGCTGATACTTGTGGTCTTTCCTGATGAAGAATTAATTTGTACTTTGAAACGCGTAGAATAAACCACCATTTCTTTTATATCCTGGGATGTATGTCTCATTAACTGTCAGCAAGCGCAGAAGCCATCCACAAACCTTTCTTTCCATACTTTGATAAAATATTTTGGATGACATTTTAAAATTCACTGAATGCAAATGTGCATGCCTTATGAATTGGAAGACGGTGATCGCATGGTGGTAGCTCCATTCAGCTAAGGGCCGTGGCTGCAACCTTGTGGTGTTTTGTCATGTAAAAAAGTCTATTAAACTGCAGATATAATGGTAATCTGCATGTCCTGAATCTGCCCTGCACCTACACTGAGAGCCCCGCTGCCAGGACGAAATTAATTTCATTCCTCCTTGCAGCATCCAACTTTCAGTCATAGGGGTGCGGTCGGCTCAGTCACTGCTTAGTGCATAGTGCGTGGCGGCTGTAACTGTGTCCCCAGCACTGACTAGTAGCATGTTCCAATGCTAAACCATCTGTCAGTCAGTGGTAGGGTGTGGTTATATCCACCAATAAGTATGTACTGAGCAATGACTGAAGATGCACCGACCACAACCCTATGACTGAAAGCCTGAGGCTGCTAGAAGGATTAAAGGGAACCTGTCACCTCATTTTTCAGCTATAAGCTGCGGCCACTGCCTTTCGGGGCTTATCTACAGTACAGCATTCTGTAATGCTGTAAATAAGACCTCGATCTAACATGAAAGATAAGAAAAACAAGTTTTATTATACTCACCCGAGGGCGGTCCGGACCGATTGGCGTCGCAGGTCCGGGTCCGCCACCTCACATCTTCATACAATGTCGTCATCCTCCTTGCTTTTGTCGCGACTCCTGCGCAGGCGTACTGATCTGCCCTGTTGAGGGCAGAGTAAATTACTGCAGTGCGCAGGCACCGGCCGGGAAAGCCTGCGCAGGAGCGTGACACGAAACAAGGAGGATGACGACATCACATGAAGAAGGGAGGCGTCGGACCCGGACCTACGTTGCCCATCAGACTGGACCGCCCTGGGGTGAGTATAATAAAACCTAGTTTTCCTTATCTTTCATGTTAGATCTGGGGCTTATCTACAGCATTATAGACATTTTTTGGCCTCTACGTATCAAAACAATTTATTGTATTACCAAGCTACATATATGCATACCTGTCTGTGTTCATCATCTCATGAAATACATTTACATTTTATCAGCTTGCTTTTTCTGAAATTGCCTGCGCCCCCGACGACAATGTGCGAAAATTTCGCACGGGCCAAGCTAGTCTTACATATTTATATATTACATTTATTAAATTAAAATTTTGTGTTAGTAAATGCAGTATTATTAGTGAATACAGAAATACTGCTATTCATATACTTATCTACCCTCTTCTAATATTACATTTTGTACAGAATTACAAAAAACAATCGGTGAGATAAACATGCAATAATAGAGAACATCTGGTAAAGTAATTTTTTCCAATCGCAGTATCTTCCAGCCTGTGATTTTGTGATTAATAATCATCATAATAATTTTCATAGTAAACTGTTCAAGTGGCTTTAAGTTTACATCTTCAGCCGACACCTTACATTAATTGCGCACTACAAACATCATTAGTAAATGTGTGGTAATAAACCAGCATATTTCAATGAGAGCATGCTAAAGTGTTTGCAGATGTCTTCCGATGCCTTATTGCACATTTAAAGCTTGATGTTGTCTCTGCAACATCTCAGAAAGAAAAACCACACATATCTGTCATGTAGAGGTAAAGTCAAACAAGAGAGGAGAGGACGCTCTATGTGGCTGTCACTATGGTCAGAGGTGGAGGGGCAGGAACAGGGGCGGACATATCATTGGTGCAACCTGTGCGGCTGCACAGGGGCCCAAGAGGTAAGTGGGCCCATTTCTACTTCAAAAGCAGGTGCAATTTTGCATTTTTAGGAGCTCTTGGGCTGCAAAGAGACCATATATTGTTATTGTGTAAGCAGGTTGTGGGATGTAGTGACAGACAGGAGGCAGAGCAAGGGTTAACAAAATGTAACAGTTTAAAAGAACAAAGTATTAACTCCTCGCAGGGAGGTGAATGGTTTAAAGTATGGATAATAGGAATAACAAATATAAAACAATGGCAGTCCAGTTAAGAAAAGTATTGTGTCCTTTATGCTCCTTGCAGCTGATGATCCCGTAAGGGTTGCTGAATCGGCAGAGGTCGGGGGAATGTCCTCAGATTGGGTCCTTTAAACGAGGGTCTGTCTTCTGGCAGCAGCGATTGGTCTCCGGTACCTTCCACTAAGCCCCTAGTCCATGAACACGTGCGTCAGTAACAAACAAGACCGCGATACTTCCATGGTTAAACATAAACAGTCGTGAAGCAAGTAGCAGGGAAGGCAGCAAGAGTATGTCCGGTACTCGGCTTTCTCTGCTCTGCACGTGCGCGGTACTCACAGTCACTAAGCGCATGACACCTCTATCTCTCGCAGTCACTAGGTGCACAGCACCTCTGTCTCTCGCAGTCACTGGGCGCACGGAACCTCTGTCTCTTGCAGTCACTGGGCGCACGGCACCTCTCTTCTCAGCAGTCCAGCTGAAGACAGCGGGGGCCAAACAACGCAGCCTGTCGCGGCACCGGTGCTCAGGGTACAGAGCACGCTGCTCACCCGGCTGCACGTTGCTCCTGATTTCTGTTTTATCTCGCTTCTCGTACCTGGGTCATGAGATTGGTCCGGTCCCTCATTTCTTCCCTCCGGCAACATGGGAGGCAGCCTCAACAGTTCCGGATCCGGCTCAGTACAGGTACCTGCAGCCCGGTCTTCCTCCTTACACTTGCACAGGGACACTTTTCTGTCTGTATCCGCCAGTGGGGAGGAGGGAGGGAATGTACCTCGCTCACCTCCGATGGTGGTGCTACTTCAGGCATAATGTTGTCTGTAGCAATCAGCTGTTAACTGGTTATTCTGAAGAGCTGCTGCACTTTCCGTTGGCTCCAACATCAAAGGCAGGAGCTGTGTTCAGAAAGAAGAATAATGGTAAGAAGAACGGATGGAATAAGGGCGCTGAGCTCCGATGGTTGTTCTGGTTCAGGCACAACCACTGTCTGTAGAAGTTCATTAGCAGTCCCAAAAGCAGGGTAATCAAGGTGTTGCTACGTACGTGGAAAGAACAGCCAGACCAGAGAAAGGTTAACGTCTTATTGAATACACTACGCGTTTCAGCGACGCTCTGTCCCGTTCATCAGATGAGTATAACGTTATAGGTATATACTTTATACTATATAATTATACGTATACTGTATATGTTACAGTCCACAGTATCCTCTTTTTGAGTATGTGCACAAGGCGTCTTGTCCAGGAGGGTATGTTCTAGCCATTGTAGCCGTTCACCAATTAATAAGACAAAAAAATATCAGCAGCAAAAAAGCATGACGTTGGTATAGTCGAGCTGTTTACTCGTACGGAACCAAGGACTCCCACACTGAGCCCCTTTCCCATTATCAGGATACTCCCGATATCCTCTCCCCAATAACGAGTTACAATAATTCTTTGGAATATGTATGGCCACAGCAGCCTTTATTTAAATACAAACAACATTAACAATAAATAACAATATATAACAATATATATATATGTATACCATAACACATCAGGGAGGAGTCCTTGAAGCTACAAAGATCATGGTGAATTAAACCAATATCCTGTGAACAACACCCCACCTCTTACTCCCAGCCGTTACCCCACAGGCTCGGGAGCACCACCATTGAGGTGTGCTGTTCACCCAACCACCTGGGGATCCGCCCACTCCGTGTGAACTCCCCTTCCACCATTCACCAGATCACCACCACGTAACTTCAAACAGTGGAGACCCTAAACAGAGTCCCCACAAACCAATTTCCAACAACTTCAAGGACTCTCTCCCCACCCCCTTGAGCCGCCACAACGAGGGCCCATTGAAAACCTCAATGGCCCGAGACCCCCTAAAGACGCAAAGCTATGGCCCTTTCAATACCTTCCTGAATACCCAACGCCCACATATCCGAACCAACAGCATTCAGATGAACCCCGTCGGCCAACCAAAAGTCCCCTTCCCCCTTCTCCAAATCAAAATGCCTCACCGACACATTACCATTTCGAGCCATGAAAGAAGACCCAGCCCTGTTAACCTTTATCCTGGCCTTATTAATCTTAACCAGGGACCTCATGTTCCGCCAACGTTTGCGTGGCACAATTTCGGACCAAACCAAAATGACCCCCGGATACAACACCCATAACCGCAAGCAATCCTGCTTAATATCCCTTACTAATTCACGAAAAGGGCGCACCGCAAGATCATTCCCCCCGACATGGAGTACCAAAACATCAGGAGCACGGTCCAAGCGAGCGCACACATGAATTTCAGGCAACACCCTTCTCCACTGCATTCCTCGAAAACCGAGCCATCGCACCACCAACATAGGCCGGGGGAATCCCAGTTGCCGACCATCAGTCCTGACGTCAGCTCGCAACGCTCCCCAGTGGACGAAGGAGTGACCAAAAATCCAAATCAGCAGGGGAGAGGATTCTCCTCTCTCCTCGGCCTTCCGAACAACCAACTACCCCACCTCGAGAGTCAAGGCCTAATATAACTCCTAAAACGATTAGACTTCCAACGCCCAATACGTTGTATTGATGCCGCGCACAAACCCCTACCTGCTGCCTCAGTCGCCGCCCCAATACGGAAAGAATGAGTCCCAAAACGAGAGTCATCCAGACCTAATGCTCGAATGGACTTTTTGAAAATGGCATTGAACTGATACCTAGACAGGCTACCGCCATTCGCATGGCACAACAATGAGCCCCCCAACCTGAGGCCCAACTCCCAAAAGCGCTGCAAACATAATACCGGACACATCGAATACCCTGATACACTGCCCAACACTACCCGACGGCCCCTCCCCTCCTGATCCGTCTTGGATTTACGCAGCCAAAACTCAACACCACCCGCCGTCAATAATACATCTTTAGCCAACAAACCACCTACCGCCTGTCTATTACCCGAAACCAGCTCACCCACCCGCAAAGCCCCAAAGAATGCCAACGAAAAAGCCAAACGGAATAACAAAACTTCAAAAAGAGAAGAACACATTGTGTCCAAAATAAAACCCAACCGCTCTAACAAAGCGAAGGATACCGGGCGCCTCGTATCACCCAGCCCCCTATTGCCGCCTGCTGCACCAAAAAGGTCTTTGACACATCACTAGTGTTGAGCGATACGATAATGCAAATATCGGCTATCGGCCGATATTAGCTCTATCGGCCTTTCGATAATTCGTTTCGATATTTTCGTCTTATCGAATACCGGAATCGGAAGTTCCCATAATTCTTTGCGAGGCAATGTGATTTTAGTCAGCCAATGAGGAATCCTAAGAAGTGTGGGCACATCCTGTACTGCTGCGGTCATGTTAACTAATGGCATGGCTGTGATTGGATGCTGAAATGATGTCAGAATGCACTATAAAAGGCGCCGCCGCCATTTTAGCGTCACTGTGCTGTGAATTCAGTAAGGGACAGAACGCTGCTGTGCTGACTCTGAGGGACAGTTAGAGATTGCGATTTAGTGTACTGTGCTGTAGGCAGGCTAGCACCAACCGCTGTGTAAAGCTTCCTTTTGCCTGCAGTGTTGTTTTAACAGCTCTGCAAGGTGTGTGTGAGTGCAGGTGACGCTGCAGTTTGCTCTGCATGCAACGCTGTCTGTAGGCATCTGCACGTGTCACTCACAGACTATTTTTTTTTTCCTTCAGTGTAATTCTTGCAGCTCCATGCAATTTAACTATTAGTGTGACGTGCTTCCATCCGTATACAATACATTGGTTGCAAACACTATAGAAGTAGACAAAGGAGTAGCCTTTCACAGATTGTGAACAGTTGTGTTTCAGTGTTCACTTCAGTCTGTGTTTTTTATTTTTTGAGTGCACATCACGCTCCAGTTACTTGTTCAAGCACTGCTGCTTGTACTCTACTGAGCGTGTCTCAGTGCCTCATCCTTTTCATTTCTCTCCAATTGGTTCTGCTCCATTCCATTTAAAATAAATATAATCTATTAGTGTGACGCGCTTCCATCCGTATCCAATACATTGGTTGCAAACACTATAGAAGTAGACAAAGGAGTAGCCTTTCACAGATTGTGGACAGTTGTGTTTCAGTGTTCACTTCAGTCTGTGTTTTTTATTTTTTGAGTGCACATCACGCTCCAGTTACTTGTTCAAGCACTGCTGCTTGTACTCTGCTGAGCGTGTCTCAGTGCCTCATCCTTTTCATTTCTCTCCAATTGGTTCTGCTCCATTCCATTTAAAATAAATATAATCTATTAGTGTGACGCGCTTCCATCCGTATCCAATACATTGGTTGCAAACACTATAGAAGTAGACAAAGGAGTAGCCTTTCACAGATTGTGAACAGTTGTGTTTCAGTGTTCACTTCAGTCTCTGCGTAATAACCACACTTAGGCCTTATAACTTTTCTGACTTTCTTTATCAATCTACCAAGATGAAGAAGTCAGTGAGTAAGGCACGTGGTCGTGGCCGTGGAGTTTCAGCAGGGAGAGGACGTGGGGATTCTGTGTCTGCTGCCGCCTCCAGTGACACAGCATCCACCATTTATCCCCGTGAGCGTTCCTTTATGCGCACTTTGGTAGGAGCTCGGCGTGCCCCCCTGCTGCGGGAAGAACAAATTGAAGCCGTTGTTGGTTGGATGGCAGCCAATGCATCAACTTCAATTCCTTCCACCTCCTCTCAGGAACACAACACTGTTGAGCAACCATCTGTCTGTTCACCGCCTGTCAAATTGCCAAGGCAGTCAGAGAGTTCTGTACAGGAGCCAGCTGAGTCTCTGCTTCTGTTCTCAGAATCTGTTGGCTCGCAAACACGGGCACAGGCAAGCAGCATTCTGCAATTTGAAGAAGAGGGAGTATGCAGTGATGCGCAACAGCTGTGTCTCTCTCAATCTGAAGAGGCGGGTGAGCCAGTGCCGATGGACAGCACACCGCAGAACGCATCTTATGATGATGATGAGACTCAGGTGCCAGGTTTTGTGGAGCATGGTGCTGCCCAGACCATCCAACAGCAGCAGGTGTTGGAAGAGGGTAGTGGAGATGATGAAGTCCGAGACCCAACATGGCGTGAGCAACAGGAAGGTGGTGGGAGCAGCTCTGAGGAAGAGATTGTCCCAACGGTACAAAGAGGAGGGAGAGGTAGGCTGCAGACTCGCTTGCCTGTAGCCTCCAGTTTGGCACCTGTTGGGAGCAGTTCTCTTAGAACTGTCAAAATTGGCGCTCCCATGACTTGCACTGCGTGGTCCTTTTTTGACAGACTTGTACATGATATTTGCTATGTTCAATGCAAGCTGTGTAAGCAAAAAGTTAAAAGAGGTAAAAATAGCAGGAACCTGAATACCACAAATATGTGGACACATGTACGGACAAAGCACGTAGCTGAGTTCCAAAGACACACTGGAGATGTAGGCCAACCTACAGCAGCACCTACATCTTTAGGTCATGTTCGAGCCTCTACCTCCAGCTCTCACACACCTGTTTCGGCTTCCTCACAGGATCTCCATGGAAGAACCTCGGTCACTGTTGTCCATAGAGAAACTGTTATTCCACCCACTGCAGCAAGTTCACAGTCATCGTCACACTCCCAGAACAAAAAACAGCCATCGGTAACACAGGCATGGGATAAAAGACGGCCATACTCGGCAAACCATCCACGAGCACAGGCTCTGAATGCTGGCCTTGCAAAACTCCTGTCCCTTGAAATGCTGTCATTCAGGCTGGTGGAGACGGACAGTTTCAGGAACTTTATGGCATTGGCAGTCCCACAATATAATGTGCCAAGCCAATTTTATTTCAGCAGGCAAGCTGTCCCTGCTCTGCAAAAACATGTCGAGGGAAACATTAAACATGCGCTACTAAACGCCGTCAGTAGCAGGGTCCACCTGACCACCGATGCGTGGACCAGTACCCATGGCCAGGGACGATACCTTTCCCTCACTGCCCATTGGGTCAATGTTGTGGAGCCGGGTACAGATCTTGCCAGTGGCGCTGTACGTGTTCTGCCAACTCCAAGGATTGCAGGAATCCAGTCTGTGCACATTGATTCCTCCTCCTACTCCAGTTCCTCAGAATCATCGCTGCACGAGCCGTCACGGTATACCTCCACATGGACCCGTGAACTCTTACCTGTTGCGACCGATATGAGCACAGCCGTGGCCAAACGTCAACAGGCCGTACTAAAATTAATTCCCATGGGGAATCGAAGCCACACAGCGCAGGAGCTCTGGGATGCCATCAAGCAGGAGAGCGATGTGTGGTTTTTGTCAGCTAATCTCCAGCCAGGCTTGGTAGTGTGTGACAATGGCCGAAATCTGGTGGCAGCTCTGGGCCTTGGCAACCTCACTCACATACCATGTCTGGCACATGTGCTGAACTTGGTCGTGCAGAGTTTTTTGAGGGACTATCCGGATCTTGATGCACTGCTGCACAAGGTCCGCCTAGAGTGCGCTCACTTGCGAGTTCCAGCATGGCCAGATCGCGCATTGCAGCTCTGCAAGTCAGATTTCGCCTTCCTGAACATCGCATCATATGTGACGTACCCACCAGGTGGAATTCCACGTTACATATGTTGGAGCGGTTGTGTGAGCAGCAGCCAGCAGTAATGGAGTATCAGCTGCAACAGGCGCAATCAACTCGCAATTTGCGCCGTTCACACTTCACCACTACTGAGTGGGCCTCTATGAAGGACATCTGTGACGTTTTGCGGGCGTTTGATGTCTCAACGCGGATGGCGAGTGCAGATGATGCACTAGTCAGCATGACTGTCCCCCTTATCTGCCTGCTTCAGAAATCACTGAAAGCACTAAAGGAAGAGGTTTTGGAAGAGGTGGAGGATGAGGAGTCACAAATTCAATTACCTTCAGGACAGTCAGCGCAACGTGGTTCCTCACAAAGGGCTGGGCAGGGCTCACTTTGTGAGGAGGATGAGGAGGAGGAGGAGTCAATGGAGGAGGAAGAAATCCCTACAGAGGGAGGTACACAACGCTCTAGTCAGTATGTAGAGCGAGGGTGGGGTGATGCAGAGGAGACAGAGATGACGCCTCTTCCAGAGGACAGCCTTTGTTGGCCAGTTGGGAGTCTGCAGCACATGGTTGATTTCATGCTTCAGTGCCTGAGAAACGACCGCCGCATCGCCCACATTCTCAGCACGTCAGATTATTGGGTGTACACCCTCCTAGACCCTCGCTACCGGGACAACTTACAAACCCTCATCACACCGGTGAACTGGGACCGTAAAATGCAGGAGTACCAAGACACACTGGTGCAATCCATACTGTTGTACATTCCAGCCGAGAGAGGTGCTGCTGCTGCTGCTACTGCTTTACAAAGCAGCTCTGTGCGTCGAGGCAGTGTAGACACCTCTACAACAAGAGGGATCAGAAGCAGCGCCTCTGCACAGGGCAAGAACTGTATGTTACAAATGTGGCAAAGTTTTGTGACAGCGCCAGCAAGGTCTACACCATCCGAGACGGCTCCAGTCACCAGGAAGAAACGTTTCCGTAAGATGGTGACAGACTACTTGGCTTTCCCTCTAAGTGTACTCCCAGATGCCTCTTCCCCTTTCAAATTTTGGGTCTCTAAGTTGGATACATGGCCAGAGCTTAGCCAGTATGCATTGGAGGTGCTGTTGCCCTGCTGCCAGTGTATTATCTGAGTGTGTCTTTAGTGCTGCAGGTGGTGTAGTAACAGACCGTCGCATGCGACTATCCTCAGAGAATATAGACCGGCTTACTTTTCTGAAAAGGAACAAGGCATGGATCTCACCTGAATTTGCCTGTCCGTTTTCAGATTAAATAACTGTTTGGCAACGTTTTCCATGTCTCCTGTTATGTTCATCTTTCTACCACCTGAACTCTACTCCCTGGACTACAACACCGCCATTTGTTGCTCGTAAGTAATTGGCAGGGGTACTGACTCCTGGCCAGCCTGGTTACAGCACGACAGCTGTTTCCTGGCAGTGTGAACGTCAATTATCCTCCAATAAGTTGTGCTGTCGTGTTGCATTCGGGTTAGCTGACTCTATGGTGCCTGCAGTTTAGGTGATTCCTATGTGTGCTGTGGGATATGTAAATAAAGGCGGTTTCCATTGTGACAATAGGATAAGCACCCACTGTAGGACTGTGTGATTCGGTAACTGCGGACGGCTTGCGTACTGTCAACTTACATTTTCATGGGTGCGTTCTTCTACCCGTCCGGGGTCCAGTACCGTCAAGTGGTTCTCCCCAGTGCCTTTGGCCTAGGTGCCTCCATCTCCGTATCCGAGTTCCAGCAACGTCTGCTGGTCCTTGGTAGTGCTTTGGAGCACAGGTACCTCCTGCTTAGTAACCGTGTCACAGTAACGTCAGCTGGTACTCGATTGTGACATTGCCTCTTTTCCTTCTGCTACCCGTCCGGGGTCCAGTACCGTCAAGTGGTTCTCCCCAGTGCCTTTGGCCTAGGTGCCTCCATCTCCGTATCCGAGTTCCAGCAACGTCTGCTGGTCCTTGGTAGTGCTTTGGAGCACAGGTACCTCCTGCTTAGTAACCGTGTCACAGTAACGTCAGCTGGTACTCGGTTGTGACATTGCCTCTTTTCCTTCTGCTACCCGTCCGGGGTCCAGTACCGTCAAGTGGTTCTCCCCAGTGCCTTTGGCCTAGGTGCCTCCATCTCCGTATCCGAGTTCCAGCAACGTCTGCTGGTCCTTGGTAGTGCTTTGGAGCACAGGTACCTCCTGCTTAGTAACCGTGTCACAGTAACGTCAGCTGGTACTCGGTTGTGACATTGCCTCTTTTCCTTCTGCTACCCGTCCGGGGTCCGGCACAGTCAGCTGGTCCTCGTTACTTCCATTGTCTCTTGCTCCATCTGATACCCGTCAGGGTTCCAGTAACGTCAGCTGTTTCTCGGAAATTAGACGACATTAAAGACCACCCAGAAGAAGATGACGACAACAAGGACGACGAGCATGAAGCCAACCAGCCTGAACACCATCACAAAGAAAAAATAAAAGATTACCCAGAAGAAGATCACCAACAGGACAAAGAAGGTTAAGACAAACTACAAGATACAGAACAAGAGACAGAAGAACAATAAGCAAAAGATCAAAAAGCAGAAGAACATGAAGTATAAGACCAAAATGAAGAGCAAAATATATGCTCTAAATTCTAAGCAGAAGAAGACTAAGCAGTGTATGGGGGTGAGTCCGTTCCTCCTCGTGGTGCCCCTGGAAAATGCCTGCTGCTGCAGGCTAAACTGAACACGGACAAATACTGTAGTAATTTAAATCTTTTGTGACAGCAAGAACGGAAGGATGAACAATTCATACTTTTACAGATTACAAGTACAGGAATCTCTGTCACAAATAAGAATATGATGAAGAAGATGAAGAGGAAGAAGATGAAGAATTTGAATATGAAGAAGATTAATTAGTTTAATAATAACAATATGAGTAATGTAAACAAAAACATGAATAGCAAGAAGTTTAAGAAGAAGATTAAGAAGGTGAAGATGAAGAATAATTTGATGAGAAAGATGATGCTGCTGCTGAAGATTATGAAGGAGAAAGTGTGGCACTGGCAAAAGTTAAAAAGGTGAAGAGCATGGAAGTTGTGAAACATACATATTTGCCAAAATAGAAAAAAGGTTAACAACATTGTCAATTTGTTAGTCAATCCAAACGTATTTCCAAAAAAATATATATTAATGCTATTCCAATGCATTGGGTTAAACATGTATGCCTTTATTGTCTCCTCAACCTCCCCCAATACATTCTACATTAGTCTTTGTTGTTTTCCTTCATGTACAATTAACCAACAAGGCAAGAATGGTTTTTTTTAATTTCGATATTTTGTTCCCATAGACTTACATTGGACTTCCGGTATCGTAATCGGATATCGACGATATTTAGTGCTATCGGCGATACAATTTCGATACGATATTTTTAGATATCGAGCAATATCGCTCAACACTACACATCACTAATCCCCCGCAGACGAAAACCAAAAGATAATGCTGCAAGGACCCGCGATACTTTAGCACCAGACCATCCTTTCCTCGCTCCCTGCCCCAACCAAGCCAACAAGGCCCTTTGTTGATCCACCCCATCCCCCGTAACTGGAATTGTCATTAAAAACTCTTCCCAGTTACACCACACTGCCTGATAAGCCGCCCAAGTTTTTGGAGCCACCGACGCCCTAATCAGTGACTCTGCAGACCGTAAACCAGCTTCCACAACTCCTCCGGGCAGGCTAGACCTTCGCACTCCGCTTCTGGGGCCAATGAGCGAAAACGATCCCACTGTAAACGAGAAAGAGAATCAGCTATGTCATTCTTCACGCCCGGCACGTGCGTCGCTGTCACATGCGCATTCAATTCCAAACATAACAAGACCAAACGTTGCAAAACTCGCACGACGGGAGGAGAAGATGCAGTCAGCCCATTAATCGCGCAAACAACTCCCATGTTGTCACAATTAAAACGCACCCTGCGATCCCGAAACTCCTTTCCCCACAGATGCACTGCCACCAGAATCGGAAAAATTTCCAACAGTGTTATGTTGCGAACCAAGCCCTCAGACACCCACTCCGCAGGCCAGCGAGACGCACACCACTGTCCCCTGAAATATGCTCCAAAACCAACTCCGCCGGCCGCGTCCGTGAACAACTCCAACACATCACTCCCAACGACCTTGGCCATGACCAATGAGCGTCCGTTATACCCTTCTAAAAAGGAATCCCAAACAGCCAAATCCGCCTTAAGTTCCCCAGACAACCATATGAAGTGATGAGGGGCTTTTATACCTGCCGTAGCGCTGGCCAGCCTACGTGAAAAAACTCGCCCCATCGGCATCACTCGACATGCGAAATTCAACTTTCCCAGCAACGACTGCAAATCCCGCAACGACAACTTCTTCAAACGGCGCGCTCTACCCACGTCAGCCCGCAAATCCAATAACTTTTCCTCAGGCAATCTAAACTCCCATGCCACCGTGTCGATGACTATCCCCAGAAAGCACAAACAAGAAGACGGGCCCTCAGTCTTACCAGGCGCCAAAGGAACCCCAAATTGCTCTGCCACCCACTCCACAGTTTTCAAGATCCCATGACAGCATGAAGAATTTGCTGGGCCCACACACAGGAAATCATCCAAGTAATGAATAACTGATTCACAACCGGACACCTCTCGCACCACCCACTCCAAAAAGGAACTAAAAGCCTCAAAATAAGCACATGATAAAGAACAGCCCATAGGCAAACACCTGTCAACAAAGAACCCCCCCTCCCAAAAACAACCCAACAGCTTCAAACTATCAGATGAACCGGCAAAAGTCGAAAAGCAGATTCAATGTCGGTCTTAGCCATAAGGGCCCCCCGACTGCACTTCCTTACCCACCGCGCAGCCTCGTCAAAAGAGGAATAAACGACCGAACAAATCTCAGGATCGATGCCATCGTTCACCGACCTCCCACGTGGGTAAGAAAGATGCTGAATAAGCCGAAACTTGTTCGGCTCCTTCTTTGGAACAACGCCCAAAGGGGAAACCACTAAATCCGGAAAAGGTGGCGACGAGAAAGGGCCCGCCATACGACCCAACAGAACTTCTTTTGCCAATTTCTCCCCCACTACCTCCTTATTCAATAAAGCCGACCGCAAGTTCTTAAGTACCCGCGGAATAACAAACGGGGGGTGTGGGATGACAAAACCATACTTAAAACCCTTAAACAACAACTCCGCCTTCTCCCTGTCACCGTATCTATTTAGATAAGGGACCATCCTTTCCAGACTCACCGGAGTCTCTCCCTTGGGAATTACCACCCCCAGACTTCTGCTTCCCTTTTTTAAAACACTTAGATGCTCCATGGGAGGCGCCGTTGCAATTGGAGCAGACATGTTTAAATTTACACCCCGCCCCAAACTTACACTGGCCGTCATTAAACTGCCAGCACACCCCAAATTTGTTTCCAACTCCTTGCCCTTGTCCGCTACCTGCCGCTGCCCCAGCGGTATTTCCACTCTGGCCGGCGCCCCCAGTTCCCCCGAGAAAGGAATGCCCAAACTTATTCTGTGCAATGACTCTCATCCACAGACCAATGTCCTTCTGATCCCAACGAATCGCCGGACGCACAGCCTTCCTCTGCCTAAACTGCTCGTCATACCACAGCCAAGCCTGCCCCCCATACACCCTATATGCCTCACCAATAGCATCAAAATAACAAAACAAAGCCGAACAGTTGTCCGGAGCTTTTTCCCCGACAACACTTGCCAAAATGGCAAAAGCTTGTTGCCAGTTCACAAACGTCTGAGGAATTAATCGCCACCTCCGTTTCTCCTCCTCCTCCTTCTTACTATCCTCTTTTTTACTTTTGTCCAAATTAAACTTCTCCAAAGGCAACAAAGAGAATATTTCAACATACTCATCTTTCCAAATACGCTCCTTTACCTCCTTCTTCAAATGCGCTCCCAATG
Organism: Oophaga sylvatica; assembly: GCA_033576555.1. NCBI lineage: Eukaryota > Metazoa > Chordata > Amphibia > Anura > Dendrobatidae > Oophaga > Oophaga sylvatica. The sequence continues at coordinate 582,940,723 of JARQOD010000002.1, forward strand.
GGCCCTCAAAACAAACATATACCTCCCCGTGAGCCCTATCATCTAAGCGCACCCGACATTCTTTTTCCTTCTCTGTCTGCACCGACACAGACACCGGTTCGGCGCCAAGCCCTTCCTGTTCCAACCCACTCGCCACCATCTGCCCCCCAACCTGCGACCCAACCCACGCCGTCACCGGAGACGGAGAACCTATACCCTTCTCTAATCGTGATAGCAAATTCCGCACATCTACCAGCATGTCCGTAACCCCCGCTACCTCGGCAGCCCCACCAACACTATTACCAACTCCCGACCGAGATACCCCAACCGGTGAAGAAGACACAAATGAATGACTAACACTTGACATAGAATTATACTCACCGGGCTGCGAGGGAGCTGTGAGCCCTCCAGCTGGATAACCTGGCTCCAAAGATGTGTCACCACTGCCTCGATCTGGCACCACGACTCCGCTGAGCTGCTCCTGACATCCAGAAACCCCTTCGCGACTTCCAGAAGAGAAAGGCCTAAACCCTATTGGGGATCCAGCCCGCTGATCCTGAAACAACAGTGACGACTGGGTCGCAGTAGCACCCGACGATAATTCAGCAGCAGCGGCAAAAGCAGGCCGCCCCGCGTTCACACCACAGCAACGGCCCCCCGATCCCTCTGGAAACCCACCGCTTATGGGGGGTAAAATCTGCTGACCCGTGTTGCCGACCAATGCCACGGCCGCCGAAACTCTGGAGCCGTCCACAGAGGCAGGCCGCAGTGCAGGAAAACTGCCGCTGTGACCCCCCGACGAACCTGGAACCCCGCCGCTATCAAGGGGGAACAATTGCTGATCTGATGAGCCGGTCATTCCGTAATCCGCCAACGCACCTGCATAGCTATCTGAAGCAGATCGCAATGCAAGCCGATCGCAACTGCGACCGCCCGCCGACGCAGCTCTCAAAAAACGCCCAGCGCTTAGTGGCTCCAACGATGACGCATCCCGATGATGCCTGAGGCAGGCCGCACAGCAAGTCCCTCGCCACTGCGACCTCCCGAGGACGCAATTCTCCCGCGACGCCCGGCGCGTACCGGCTCCAAAGCCGACGCACCCGCGATGCGATCGGAAGTGGGCCGCACATCAGGTACCTCACCACTGCGACCTCCCGAGAACGCAGTTCTCCCACGACGCCCAGCGCTTGGAGGCTCCAACGCCGACGCTCCCGCGCTGCTATCTAAAGCAGGCCGCACAGCAGATCGCTTGCCGCTGCGACCTCCCGAGGATGCAGCTCTCGCTTGACGCCTGGCGCGTAACGGCTCCGCCCCCCGACTTGCACGCGGCGGAGGAGAGGTTACCGCCACAGGGCCTCGCAGGCTTGGCGGATTCCTCCCAGGCCGAGGCCTGCTAACGCGAGCTCCGCGCGCTGCCCGGCCTAGAGGGGCCCGTGAGGGGCTCCTGCGCCGACGCGAGGCCCGAGGAGCCTGGTCCGGTGAAAGTCGTTCAGGAGGCCTCACCCTTCTTGGACGTCTCTCCCTTTGCGCTGCCCCAGACGACGGACCAGACGCTCCCTGAACCAGAATCGCCACCTTCGCTTCCAGCCATCCCGGCGGCTGCGACGAGGCCACAGCCCTGAGGCGTTCGATAGCCGCGTTCGCAGACATGGTACGTTGTACTACTGATGGGGCAAGACAGGAACTGACCCTGGATCCGCCCCATCACTGCCTTATAAACCCCCCACCACCCACTCTCATTTAAATGTTCCTCCCTCATTGTAAACCCCTCCAAACCCCCGTCATGCCGGCCTCCGCCCACGCCTCCTTTCTTGAGGGGGGGAGGCTCTGCTCCGGCCATTACTAAAGTATAGACACTAAAAAAGACCCTTCATGAAAACATTGCTGGCATTTTCCTAATAACCAAGCCCCACTCCACGGATGTACTACTCCAGTCTGTGCACTGTGCTCAGTATAGGAGGCTTGACCTGTTCGAGTAGCTAAATAAGTCGCACAGAAAAGCTAGCTAGCCATAGTTGGCAATTTCAGTCTGGCTCACAGAGCAGCATCTTTGCAGAAGACGATAACAACATATAAACAATAGAAATAGATCCAGCTTCATGGACATAAAATCTTCACTTTTATTCCTGCAAATATAAAAGCATTTTTACATCCAAATAATAATACAGAAATATCAATGCATTTCCAATGTATTTAGGCCCGCAAATCTATTAACTTCCAGCATCCCCGGTGTGGTATTTAATTTGTCAGGGAAGGCGCGACATCTTCTGCGCGACATGATGGACAGGTGACATCGCACCAGCCCTGGCTAATCAAAAACTGTGTCAGGGTCACTGGAAAGTAAGAGATTCATGGGCAGTCCATCTAGTTGTTAAGTGCCACTGAATTGAACATTGATCTGTTTTTGTACACCTTTTTAACCCCTTCACTCCTCAGCCTGTTTCTCCCTTCCTGACCATTTCAATTTTTTCATTTCTGGCCTGTAACACTTTTTTAGGTTAGAACTCTGAGCCAATTCAACATATCCCAGTGGTATTAAGATTGTTTTTTTTGTGAATGATATGTTGTACACGTGTCACTTTGCCACCTGTCTTCCACACTTTCTCTCCTGTGATGTCCCCACTCTCATCATAGGGGACTTTAACATCACCATTGGTGATCCCCTTTTCCCATCTGCCACTCACCTTTTATCTCTAACCTTCCTCTTTTGCCTTTCACAGCTTACTAACTCTCCTACACATGAAGACGGAAGTTTGCTGGAACAGGTCTTTTCCTGGGTCTGCTCAGTGTATGACTTTACTAACCCCCTCTATGGCTATCTGACCACAATCTTCTTTTATTCACCGCTCAGGACACCCCCACTTACCAGACGTATAGAAATATAAATGTCATTAATACCAAGCAGTTTAAGAATTTGCAGTACTCATTGTCCCCTGAAACATTGTCAGTACTTATTGTCCACTGAAACATTATATGAAACATTGCAAAGTGCCTTGAATGAAGCTGCACTTCCTACATTTCACAAAGATGGCAACAACTCTGGCACATGCTGCAAACACGTTTTCTCCAGTGGTGCGCCAAACGTTTGTAGAGAAAATCCAGTTTGGCCGAAAATTTCATCCATTATAAGTTTTTGCTTAAAACATACAACTCTGCCTCTCCAAACAAACATACTTCAACATCCTTATCACCATACTATCCAACAATCCTAAAAGACTATTTGATACTTTTCATTTTCTCCTCAATCCAAGAGTGCAGGCCCCCACCACCGTCCTCAGCACTGACGATCTGGCCAATTATTTCAAAGAAAAAAACTGACCATATCCGACAGGAAATTGTCTCCCAGTCCCCTACTATCATACATTGTTCTCCCTCCCGCATTGCATCTATCTCACTTTCTAAACCAAGAAGAAGTTAACAGACTCCTTGCATATTCTCACTCTACTACCTGCACCAGTGACCCTATTCCCTCACATCTCCTCCAGTCCCTTTTCCCATCTGTCACCACTCACCTAAGTAAAATATTTAATCTTTCACTATCATCTGGTAAATATCCCTCCTCATTTAAACATGACAGTTTACCTCCAATACTTAAAAAAAATCCCTTGATTACAAACCTGTCTCTAATCTTCCCTTCATCTCTATACTCCTGGAATGCTTGGTCCACTCCCAACTAATCCGTTATCTCTCAGATAACACTATTCTTGACCTTTTACAATCAGGTTTCCACTCCTTAAGGGTATGCCACACTGAACAATATCGCTAACGGGATCGCTAAAAAACGTCACTATTTAGCGATCCCGTTAGCGATGTTGTTCAGTGCGGCAGCTGCCAGCGACGAGCTTCCTGCTGTGATCTCGCTCGTCGCTGGAATCGTTCCGGACCCTATTTTCTCGTCGGTGCTCCCGCTGGGTAAGTATATATCGCTAGTGTGGCACCTTTTCTTAGCGATTTAGCGGTACTTTTGTACCGCTAAAGTCGTTAAGAAGATCGCTAACGGCGATAGCGTCATTAACTATATCGCTAAATGTGGCCGCACTTAGCGATATAGAAACAATCCCGCTAGCGATCGCATTAGTATGCGTCGTTATCGTGATCGCTAGCGGGATTGTTTAGTGTGGCAGTACCTTTACACTCTACTGAAACTGCCCTCACTAAAGTCTCTAATGATCTATTAACAGTGAAATCTAAAGGTCTCTACTCCCTGCTGATTCTCCTGGATCTCTCTGCAGCATTTGACACTGTGGGCGACTAATCGGTCTCTCCTCTCCAATCCGATGCCTGTACCCTGAGTTAGTCATTGCAATGATTGCCCATCTGCTACAGAGTCCTGTATAAACCTCTCACTCTCACCCACAAAGCTCTCCACCGTTCAGTACTATCCTGCAGCTCTAGCTTCGGTTCAGGCTATCATTCTACCCATGCACTCCATTCTGCTAATAGCCTAAGTCTACTCCTGTCTCCAAGGCTTCTCGCTTGCTGCACCAATTCTTTGGAATGCACTACTCAGGACAATTCATTTAATTTCTCAATACCCACAGTTTTAAGCATGGCATAAAAATTCATTTCTTTAGACTAGCCTATCGCCTTGCCCCACTTATCTAACTATCAGTTTTGCTCATATAAACATTTTATCAAAGTCAGGACCCTCCATGCACTAATAGCCCTCCGTGTCTGTACTTGTACACATACTGGCTGGTGACTGGTCCATACAGCATTATGTGAATATTCTACTTAGTATATTGATGGCTGGACCATAAAATATAATCACTTTTTACCTCTTAATTTTCGTATCTCCCCTATTTCCTCATTGATTGTAAGAAGTGATGAGTGAGTATACTCGTTGCTCGGCGCTCGGGTGATCTCCGCAGATTTTGGCATGCTCGGAGATTTAGTTTCTGTCAATGCAGCTGCATGATTTGTGGCTGCTGGACAGCATGAATACATGTGGGAAATGCCTGTTTGTTAGGGAATTTCCACATGTATTCAGGCTGTCTAGCAGTCGCAAATCATGCAGCTGCGTCGACAGAAACTAAATCTCTGAGCACGCCAAAATACTCGGAGGACACCCGAGCATGCTCAGGAAAACCCGAGCAACAAGTATACTGTTTTTGGTATTTGTTGAGTTGGGTTATTCTAAAATGTCTATATTGTCTGTACAAGTGCCCTCTAAAATGTAAAGAAATGCAGAAGAGAAATAAAAATAATAATAATTATTATTATTATTATAACTACATATTAGTTGTAAATTTTGATCCATATGATTTGCATTTATGAAAATATTGAAAATTCGACAAAATATGTGAAATCTTTCAAATTTGCAAACTTTTAATTTTTATACCCTTAAACCAGATAGTTATACCACACAAATAATAAAATAACATTTATCCCATGTCTACTTCATGACAGCATCATTTTTAAAACATATTTTTTTTGTTAGGAAGTTAGATGGGTTAAAAATGTAAAAATCCATTTCTCTCATTTTTCCAACAAAATCATTTTTTTTAGGGACAACATCCTATTTGAAGTGATTTTGAGGGACCTATATGATAGAAAATACCCAAAAGTGACACCATTTTAAAAACTACACCCCTCAAAGTGTTCAAAACCACAATCAAGAGATTTATTAACCCTTTAGGGGCTTCACAAGAATGAAAGAAATATGGAAGGAAAAAAAAAGAAAAATTAATTTTTTCCCACAAAAATGTTGCCTTGGCCCCCAAATTTAGCATTTTTACAAGAGTAATAGGAGAAAATGGAGAATGCAATTTGTTGTGCCGTTTCTTCTGAGTACACCAAAACCCTATTTGTGGTGTAAAACTACTGTTTGGGTGCACGACAGAGCTTAGAAGGGAAGGAGCACCATTTGACAGTTGAAGCGCAAAATTGACTGGAATAAATAGCGGATGCCATGTGGTGTTTGCACAGCCCCTGATGTGCCTAAACAGTGCAAACCCCCACAAATGTTACAACTACTCTGTGGTTTCATGAAGAAGTTGTAACACTTCAAAGCGTGTAGAAAATAAACAGCACTGTCAATTTCTTCACTTAATTCAGACTCATATATTGGTTGCACATCAGCATTTCCTACATTACCACATCTACCAATCAGATGGGCTGCAGTGGCTGGAACCTTATTCTTTACTATATTAAGAGTTATGTCTCACATAACTATACTGGTGAGATGGACCGCCAATTGATCACCATGTTATTTTGGATAACACCCTATTGCAATTTTTTTGTTCCACAGTTATTGTCCTAAATGTACCTACAGTACATAGCATTTCTTGTTCAGTTCTTTTTGTCAAGGGTTAAATAACTTGAAAGTTTTTTGGAAATATTAATAATACTTGTGCACAAAATGTATAGTAAAATAAAAAGTGTTAAATGCAATGTATAGTGTAAAAGAAAACAAAAAACACATCACCACCAAGAAGGTGGGAGCTGCTAGCAGCTGCAGCACGAATTCCACCGCTGGCATTAGTTGTCAGGGCAGTAGCATTTCCAAACACAGAAATGGCCTCCTTTGCCTTGAGCAAGCGTATTAGTGGGAGTGGGGAGGAAGTGGAGGGCATTGTAGAATATTTGGTACACTGCTCATCTCAATCATGGCAGAATGATGTTACCTCTGACATAAGTACAAATTAAATTTTTAGAAAAATGTCAACAACGCTGGCGAATTCGAATTTCAATGCCTAATAACTTATTAATTAACCCTTACTGAAAAGGTAGTCCACAGTTATCAATTATCTGTGAGTGCCCACCGCTGGGACCAACACTGATGGGGACATATGTGAATTTTTATCCACGTTACAAAATGATCAGACGCCCAAATGCTGCTCCATTCATTCTCTATGGGGCTACCAAAAAGAGCAGAACACAGCACTCGGTAGTCCTATAGGGAATGAATGGAGTTGCAAGTGTGCACTGCCACTCCATTTTAACGAAATTTTCTGTTCTGACAATCAGTGCGGGTCCTAGTGGTTAGACCACCACTGATCAAAAAGTTATCACCATCTTTATCTTGTGAATTTGTGATAGCTTGTTTTTATGTGACAAAGGAAACATTGGAAAATAACAGCAATTTCATCATTTTTTCAGTTTTTATTTTTTACTATTTACCGTGACTTAAAACAAGTTACCGTATATACTCGAATATAAGCCGAGATTTTCAGCCCATTTTTTAGGGCTTAAAGTCCCCCTCTCGGCATATATACGAGTCATATACCAGGGGGTCGGCGGGGGAGGGAGAGCGCAGCTGTCCTATATACTCACCTCTCCACCGGCGCGGTCTCTGCAGCCCCCCTGCTCTTCTCCCACGGTCCCGGCGCCTGTGTTCAGCCATCAGTGGTACCGCTCATTAAAGTCATGAATATGAAAATATTCATGACTTTAATGAGCGGTAACACGTGACCGCTGAACACTGGCGCCGGGACCGTGGGAGAAGAGCAGGGCAGAGACCCGCTGGCAGGAGGGTGAGTATAAGAGATATTTACCTGTCCCGTTCCACCGCTGCTCGCCGCTGTGTCCTCGGGTTCTCTTGCTGCGATGTTCAGGCAGAGGGCGCAATGACGTGTATAGTGCGCGCCGCTCCCTCTGCCTGATCATTGACTGCTGGAGGACCCGGAAGATAGCGACGAGCAGCGGTGGACCCGTGACAGGTAAATGTCTCAGGTGCCGGGCCCTGAGCGAGCGGTGACACCGGCACCTGTCCCCCATAGCGCGCCGGTGTCCCCGCCTGCTCAGAACACCGGCACCTGGCCCCCAGCGACGAGAGGTGAGTTTGTCTTTTTTTTTTCGGTTGCAGCAGTGGCAGCAATTGAGGCCTATACTATGGAGCATCTATGGGGGCATAATACATGGATCATATATGGGGGCATAATCGATGGAGCATCTATGGGGCACAATCTATGGAGCATCAATGGGGCACAATCTATGGAGCATCTATGGGGGCACAATCTATGGATCATATATGGGGGCACAATCTATGGAGCATCTATGGGGGCACAATCTATGGAGCATCTATGGGGCACAATCTATGGAGCATCTATGGGGGCACAATCTATGGAGCATCTATGGGGGCACAATCTGTGGAGCATCTATGTGGGCACAATCTGAGGAGCATCTATGGGGCACAATCTATGGAGCATCTATGGGGCATTATCTATGGAGCATCTATGGGGCACAATCTATGGATCATCTATGTGGGCACAATCTATGGAGCATCTATGGGGGCACAATCTATGGATCATCTATGGGGGCATAATCTATGGATCATCTATGGGGGCACAATCTATGGAGCATCTATGGGGGCACAATCTATGGAGCATCAATGGGGCACAATCTATGGAGCATCTATGGGGCACAATCTATGGAGCATCAATGGGGGCACAATCTATGGATCACCTATGGGGGCACAATCTATGGAGCATCTATGGGGGCACAATCTATGGAGCATCTATGGGGGCATAATACATGGGCAGCATATAGGGCATAATCTAATTTTCCACCCTAGGCTTATACTCGAGTCAGTAAGTTTTCCCAGTTTTTTGTGGCTAAATTAGGGGGTCGGCTTATACTCGGGTCGGCTTATACTCGAGTATATACGGTAACTTTTTTTGTATGAATCTGTAGGAATATGGCAAAATAAATACAGTAAATGTTTTTATGTTTTAACGTTCTTGCAAAATAAAAGCAAAAAATCTTTGGCAAAAAACTGTTACTACCATTTTCGCTTGCCTATAATATATTAATTAATTTTCATGCAAGAAAAATCTGCATTTCTATCATTGTTTTCTGTGGATTTTATTGTCATTTACCATTAGATACAATAACATTTTGATTTGCTGTAACCTTACAGACCATTACAATTGTGCAGTGCCAAAAATGTATTTTTATGGTGAACTATAAAAAAAATAGAAAAATGTATATTTCTTTATTTTTGAGAGAAGGGGACACTTTTTTTTATCAATGTGTTTGTTGAGTTTGTTTGACCGATTTTATAATCTTTTGAAATAGTTAACCCTTCAAAGTATTACCTATCATTGTTTAACCCCTTCACCCCCAAGGGTGGTTTGCACGTTAATGACCGGGCCAATTTTTACAATTCTGACCACTGTCTCTTTATGAGGTTATAACTCTGGAACGCTTCAACGGATCTTCGCGATTCTGAGATTGTTTTCTCGTGACATATTGTACTTCATGTTAGTGGTAAAATTTCTTCGATATAACTTGCGTTTATTTTTGAAAAAACGCAAATATGGCGAAAATTTTAAAAATTTTGCAATTTTCAAACTTTTAATTTTTTTTCCCTTAAAACAGAGAAATATGTCACACAAAATAGTTAATAAATAACATTTCCCACATGTCTACTTTACATCAGCACAATTTTGGAACCAAAATTTTTCTTTGTTAGGAAATTAGAAGGGTTAAAAGTTGACCAGTGATTTCTCATTTTTACAACAAAATTTACAAAGCCATTTTTTTAGGGACCACCTCACATTTGAAGTCACTTTGACGGGTCTATATGGCAGAAAATACCCAAAAGTGACACCATTATAAAAACTGCACCCCTCAAGGTACTCAAAACTACATTCAAGAAGTTTATTAACCCTTCAGGTGCTTCACAGGGAGCTGAAGCAACGTGGATGGAAAAAATTAATATTTAACTTTTTAGCCACAAAAATGATCTTTTACAAACTTTTTTTTATTTTCACAAGGGGAAAAGGAGAAAAGTGGACAGATAAAGTTGTTGTGCAATTTCTCCTGAGTACGCCAATACCCCATATGTGGGGGAAAAACCACTGTTTGGGCACACGGCAGAGCTCGTAAGGGAAGGAGCGCCGTTTGACTTTTTCAAACTAAAATTGGCTGGAATTGAGATTGGACGCCATGTCGTGTTTGGAGGCCCTGATACGCCTAAACAGTGAAAACCCCCCACAAGTGACACCATTTTGGAAACTAGACCCCCTAAGGAACTTATCTAGATCTGTTGTGAGCACTTTGAACCCCAAAGTGTTTCACAAAAGTTTATAATGCCTGGGTGTGAAAAAAAAAAAAAACAATTTTTCCACAAAAATGATTTTTTAGTCCCAAATTTTTGATTTTTCCCAAGGAAATTGGACCCCAAAACTTGTTGTCCAATTTGTCCTGAGTACGCTGATACCCCATATGTGGGGGGGGGAAACTGTTTGGGCGCACGGCAGGGCTTGGAAAAGAAGCAGTAACGTTTTGGAATGCAAACATTGATGGGGGTCATGTTCTGTTTGTAGTGCCCCAGATGAGCCTAAACAGTGGAAACCCCCCACAAGTGACCCCATTTTGGAAGCTAGACCCCCTAAGGAACTTATCTAGATCTTTGGTGAGCACTTTGAACCCCCAAGTGCTTCACACAAGTTTATAATGCCCGGGCATGAAAATAAAAAATCCTATTTTTTTCCCACAAAAATTATCTCTTAGTCACTAATTTTTTATTTTCCCATAGGTAACAGGAGAAATTGGACCACAAAATTTGTTGTCCAATTTGTCCTGAGTACGCTGATACCCCATATGTGGGGGGGAACCACTGTTTGGGCGCATGGCAGAGCTCGGAATGGAAGGAGCACTATTTGACTTTTTCCAACCAAAATTGGCTGGAATTGAGATTGGACGCCATGTTGCATTTGGAGAGCCCCTGATGTGCCTAAACAGTGGAAACCCCCCACAAGTGACCCCATTTGGGAAACTAGACCCCCTAAGGAACTTATCTAGACCTTTGGTGAGCAATTTGAACCCCCAAGTGCTTCACACAAGTTTATAACGTAGAGCCGTAAAATTAAAAAATTATATTTTTTCCACAAAATTGATCTTTTCACCCCAATTTTTATTTTCCCAAGGGAAACAAGACTCCAAAAGTTATTGTGCAATTTGTCCTGAGTGCGCTGATACCCCATATGTGGGGGTAAATCACTGTTTGGGTGCATGGCAGAGTTTGGAAGGGAAGGAGCGCCGTTTGACTTTTTCAACGCAGAATTGGCTGGATGCCATGTCGTGTTTGGAGAGCTCCTGATCTGCCTAAACAGTGGAAACCCCCCACAAATGACACCATTTTGGAAACTAGACCCCTCAAGGAACTTATCTAGATGTGTGGTGAGCACTTTGAACCCCAAAGTGCTTCACAGAAGTTTATAACGTACAGCCGTAAAATAAAAAAATTCTTTTTTTTTTTTACAAAAATGATTTTTTAGCCCCCAATATTTTATTTTCACAAGGGTAACAGGAGAAATTGGACCCCAAAAGTTGTTGTCCAATTTGTCCTGAGTATGCTGATACCCAATATGTGGGAGTAAACTACTGTATGGGCGCACGTCGGGGCTCGGAAGGGAAGTAGTGACGTTTTGGATTGCAGACTTTGATGGAATGGTCTGGGGGAGTCATGTCGCATTTGGAGAGCCCCTGATGCGCCTAAACAGTGGAAACCCCCACAAGTGACCCCATTTTGGAAAATAGACCCACAAGGAACTTATCTAGATGTGTGGTGAGCACTTTGAACCCCGAAGTGCTTCACAGAAGTTTATAACGTACAGCCGTAAAAAATAAAAAAATCCTTTTTTTTTTACAAAAATGATTTTTTCGCCCCCAATATTTTATTTTCACAAGGGTAACAGGAGAAATTGGACCCCAAAAGTTGTTGTCCAATTTGTCTTGAGTACGCTGATACCCAATATGTGGGAGTAAACTACTGTATGGGCGCACGTCGGGGCTCGGAAGGGAAGTAGTGACGTTTTGGATTGCAGACTTTGATGGAATGGTCTGGGGGAGTCATGTCGCATTTGGAGAGCCCCTGATGCGCCTAAACAGTGGAAACCCCCCACAAGTGACCCCATTTTGGAAAATAGACCCCACAAGGAACTTATCTAGATGTGTGGTGAGCACTTTGAACCCCGAAGTGCTTCACAGAAGTTTATAACGTACAGCCGTAAAAATAAAAAATCCTTTTTTTTTTTACAAAAATGATTTTTTTCGCCCCCAATATTTTATTTTCACAAGGGTAACAGGAGAAATTGGACCCCAAAAGTTGTTGTCCAATTTGTCCTGAGTACGCTGATACCCAATATGTGGGAGAAAACTACTGTATGGGCACACGTCGGGGCTCGGAAGGGAAGTAGTGACGTTTTGGATTGCAGACTTTGATGGAATGGTCTGGGGCGTCATGTCGCATTTGGAGAACCCCTGATGCGCCTAAACAGTGGAAACCCCCCACAAGTGACCCCATTTTGGAAAATAGACCCCACAAGGAACTTATCTAGATGTGTGGTGAGCACTTTGAACCCCGAAGTGCTTCACAGAAGTTTATAACGTACAGCCGTAAAAATAAAAAATCCTTTTTTTTTTTTACAAAAATGATTTTTTCGCCCCCAATATTTTATTTTCACAAGGGTAACAGGAGAAATTGGACCCCAAAAGTTGTTGTCCAAATTGTCCTGAGTACGCTGATACCCAATATGTGGGAGAAAACTACTGTATGGGCACACGTCGGGGCTCGGAAGGGAAGTAGTGACGTTTTGGATTGCAGACTTTGATGGAATGGTCTGGGGGCGTCATGTTGCATTTGGAGAGCCCCTGATGCGCCTAAACAGTGGAAACCCCCCACAAGTGACCCCATTTTGGAAAATAGACCCCACAAGGAACTTATCTAGAAGTGTGGTGAGCGCTATGAAGCCCCAAGTACTTCACAGAAGTTTTATAACATACAGCCGTAAAAACAAAAAAAATCATTTTTTTTACAAAAATGATTTTGTCGCCCCCAGTTTTTTATTTTCCCAAGGGTAACAGGAGAAATAGGCCAAATTGCACAATAACTCTTGGGGTCCAGAGTATGCTGATACCCCATATGTGGGGTAAACTATTGTTTGGGCGCATGGCAGAGCTCAGAAGTGAAGGAGCACCATTTGACTTTTTCAACGCAGAATTGGCTGGAATTGAGATCAGACGCCATGTCACATTTCGAGAGCTCCTGATGTGCCTAAACAGCAGAAACCCCCCAATTCTAACTCCAACCCTAACCCCAAACACCAATAACCCTAGTCCCAACCCTAACCACAAACCTAACCCTAACACACCCATAACCATAATCCCAACCCTAATCCTAACGTTAGCGCCAACCCTAACCCTAATACTAACGTTAGCGCCAACCCTAACCCTAACTTTAGCCGCAACCCTAACCCTAACGGGAAAATGGAAATAAATACATTTTTTTAATTTTATTATTTTTCCCTAACTAAGGGGGTAATAAAGGGGGGTTTGATTTACTATTTATAGTGGGTTTTTGTGATTGGCAGCTGTCACGCTAAAAGACGCTTTTTATTGCAAAAAATAGTTTTTTGCATCACCACATTTTGAGAGCTATAATTTTTGCATATTTTGGCCCACAGAGTCATGTGAGGTCTTATTTTTTGCGGGACGAGTTGACATTTTTATTTGTACCATTTTTGAGCACGTGACGTTTTTTGATCGCTTTTTATTTCGATTTTTGGGTGGTTAGAATGAACAAAAATCAGCAATTCATGAATTTCTTTTGGGGAGGCGTTTATACCGTTCCGCGTGTGGTAAAATTGATAAAGCAGTTTTATTCTTCGGCTCAGTACGATTACGGCGATACCTCATTTATATCATTTTTTTAGGTTTTGGCGCTTTTATAGAATAAAAACAATTTTATATAAAAAATCATTATTTTTGCATCGCTTTATTCTGCGAGCTATAACTTTTTTATTTTTTCGCTCATGATGCTGTGTGATGGCTCGTTTTTTGCGGGACAAGATGACGTTTTCAGTGGTACCATGTTTATTTATATCGGTCTTTTTGATCGCGTGTTATTTCACTTTTTGTTCGGCGGTATGATGATAAAGCATTGATTTTTTGCTTCGTTTTTTTTTTTTAAGGGGTTCACTAAAGGGGTTAACTAGTGGGACAGTTTTATAGGGGGGGTCGTTACGGACGCGGCGATACCAAATATGTGTACTTTTATTGTTTTGTTTTTTTTATTTACAGGAAAAAATGAATTTATTGGGGAATATTTTTTTTTTTTTATGATTTTTTTTTACACTTTTTATTTTTACTTTTTTACTTTGTCCCAGGGTGGGACATCACTGTATTTTAGCAGATCGCTGGTGTGACAGTGTGCACAGCACTCTGTCACACCAGCGATCGCTCTGGCACTGCTGCAGGCTTCCCCAGCGCCTGCTCTCAGCAGGCACTGAGGAAGCCGCCTCCCTGCAGGACCCCGGCGCCATCTTGGATCCGGGGACCTGGAGGGAGGACGGACCCTCGGAACAGCGCGACACATCGCACTACTCTGAGGGTCTCAGGGGAGCGCGCAGGGAGCCCCCTGCCTGCGCGATCCTCCCCTGTGCCCCGGGTACACCGCGATCATGTTTGATCGCGGTGTGCCAAGGGTTAATGTGCCGGGAGCAGTCCGTGACCGCTCCTGACACACAGTCACGGGTGTCAGCTGTGATAATCAGCTGACACCCGGCGGCGATCAGCTGCGCTCCCCCCGGGAGCGCAGCTGATCGCCCATGACGTACTATTCCGTCCATGGGAATTAGGTCCAGGGTCACATGGACGGAATAGTACGTCTGATGGCAGAGAGGTGTTAAAAATAAATCGGCAACACATCGACCTGTGTAAACAGAGCAGGTATTGCCAGATCATGATGTTCCATGTGCACAGAAAGATCGTATTAACAGGTCATTAAATGATCCCCAATTGGTTTGCTTTTAGCCAGTCGGCTGTTGTTTAACACCTGCAGAGGGACGATTAATGAGTCTTTACATTGGGCCTACTAGTCAGAGGCTTATGCCATACAGTGTGTCTCAGGCTACCATAGTAAATCATTGGGCACCAGCGAGGGGATCGATGCGCCATAAGAAGGAACACTGTGGAATCTAAGAGGTTAGTGTCATGATTCCTCCGTTCAGTGAGTGATTGCTATGCTGTTCTATGGAAACTGTCTTGCGGAATTGTCTGTGTCTTGATTGACAGCTTTGCTGTCCAATACTGTGATGTACTTGCTGGGCTGTTGGTGCATTGATTGAGAGCTTTGCTGTCCAATCTGTGACTGGGAGGTGCGCAACTTTCTTCAGGTGTTCAGTTTTCTAGTTATTGCCCAGCTACTTAACCTAGCTGTCTGCCCCTGATCCCTGCCAGACGTAGTTTGTGCTTCCTGGTGAGTGTTAGCCTGATTCTGATGCTCTGAATTCTGATCTTCAGCAGCCTGACACCTTTGGACTGTGTTCTGACTATCCCTTTGTCTTGTCCTTCGGCTTTTGATCCGCTATCCCTTGCTATTGTTGTTATTGACCCTGGACTGTGACCTGACTTACGCCTTCATCTTTTCCCTTGATTATCTCTGTACTCTCTTAGTTTTGACCCCGGAACGTCTGACTCTACCACCTCATGGCTTGTCTGTGAGTAGTGACTAGCGTCACAGTTAGATGTTCGATGATCAAAGACCAACTTTTTTATTCTCCTAGTAATGCCTAGTGTCCAAAGCTTCTATATTTTTGTTTTTAATCTTGTCATTTCCAATGATTATTAATTGTCTGTATTTAACCTTGTTAAATTTCATATTCTAAAGCATTTTTGTTTTAAAAGCAAGTGAGTGCCAAATCATCAGATTTTCTGGATGAATGTAAAAAATTTCACTTTACTTAAAAATCGAGATTTTTGCGCATTTATGCAAATTTTTTAAAAGTACAGCAGTTTTCTGTGCAGAGCATGGAAATAATAACTTCACTCCCTTTTCTTCAAGTGTTTATTGCACCATGCATTGTAAATATGTATTTTTGAATTAGATTATACTAGGGAAAAAAAACTGTTTTTTATGTTGGAACAAGTGACACTTTGCAAATTGTGAGGACCATCACTGAGATGCACTATTCACAGCATGTTAAGGAGGTAACTATCTGAGACAGCATGAGTCTGAGACAGCACAAAACACTACAAAATCATGGATGCACATCAACAATGGACTATATATATGTGCACAATGCAAACAAGCCCTTGAAGGATGATGAGAATTAGAGGCACACATGCAACATTCACAATTACCTTTTTCTGGTTTGTCATATTGAGCATAAATGAGTCTCATCATCAGAACCCGCTTCAACCTAATTGTTCAACAAATACAAGCCCAGCGAGTCTTGTGCCTCCTGCTTATGTACATCATGCATGGCCAGCCTTATCTGCCATTTACAATCTCATGGATATTTATGATCTACTTTGCTACATGAAAAACATTGGCCAGAATTCTGAGCAGTAAATACTGGATAAAGTATATCTGAAAATGAATAATTCAGAGACTTAGTGCTCGGAAATAAAGGATTGTCAAATTCTTCTTGTCAATATGAAGAGTTGCAGACCATTTGTGTCCAATTTTCAACATAAATGTTTTTTTCTGTATGTAAACAATTTTCATTGTATGCTCTGTGAACAGCCTGACTCCACCATGACCACGAAAAATAACAATATAAAACATTAAAAAATATAACAATAGATTACAAAGGAAACATATTAGCATACTAATATGTAACTATTACTTATACATCATAAAATACTTTTTCTCATTATGTATCTTCTTTGAAAATGTAAGTTAATGATAAAAACTTAATTGTAGCATAATTCCAATGATGTACTCCTTTGCCAGGTGTCATGACTCTCATGTTCTTGGTGGCGACAGTAGTGATCCTAACCTATGGTTGATTTTCTAACCATTCAAACAGACCAACTTTCTGGCCAACAGAAAAAATTGGATAACAACCAATTTTGAGCTTTCTAAATTTTGACCCAACTATTGTTCGATCATGTTGGATTAACCCTTGTGCTCAAACTCTGGTTGCGGGAAGCTATGAAAGAAGGGCGGGTCTGGCTACCCACATACCTCACATGTGGGTGTGGTTACAGCCTACATAATGGAGGCTGTGGTTTGGCACATGGTCTGTGTCTTGGGAGGCAGAAGGCCTCCTGTGTGTGTGGACCCAGATCGAGCCTGCGTGCTGGAAATTGCCCAGCCTGTGTACCCACAGGCCTGAGGGAGCAGAGAGCCCGGCTAAGGACAGTTTTGTGTTGTTTTGCCTTTTCTGAAGGCCATTTATCGTTTGTTGTTACTGCTGGGATTATGGAGTAAATAAACCCGCAGAGACTTTTTTTCAAGAAGCACGCCTCCTGTTTTCCTCTGCAGCACCTGAGTGAGTACGATCCTTACAATATGTATTCTTTTTTCAATATGTTAGGGTAGAATTGGGTCAAGGAAGTAACAGTATGTTTTTCTTCTTTTGGAATATTAGTTTTTTATAAAACAGTTATTGTTGCCAAGTCAGTAATACATTTAGCATGGTTTAAAAGAATGGATGAATACCCTCCATTACCCCCAATGGTAGCACAAGACTTGTGAACCCACTGTGCCACAGGGCCGGGCCTGCCTAGGATGAGGTGCAGCTAAGTAGCTACCTGATGTTCACTGGAGCTCCTAATGATGGAGGCAGACTAGATTGCAGGTAGCTGCCAGGTAACTCTCCTGGGCAGATCCCGGTACTGCAGCTGTGGGCCCCAGGGGTCAGGTTCGTTGACACGGGCTAGGGCTATGTTCAGACACACCAGACTGGAGGGACAATGTTCAGGCACTGGCCTCACTGGGACCACGAGACTTGGGGAACAGGACCAAGGGCTCTTGGATACAGGACTGGCCACACCAGAGCTAGGGGACAATGTTCAGGCACTGGCCACTCCGGAACCAGGGGACTTTGGATTCAGGAATGGCTGCACCAGGACCAGGGGACAACATTTGACTAAACTCGTTGCTTTGTGACTCCCTAAGGGAGAGGGAGTCTCTTACATAGGATGACCCCCAGCCATTGACTGGAAACCATCTTGCAGGTGGACATCATTACACTAACTGCCTCTAAGCAACTGGCTAAGGGCATTGCCCAAATGTGTGCCCTGCCCCTTTAAGAACAGTTGAACCCGCACTCTAGGCGCCACCAGGAACTACAGGAAGAAGCAGGAAAAGGCCGGGGACCACACCATGAGATGATGAGTAAGTCGGCGTCCCTGCATGGAGGGAGAAGGGGACACCATGCAGAGGCACCGGCCATAGCGCTACTGTATCTCCCCCTTAGGCTGGTGTCACACTTGCGTGTGTGATGCGAGAAACTCGCACGAGTATCTCGCATCAACACCCTGCACTGCTGCCTGCACTCGGACCAGAGTGTGCAGGTGCATAGAAATACATGTAGCCACACGCTCCGGTCTGAGTTCCTCACATCACAAACGCAAGTGTGACACCAGCCTTATGCTTCCTATTCTTCAAGCCCGCGAGGACTCTCTGCCGAGAAGTTGAAGATCGACACTTTTTCACAGACTCCCATGACTTCTCTTCAGGACCACAACTTCTTCAGTTTACTAGAAGAAAAGTGACACCTGTCCCCAATGAAGCACCACATAGGGTCCCCAGACCAGTACAGGCACTTAAGTTCTCAGCTCTTGAGACCTATTAGGAATACCAAACAGCCAATGGAAGGTGATCTTCTCCATTTAAAACGCTCCAATCTGGAGCTCAAGTTGTTAAAACTTGACTTGACTGTTTCTGAGTAGGGCTTATCCTTCACTGGATACTGGAGCTATCGGACAGAAATCTGACGCTGGTACTTCATGGTTTGCAGCACAGACTTTCCTGCCGAACCGAAGCCTCCACTTGCCATGGATACAACACAATCATCTGTGGAGAGGAAATACTTTCACCAAGGACAGCCTCTCCCACTGGACCAAGGTTTTGGAGGTTTTTTAGACTTCACTGGACAAAAACAGTTAGGATGTTCTGCACAACCTTAGCAATACCGTAATACCATCTCACAACGGAGTTCTGGCTTCTGCTCAACCTGCCAAACATGGTCGACCTTCATGGATTCTGCGCAATTAGCTACCTCAACTGGCCTTTTGAATTAACCTTCCTTTTATCAAAATACCATAAAAAAGAAGACATCTGGAGGTTCCGCATCGTCATCAGTTTCTGTTTCTTCTGTGAAGGATGTGAACTTTGTTGTTGTTTGTTACGATGCACAGGAGTACTGTGCTATTGTAACTGGCATTTCTGATCACGGGGAAGTAATGAAATGGATGGATCTTGCCTCACACAAAGGATGAAATGTGGTACTCTGCAACACATGTCATCCGCAAGGTGGACCTGATAGTGCCTGCTAAAAATAGCGGTGTATTTATCTTTCATTAATCGCATCATCTGGACATTTTATGATCTTCACATATACAGATACATCGGAGGTTACATCAGTTATATTAACTGTGTTGCATCAGTTACATGGATATTTAACTTTTTTTCCGTTAATGTAGTGAACATGCACGTTTCCATAAACAGCTACTTTTTTGTTGACATACTTGGCTAGGACAAATCATGTTTCCATTTCATGTTGCATTTATTAAACAGTGTTTCCCATTAAATATTTTAGGTTACTCAAAAAAGATAAATTCATATCCTTCTTCATAAACATTACCCATTTGTCACCTGTATATAGAACTACATTTGTAAGTTTCAATTGTTGCATGCAAACAATATATTAAACCTTCTGACATTGAAAGTATCATGCAAATGTTACATCTCTTATGCTGGAATTCACCATTTATAGTCAATAAACCTATGGTTGACGCAGGCACCTGAGAAACAAATGTCCAAACCAATAGAATGTGAATTCAAATAATTTGAAAAGAAAAATAACTGAATTGTTATTGTTGGATAAGATGAATTTTTTGCCAGGTAGATCCCCAAATTCACATCAGGACTACAAGATCCCAGGTACTTTCAGCTGCATCATATCTAATGTGGTGTACTTAATTATTTGTACTAAATGTACAACTGGGGTCTGTATGTGGGGGGAGACAGGGCAAAAACTGAGAACAAGGATGAATTCTCATCGCCACGCAATAAGAGAAAAAAGAATGGATCTACCTGTGGCCAAACACTTTTGTATCATTGATCACGGCATCATACACATGAAAAAACTGTTATTAAAAGGTAACTTCAAATCTCAGAGAGACAGAAGGGTCTGGGAGTATAAACTTATGACAACCTTTCTCAGTGCAGGAATGAATGTGTCGCATGGATTTATGTCTTTTTACATCAACTAAGGAATTTGCTCCAAACACCTTGTGGGGGCATCACAACCATGGACCAGACCCCAATCAGAGGACAATAAAACTTTCACTCCTTATCTATGAACTGCTCCAATATTTATGGCCACAACTGTCTATCACTCTCCCATAATGATAGTTCTGCTTCATGTCACTTGTCTTATCTATTGCATTGTTTCTGTGCTGTGTTGTGCATAGATTTTGATTCTTCAATTTTATATTAGTCTATGCCTGATGAAGAGACCTGAGTAGTCTCGAAAGCTTGCAATTTGTTACCATCCTTTCAGTTAGCCATTAAAAGGTATCAACCACTGAGGACTCTCAATTCTTAATATTTTTCCAGGAAAGGGAATAATTTACAGTAGCTCCCATGGAACAGCACCACATTGTAAATATTGCCTGCAAAGAAAAAATAATTGGGGGTTAACAGAAACATTGTAACATCGTCAAAAATTCTGTTATATCATTGTAATAATTTGTATGTTTAGTAATCTAATCAGAGAAGGCTTTAATTACCATAGAGTAATGTAGCGTCGGCGTCCCGGCCCTCTGCCAGGCAGGGACGCTGTTCCCCTTACCAGCGCTCTGCGTCCTCAGCGCCCCCAGCGTCCTCAGCGCCCCCAGCATCCTTGGCGTCCTCCTTCCACCCTGCTGGGCCCGCGCGCTCCTTCCCTGCTGCTGGACTTAGGGCGCGCGCCCGCACCCTCCCCCGCTCTTAAAGGAGCCGCGCGCATTTTCCAAACTAGTCTCCGGCCAATGCCGGAGGACTCCACCCTACATTAAGGGCTTCCTCCTTAATGGAGGTGCCCGAGCAATGTTGTTGTTGCACTGTATAACTCTGCTTCAGCCCTCAGCTCCTGTTTCCAGTTGCCTGCTTGTTACCTGTCTGTTTGCTGTCTGCCATCTGACTGCAGCCCTCCCCGGAGGTTCGGACATCACCTGCAGTGATCCCCGGCTATTACAGAGACTCTTGCCTGCTCACTTGGGAGCGATCATCTGCCATCCGACTGCAGCTCTATCCGAAGGTTCGGACTTCATCAGCAGTGATCACCGGCTACTCTAGAGACTCTTGCCTGCTCACTTGGGAGCGATCATCTGCCATCCGACTGCAGCTTTATCCAAGGTTCGGACATCTCCAGCAGTGATCACCGGCTACTCCAGAGACTCCTGCCTGCTCGCTTGGGAGCGATCATCTGCCATCGGACTGCAGCCTACCAGGAGGCTCCAACATCTCAGGTCGTATAAGCCTGTATATTCAGAGACTGTCCTGGTCACTTGCCGTGACAACCTGACTACCCAGAGACTGCCCTGGTCACTTGCCGTGACAACCTGTCTACCCAGAGACTGCCCTGGTCACTTGCCGTGACAACCTGTCTACCCAGAGACTGCCCTGGTCACTTGCCGTGACAACCTGTCTACCCAGAGACTGCCCTGGTCACTTGCCGTGGCAACCTGCCTACCCAGAGACTGCCCTGGTCACTTGCCGTGACAACCTGCCTACCCAGAGACTGCCCTGGTCACTTGCCGTGACAACCTGCCTACCCAGAGACTGCCCTGGTCACTTGCCGTGACAACCTGCCTACCCAGAGACTGCCCTGGTCACTTCCCGTGAATTCCTGTCCGTATTCCCCGGGCGCCACCTGCTCTCTTACAAGTATACTGTCTTGTATAATAAAGCTCAGTGGTTTCACCTACCAGACCCATTACAGTTTGCTCGGGCCATGGAACCCGGTGGCACCCAAACCCCTTCACTCCCGGAATTGTGTCATGAACTATCTCGCCAGAGGTCGCAACAGGAGGCCATCCTGGGTCACCTGCGGAACGTCAATTCCCGCCTGGACACTCTGAATTCATCACCAGCAACCACCGCTGGAGCCATGACTCACAATCCGGCAGCCTCGCTGCTTCCCAATACCGTGGTTTCCATTCCCGGACCCCGACTTTCAGCTCTCCTAGGTTTGGAGGCGACCCTGCTCTGGCTCGTGGTTTCATTAACCAGTGCACCCTGCATTTCGAACTCCTGGCACACCAGTTTAACTCTGACCGGGCCAAAATTGCCTTCATCATGTCCCATCTCACCGGAGAGGCTCTGGCCTGGCTTAATCCTCTCTGGGAGAGAGAAGATCCTCTGGTATCTGACCTGCCTGCTTTTCTCTCGGCCTTCCGGAAGGTATTTGACGAACCTGGACGGAGGACCTCCTCTGCATCATCTCTGTTGCGTCTCCGTCAGGAGAGTCTCACCGTTGGTCAATATGCCATACGGTTCCGTACTCTAGCCTCAGAGTT
Organism: Oophaga sylvatica; assembly: GCA_033576555.1. Lineage (NCBI taxonomy): Eukaryota > Metazoa > Chordata > Amphibia > Anura > Dendrobatidae > Oophaga > Oophaga sylvatica. The sequence continues at coordinate 582,963,166 of JARQOD010000002.1, forward strand.
GGCTTGGGACAATAACGCCCTGATTTCGGTCTTCTGGGAGGGTCTGTCTGGCCGTATTAAAGATGAACTTGCCGGTCGGGACATTCCAACCTCCCTTGATGATTTAATAAATCTTGCCAATCGAATTGATCTACGGTTCCAGGAACGTGCTAAAGAGGTCACCCGTGAGAGAAGGTTTCCTCGTCTTGCACCCTCGTTTCAGAGATCTATAACCCCTTCCGTTTCTCCCCAGATGCACACTGCTGAGCCTATGCAGGTCGACCAGACCAAGATGGTCAAAGCCCGTCAGGACTCACGCCGTGCCGAGAGGAGTTGCTTCTACTGTGGCAGTAAGGAGCACTGGATCCGTACCTGTCCGGAGAGGTCGGGAAACGCCTGTGTCTAGGTTCGCTCGGAGAGGTCCACCTAGACCAGAATAAATCCTCTTCATCTCTGCTGCTGTCTGTCTCTATTCTCATCGGTAAGAACCGTTACTTCGAACTGGCCCAACTTGATTCTGGAGCAGCTGGGAATCTTGTTTCACAGGCTCTAGTAGAGAAGTATCGCATTCCCACCAAACCTCTGGTTGAACCAGTATCTGTTGCTGCTGTGGATGGGGGTCTCCTACCTCGTCCCATCCAACTTATCACCGAAGCCATAACCCTGCAGGTGGGAATGTTGCATTCTGAGAGCATCTCGTTTCATGTTTTACCTGGACTCTCTCATGCTTTCTTACTAGGTCTGCCTTGGCTCCAAAAACATGCACCCGTGCTCGACTGGCAGAATGGAGAGATTCTTCGCTGGGGACAGGACTGTCATAAAACGTGTCTGGTGCCTGTTCATCCCGTCCGTTCTTCTCCTACACCTGCTAATCTACCTGGACTCCCGATTCCATATTGGTCATTCGCTGATGTCTTTAATAAAAAGGAAGCAGAGACATTACCCCCGCATAGACCATATGATTGCCCGATCGACCTGCTACCCGGTACTACGCCTCCCCGTGGGCGTATTTACCCATTGTCCGCTGCAGAGACCATGTCGATGTCAGAATATATCGAGGAGAATTTAGCGAAAGGATTCATCCGGAAATCTACCTCCCCCGCTGGAGCAGGTTTCTTTTTTGTAAAAAAGAAAGACGGATCTCTCCGTCCCTGTATTGACTACAGAGGCCTAAATTTGATCACGGTGAAGAATAAGTACCCTCTTCCGCTCATTCCGGAGTTGTTTGATCTCTTAGAGGGGCTAGAGTCTTCACTAAACTGGATCTTCGTGGAGCATACAACCTGGTTCGTATCCGTCGAGGAGATGAATGGAAGACGGCATTCAACACCCGGGATGGCCACTACGAGTATCTGGTTATGCCCTTTGGTCTCTGTAATGCTCCAGCAGTCTTTCACGAGTTGGTCAATGACATCTTCCGGGACCTCCTCTACTCCTGCGTTGTGGTGTACCTTGACGACATCTTGGTCTTCTCTCCGGATCTCCAGTCTCACCGGAGGGATGTTCGTCAGGTTCTGCTCAGGCTCAGGCAGAATCACCTCTTCGCCAAATATGAGAAGTGCCTCTTTGAGCAGACCTCGCTTCCGTTTCTGGGCTACATTATCTCTCAAAAAGGTCTACGAATGGATCCGGAGAAACTGTCTGCCATCGAGAAGTGGCCCCGACCAGAGGGGTTGAAGGCCATTCAGCGGTTCCTGGGATTCGCTAACTATTACCGTCTCTTCATACCGCACTTCTCTTCCAGGACTGCTCCAATCTCAGCGCTCACCCGCAAGGATGCTAACCCCAAACAGTGGACGCCCGAAGCAGAGGAGGCCTTTCTTTCCTTGAAACAAGCCTTCTCTTCCGCTCCAGTGCTGCATCGCCCGGACGGCAACAAGCAGTTCTTCCTGGAGGTGGACGCTTCCTCTGCTGGAGCCGGAGCGGTACTTACTCAAAAATCTTCATCCGGGAAGATGGTTTCCTGTGGTTTCTTCTCCAAACTCTTCTCCTCCTCCGAGCGCAACTACTCCATAGGAGATCGAGAGTTATTGGCCATTAAGTTGGCATTGGAGGAGTGGCGTTACCTACTCGAGGGGGCTCTTCATCCGGTAATCATCTACACGGACCACAAAAATCTGTCTTACCTTCAGCATGCTCAGAGACTTAACCCTCGCCAAGCCCGGTGGTCCTTGTTTTTTGCCCGTTTTGATTTTCTTTTGCATTTTCGCCCGGCTGACAAAAACATCAAGGCGGATGCCTTGTCCCGGTCCTTCCTGGTGTCGGATCTCGAAGATGAGCCTAAACATATCATCGATCCCGCCAGAGTGATGCAGGTGGCTCCCGTGAGTCTAAATCGTCTCCCTCCTGGTAAGACGTTCGTATCAGAGACTGATCGGAAGAGAATTCTACATTGGGGTCATTCGTCTAAACTCGCTGGCCACGCTGGTCAGAAAAAGACCCTCCAACTCATTACCCGGCATTATTGGTGGCCTACCCTGCACAAAGACGTAATAGACTTTGTTTCTGCCTGTGTCTCCTGTGCCCGCAACAAAGTTCCGAGACACCTGCCTGCCGGCCGTCTTCTTCCGCTTCCTGTACCCGCTGCTCCCTGGCAACATATAGCCATGGACTTCATTACGGATCTGCCCATCTCTGCCGGTTGTACGGTCATTTGGGTGGTCGCTGACCGCTTTTCCAAGATGGCTCACTTCATTCCTCTGCCAGGTCTTCCGTCTGCACCCGAGTTGGCTAAAGACTTTATCCGCCACATCTTCCGTCTCCATGGTTTGCCTCGTCACATTGTGTCAGATCGTGGGGTACAGTTCACCTCACGTTTCTGGAGAGCTACTTGTAAGTTACTAGACGTCACCTTGGATTTCTCCTCCGCTTACCATCCACAGTCCAATGGACAAGTTGAGCGAATAAATCAGAATCTGACCAGCTATCTCCGACACTTCGTTAATGCTCATCATTCTGATTGGGTGGAGCTCCTACCTTGGGCCGAATTCTCTTACAATAATCACGAGAGCGAATCGTCCACCAAGTCTCCGTTTTTTATAGTCTTCGGTCAGCACCCTCGAATTCCTGTCCCCGTTTCCATCTCTGTGGACAATCCAGCTGCGGAATCTCTGGTTAGAGAATTCTCCTCCATCTGGGAGAGTACCCGGTCCGCACTCATTCAGTCATCCGAGCGCATGAAAAGACATGCTGACAAGAAACGTCTGGATCCTCCTCAATTCCGTCCTGGGGACAAAGTCTGGCTTTCGTCCAAATATGTTCGGCTCAAAATTCCTTCCTACAAGTTAGGTCCTCGGTTTATCGGTCCTTTTGAGGTCATCAGGCAGATCAACCCAGTGTCCTATAAATTGAAACTCCCGGCCAATTTGCGAATTCCTAACTCTTTTCATGTGTCTCTCCTCAAACCTGTGGTACTTAACTCTTTTTTCAAGTCTACAGGTACACCTCCTGCTCCAGTGTCTGCTGATGATGAATTTGAGGTAGAGAACATTCTGGCCACAAAAAGGGTAGGAAGAAAGACTTATTTTTTGGTGGATTGGAGGGGGTTTGGTCCTGAGGAGAGAACCTGGGAGCCTCGGGAGAACATCCATGCCCCTCTCATCCTAGCTAAATTTCTTTCTGGCCTAAAGAGGGGGGGGCCTAGAGGGGGGGGGTACTGTAGCGTCGGCGTCCCGGCCCTCTGCCAGGCAGGGACGCCGTTCCCCTTACCAGCGCTCTGCGTCCTCAGCGCCCCCAGCGTCCTCAGCGCCCCCAGCATCCTCGGCGTCCTCCTTCCACCCTGCTGGGCCCGCGCGCTCCTTCCCTGCTGCTGGACTTAGGGCGCGTGCCCGCACCCTCCCCCGCTCTTAAAGGAGCCGCGCGCATTTTCCAAATTAGTCTCCGGCCAATGCCGGAGGACTCCACCCTATATTAAGGGCTTCCTCCTTAATGGAGGTGCCCGAGCAATGTTGTTGTTGCACTGTATAACTCTGCTTCAGCCCTCAGCTCCTGTTTCCAGTTGCCTGCCTGTTACCTGTCTGTTTGCTGTCTGCCATCTGACTGCAGCCCTCCCCGGAGGTTCGGACATCACCTGCAGTGATCCCCGGCTATTACAGAGACTCTTGCCTGCTCACTTGGGAGCGATCATCTGCCATCCGACTGCAGCTCTATCCAAGGTTCGGACTTCATCAGCAGTGATCACCGGCTACTCTAGAGACTCTTGCCTGCTCACTTGGGAGCGATCATCTGCCATCCGACTGCAGCTTTATCCGAAGGTTCGGACATCTCCAGCAGTGATCACCGGCTACTCCAGAGACTCCTGCCTGCTCGCTTGGGAGCGATCATCTGCCATCGGACTGCAGCCTACCAGGAGGCTCCAACATCTCAGGTCGTATAAGCCTGTATATTCAGAGACTGTCCTGGTCACTTGCCGTGACAACCTGACTACCCAGAGACTGCCCTGGTCACTTGCCGTGACAACCTGTCTACCCAGAGACTGCCCTGGTCACTTGCCGTGACAACGTGTCTACCCAGAGACTGCCCTGGTCACTTGCCGTGACAACCTGTCTACCCAGAGACTGCCCTGGTCACTTGCCGTGACAACCTGCCTACCCAGAGACTGCCCTGGTCACTTGCCGTGACAACCTGCCTACCCAAAGACTGCCCTGGTCACTTGCCGTGACAACCTGCCTACCCAGAGACTGCCCTGGTCCCTTGCCGTGACAACCTGCCTACCCAGAGACTGCCCTGGTCACTTCCCGTGAATTCCTGTCCGTATTCCCCGGGCGCCACCTGCTCTCTTACAAGTATACTGTCTTGTATAATAAAGCTCAGTGGTTTCACCTACCAGACCCGTTACAAGTAATATGTAGATGTATACATTGCACTCATATAACAGGTCAACCAATAAAATTCAGATGACCACTGTAATTTATCCATAGTAGTAATAACATGCTTACTGTCCTGTATGTAACTGGGACACTTGGATCAGAGTTTCTCATCAAACCATGCATATAGAATTTAAGTAAGACTGCCTATACCGGAAACATTGGCAACAGTGCATCAAAGTGTTTATGCCTTTCTGCCATAAAACACTGAAAAGTAGCAACATTTTTGAACAAAACGAGGTTGTGAAGAAATTATGCAATCTTTTGTGTTTTCAAAACAGTTTTGGACACCTCCACCAAAATGGGCAGAGCTGAAGAAGAGCTGGAGTGGAACAGTGTATAGCTACGTCTGCAGGATGTAGTGCAGCGGTAGCACCCTGTGCAGTGATGATGCAGTGACCCAGCAAATTTCAAAGCAAAGCGTCTCTTTAATGTTCAACTCAAAAAATACACAGCACACAATATCCTCTGGTTCACCTCCGCATCTCAGACGGGAGCAAGATAGTCTACCTCTGGTTTGCAGCCAGGCACATATCCTCTGGTTTACAGTCACTAAACATGCCAGTCCACCTCTGACCGGTTGCCGTGGGTGACTGCACTGCCATGTTAATGTGCTACTAACAGCTTTACAAATTACACAATATCCTCCGGATTACAGCCAGGAACCATATTCTCCAGTTTACAGTCGCTAAACATGCCAGTCCTCCTTCGGGCACAGGATAGTCTACCTCAGGTTCACAGCCGGGCACAAGACAGTCCATCTCTGAGACAAGTTGCCGTGGGCGACTGCACCGCTGTGTATGCTGTGTGTGCCAGGCTATTCAGCTGCCTTGGCTGTTTGGCTCCGCTTGCCTGCGTTCCCTCACACAGGTAGAGCTCTGCAGAGCATTCTGCTCTGTACTCCTCCAAACACAAACTGACACTGACTTGGAACCTGACACACCCAAACCCTATACTGCAGGGTTTTTAACTAGCAACCTGGGGCCTTCAGCCACATGGAAAATGAAACGGACTGCATCACTAACATACCACAGTCAGTTTCAAAACACAAAACCCCAGAGAAGGTTTTCCCTAAATCTGACTTGGACAACCAGCATGTCCAAGACCTGTACTCACTTTAGTCTGCATTGCAACCACAGCTACGCCTCCGTGTGCATCCTGGGGGGAACATACAGCGACCCCTACATGTAACTCCAGTCACTGCCTCACAACAGCAAATTCATCAAAGGTAGTGGCATTTCTTACTCCAAAAACTACACTTCCGTCCCTGACTGAAATGACAGTTCTGGCAAGTTGCACCGAGGCCACTGATAAGATACACTAAACTAATTAAACATTTTTTGATAGTTGAACTGAGATGATATTTTTCTTTGTAAATTTCAGTATCTTATTGACGCTCCATTATCCTCTGAGCCTGAAGACCTAATGATGAACCATAATAACCAGGAATGATCAGACATAGCATAATCCTGTTAGCAGTTTTCTATATAAGATGCGTTCCACACATTTATTATGGAAATTAATATTATTTGAATACATGCAGTTTTATGACATTTAGCTATGACAAGTGGCAGGTACATGCTGAAAAGCCTAAGCTGATATACCTCTGTGAATGTCACAGATTTTATTGTGTGTTGTCTAAATAAAGATCTCAGTTGGCTTCACAAGATGTGCTGAACCTTGTCTTTGTTATTATGGAAATCAGGAACAGATTAAACACTAAAAGACTTTTAGGTAAATGCAATGAATTTGTAAAGAAATATTTTTTTAGCACAAATCTCTGTTTTAAAGGGAATTTGTCAGTAAGATTAACCCCCAAACTGGCATGGCATGCAGTTCTTTGAAATGTAAATCAAACAATACTTTTATATCTTCTATCTGTTGCAGCATTCATGAGTAGTTGGCATTTTAAAACATAGGCAAAGGAGGTGTTAGCTGCTATGGGCGTGACAGAGCACTTCCCATACTTCTGCTTCCCAAGGTTGGTTCCCCGCCCAGCACCAACCTCTTTAGCTTTATTGATAGATCACTGTGTGACTTCAGGTGAGAAAGTCAGAAATCAATTAGAATAAATTCTTGGATCAAGAATTAGTTGTCAATGATCTAATAATGATAAACAGTTGTATTATTAGACTAAGCAAAGACATTCTGGCCCCTTTTACACACTTTTAGTTAATTTGCTATGACAACTACCTCTAGAAAAGCAATTAATTTTCCTGAGGATCCACATGAGAGACTGTTGTGGGAAGGGCCGAACCAATAGGCTGAAATTAATTATCCTCAATATTAATATTAACATATTAATTATAATTATTTTATATTCATATTAATTGTAACACTTAACATTGAGCAGAGTTAAATAGGCTGATATTCCCCTATATACCATATTCCCTTCATGGGCAAACTGTATGGGAGTCAAAAAAATAAGCATAATGGGAACTTTGGCTTCATGTGCCCATCCAGGACGTCGGTTCAAAGGGTTATTGGGGTGCGTGTAACTTTGAGGCAAGGCGGGCCTTGCATTCAATGCATAGGCAAACACTATGGGAGACCCACTTTCTTAGAATGGGAACATTTTTTCATGAGGCCTCCTGTACGTCTCGTCAAAGGGGTATGGGGGTGTGTCCTAATTTTTGGCAGTCCAGCCACTCACTGCATAGGCAATAACAGTATAGGAAACCCACTGTTTAATAATGGGAACAACAAAGCATAGCTGCCTGATAGCCCTTTAAGAATATTAATGCCGCCTGATACCCCTATAAAAATAGGCTTTGTGACTTTGAATGCCTCCTTCATAAATGAAACAGGATGTGTCTGATGATGTGTTACACACCACATGGCCAGCTAAGGTTGTTAAATGTTAAAATGACATTTCCCTGTGAATGCATTTGTATTGGTTGAAAGCAATGCTAAAGTTGAAAAACGCATCAAAAGCGCTAAGTGTGTACATAGCCCAAGTGGTGGAGGTACATTTTATTTGGGTTTTTTTATTTTGCCTTACATACAAATCATTACCCTGGAAAGGATGTTACTTAACATATTTTACAGAAAAATCCATTTTGGTTTAGTTTTTGTATGTTTTAGTGTGCGCCTGTACAAGTGACGTAACACTCTGACAACATTGTTCACAGCAGTGACCTAGGAGTCAGAAATGCTTCCAGAGGTCTTCCCCATGATGTTCACATGTCAATTGTGCACTGTTCCCATAGATTTCCGACGCTTTGATACCCTAGAAAGATCTCCGGGGGAGGGGTTGCAGCAAAAAAGCTCAGTTTTCCCATAGACTTACATTGGGCTCGTTGCTCGAGTCGAGCATCCGAGCATTCCAATTTTGTTGTGAATATGCTAGAGGCGGCTTCTGAGCTGGGGTTCCCTCCGGTGGTTGCTGAGGGTAATGAACTGATTAATGAATGGCCTTCAGCTGGTGCTAAATGGTAGGATATAAGTTGCCTGATTTCCCAGCAGCCTTGCCGGTTATCAATTGTTTTTCTGGTCTTGCTTGAAGCACTGCTAGTTTCCTGCTCTCCTTCTGATAAGTGTTTGCTGGTTTTTTTTCTCTGTTTGATTTTCTCTGCTGGTTTGCTGCCTGCAGCGGACTGCAGCCTGTCCCCTTTTGGGGGTCTGGCGCTGCAATTGTGCTCCGTTTGTATCTGCACTTTTGCTTTGCTCTTTTGTTACTTTTAATTTGCTGAATAGCATTTTGTTACACCAGAGATCTGATTTAGGTGGAAGAGGTCGAGTGATCTCAGGTTTTTTGCAATCAGACATGTTGGTATTTTTGTTAGGGTTTTTTTTGGATTACAGTCAGAATTCTGTCCTGTACTTTTCTGTCTAGACAGATTGGGCCCCAGCGTTTGCTCATTCTATTTTCTGTCTTGTCCGAGCTTTCTTCTTGTCTAACCGCCATTACATGTTTGGGGGCTTCCTATTTTCTTTGGGGATCTGCTCCGGGGCAGATAGCTTTCATCTTTCTGCCTTTAGGTGTAGTTATCTCTCAGGCTGTGACGAGGCATCTAGGATCAACGTAGGAACGCTCCACGGTTACCTCTAGTTGTGTGGTTAGTTCAGGTTACTGCAATCCAATAGGTTCCAGCCTCTCTGGTGTATTACCACTTTTGCTATTTTTTGCCATTTCTCCTCAGTTACCAAAACATAACAGTATAACCGGCCCAAAACTGAAAATTATATGGTACTCACAGAGAGGGAAAAATAGTAAAAAAGGAAAAAGAAAAAAGGGAGTTGTCAGAATTTTTTTTTTTTTTTCTGTTTGTTGCATTTTTTCCCTCTTTTTCTCTGGGTGCTGAGGAGGATTTTTTTTTTCTCTCAATGGAGTTTGCACAGTTGTCTGGCCGTGTGGATCAGCTTGCTACTGAGGTTCGGAGTATTGCTACCTATCTTGCTGGGTTGCCAGTTGTGGAACCTAGGATCCCCATGCCAGATTTGTTTTTGGGGGATCGATCTAAATTTCTGAATTTCAAAAATAACTGTAAGTTGTTTTTTGCCTTAAGGCCAAAGTCCTCAGGGAACGCGGCACAGCAGGTTCAAATTGTCATCTCCCTGCTGCGCAGCGACCCTCAGGATTGGGCTTTTTCCCTGACACCTGGGGATCCTGTTTTGAATGATATTGATGTATTTTTTCAGAATCTGGGGTTATTGTACGATGAACCTAATGTCACTGATCAAGCTGAAAAGACCTTGTTGGCATTAAATCAGGGTCTTGAAGACGCTGAGTTGTACTGTCAGAAATTTCAAAAGTGGGCAGTCCTGACCAAATGGAATGATCATGCTTTGGCAGCCCTTTTTCGAAAGGGTCTGTCAGAAAAAGTAAAGGACGTTATGGTGGGATTCCCTGTTCCCTCTGGTCGCAATGATTCTATGTCTTTGGCTATTCAAATTGACAGACGTTTGCATGAGCGCAGAGGTATGCGTGAGATAGTGTTGCCTTGTGAGTCAGCTCCTGAGCCCATGCAGTGTGATGGAGTGACTTCTGGGACTCAGCGTCATGAGTTTCGTAAGTGCAATGGGTTATGTTTCTACTGTGGTGACGCTTCCCATGCTATCTCTGTCTGCCCTAAGCGGGGAAGACGTTTTGCACGCTCAGTTGTCTTGAGTAGTGTTCAGACTAAATTTCTGTTGACTGTTACCCTGATTTGCTTCCTGTCCACATTTTCTCTCAGGCTTTTGTTGATTCAGGAGCAGCTATTAACCTGATGGATTTTGACTTTGCCAAACGTTGTGGGTTTCCCATGATACCCCTGCGGAAGTCTATTCCCCTACTGGGCATTGATTCTACTCCTTTGGCGGAGAATAAACCCCAGTTTTCTACTCAGGTGATAATGAGGGTTGAACCAGATCATCAGGAGAGTTGCAAATTTCTGGTGCTGCATAATCAGCATGACATTATTGTACTAGGTTTCCCTTGGTTACAGTCTCATAATCCTGTTTTGGATTGGAAATCTGTGTCTGTGACCAGTTGGGGTTGCCAATGTGTTAATACTGACACTCCAGTTTTTTCTGCCTCTCCCCAGTCTCAGGATGTCCCTGACTTTTTGACTGATTTTTCTGATGTGTTTAGTGAAAGTAAATCTGCATCCTTGCCCCCTCACAGGAGCTACGATTGCACTATTGAATTAGTGCCTGGTGGTAAATTTCCTAAAGGTCGCCTTTTTAATTTATCTGTACCTGAACACGATGCTATGTGATCTTATATCAAGGAGTCATTGGAGAAGGGTCATATCAGACCATCCTCTTCACCCTTGGGCGCTGGTTTTTTCTTTGTGGCCAAAAAGGATGGTTCATTGAGGCTGTGTATTGATTATCGCCTCCTGAATAAGATCACTGAATATCAATATCCGTTACCTTTGATTTCTGACCTATTTTCCAGAGTGAAAAGTGCTAGTTGGTTTACCAAGCTTGACCTCAGGGGGGCGTATAACCTTATTCGCATTAAGCACGGGGATGAATGGAGGACGGCGTTTAATACCCCAGAGGGGCATTTTGAGTACCTAGTGATGCCTTTTGGGCTTACTAATGCCCCTTACGTCTTCCAATCCTTCATGAATGATATTTTCAGGGATTTTGTGGATAAATTTCTGATTGTTTATTTGGATGATATCTTGATTTTTTCCAATGACTGGGACTCTCACGTGAAACATGTTCGGACTGTGTTCCAGATTTTGAGAGAGAATGCACTGTATGACTCATTTCTGGGATTCATTTTGTCTCCGTCTGTTATTGAAATGGACCCGGTCAAGGTTCAGGCCATCTGTGATTGGGTTTCAACCTACTTCATTGAAGGCTCTTCAGAGATTTTTGGGTTTTGCCAATTTTTATCGTAAATTTATTGGTAATTTCTCTGGTATTGTTAAACCATTGACTGATCTGACCAAAAAGGGTTCCGATGTGGTGAATTGGCCTCCTGAGGCAGTTTCTGCATTTCAGGAACTTAAGCAGAGATTCATTTCTGCTCCTGTTCTACGGCAGCCTGATGTTTCTCTGCCGTTTCAGGTGGAGGTTGATGCCTCTGAGATTGGGGCAGGTGCCGTTTTGTCCCAAAGGGATCCAGAGACCTCTAAGAGTAACCCTTGTGCCTTTTTCTCTCGAAATTTTTCTCCAACTGAACATAATTATGACGTGGGTAATCGGGAGTTATTGGCCATGAAGTGGGCTTTTGAAGAGTGGAGACATTGGCTGGAAGGAGCCAAACATCAGGTGGTGGTCCTCACGGAACCTGGTTTATCTCGAATCAGCCAAGCGACTTAATCCTAGACAGGCCAGGTGGGCCTTGTTTTTCACACGTTTTAATTTTGTGGATTCTTTTCTTCCTGGCATTAAGAATGTTAAGGCGGATGCCCTCTCGAGGAGTTTCTTTGCAGATTCTCCTGAGTTATCTGATCCTGCTGTTATTTTGAAAGAGGGTGTGGTTCTTTCCGCCATTTCGCCCAATTTGAGACTGGCTCTGGAAGGGTGTCAGGAGGATAAACCTGAGCGCTGCCCTGTTGGGAAGTTGTTTGTTCCAGACCAGTGGAAAAAGAGTGTGATGTCTGAGATTCATTGTTCCGCGTTGGCTGGTCATCCCGGGATTTTTGGTACCAGAGACTTGGTGAGTCGCTCCTTTTGGTGGCCTACTTTGTCTCGTGATGTAAGGGACTTTGTGCAGTCCTGTGGGACTTGCTCTCGTTCCAAGCCTTGCTCTCGTTCTAGTGGTTTGTTAATGCCATTAAATGTACCCAAGAGGCCATGGACCCATATTTCTATGGATTTTATTTCTGACCTTCCTGTCTCTCAGACAATGACCGTTATCTGGGTAATCTGTGATAGGTTTTCCAAGATGATACATCTTGTGCCATTGCCTAAGTTGCCTTCCTCTCCGAGTTGGTGCCTTTGTTCTTTCAGCATGTGGTTCGGTTGCATGGCATTCCGGAGAACATTGTGTCTGACAGAGGAGTCCAGTTTGTTTCCAGATTTTGGTGGACATTTTGTTCTAAACTTGGTGTTCAGTTGTCTTTCTCCTCTGCATTTCACCCTCAGACCAATGGACAAACCGAGAGAACAAACCAGACCTTGGAGACTTATTTGAGATGTTTTGTGTCTGCTGATCAAGATGACTGGGTCTCTTTTTTGCCTTTGGCTGAGTTTGCTCTTAATAATAGAGCTAGCTCTGCCACCTTGATGTCTCCATTTTTCTGCAATTCCGGGTTTCACCCTCGATTTTCTTCAGGACAGGCGGAGGCTTCTGTCTGTCCGGGCATTGACTCTATTGTGCAGCGTATGCAGCAGATTTGGGACCAGGTGGTGGAGAGGTTGTCTCTCTCTCAGGAGAAGGACCAGCGGTTTGCCAACCGGCATAGGACTGATGGTCCTCGTTTTAAAGTGGGGGACTTGGTTTGGTTGTCCTCAAGGAATATCCCTGTTATGATTTGGTAGCTGAGGAGAGCAGGCAAAAACGACAATACACCAGAGAGGTTGGAATCTACTGGATTGCAGTACCCTGACTAACCACCACAACTAAAGGCAGCCGTGGAGCATTCCTACGTAGGTCCTAGACGCCTCGTCACAGCCTGAGAGGCTAACTACACCTAAAGATAGAAAGACGTAAAAAACAGCAAATAGCGGCGCCAGTGTACATATACCCTAATCAGCTGCAAGTATTTGTAAACTTCCACCTATAAGAAGGGATAAAAATGGAAATAAATGAATATATAAATACTCGTGCTATGCTTTATAGTATAACAACAACAACAACTGATATAACTAATTACCTGTAAATGGGATATTCAAAAAAGGTACTTTTGATTGGAGAAAGAGATGCAGAGAATCGTACCAGGTGAGAGTGCGCCTTTTTCACCAAAATGGCTAAAAAAGAGAGAATACTTTTAAAGAAATAGATCTAAATGATATCTATACGATAAGATCCATTGAAGGAGATTGGTGTAGAAATATATACATAGTTCACCCTGGGTTGGGTCAAAACGAGCACATAAAAACAGTGCACTAAAGGCGGCAAAACAACCGCATAATAACGCTACAAATGTCCAACAGATGACGCATGTGCTGAACACAACGTTAGCAGAGTAGAGTAACAAGGTGAACACCTAGAGGTGAGTAAATATAAAAATGTGACTCAAGAAGGCAATTGCATGACAACAATGGTACGTGGATAACAAGCTGCATAAAAAACGCACACTAATGCGGCAAGAAATATACTGATGGCGGTAAAAAGATACCGTGCGATGAATTTAACAAAGTGCACAAAATAAAAATAAAAAACATGTGACACACGCTGTAGTTAGAGTATTAGGGCTCATACTCACATGCGAGGAAATCGTCCGATGCTCGCATGTGAAATCCTAGCTCTGGCGCCGGCACTCAGGAGTGGAGTGCGTGGCTGAATGTATTTATATGCAGCCGCTCGTTCCACTCCCGAGAGCCGGAGCCAGAGCAGGGATTTCACATGCGAGCGTCGGACGTTTTCCTCTCCAGTGAGTATGAACCCTTACTGTGAGATAGGCGCAAATGGTATAATCACAGAAACCCCACCCGGGGTAACCAAAAAAGACTGAAACAAAGATCCATCATAAATAAATCAATGCTGGTGAAGAAAAATCCAAACGATGAAACCAGGGTAGAAATAAGCAAACAAACAGAACTTATCTGAAAAAATGGGGGGTGAGCCGAGTCCTTGGAGATCCAGTGATAGTTCCTTGCTACAGAACAGGTCAGCAAGGAACTATCACTGGATCTCCAAGGACTCGGCTCACCCCCCCATTTTTTCAGATAAATTCTGTTTGTTTGCTTATTTCTACCCTGGTTTCATCGTTTGGATTTTTCTTCACCAGCATTGATTTATTTATGATGGATCTTTGTTTCAGTCTTTTTTGGTTACCCCGGGTGGGGTTTCTGTGATTATACCATTTGCGTCTATCTCACAGTAATACTCTAACTACAGCGTGTGTCACATGTTTTTTATTTTTATTTTGTGCACTTTGTTAAATTCATCGCACGGTATCTTTTTTACCGCCATCAGTATATTTCTTGCCGCATTAGTGTGCGTTTTTTTATGCAGCTTGTTATCCACGTACCATTGTTGTCATGCAATTGCCTTCTTGAGTCACATTTTTATATTTACTCACCTCTAGGTGTTCACCTTGTTACTCTACTCTGCTAACGTTGTGTTCAGCACATGCGTCATCTGTTGGACATTTGTAGCGTTATTATGCGGTTGTTTTGCCGCCTTTAGTGCACTGTTTTTATGTGCTCGTTTTGACCCAACCCAGGGTGAACTATGTATATATTTCTACACCAATCTCCTTCAATGGATCTTATCGTATAGATATCATTTAGATCTATTTCTTTAACCCCTTAGTGACAGAGCCATTTTGCAGCTTAATGACCGGGCCAATTTTTACAATTCTGACCACTGTCACTTTATGCGGTTATAACTCTGGAACGCTTTAACGAATCCCGCTGATTCTGAGATTGTTTTTTCGTGACATATTGTACTTCACGTTACTGGTAAAATTTCTTTGATATGACTTGTGTTTATTTATGAAAAAAATGGAAATATGGCGAAAATTTTGAAAATTTAACAATTTTCAAACTTTAAATTTTTATGCCCTTAAATCAGAGACATATGTCACACAAATTTCTTAATAAATAACATTGCCCACATGTCTACTTTACATCAGCACAATTTTGGGACCAAAATTTTTTTTTTTTACAAAGTTATAAGGGTTAAAAGTTGACCAACGATTTCTCATTTTTACAACACCATTTTGTTTTTAGGGACCACATCACATTTGAAGTCACTTTGAGGGGTCTATATGATAGAGAATACCCAAAAGTGACACCATTCTAAAAACTGCACCCCTCAAGGTGCTCAAAACCACATTCAAAAAGTTTATTAACCCTTTACGTGCTTCACAGGAACTGAAGCAATGTGGAAGGAAAAAATTAACATTTAACTTTTTTTGCAAAAACTTTACTTCGGAACCTATTTTTTTTATTTTCACAAGTGTTAAAAGAAAAAATGAACCACAAAATTTGTTGTGCAATTTCTCCTGAATAAGCCGATACCCCATATGTGGGGGTAAACCACTTTTTGGGCGCACGGCAGAGGTCGCAAGGGAAGGAGCGACATTTGACTTTTTCAACGCAGAATTGGCTGGACGCCATGTCGCGTTTGTAGAGGCCCTGATGTGTCTAAACAGTGGAAACCCATCACAAGTGACCCCATTTTGGAAACTAGACCCCCTAAGGAACTTATCTAGATGTGTGGTGAGCACTTTGAACCTCCAAGTGCTTCACAGAAGTTAATAACATAGAACAGTGAAAATAAAAAATCATATTTTTTCCACAAAAACAATCTTTTCACCCCAATTTTTATTTTTCCAAGGGTAACAAGACCCCAAAAGTTTTTGTGCAATTTGTCCTGAGCATGCTGATACCCCATATGTGGGGGTAAACCACTGTTTGGGTGCATGGCAGAGCTTGGAAGGGAAGGAGCGCCGTTTGACTTTTTCAGCGCAGAATTGGCTGGACGTCATGTCGTGTTTGTAGAGGCCCTGATATGTCTAAACAGTGGAAACCCCCCACAAGTGACCCCATTTTGGAAATTAGACCCCCTAAGGAACTTATCTAGATCTGTGGTGAGCACTTTGAACCTCCAAGTGCTTCACAGAAGTTTATAACATAGAGCCGTGAAAATAAAAAATCATATTTTTTCCACAAAAACGATCTGTTCACCCCAATTTTTATTTTCTTAAGGGTAACAAGACCCCAAAAGTTTTTGTGCAATTTGTCCTGAGCATGCTGATACCCCATATGTGGGGGTAAACCACTGTTTGGGTGCATGGCAGAGCTTGGAAGGGAAGGAGCGCCGTTTGACTTTTTCAACTCAGAATTGGCTGGACGCCATGTCGCGTTTGTAGAGGCCCTAATGTGTCTAAACAGTGGAAACCCCCCACAAGTGACACTATTTTGGAAACTAGAACCCCTAAGGAACTTATATAGATGTGTGGTGAGCACTTTGAACCCCCAAGTGCTTCACAGAAGTTTATAATTCCCGGGCATGAAAATAAAAAGTCATATTTTTTTCCACAAACCTGATCGTTTAGTCCCCAATTTTTTATTTTTCCAAGGGTAACAGGAGAAATTAGACCACAAAAGTTGTTGTCCAATTTGTCCTGAGTACGCTGATACCCCATATGTGGGGTGGGACCACTGTTTGGGCGCACGGCAGGGCTTGGAAGGGAAGGAGCGCCGTTTGACTTTTTCAAACCAAAATTGGCTGGAATTGAAATTGGACGCCATGTCGCGTTTGGAGAGCCCCTGATACGCCTAAACAGTCAAAACCCCCCACAAATCACACCATTTTGGAAACTGGACCCCTTAAGGAACTTATCTAGATGTGTGGTGAGCACTTTGAACCCCCAGGTGCTTCACAGAAATTAATAAACGTAGAGCCGTGAAAATAAAAAATCATTTTTTTCCTCAAAAATTATTCTTTAGCCCGCTATTTTTTTTATTTTCCCAAGGGTAACAGGAGAAATTGGACCCAAAAAGTTGTTGTGCAATTTTTCCTGTGTACGCTGATACCCCATATGTGGGGTTAAACCACTGTTTGGGCGCATGGGAGTGCTTGGAAGGGAAGGAGCGCCATTTTGTAATGCAGACTTTGATGGAATGTTCTGCAGGCGTCATGTTGTGTTTGCAGAGCCCTTGATGTACCTAAACAGTAGAAACCCCCTGCAAGTGACACCATTTTGGAAACTAGACCCCCCAAGGAGCTTATCTAGATGTGTGGTGAGCACTTTGAACCCCAAGTGCTTCACAGAAATTTATAAACGCAGAGCCGTGAAAATGAAAAATCATTTTTTTTCTCAAAAATGATTTTTTAGCCAGCTATTTTTTATTTTCCCAAGGGTAACTGGAGAAATTAGAACCCCAAAATTGGTGTGCAATTTGTCCTGAGTACGCTGATACCCATATGTTGGGGTAAACCACTGTTTGGGCGCACGGCAGGGCTCGGAAGGGAGGGAGCGCCATTTGACTTTTTGAAAGCCACGTCGTGTTTGGAGACCCCTGATGTGTCTAAACAGTGGAAACCCCCACAAGTGACCCCATTTTGGAAACTAGACCCCTTAAGGAGCTTATCTAGATGTGTGGTGAGCACTTTGAACCCCAAGTGCTTCACAGAAATTTATAAACGCAGAGCCGTGAAAATGAAAAATCTTTTTTTTTCTCAAAAATTATTTTTTAGCCAGCTATTTTTTATTTTCCCAAGGGTAACCGGAGAAATTAGAACCCCAAAATTGGTGTGCAATTTGTCCTGAGTACGCTGATACCCCATATGTTGGGGTAAACCACTGTTTGGGCGCACGGCAGGGCTCGGAAGGGAGGGAGCGCCATTTGACTTTTTGAACGCCACGTCGTGTTTGGAGACCCCCTGATGTGCCTAAATAGTGGAAATCCCTCAATTCTAGCTCCAACCCTAATCCCAACACACCCCTAACCCTAATCCCAACCGTAATCGTAACCTAAATCCCAACCCTAATTCCAACCCTAATTGTAACCCTAACTCTAATTGTAACCCTAACCCTAATTGTAACCCTAACCCTAATTCTAACCCTAATTATAACCCTAACCCTAAGGCTGGGTTCATTTTGCGTTTTACCAGCCCGTTCAACACATAGCGTTGACGGGCTGGTAACGGTATAGCATAACGTGATCGCGTTATGCTATACCCGCTAGCGCAGAGGAATCAGCAGATGATTCATCTGCGCTAGCGGTGACGGAGCCCAGACGCTGCAGCCCGCGTCCGAGGCTCCGTCACTGAATGATGGCACGTCGCAAACGCATGCCGCTTTACGGCATGCGTCGCGATGCGCCCTCAAATGGGGTGAATGGCAGCGTTAACGGACTGCGTTACACCGCATTATACCGCGGTGTAGCGCAGTCCGTCTAACGGACTGCCATAACGCAGTATGAACCCAGCTTAACCCTAACGCTAATTATAACCCTAACCCTAATTATAACCCTAACCCTAATGCTAACCCTAACCCTAATTATAACCCTAACCCTAATTATAACCCTAACCCTAACAGAAAAATGAAAATAAATATAATTTCTATTTTTTATTATATGTCCCTAACTAAGGGGGTGATAAATGGGGGGGTTATGTACTGTTTTTTTTATTTTGATCACTGTGATAGTTTATCACAGTGATCAAAATGCACTTTCTGGAGAATGAATGAAACTTTTTTTGAATCTGCCGCCAAGCAGATCGGCGGGCGCACTGCGCATGCGCCCGCCATTTTTTTTTTGCAGGAAGAAGACGCCGGGATCCTGGGGCCTGCGGGAGGACGGAGGACACCGGTAAGTATACGGGGGGGCGATCGGGGGACCGGGGGACCCTCATTTTCTCCCCTCTGATGTGCGATCACATCAGAGGGGAGAGAAATCTTTTTTTTTTTTGCGATCGCGGCTATGCTTGCATAGCCGCGATCGCAACACCGGGATCGGTGAATACCGACCCGGATCATGTTCTCTGGGGTCTCGGCTACCGCGACCCCAGAGAATATTTGCCCATCCCCCCACCAGCACAGCGGCACATAGCGGCGGGCGCACTGAGCATGCGCCCGCCATTTTCTTAACAGCGCCGGCACCGGGGGACAACGGAGGGCCCGGGGGCCACATGGACTGGATCGGGGGCTACATGGGGGTCCTGGGGACCCTTTTTCTCTGTCCCCTGATGTCCGATGACATCAGGGGACAGAGAAATTAAATGGCACATCAGATTTTTTTTTTGTTGTTGCTGTCGCCGTTATAGGGTTAATAACGGCGACCGCAACATCGGGTCGGTAAAAAACCGACCCGATTCATGTTCTCTGGGTCTCGGCTACCCCCGGTAGCCGAGACCCCGGAGAAAAATGCGCCTCTGGGGGGCGCTATTCACTTTTTCCACAGCGCCGTTAATTAACGGCGCTGTGGTTTAAGTACCCTTAATGACCGCCGTTAAAAGGCGTATCGGCGGTCGTTAAGGGGTTAAAAGTATTCTCTCTTTTTTAGCCATTTTGGTGAAAAAGGCGCACTCTCACCTGGTACGATTCTCTGCATCTCTTTCTCCAATCAAAAGTACCTTTTTTGAATATCCCATTTACAGGTAATTAGTTATATCAGTTGTTGTTGTTGTTATACTATAATCATAGCGCGAGTATTTATATATTCATTCAATTAAAAATAGAAAGAGGAAAGCTATCTGCCCCGGAGCAGATCCCCAAAGAACATAGGAAGCCCCCAAACATGTAATGGCGGTTAGACAAGAGGAAATACAGACACAGACAGAAAATAGTATGAGCAAACGTTGGGGCCCAAACTACCTTGACAGAAAAGGATAGGAAGGACACTTACTGCAATCCAAAAAAAACCCTAAAAAATACCAACTCTACTAATTGCAAAAACACCTGAGATCACACGACCTCTACCACCTAAATTAGTTCTCTGGTGTCACAAAACTAAGCCGCAGCCACAGAAAAAACTGGAAAAGGCAAATGAACAAATAACAGTGGCTCAGATAAACTGAGAGGAGCACAAGCCCCCGGAGGGGACCTGGCTGACCTTCACAGAAGTGCAGGGAACAATGCAAAAAGCAAGCACAAAAATAAAAGCAGAAAATATCTTATCTGATAGCAGAAGATGCAGGCAAGACTCAGCAAGCTTCCAAGTGAACCAGGAATCACAGTTGAGACAAGAACAATTGATCACCGGCAACCATGATGGGAGGGAACCTCCCTTATATAAGACCAGTCTGTAACTCCTGATTGCCAATCTTCATTGAATGGTTCAGTACTGTTTGTAACCACCAGAGGGAGCTTCTGCTCAGAATTCATTTCTAACACATTCACAACAGTACCCCCCCCTTGAGGAGGGGTCACCGAACCCTCATTTGGGCAACCAGGTTGGTCAGCATGAGCTCTGTGATACGCACGGATAAGTCTCCTAGCATGGATGTCCGAAGAAACACCCAAGAATTGTCCTCCTGACCATAACCTCTCCACTTAACCAAATACTGGAGTTTCCGTCTAGAAAAACGAGAATCCAATATTTTCTCAACCACATACTCCAGATTGCCCTCAACCAAAACAGGGTCAGGAGGCGCAGCCATAGGAATCACTGGCTCGACAAACCTCTTCAATAAGGACTTGTGGAACACGTTATGGATCTTAAATGTCCCTGGAAGAAGCAAACGAAAGGAAACAGGATTAAGAATCTCCAAGATTGTATAAGGTCCAATGAACCTAGGCTTAAACTTAGGAGATGCAACTCTCATAGGGATATTTCTTGAGGACAACCAGACCAAGTCCCCCACTTCAAACCGAGGACCATCAGTCCTATGCCGGTTGGCAAACCGCTGGGCCCTCTCCTGAGAGAGGGACAACCTCTCCACTACCTGGTCCCAAATCTGCTGCATACGCTCCACAACAGAGTCAACACCTGGACAGACAGAAGCCTCCGTCTGTCCCGAAGAAAATCGAGGGTGAAACCCAAAATTGCAGAAAAATGGAGACATCAAAGTGGCAGAGCTAGCCCTATTATTAAGAGCAAACTCAGCCAAAGGCAAAAAAGAGACCCAGTCATCTTGATCAGCAGACACAAAACATCTCAGATAAGTCTCCAATGTCTGGTTTGTTCTCTCAGTTTGTCCATTGGTCTGAGGATGAAAAGCCGAGGAGAAAGACAATTGAACACCAAGTTTAGAACAAAAAGTCCTCCAAAATCTGGAAACAAACTGGACTCCTCTGTCAGACACAATGTTCTCAGGAATGCCGTGTAACCGAACCACGTGCTGAAGGAACAAAGGCACCAATTCGGAGGAGGAAGGCAACTTAGGTAATGGCACAAGATGTATCATTTTGGAAAACCTATCACAAATCACCCAGATAACGGTCATTCTCTGAGAAACAGGGAGGTCGGAAATGAAATCCATAGAGATATGGGTCCATGGTCTCTTGGGCACAGGCAATGGCATCAACAAACCACTAGAGCGAGAGCAAGGCTTGGAGCGAGAGCAAGTCCCGCAGGACTGCACAAATTCCCTGACGTCACGAGACAAAGTAGGCCACCAAAAGGACCGACTAACCAAGTCTCTGGTACCAAAAATTCCGGGATGACCGGCCAACGCGGAACAATGAATCTCAGACATCACACTCTTTTTCCACCGGTCTGGGACAAACAATTTCCCAATAGGGCAGCGCTCGGGTTTATCCTCCTGACACCCTTCCATAGCCAGTCTCAAATTGGGCGAGATAGCGGAAAGAACTACACCCTCTTTCAAAATAACAGCAGTATCAGATAACTCAGGAGAGTCCGCAAGGAAACTCCTAGAGAGGGCATCCGCCTTAACATTCTTAGTGCCAGGAAGAAAGGAAACCACAAAATTAAAACGTGTGAAAAACAAGGCCCACCTGGCCTGTCTAGGATTAAGTCGCTTGGCTGATTCCAGATAAACCAGATTCTTATGGTCCGTGAGGACCACCACCTGATGTTTGGCTCCCTCCAGCCAATGTCTCCACTCTTCAAAAGCCCACTTCATGGCCAATAACTCCTGATTACCCACGTCATAATTACGTTCAGTTGGAGAAAATTTTCGAGAGAAAAAGGCAGAAGGGTTACTTTTAGAGGTCTCTGGATCTCTTTGGGACAAAACGGCACCTGCCCCAATTTCAGAGGCATCAACCTCCACCTGAAATGGTAGAGAAACATCAGGCTGCCGTAGAACTGGAGCAGAAGTGAATCTCTGCTTAAGTTCCTGAAACGCAGAGACTGACTCAGGAGGCCAATTCACCACATCAGAACCCTTTTTGGTCAAATCAGTCAATGGTTTAACAATAACAGAGAAATTACCAATAAATTTACGATAAAAATTGGCAAAACCCAAGAATCTCTGAAGAGCCTTTAAGGAAGTAGGTTGGACCCAATCACAGATGGCCTGAACCTTGACCGGGTCCATTTCAATAACAGACGGAGACAAAATGAATCCCAGAAATGAGATCCTCTGTACGCCAAAAAGACACTTTGATCCCTTCACATACAGAGCATTCTCTCTCAAAATCTGGAACACTGTCCGAACATGTTTCACATGAGAGTCCCAGTCATTGGAAAAAATCAAGATATCATCCAAATAAACAATCAGAAATTTATCCACAAAATCCCTGAAAATGTCATTCATGAAGGACTGGAAGACGGAAGGAGCATTAGTGAGCCCAAAGGGCATCACTAGGTGCTCAAAATGCCCCTCTGGGGTATTAAACGTCGTCTTCCATTCATCCCCTTGCTAAATGCGAATAAAGTTATACGCCCCCCTGAGGTCAAGCTTGGTAAACCAATTAGCACTTTTCACCCTGGAAAACAGGTCAGAAATCAAGGGTAACGGATATTGATATTTCACAGTGATATTGTTCAAGAGACGATAATCAATACACCGCCTTAATGAACCATCCTTTTTGGCCACAAAGAAAAAACCGGCACCCAAGGGTGAAGAGGATGGTCTGATATTACCCTTCTCCAATGACTCCTTGATATAAGACCGCATAGCGTCATGTTCAGGTACAGACAAGTTAAAAAGGCGACCTTTAGGGAATTTACTACCAGGCACTAATTCAATAGCGCAGTCATAGCTCCTATGGGGGGGCAAGGATGCAGATTTACTTTCGCTAAACACATCAGAAAAATCAGTCAAAAAGTCAGGAACATCCTGAGCCTGGGGAGAGGCAGAAAAAACAGGAGTGTTGGCAATAACACATTGGCAGCCCCAACTGGTCACAGACACAGATTTCCAATCCAAAACAGGATTATGAGACTGTAACCAAGGGAAACCCAGTACAATAATGTCATGCAGATTATACAGCACCAAAAATGTGCAACTCTCCTGATGATCAGGTTCAACCCTCATTATCACCTGAGTAGAGAACTGGGGTTTATTCTCAGCCAAAGGGGTAGAATCAATCCCCAGTAGGGGAATAGACTTCCATAGGGGTATCAAGGGAAACCCACAACATTTAGCAAAATCAAAATCCATCAGGTTAATAGCTGCTCCCGAATCAACAAAAGCCTGAGCAGAAAATGTGGACAGGGAGCAAATCAGGGTAACAGTCAACAGAAATTTAGTCTGAACACTACCCAAGACAACTGAGCGTGCAAAACGTCTTCCCCGCTTAGGGCCGACCGAAATAGCATGAGAGGCGTCACCACAGTAGAAACATAACCCATTGCGTTTTCGAAACTCATGACGCTGTGCCCCAGAAGCCACTCTATCACACTGCATGGACTCAGAAGCTGGTTCACAAGGCAACACTATTCCACGCATATCTCTACGCTCACGCAAACGTCTGTCAATTTGAATCGCTAATGACATAGAATCATTGAGACTAGAGGGAGCAGGGAAACCCACCATAACATCTTTTACATTCTCTGACAGACCCTTCCGAAAAAGGGCTGCCAAAGCATCATCATTCCATTTGGTCAGGACTGCCCACCTTCGGAACCTCTGACAGTACAACTCAGCGTCCTCAAGCCCCTGATTTAATGCCAACAAGGTTTTTTCAGCTTGATCAGTGACATTAGGTTCATCGTACAATAACCCCAGAGCCAGAAAAAATGCATCAACATTACTCAAAACAGGGTCCCCAGGTGTCAGGGAAAAAGCCCAATCCTGAGGATCGCCGCGCAGGAGAGAGATGACAATTTGAACCTGCTGTGCTGCGTTCCCTGAGGACTTAGGTTTTAAGGCAAAAAACAACTTACAGTTATTTTTGAAATTCAGAAATTTAGCTCGATCCCCCAAAAATAAATCTGGCATGGGGATCCTAGGTTCCACAACCGGCAACCTAGCAAGATAGGTAGCAATACTCTGAACTTCAGTGGCAAGCTGATCCACACAGCCAGACAGCTGTGCAAACTCCATTGAGAGAAAAAAAAAATCCTCCTCAGCACCCAGAGAAAAAGAGGGAAAAAAAAAATGCAACAAACAGAAAAAAAAAAAAAATCTCTGACAACTCTGACAACTTTCTGCTTTCCACACTTTTTTTTTTCCCCTCTGTGAGTACCATATAATTTTCAGTTTGGCCGGTGATACTGTTATGATTTGGTAGCTGAGGAGAGCAGGCAAAAATGGCAATACACCAGAGAGGTTGGAATATACTGGATTGCAGTACCCTGACTAACCACCACAACTAAAGGCAGCCGTGGGCATTCCTACGTAGGTCCTAGATGCCTCGTCACAGCCTGAGAGGCTAACTACACCTAAAGATAGAAAGAGGAAAGCTATCTGCCCGGAGCAGATCCCCAAAGAACATAGGAAGCCCCCAAACATGTAATGGCGGTTAGACAAGAGGAAATACAGACACAGACAGAAAATAGTATGAGCAAATGTTGGGGCCCAAACTACCTGGACAGAAAAGGATAGGAAGGACACTTACTGCAATCCAAAAAAACCCTAAAAAATACCAACTCTACTAATTGCAAAAACACCTGAGATCACACGACCTCTACCACCTAAATTAGTTCTCTGGTGTCACAAAACTAAGCCGCAGCGACAGAAAAAACTGGAAAAGGCAAATGAACAAATAACAGTGGCTCCGGAGGGGACCTGGCTGACCTCCACAGAAGTGCAGGGAACAATGCAAAAAGCAAGCACAAAAATAAAAGCAGAAAATATCTTATCTGATAGCAGAAGATGCAGGCAAGACTCAGCAAGCTTCCAAGTGAACCAGGAACCACAGTTGAGACAAGAACAATTGATCACCGGCAACCATGATGGGAGGGAACCTCCCTTATATAAGACCAGTCTGTAACTCCTGATTGCCAATCTTCATTGAATGGTTCAGTACTGTTTGTAACCACCAGAGGGAGCTTCTGCTCAGAATTCATTTCTAACACATTCACAACATATCCCTATGAAGGTTGCATCTCCTAAATTTAAGCCAAGGTTCATTGGACCTTATAAGATCATGGAAATTATTAATCTGGTTTCCTTCCGTTTGCTTCTTCCAGGGACATTTAAGATCCATAACGTGTCCACAAATCCTTATTGAAGAGGTTTGTCGAACCAGTGGTTCCTATGGCTGCACCTCCCGACCCTGTTTTGGTTGAGGGCAATTTGGAGTATGTGGTTGAGAAGATATTGGATTCTCGTTTTGCTAGACGGAAACTCCAGTATTTGGTTAAGTGGAGAGGTTATGGTCAGGAGGACAATTCTTGGGTGTTTGCTTCGGACATTCATGCTGGGAGACTTATCCGTGCCTATCATCGAGCCCATCCTGATCGGCCTGGTTGCGCAGGTGAGGGTTCGGTGACCCCTCCTCAAGGGGGGGTACTGTTGTGAATATGCTAGAGGCGGCTTCTGAGCTGGGGCTCCCTCCGGTGGTTGCTGAGGGTAATGAACTGATTAATGAATGGCCTTCAGCTGGCGCTGAATGGTAGGATATAAGTTGCCTGATTTCCCAGCAGCCTTGCCGGTTATCAATTGTTCTTCTGGTCTTGCTTGAAGCACTGCTAGTTTCCTGCTCTCCTTCAGATAAGTGTTTGCTGGGTTTTTTTCTCTGTTTGATTTTCTCTGCTGGTTTGCTGCCTGCAGTGGACTGCGGCCTGTCCCCTTTTGGGGGTCTGGCGCTGTAATTGTGCTCCGTTTGTGTCTGCACTTTTGCTTTGCTCTTTTGTTACTTTTAATTTGCTGAATAGCATTTTGTTACACCAGAGATCTGATTTAGGTGGAAGAGGTCGAGTGATCTCAGGTTTTTTGCAATCAGACGTGTTGGTATTTTTGTTAGGGTTTTTGTTAGATTGCAGTCAGAATTCTGTCCTGTACTTTTCTGTCTAGACAGATTGGGCCCCAGCGTTTGCTCATTCTATTTTCTGTCTGTGTCCGAGCTTTCTTCTTGTCTAACGCCATTACATGTTTGGGGGCTTCCTATTTTCTTTGGGGATCTGCTCCGGGGCAGATAGCTTTCATCTTTCTGCCTTTAGGTGTAGTTATCTCTCAGGCTGTGACGAGGCGTCTAGGATCAACGTAGGAATGCTCCACGGCTACCTCTAGTTGTGTGGTTAGTTCAGGTTACTGCAATCCAGTAGGTTCCAGCCTCTCTGGTGTATTACCGCTTTTGCTATTTTTTGCCATTTCTCCTCAGTTACCGAAACATAACACAATTTGTTCGACCCGAGCAACGAGCACCCAAGCATTTTAGTGCTCGCTCATCACCAGTAATGACACCATCTTCAAACCCTTTTTTACAGTATACTAGTATGCTGTATGTCTACATGTCCCAAATTCCCTATGCAAGGCACAAACAAAAAGAGTTTTCACTTTACTCACAAATGTTCTGATGGGCATCTCTGGTCTTGATTCATCTCCTCCTCTCTTCTTACAATAGCCGTCCTTCCCTGCTTTGCGTGGATGACGTGTCCTACGTCATCCACACTTTGTCTCCATTGTGTTCCTGTGTATGCGCCCTTCTCTAAGCCCTGCTGGCGGCTGAGCACAGTACTGTATTGCGCATGCGCCGGGAAAGGCCAAAGAGCGCCGATGACCCCTAAGTAAAGCTGGCACATGCACACTATAGTGCTTTGTTCTGCCCTCGGCAAGGCAGAGAAAAGTGTGCCTGCATACGAGCGCAATGGGGGACACTGTGTGGATAACGTAGGATGCGTCATCCACATGAAGCAGTGAAGGAGGTGATTGTAAGAAGAGAAGAGGCACCGGATCAAAACCAGAGATGCCCAACGGACCGGACCATGCTGTCTGTGAGCATAACAAAAGCTTTTTTGTGCCTTGCATAAGGAATTAATTAGTGACAGCTTAAAGGTGCTGGCTGTACATTCTATTTTGAAAACCTAGTGTCACGCGGTCTTATGATATGTGTACGATGTCAGTAAACTATTCTTAAAAGAACAACACTCTATACAACATATAGATTAGCAACATCAGCATGTAAATATAGAATAGATTTACCTGACACGATATCCGTTGAACTCAGGGTTAATCTTGAGGACTTGATACACTGTCACAGGAAAGAGGAGGACCGGGGGTCTAACCTGACCCTAAACTGGGGTCCTAACTAATCCCTCACCTTGGAGGTACTGATAATGGTTCAGAGGTCCAAGTCTCCAGCCTAACCCTGTCTCCTATCAGTCCCTGAACCCTGTAATCAGTCCTAAGAAGGATTCTGATTACCACCAAAGGGATATGGGCTGATCTCTGCTAAATACACAGATTAGACATATAAGACAGACTGGAGAAAACACAGACTTGCATACACACTCAAACACAGAAGGAACATAAATGATCTGGGATATTAAACTCTAAGCAAGGTGAGCTTAAAACAACTAAGGAGCTCACAACTAAAGTCTATACAGATACAATCCTATCTGTGGTCTGCATGAAGAATTTCACTGGCAACTCCCAACACAGACAACCATAGATTTAAAGGAAACCAATCAACAAATAATTAATTGCAGCCGGGAGAAAACTGCACCCAGTCCCAGAACTGAGCACAGACAGAATTAACTCCCTAACTGCCAAACACAAAGAAACAGCAACTCAGCTGTGAGAAGTCAGAATGTGCAACCGCGACGATCTTCGTGGCGATGCACACATGACAGTACCCCCCCTTCTACGAGGGGCCTCCGGACCCTCAGGGCCAGGTTTGCCCGGGTGAGTTCTGTGGAAGGTCCGCACCAAACGATCTGCGTTAATGTCAGACGCAGGAACCCACGTCCTCTCCTCTGGACCATACACCTTCCAATGCACCAAGTACTGAAGGGACCGGCGATTCAGACGTGAGTCAATGATCTTTGACACTTGAAACTCCAAGTTACCATTGACCACCACTGGAGGAGGAGGTAGAGGTGATGGTATGACTGGTGCCACGTACCTCTTAAGTAATGACTTGTGGAACATATTATGAATTTTAAACGTAGGAGGGAGGTCCAGACGAAATGCCACAGGATTAATTATGGAACTGATCCTGTACGGCCCGATGAATCTGGGGCCCAGCTTCCAGGAGGGAACTTTAAGTTTTATATTCCTGGTAGACAACCATACCAGATCGTTCACATTAAGATCTGGACCAGAAACTCTCCTCCTATCAGCCATACGTTTGTAACGGTTCCCCATAGCACTCAGATTATTCAATACACCTCTCCACACTGAAGCAAGTGACGACGAGAAACGCTCCTCCTCAGGAACCCCAGAAGGGCCCCCCCCATTGAATGTACAAAACTGGGGATGAAAACCATATGCCCCAAAAAACGGGGACTTACCAGTGGACTCGCTCCGCCTGTTGTTAAGAGCGAACTCTGCCAGAGGCAAGAAAGAAAACCAGTCCTCCTGGTTCTCTGAGACAAAACACCGAAGATAAGTCTCTAGGCTTTGATTCAGACGCTCTGTCTGACCATTGGTCTGCGGATGAAAAGCCGAGGAAAATGACAATTGCATCCCCCGACGTAAACAAAATGCCCTCCAAAACTTGGACACAAACTGAGACCCCCTATCTGACACCACATCAGAAGGCAACCCATGAAGTCTCACAATCTCCCCAATGAACACCTGCGCCAGAGTTTTAGCATTAGGGAGGGCAGGAAGAGCAATGAAATGTGCCATCTTACTGAACCTGTCAACAACCACCAGTATGACAGTCTTCCCTGACGACTGAGGAAGGTCCGTGATGAAGTCCATAGACAAATGAGTCCATGGACGCTCCGGAAGTTTCAAGGGTAAGAGGGTCCCAGACGGACGGGTATGAGGGGTCTTAGAGCGAGCACAAACCCCACAGGACGCGACAAAAGTTAAAACATCTTTATTAACGTTAGGCCACCAAAACCGGCGAGAAAGGAGATCTAAAGTAGCCTTACTCCCTGGATGTCCTGCTAAAGCAGAATTATGATGTGCCTCAATAACCTTTTGTCTCAACTGATTTGGGACAAACAGTCTCCCTGGAGGTCCTGCAGGGGCGTCCCCCTGAGCCTCTAACACCTCCTCCTCAAGCTCAGAACATACAGCCGACACTACCACCCCCTCCTGAAGGATAGGAATCGGGTCATCCATTTTCCCGGCCCCTGGGAAACTGCGAGACAAGGCATCCGCCTTAACATTCTTAGATCCAGGGCGATAAGTGACAACAAAATTAAACCTGGTAAAAAACAACGACCATCGAGCTTGTCTGGAATTCAGACGCTTAGCAGATTCCAAATACAGCAGGTTCTTGTGATCAGTAATGACGGTGACCGGGTGGACTGCCCCCTCCAAAAAGTGACGCCATTCTTCAAAAGCCAACTTAATGGCCAAAAGTTCCCTATTGCCGATATCATAATTCCTTTCGGCGGACGACAATTTTTTAGAAAAGAAAGCGCACGGATGCCATTTACCAGGGGACGGACCCTGGGACAATATTGCACCCACCCCTACGTCAGACGCGTCCACCTCCACAACGAACGGCTGTGATGCATCTGGTTGGATGAGAACGGGTGCCGAAGCAAAACATTTTTTCAAAGAGGAAAAAGCTTGGCAAGCTTTGTCCGACCATTTAGAAAAATCCGTCCCTTTTCTTGTCATGTCAGTGAGAGGTTTGACAACAGATGAGAAATTACAAATAAATTTCCGGTAGTAGTTAGCAAACCCCAGAAAACGCTGCAGAGCCTTAAGATCCTCTGGCTGATCCCATTCAAGCACTGCTCTCACCTTTTCAGGGTCCATACGGAAACCGGAGGCTGACACCAAGAAACCCAAAAACTGAAGTTCCTGTACGGCGAATACACACTTTTCCAGTTTGGCGTATAGTTTATTGTCTCGCAAGATCTGCAACACCTGTCTCACATGCTCCTGGTGAGACACAAGATCTGGTGAGTAAATTAAAATGTCATCCAAATATACGACCACAAACAGCCCCACCAGATGACGAAAAATGTCATTAACAAAATGTTGGAATACTGCTGGTGCAGTAGTCAGACCAAAAGGCATGACAAGGTTCTCATAATGTCCCTCCGGCGTGTTAAACGCCGTTTTCCACTCATCCCCCTCTTTTATCCTAATCAGATTATACGCCCCCCTGAGATCCAATTTAGAGAACCATTTGGCGCCAACAATTTGATTGAAGAGATCAGGAATCAGAGGGAGTGGATACGGATCTCGAACAGTAATCCGATTAAGTTCGCGGAAATCCAAGCAAGGGCGTAGGCCTCCATCTTTTTTCTTCACAAAGAAGAACCCCGCGGCCACTGGGGAAGATGAAGGTCTAATATGCCCTTTGGCCAGACTTTCCGAAATATAATCTTTCATAGCCTGCCTCTCAGGACCAGAAAGGTTATATAACCTAGCTTTAGGTAACTTAGCATCAGGAAGTAAATTAATAGAGCAGTCATACACGCGATGAGGAGGCAACTCCTGACACCCCTCCTCAGAGAACACATCCCCAAAGTCCTCCAAAAAAGGAGGCAAAGTACTAGGCACGACCGCACTGATGACTGTGTTCATGCAGTTACTTTTGCAAAACTCCCCCCATTGGCTTATATCTCTGGACTGCCAATTAATCACAGGGTTATGTTTAACCAACCAAGGAAGTCCCAACACAATAGGAGTAGGTAGACCCTCCAACACATAACAAGATAATAGTTCCCTATGTATTGCCCCTACCCGAAGGTCAATGTTATGAACCTCATGAACAAAGCTACCTTTGCCGAGAGGCCTGGCGTCAATGGAGAATATAGGGATCGGTTTGACCAATACACTCAGATGCATACCTTGAGCCTGAGCAAACTGAGCGTCAACCAGATTAGCCCCGGACCCACTATCAAGAAGAACAGAAAATCTCTCCACTCTCGTACCAACCACCACCTCCACTGGTACAAGGAACTGAGAAGAACTAGCGGACGAAATACATACTCCCAGGTTGTCGTCCACCACACAACCTGGGATTAACAGTTTTCCGGCGACTTTTTGCTCAACAAGGCACGGGATGGACATCCCCCAACAAAATGTCCCTCTTTCCCGCAGAAGAAACACCTTCTAGTCCTGCGGCGTACCGCCAATCCTCTCCTACGAAATGATGTCCCTCCCAACTGCATAGGCTCCTCCGAACAGACAAGGGGAACCTCAACATAAGGGACTTTAGTAGTAGGTGGAGTAACAACAGGGGGCGGAGTTACCTCGCACCTCTCCCGGAGCCGTCTATCAGTACGGATAGCTAGGGCCATAGCAGCCTCCAGTGATGGAGGAGAATCATACTGAGCCAAAACGTCCTTTAGTTTGTCAGAAAGCCCATGACAAAACTGGCTCCTAAGAGCTGGGTCATTCCACTGAGTATCTGTGGCCCATCTACGGAACTCAGAAGCAAATTCCTCCGCCGGACGATCTCCCTGCTGTATCTTACGTAATTTTGTCTCAGCAAGAGAGACCCGATCTGGGTCATCATATACCAAACCCAGGGCAGTAAAAAATCGATCTACTGACTGTAGAGCCGGGGATCCCGGAGGAAGGGAGAAGGCCCAGGATTGAGGGTCCCCTTGTAGGAGCGAGATAACAATTCCCACTCTCTGCTCTTCACTCCCTGATGATCGAGGCCAAAGCCGAAAATACAATTTACATGCTTCCCTGAAGGTAAAAAATTTGTCTCGCCCACCAGTGAACCTGTCCGGGAGAGCTACTTTAGGTTCAATTCTGGTTTGCTCCAGGGGAGACAAAACTTTGGACTTAATGTCCGTCAGCTCCATGGATAATCCCTGCAACTGCAGAGCCAGCTGGGCTACTGGATCCATGGCAACTGGGAATAATTTTATGGGCCAGTGAAAATGTCACGCGGTCTTATGATATGTGTACGATGTCAGTAAACTATTCTTAAAAGAACAACACTCTATACAACATATAGATTAGCAACATCAGCATGTAAATATAGAATAGATTTACCTGACACGATATCCGTTGAACTCAGGGTTAATCTTGAGGACTTGATACACTGTCACAGGAAAGAGGAGGACCGGGGTCTAACCTGACCCTAAACTGGGGTCCTAACTAATCCCTCACCTTGGAGGTACTGATAATGGTTCAGAGGTCCAAGTCTCCAGCCTAACCCTGTCTCCTATCAGTCCCTGAACCCTGTAATCAGTCCTAAGAAGGATTCTGATTACCACCAAAGGGATATGGGCTGATCTCTGCTAAATACACAGATTAGACATATAAGACAGACTGGAGAAAACACAGACTTGCATACACACTCAAACACAGAAGGAACATAAATGATCTAGGATATTAAACTCTAAGCAAGGTGAGCTTAAAACAACTAAGGAGCTCACAACTAAAGTCTATACAGATACAATCCTATCTGTGGTCTGCATGAAGAATTTCACTGGCAACTCCCAACACAGACAACCATAGATTTAAAGGAAACCAATCAACAAATAATTAATTGCAGCCGGGAGAAAACTGCACCCAGTCCCAGAACTGAGCACAGACAGAATTAACTCCCTAACTGCCAAACACAAAGAAACAGCAACTCAGCTGTGAGAAGTCAGAATGTGCAACCGCGACGATCTTCGTGGCGATGCACACATGACACCTAGGGACAGGTTCCCTTTAATATCAAATTAATGAAGGTGCGACATTCGGTACCCCCCAGCAATTCGCCACCAGATGGAGATGCAAAGCACAGCTCCACTCAGTGGCTGCTGCCAGGTACTGCTGAATAGCTCCTATTCTTTTTGTAGGAGATGTTGATCTGTACCCAGCAGCTACCACTACACATTGAATTGAGCAGTGCAGCTCTGTATAGAGTGTTTATATCTGTCAGCAGGAAAGGCAAATAACATACTGTATGATTGGTTGGGACAACCCTGTGTCGACACCCCACCAATCATATATTTCTAACCTAACCTATGGGTAGGTCATCAATATATTGTGTCTGGACAACCCCTTTATTCAAATTGTGGAAAATATCACAGTGGACACACCCATATTTACAATTACAATTACTTGAGTTGATTTGTGTGTATCAGGATTAGAATTTTTTTTAACAGATTCATGACTTTCTTTCATGATATATTAGTTTTATAGATGAAACCGTTTTCTCGACAAGATTATCTCTTTTATACTTCCAGTGCCAAGTCATTAGAAATGCACATTTACATTGCTGAACAGTCTAGAAACATCAACTAATCATAGCGTGATAAACAAATAGTGGTTTTAGAAGAAAGCACCTTGTCGATGGACCAGTGGAGCCTTTAGCCTGATCCATCACATCTATATTATGCAAATAGTCCAAATAATTACACATTAAAAAAACACAATATTTCTGTAATGTCAATATAGAAAGGGATATTTAGCATGTTCTGGAATGACTTATTTACCCCTTGAAGTGGGAGGTAATGGGGAAATATAAAAATAGTGGATATACCCTGTAAGGCATACTTGTTTTATTAGCTGACAACTGGTATAATGTAGGATCCTGCCTCCTGTGGTTTCTACTGGAGTGCCCTGTGGCAGCTGATTTAATGAGACATACGTGTACTGTAACATACATACTGTGCCTTGTGCAGGCAAGATTGCAATATAGATTTCAGAACAGTGTCCTATTTTAGCAGTAATAAGGTAACCCTGTAGGGCCGATGTCTAAAAAAGTAAATCAAAAGGTGCATAAAAGAATTCCTAAATAGCTTTCGTCAGTTCAAACAAATTTATCACACAACCTTTTTTTTTCTTTTTTGTAGCTGTGAATTTTTAAAACTTTACTTTTTTAATTTATTATCTGTACTTTATTATATAATGTCATTTAATTTGACAAACAGATATTAAGTATTCCACCTGCCCTGCTCCTGTGACCATAGTCTCCTTTATTTTACTGCCTTTATTACCTCTTAGAATCTAATTTCACACTGTGTTCTCTGGTCACCAGGTCATCTAAAATCTCTGTCACTCACTCGCTCCATTCCCTGGCAAAGATATAATCCCAGGAATACATCTGATATTGCAGGTTAGTAATAGACAGAGAAAAGCCAGTAATAGAATTCTAAGAGAACAAATACAGGATTGTAATATTATGTCAAGGCTGTGTATTGTGCGCTAATTCATAGATCATAGAGCCCATGTATTATGCATGGAGACATACGTTGGACAGCAGGACTTTTATGGCAAATGTCCAACATTTTATTGAGCAGCATAAGCTTGGAAGTACCTTAGACACACGTATGGTACACACGTCTGGTTTATTATGTACAGATTGCAGGGCAAATAATGGAGTCTAGCAATGTGAAGAATAAATGGGAATGATACAAATAATATGATCTGTTAGTTTATCATATAAAAGACAGGAGAAAAGCAAAGATAGCAGGTAAATTAAAGTATATTTTGGACTTATGATGCACATTTTAGCAAAAAAAAATGTAGCTAAAATGTGTGGGTGACTATTATTGAGCAGAAGACAGTCACACCGTCCTTCCCATTCACTGAATGCATTGGCACTGTCGTGACTCTGTTGTCAGGTGTCCTGGGACCAGGGGCTCCTTCCCTCTCAATAAGGCTAGAGGTGTCCTAGCTCGCCCTGGATTACTTCCGATGGTGAAGACGCCGGGGCCTCAAACCTTTCCTTAGCTCCTAAATCCGCCCTCAGTCTGCAACCGTTCCCCACTCAGAGAAGAGGGGAGTAGACGTGTACCGTAATACACCAACCAGACTAACAAGAACATACGAACTGCTGTAACGAAAAATACCAAACATACAAATATACTCACACAGACAACAGAGGTAAACACCGGGGAGTGGAGGGTGGGGTAAAACCAAAGTAGGAGAAGAAATGGAATTGTTACACATGCATAACTTAGCAACAGTCACAGATAAATCCACCAAATGCCTTATACAATAACCACCAAAAACCTCCAGCCATGCAGCATAACCTACCTCTGATAATGAGTGCTAGCTGGGTCCCAGTTTATATAGGAGATGGGAGTGGCTAACAGTGCACAGCTGAGAGCTTTAACACAGGAAAGCTTCCAGGAGCTCTCAGCTGACCATGTTAACCCTTGCACTGCTAAAAGAAACTTGTGCTGTTTAATATGAAGGTGAAGTGCTCCTAATCAGTGCAGGAGTAGGTCTTCTGGCTCCTCTCTGCCATGACAAGCACCTACTCTCCCTTCCCGACACTGATCTATCTGAGATTAGGAGAGAAAGCTGAATATCCTATAAAACAAGGGAGAAAGCTGAATAGGACTTGCATGTGACATCTAGATACAAAAATGCTGGAAGTCCTGATTAGTTGAAGGATTTTTCAAGTCATGTTCAGATAAATGTTTGGAACTTCCACATATTGTAGTGTATACACATTTTTTCTATAATAAAATCATGATGGTTGCGCATGCGTGTGTGTGCATGTGTATGAATGCAGCAGAGTCTGGTTGTGTGTGTATATAGCAGAGCTGTGTGCATATCTTTACAGTATATGAATGCAAAAAACTGGTAAAAATGTTTTTTCTATCTTCTGCTATGTTAACTTGGAGCACAACTTAGGCCACTTTCACATGTTCAGTAAGGGGTCAGTATTTTACATCAGTATTTGTAAGTGAAAACCAGGAGTGGGTGATAAATACAGAAGTGGTGACGTGCTTCTATTATACTTATCCTCTGATTATTCCACTCCTGATTTTGGCTTATAAATACTAAGGTAAAATACTGAACAAATACTGAATCTATGAACATGGCCTTGTAAGGAGGAAGACTGGGCTGCGGTTACCTACGTCATGCTGGGTCCAGAACTGTCAAGGCTGCGTCCGGTGCTGCTGGGGGGAAAAAATAGGGGACCGGACAGGTCTCATGACTCAAAGGGGGGGCGTGGCTAAGCCGGAGAGAGAACAGGAAGCGTGAGGAGAAGTGTGGATTTTCCCGCCGGCAGTACAAGCAGAAGCATGCCAGCAGAGCGCTCCACAGCATGAGGTACAGCGTAGAGATGAGCCTCGGCAGAAGTTAAGTGAGCGCTTGAGGCAGACAGTGAGGGTGCAGAGAGCTGCATGCCCGGCTGGTGACAGGACTGTACTTGTGCGGAGGGGCGGGTGTCAAGGTGCTTTCCCCTTTGCCGGTAGACAAGCAACAGCAGCATTCCCTGCAGGGCTGCCAGTAAGAATTTCGGGGCCCCATTCTGGCAAAATTTTCGGGGCCCCCTTGAGACTCCGCCCAGGTTCCACCCTAACCCTACCTCCATCTCCCTCGAACTGTCCACAGTCCAACCGCTCTCTTGGAAAAACTCCATGTCCTCACCAATCACACATTAACAGCTCTTGTTTTGGCCAAAAGATTTTTTAAATCTGCCACCACGACAAGGTAGACTCTTTTCGCCGGGCCCTACTCTACTCTAACCTATTAAACATTTGTTACAATATCCAATACAATTTAGGTATATTTTTATTTATTTTTCAATTTTTAAAATGACCAATAATATCACATCCAAAGGGACAAATACCACGGCACCATGACTAGACACCATATTACCACTACAGTGACCGAATAATACTACATACAAGGAATAAATACCACCGCAGCATGACCAGACACCATATTACCATCACATAGTGACCTATAATACCACATACACCCATGGACATGAATCTAATGCAACCACTACCAGCTACATTTCCACAATACACACAGCTTCAACCTGGTTGGTTACTGATGCAGCCATCCGTGTACGGAGGAGAACACTGGAAACAGTCAGATATGGCGCGGACTGGAGCAAAGGACAGCGACACTGATTTGCTGGCTGCCCCTAAGTCTGTCACTAAACGTGTTGTGTATTCAAGGGATCGACTTCTGGAGCTGAGCAGGATGAAGGCTACTACAGCTGTGGACATACCACTTATTCCCCGTGAAGTGTGGAGACCTTTCAGAGGCTGCAAAGCAGGAAAAAAGGTGAAATCCAGGAGAAGGTTTAAGCCAGCAGTCCCATCCATTATCATGGGTAATGTACGCTCACTGGGAAATAAGATGGATGAACTTCTAGCTCTGTGTAAAACCCAGATGGAGTTCAAGGAATGCAGTCTCATGTGCTTCACAGAAACCTGGTTACATGGGGATGTCCCTGACTCAAGTGTTTTGATTCCAGGGTTTCACATGGTCCGGGCTGATAGAGACAAAGCTAAGTGTGGTAAGAAAAAGGGTGGTGGGGTGATATTATACATTAATAACAGATGGTGCAATCAGCGTCATATTACTGTTAAGGAAAGTCACTGCAGTCAAAACATTGAACTCTTAGCAGTTGGCCTCAGGCCCTACTATTTACCTAGAGAATTTGCCATTTGCTTTACAGTAGTCCTGTATATCCCTCCATCCGCAAACCAAGAGGCGGCTGGGGAAGAATTGTCTGGGGTGTTAGACCGCATTCAGACAAAGCACCCAAACTCGTTAACTGTTGCAAAGTTCTATCAATATGTAAAATGTGCCACAAGGGATAACAGTATACTGGATCTCCTCTATGCGAATGTTAAAGATGCCTATTCATCATCTGCACTGCCCCCCCTGGGTAAATCAGACCACAACCTCATACTATTGTCTCCATCATACCAACCTGTTGTCAGTAAGCAACCAGTGACAATAAAATTAATCAGGAAGTGGACTCCAGCTGCAGAAGAGGCTCTACGAGACTGTTTTGACCACACAGACTGGGAGGTGATATGCGACAGGGGAGAGCATGATGATGTAAATGATATTGTCGGGCAAGTAACGGATTATATACATTTTTCTACTGACACTGTTGTACCAGCTAAAAAGATTCGATGTTATGCAAATAACAAGCCTTGGATTACAAAAGAATTGAAACACTTACTAAACAAGAAAAAACTGGCATTTAAAATGAAGGATACAAAGAAACTGAAATTGATACAAAGGGATTTAAAGGGGAAAATTAAGAATGCCCGTGAGGTGTTCCGAATTAAATTAG
The DNA here is from genome assembly GCA_033576555.1 of Oophaga sylvatica. NCBI lineage: Eukaryota > Metazoa > Chordata > Amphibia > Anura > Dendrobatidae > Oophaga > Oophaga sylvatica. The sequence continues at coordinate 583,001,468 of JARQOD010000002.1, forward strand.
AAAATAAATTGTCACACAACAATTCCACGAAGGTGTGGTCGGGCATGAAACAGCTAACTGGGTTTAAGGCAAAACCGGAGCATGGGGAAGTGGATCTGCCCTGGGCTAATGAAATGAATGAGTTTTTCAACAGATTCACCAACACAAGCACAGCGTCATCAGGAATGGGGGATGGATCCGGGAAAAGATCTGCAGCATTGACATTGGGGGATAAGCTGCCTGATTTCACTGTCTCCCAAAGCGACGTGAGAAGACAGTTTAGTAGACTTGTTATTGGCAAAGCAGCTGGGCCTGATGGCCTCAGCCCACGTGTCCTCAGAGCATGTGCAAACCAACTGTGTACTGTCTTCCAGCACCTGTTTAACTGGAGCCTTCAATCACAGGGGGTACCAGAACTATGGAAGACCACCTGCCTGGTGCCGGTTCCTAAAACCACTTTGGCCTTAACATCACATGCTATGAAGTCCTTGGAGAGAATAATACTCGCCTACTTGTGTCCAAGGGTGAGGGTTTTTACTGACCCCCTGCAGTTTGAGTAACCAGCAGAGATTGGGGGTGGATGATGCTGTAGTGTCTCTGCTACATACAGTACATTCATTCTTGGACAATGATGGAACTGCAGTGCGTGCCATGTTTTTTGACTTCTCAAGTGCTTTCAATACCTTACAGCCACCCTTACTACGTAATAAGTTGACTGCTATGGCGGTAGATGAGGGGATGGTGAACTGGATAAACGACTACCTGACAGACAGGCCGCAGTTTGTAAGGATGGGGGAGGTGGTATCTGGCAGTGTATGGAGCAGTGTTGGAGCCCTCAGGGTACAGTGCTGTCACCCTTCCTCTTCACATTGTATACAGCTGATTTTCAGTATAAATCTGATTTTTGTCACCTCCAAAAATTCTCAGATGACTCCGTGATTGTAGGGGGCCTTGTGGTGGCCCAGGGGGAGGAGGAATATAGAAGGGTGGTTTCTGACTTTGTGGATTGGTGCCGGACTAACTGTCTTGAACTAAATATAAAGAAAACCAAGGAGATGGTGGTGAGTTATAGAAGGAAAAAGGAGGATTACTTACCAATCAATATTGCTGGCCAGGAGGTTGAGATTGTTGAGAGCTACAAATATTTTGGGGTTCACCTTGACAGTAAACTCGATTGGAGGTGTCATACAGAAACGGTTTACAAGAAGGGAATGAGCAGACTGTACTTTCTTCGGAAGCTCAGGTCATTCAATGTGTGCAGTAAAGTCAGAGTGATTTCCCAATTTTTTTTTTATACACTCTTTTGCATTTCTGTTTTTTGGCATTTTGTTGCTTTTTAAGCCAAAAAAGAATATTAGGTTATGTTGACATGCAGCATACCTTGTTTTTTTCTTTGCATAAAAAATACAGGGTATGGTCCAAAAAAAAACACAACAAAAAAATGACATGCGTTTTGATGCATTTTTAGGCTATGTTTATATGCAGCTTTATTTTGCTGTTTTTTTTTATGCAAATGTTCTACCAGTCCGTTGTGGCAAGCGCCATCTTTTTTGCTATCATTTGCTGGGGCAGTAGTGTGCGAGTAGCTGACGCTAATAAACTCAACAAACTTATCAAGAAGGCAAGCGCGGCTGTTGGCCTCCATCTGGACCCTCTTGAGGAGGTATTGGAGGACAGAATTCAGAAGATGTGTAGGGCTAAAATGAACAATTATACACACCCCCCATACGAGCTGTTCTTGAAGCAGAAGAGCACATTCAGCAGCCGTCTAATCCTACTAAGGTGCAAGAAGGAGAAATTCAGGAAATCGTTTGTACCTACTGCTATGGGGATGTATAATAATTTCCTAAGGGTGGTAGAAAATAATGACTGATGGCTGGTGTACTAATGTCAATTAACAGTGACTTATATACACCTGAACTTCCCACTTTTATTTATTATGTAATGTTGGTATACCTGTGCAAGATTTGTGTCCTAATATTTTATGTACTGCTGTTTGTATTGCTGCTGTAATACTGTAATTTCCCCCCGGGATCAATAAAGTGTATCATATCGTATCGTATACAAGGAACAAATACAGCCGCACCTTGTCCAGACCACATATTACCACCACATGGTGACCAATAATACCACATACAAGGAACAAATACCACCGCACCATGTCCAGACCACGTATTACCACCACATGGTGACCAATAAAACCACATACAAGGAACAAATACCACCACACCATGTCCAGACCACATAATACCACCACATAGTGACTGAATATTACAATACTGATCATTAATAAAAAAAACACAATACTAATATCACCATTAGTGCCATTATACACAGGAGCTCTGTACTTAGTATGCAATGTTTGTGTACAGGTGATACAGTGATCACCAGTGACACTGTACACAGGACCTCTGTATATAGTGTATAGTGTCAGTGTACAGGTAACAAACTGACTCACCAGTGACGTCTCTAGGTGAAGTCCTTCAGACTGTATTTGGACAAGTACCCGAGAGGAAACGATAAGTGCCATTTACATAACAGACTTTAGTGTTAACTCTTTGTTACTGCCCTACTTCTGCTGTTATTCACTGTTAGAGTTATTAGCTTCCTGCGAGGAGTCATTTGTCAATTTCCTGTGTTAACCCATTAAATTACCTTGTTAGACAGCCTTGTTCTGCCATCCCTGCGTTACTGCATTATCGCACCTCCTTGCAGCCTTATAGTAAGCTGCTTCCTACAGTTCAAAAACGCAACATACCATTCATTACATATATCTGGTAAATATGCTTTACTAAGTATCTAGCAGAGAAAATATCACTTCCTACGTCATCCACACAGTGTCCAGCATCGCGCTCCTGTGCAGGCGAACTTCTCTGCCCTGTTGAGGGCAGAGTAAAGTACTGCAGTGCACATGTGCTGGCCCTCTTTGGTCTCTTCCTGGGCATGCACACTGCCCTCGACAGGTCAGAGAGAAGTACATCTGTGCAGTAGCAAATTGCTGGACACTGTGTGGATGACCTAGAATGTGTAAGGTACACATAAGCACCATTTACAGTACCACACATTAATTGTATGCACATGAACATTAGGGAGAGATGTACATGACAAGCTTCTGTCACACCCTTACATACACTATAGCCCAAAGCAGTAGGGAAGGGAAGGAAAAATTATTCCGAAACGCGCGTCGGGGCGCATTCTTGTGGCACACCACAGTTATTTTCAGGCTCCCATGTATTTTCACCCCATTTGTTGCACATTATCTATTTTGCACACTTGTTATCTTGCTCCTTGCAGTATTTTAGCCATACACTATTTTACACATATGCACTTTAATGAGGTATTGTTCCATGTACAGTACAGACCAAAAGTTTGGACACACCTTCTCATTCAAAGATTTTTCTGTATTTTCATGACTATGAAAATTACATTCACACTGAAGGCATCAAAACTATGAATTAACACATGTGGAATTATATACTTAACAAAAAAGTGTGAAACAACTGAAAATATGTCTTATATTCTAGGTTCTTCAAAGTAGCCACCTTTTGCTTTGATTACTGCTTTGCACTCTCTTGGCATTCTCTTGATTTTTAGAAGGGAAGACATTTCATGAACTGACTTGTGTGGCATCCTACTACAGGGCCATACACAAATTCAGCGAACTCTTTGGAATGAACCTTATGCAGGGGATGAATCTTATACAACTTTGGCAAAAGGACAGAATGAAAATTAATTTAAATGATTAAAACATGTGTCCCAATAACTCTGTCCATACCGTATAATATCATTACATTATGATCACATAATACCATAGTTTCTGAACGATATTATTACCCTTTTACAGAATATAAACCACTATCCCAGCTCCATATTACTACCATCAAGTGACCATATAGTGGTATATATACATGCGCTCTGCACACCACATACAGTACGTGAACACTGGACAGTTACATCCAATGACTCACAGTCGACTTCTTCTCTGAATATATTCTTTTATTTTACCTTGTTTTTTGATGTACAGTAACTTATATAGCAATATAAATTTATATTTCATATCTGTAAAATTTGAGTTTCTTGATCTTTCAAGTAGAATAAAAATAATTACGGTACTTTTGTAAGTACATGAAATAGTTCGGAATTGTAAAAGAAATAGACAAGACAAGGGTGGAAGTTCACTAATCGCCCAGTCCACTGCTCTCGTTAACCTTACAATTAAGCATACAATCTCAACAAATGGCCAATTAAATCTATATGTAGAATAGGCTTGAACTTTGGGAACTTTATTCACGTCCTTTACAAGCTGTTCCCTCCTATTTCATGCACCTATCTCTTCATTCTCCCTGAATGTTTCTAAAAGATACAGAAAATGCTGAACAGGCTCCCACATGCGGAATAACTTGTCGGCTATGTTAATTTGAAAGTTTCTTAAAAATGATTGAGGAAAATGTCACATTTAAACCATCTTGACTATTTCCACAGTAACATTTTGCAAGTTCACAATTTCAATTTAATTATCCGTGGGTCTGGAGGAATTTTGGATCACTTAAAGCAATCAGCGTGATTTCCCAATTTTTTTTTTATACACTCTTTTGCATTTCTGTTTTTTGGCATTTTGTTGCTTTTTAAGCCAAAAAAGAATATTAGGTTATGTTGACATGCAGCATACCTTGTTTTTTTCTTTGCATAAAAAATACAGGGTATGGTCCAAAAAAAAACACAACAAAAAAATGACATGCGTTTTGATGCATTTTTAGGCTATGTTTATATGCAGCTTTATTTTGCTGGGTTTTTTTATGCAAATTAAAACTGTTTTTTACAGTACCAGCAAAGCATTTTTTGCCTATAGAAAGCAATGAGAACGTGAAAAAACACTGCCAAAATCACATTTTTAACGCTTTTTTGTGCTTTTGGAGGATTTTTGATGAATAAAATGAACTTTATTAAATATGTACAGTAGACAAAGCAGACATGTAATCCACACCCAAAAATGCTGCCAAAAAATGCAACAAAGATGCAGTGAAAATGCAACAAAATATGCCATGGAAATGCTGTAAAACAGAGAGCAGGTCTTGGCTGCGGGAAAAAAAAACGCTGAATGTGAATATAGCGTTAATGTATTTTTTAAGCGTTTTGATGTATTATTTGATGCTGTGCCATTTATCTCAGTGGGGAAAAATACATTAAAAACACCCCAAAAAAAAGATAAAAAACGCACAGCAGATCCAAAAATGCAAGGAAAAAAAAAAGCACTGAATGAATGAGATTTTAGAAATCTCACTCATTTTGCCATTACTGTAGAACGCTGCTAATTATCTGAATGAAAAATGATTAAAAAAAGCATAAAAATTCCAACATGTTAAATGAGCCCTTAGTCTATAGAAGTACATGAAACACTCTACAAATGCAGTATTTTTATTACCTTTTTCTTTTTTCAAACTGTAGTGAATTTTTTTGATCTTTGACATTTTTACAAATGCAGAGCATGCTAGGTTTTTCCCTTTCATCTTTTGCATCTGATAAATTGCGAACGTAAAACAAATTTAATGTCTAAACCAATCACAATACAGATTTGTTTGAGAGTGGTTTGAGGAATAACAGCTAGGCTCTGATTGGTTACAACTTGTAAAATCTGCTTATACAGTTTTGATAAATGAGACTCATGCAGGATAAACTGACCTCTTGTTTGTACACAGAGCTTACAAGGATTCTGCTAGTCAGTTTTTAATCATGTGATGTCATAGACCTAATAGAAAAAAAGAATTAACTGGGTAGAAAGGCAAAATGAGCAATTGCAAGTACACAGTACTGTATGATATGATGACTGCAAAATATTAAGAGGGTAAACACTTTGATGGAAGGAGGAGGAGCGCTTCTTTAAGCCTACGATATGCTGAATCTCATGTTAGCTGATATTTTAATAGTCAGCATAAATATCTTATCTCAAAGTCATGTGAAATCTCAGTTCAGACAAGTTTTCCTTATAGATTTTCCTGTGGATCAGCTCAGCTGGGATACAATCTTGTAAGTGCTTATAACAGTAATTGTCTTATTCAGTACTCTACTGAGTGCAAAAGATGAGCCAACCTGCAAGTTTTTTTTGCACAGTGTGGTCTTTGGGAGTCTCAGAAATATAGTAGCTGAAGGGGCTCTCTCTGGGATTTTGTAAATAAATTGCATTTATTGCAAAATAGGATGCGTGCAAACCTTGTAATATAGTATTTTATTAAGCCCTAAGCACCAATCCCAAGATCTGCAACTACAGGGGCTAAAGTATTTATCTGCCGCGCATCCAGGGAAGATGAAGATTAGCTTGCATGGTCTGTTACATAACATTTCCTAACATAACCCTGGAGAGAACCTGTACTAATAGTTATCAAAGTGTGTTATGCTATATTACTGACACAGTTGAAAGTGGCTAAAACCATCTGTGATATGGGGACAGACTTATTGTCAGCTCACCACTCCCGTACGACTTCTCCCATTCTTAAAAGTCCCAAGACAAAGTGACAGCGTAGAGAAACAAAAGTCCAACATCAGGGTAGTTGTTGATAAATGTTCAACTTTATCCAAACCTATTAAAATCCATTAACCGAGCTTTAGTAATCCAACCAACGTGTTTCAGACAATACATTTGCCTTTAGCCATGCCGCCGTCTGGCATATTGAGTGAATTAGCCAGGACACACGTTCTTGATGCCCAGGCCTAGCAATGCTTGTTTGAACACCGCTGTTTTGTATAAGTTTTGAAGCATTTTTATGCATCTTAAATATATGAAAACAATACTGGGTCACACAATCTATATAAGGTTAAATCAGGTCAGGCATACATTGAAGAAAGGTTTTATTTTCAAAGGAGCAAATGCAAAACTTTAAAGCACCACTCCAGCATTTTATTTTTTTCAGCACTGGAGTGGTGCTACTAATCTAAGGTCCTTGACTTTAGTATTATACTTACCTGCTGCTATCTTGGCGGTGCTCCGGTCCTGCGGTCCAACTTCTGACTGACTGGGAGTCAGAAGAAACTGTCACAAGCGTTCAACGTAAGTCTATGAGAGCCAGAATGAGGCTATCATTGATTTACATTGATAGGTGACCTACGGCTCACTCCAACAAACACTGAAGCGATCTGGCAGGTCACAACCTGCTGGAGACCGACCAGAGCGGCGCTGATAGAAGGTGGAGACGGTGGAGGGCAAGTATAAGACTGGGGTCTGGGACCTTAGATTCGAGGTATCACTCCATCACGACAATAAGAAAAACGATGGAGTGGTGCGTTAATATAACACATGCATCCAATTATCATATGCCAATTGGATACATATATCTCATAGTCTATTCGCCTCCTTCCTATATGTAACCACTTAGATGCCGCATCAAGAATTGAATGGTTACACAGCCAGAATCAGAGTTGTCTGTTGCAGCAGTAGCCTGATTATATTTTGCATCTGAGCTCGCTCTATACATTTCCTACAAGATTTGCCATAAATATACTGCCAATATCCAGAAGGAGTTTTAAGACCAGTGACTCACAGATAACAATCTCTGACTGTAACTATTCCCCTTCCTTTCCTCTTCCATCCAAGCTAGGCCTAAAGGCACTGCCACACTTAGTGATCGCACTAGCGATCACGACAACGACTTAACCTGGCAAGATCGCTAGTGCGATCGCTATGTGATCGCTAGTTAGATTCCAAACACAACTCATCAGCGATCTGTGATTCCAAACACAACTCATCAGCGATCTGTATAACGACCTCTGTGGTCGTTGGGAAAACCTAGTCCCACCTGTGATGCTGGTGAAGTCGTTCATAAAGGGTGTTACACTCAGCGATTCAGGCTCACCAGCGGGACACCAGTGACCAAAAAACTGCTCAGAACGTTCATAAGCGATCAACGACATCTCAGCAGGGGCCACATCGCTGCTACATGTCACACACAGCGACGTCGCTAACGAGATCGCTACTGCGTCATAAATGGTGACGCAGTAGCGATCTCGTTAGCAATCTCGCTTAGTGTGGCATACCCTTAAGTCTCCTGGCCATAACAAAATATCTTTTGCTTCTCACTTCTCCAACTATCCTCAGCATCTACAATACTTTTCAAAAGTTTTAGACAGGTGCGGAAAAAATGCTACAAATAAGAATACTTCTAAAAATATATATGGTAATAGTTATTTTTCATCAATTAAGAAAATGCAAGATGAAAGAACAAGAGAAAAATCTAAATCAAATCGAAATTGGTGTGACCGTCCTTTGCCTTCAAAACAGAATCAAAGCATCAATTCTTCTAGGTACATTTTGCTCACATTTTTTGAAGGAACTCGGCAGGGAGGTTGTTTCAAACATCTTGGAGAACCTACCAAGATGTCAGAATCCTTCTATCTATTCATGTAGTCATAGATAGACTTGATAATGTTGTGATCAGCGCTCTGTGGGGACCAGATCATCACTTCCAGGACTATTCCAGACCCAAACATTAATCAAGTCCCATAAATAATACTTAATTCATTCTCTTAAAATATTCAGACTCTAAAACTAACACTAATATAATTATGACCCTAGACCCGACCCTTTCAAAAATTCAGTCCCCTGAGCAACGTATTACATTAATCTGGAACCCCAGACCAAACGCCTACATGTATTTATATGCCAGACCAAGAAATATTATCCAGATTGCACATCACATTCCTCCATATACTTAAACTTCTCTTTCTCAGGTTCTTTTCCACCTCAAAATGCCACTGTCTGCAGTCTCAGGATGTCATACATGCAGTTTTACACTACCTCCAAACACTGGATGGCATCAGGAGTTGCTCACAATTTTATAAAGCAACCTGGTAGTGAATGGAGTTAGTTATTATGGTACTGGTGGAGCATGACTGGCCTAATGGCCGGAGACACATGAGCAGAAACTGTAAGTGGTAGTTGGAATTCTTGTATATAGCAATAGAGATCATAGGAACAGTCTGGGTAAGATAGTTCTAGGAGCTGGAGACTGGAACTAGACTGAAGGCTAGACACAATACTCAAGCAATGAGTGAATGGTCCATGTGGCTTTGAGTAGACCCTAACAGGAAGCAAGATGGCTTCCACAGTTTCAACATCGGCCATCTTACTAAAGGGTGATTGCAGAACATAATAACAGCCTCCAGTGATTAGGAGTCGAATTGCAGCACAATTTAGCAAAGGGAATAAAAGCAACCACTATTGGTCAATCCGCAGAAGGGCAACAGAATTGTGACAATCATACATATTACCAGTAATTGTGGCCCTCTATGTCCAGCCTCGACTGAACACAATCATATTTATTTATCGGGGAATAAGTTGCAATACAAGACTCAGTCCATGGACAACAGTTGCACTCTTTTTAGGGGAAAAAGCTGATTTTTTATACTAATCTTGGCCAACCTCCTTATAAACTGTTATTTGGACAAAAAATTGCACCTGTAAAACTCCGTTAGACCTTATAGTGAATAATGATAACATTATTATGCTTCACATAAATAACCAACAGTATTATGTGGAGATATTAACTGTTTTGTGTATAATTTTTCTGGTTTCAAAATCTTACCACCAGGTATATATAGAAGTTGTGGAAGAATAGGTATGCAGCTATATTGGAGGCATACACAAGGAGAATATATAACTTACATGTCACTGATGCCCTGGTCAGAATCTAACTAGTAGCGGCTCAGCAGTAATTCTGTAATTCTAAGCACTGTGTCTCCGTGCAGTTAATTAGAAAAAGCAGCCTTAAGCTTTAAAGTGTAGTTCTGCTTCCTTTAATAGCCAGCTTTTATTACAGGGTAATTATTTTACACATGGAGGAAGCCTGCTATATGCTGAGCTTCACATATCAATTTACTATATAGCATGGTTTCAAACTATGGGGCACCCAGTAGAAACGTATGAGATGGCATTGATCCAACAAAAGCATAACTATTTTACAGTCATAATTTCTTCATTTCTCTTTGACTTAGGCCCCTTTCACACGTCTGTTTTTCATGTCCGTCTGCGGTCCGCTTTTTAAGAGCCGGAAATACGGACACGCACACTCATTGTACAGAGTGGGTCATTTATATGGATACACCTAAATAAAATGGGAATGGTTGGTGATATCAACTTCCTGTTTGTGGCACATTAGTATATGGGAGGGGGGAAACTTTTCAAGATGGGTGGTGACTATGGCGGCCATTTTGAAGTCAGACATTTTGGATCCAACTTTATTTTTTCCAATGGGATGAAGGTTTCTCTTATTGAGAATTTCACAAGAAAAACAATGGTGCACTTGGTTTTAATGTAGCTTTATTCTTTCATGAGTTATTTACAAGTTTATGACCACTTATAAAATGTGTTCAAAGTGCTGCCCATTGTGTTGGATTGTCAATGCAACCCTCTTCTCCCACTCTTGACACACTGATAACAACACCGCAGAAGAAATGCGACAACCAATACGACAACCAATCCACTTTCCAGGAAACTAAAGATGGCATGTTCCCTGAGTTTCTCCAGCAAGATGGTGCAGTGTAGTGGGACATGGAGTAGTGTGACATGATGTCCCAAGGACCACAGTAACCTTTTCTCTAAAAAAAAGTCCCAGTTGCTAACAGATAATCACCCTGGATTTAGCTCCCGGAGTCAGCAGTATTCATTTGCAGCAGTGGCTAAAGTATAGCCTTAAATGGCGCACATTCAAATGAAAGGCTGTGCATTTAAAGGGGACTTATCACATGAAAAACGCTATTAACCTGCAGAGATGGGATTAATCTGCAGGTTAATAGCTTTTGAAACCTGACCAGCGCCTGCACTTAGAGCTGCGATGCCAGGAGGAAAATAAATTTATTCCCCCCAGCAGAGTTTGGGTTTTAGTCGAGTTCAGTCACCGTTTTTTTTATATAGAACAATGGCTGGTAAATGCACCCCGGCCCTTTGCTGACTGGCAGGTCTAAGTTTATTTTGTACATGCCTAGTTGCCTACTACAAATAAAACAAATAAACAGTGATCAAAGCGTAGTATGTACTAAGAAAGAAGTACCAGGAAAATCTACAAGACCTCATACAGCTCCATCTGCGGAAATATAAAAAAAAGTTATGGATGTCAGAATATGGTTACAAATAAAAAACTTTTGTTGTTGTTTTCTTTTTTCAAACCAATTTAGTGCAAAAGTAGCAAGTTATGTTAAAAAAACCTATATAAATGAGATATTGCCATGATCATATCGATCAGTCCCTTAAAGTGATAGGGTTGCTTCCATTCACATTTAACTATCCAGTGATCCATTTAATCTAAGCAGTCTGCTAACTGGTGAAGGCCACATGAGGCCAAAATGTTTTGTTCTCTTTTTTTTGACTTCATTAAATTTATCAGCATTTTCAGAAGTTGAGTGCCAAGTTTCTTTCTATTTTGCTATATGGTGTGGGTACCTACTTGAGCATCCTTTCAAGTAGTGCATACGGTGTTTTTTGGATTCTATGATCTTGTCCCTGACATCCTTATAAAGCTCTTTGGTCTTGCCCATGTTGTAGAGGTTAGAGTCTGACTGATAAATTGAGTCTGTGGACAGGAGTCTTTTATAAAGGTGACTATGTAAGACAGCTGTCTTTAATGCAGGTAACGAGTTGATTAGGAGCATCTAACTGGTCTGTAGGAGCCAAAACTCTTAATGGCTGGTAAGAGATGAAATACTTATTTCTCTCTGCAAAATGCAAATAAATTTATATAATTTATACAATGTGATTTTCTGGATTTTATTTTTGATATTCTATCTCTCAGTGTTAAAATTAACCTACCCTTAAAATTATAGACTGTTCATGTTTTTGTCAGTAGGCACACTTACAAAATCAGCAAGGGATAAAATACGTATTTTCTCCACTGTATACAAGTAGACAAATATATATATATATATATACAGAGAGAGAGAGATGTCAGTGGCATCTACTATATAATCGTCTAATTCTGTTTGTCTGTAACGGAAATCCCGCGTCGCTGATTGGTCACGCCCGGCCGGATGCGACCAATCAGCGACAGGCGCAGTCCAGCCGCGAATTGGTGCAGGTTTTGAACCACGCATGCCACCGCTATCGTCGGGAGATCAGCGGCGCTAGCGGGTCATCTCCTGCCGCATGGAGGTCAGCGGCGACACAGCCGGTCATCTCTCGGCTGCTCGCAGCGGAAGTACCCCGACCGGCGGCCTCCACGTAAACCCCAGCAGCAGCCTCCACGTACAACCCACCAGCAGCAGCCTCTATATACCCCAGCAGCAGCCTCCACATATACCCCACTAGAATACCCGATGCATTAGAATCGGGCCACCATCTTGTGTATATATATTTATATATGCATATATATATTAGATAGATAGAAGAAAATCCAGCAATTCATATTGTACTTACTGTACATGTATTTAATTATTAAAAGATTATTTTTCAGAAAAAATGGCGTGGGCTTCCGCACAATTTTTGTAACCAGCAGAGGGAAAGCCGACAGCTAGGAGCCAATGTTTATAGCCTGGGAAGGGGGTAATACCCATGGAGCTTTCCAGGCTATTAATATCAGCTCACAACTGTATACTTAGCCTTTACTGGCTATTAAAATGGGGGACCCTAAAAAATGACGTAGGGTCCCCCTATAATTAATAACCAGCAAAAGATATGCAGACAGCTGTGGACTGATATTAAAAGTGTAAGGGAAGGGGCCATGGATACTGCACCCCTGGCTAAAAACATCTGCTCTCAGCTGCTCCAGAAAAGGCGCATCTCTAAGATGTGCCAATTCTGGCACTTAGCCTTGCTCTTCCCACTTGCCCTGTAGTGGTGTGATAGTTGGGGGGGTTGATGTCACCTTTGTATTGTCAGGTGACATCAAACCCCGAGGTTAGTAATAGAGACGCACCAATAAGACGCCCCATTACAAACCCCATAGTCACATTGTATAAAAACACAGACACCCAGAAAAAAGTCATTTAATTGAAAGAAAGACACAGACTCCTGTAATAATCTTAATTAAACCATATTTACAACCTCGCCCATTCCCCGATGTCCTCATCATCTCCAAAAGAGGTAAAAAAACAACAATATTCCTCACCTTTCACAGAGATGCTTTTAATCCATTTGTCCCACGGCGGGTCTAGCTTTGCTACATCTAGATGGCAAACTCAGTGTCTGCCTGTGAACTGCTATTCCCTGTCTGAGAGCACCACGAGCATGAGAAAGTTCTCCTGCTCGCGGTGCCGTCTGACAGGTTCCTTCGAGTTCACGGCTAATGAACTCAGTTCACCTATGTGATGTTGGTGCTCATGCGGTCGGAAACAAACAAATAAAAGGATTAAGATGAATCACACAAACCAAATATACACAGAAATCTCCTGAATACAATTCCAATTACTTGCTACAAATTCTGAACACTCCCAACAACTCCAAACCAGGAAGTGGTAAAACTATTATTGGCAAGGAACAGGGTTCTTATACCTGCTGGGTGTAAGGAACTCAGAACAGCTGATACAACCCAAGACAGAGAACTCCAGAAGCCCAGCAGCAGTTTAACCCTTGAAGCACCAGAGCAAAGAAAACTAGAACTGCTAATAGGATGGTGAAGCTGTTCTAACTACCGCATGTGTATGTGTCACCAGACGCTGTGATCATTTGACTGTACTCTGTCACGGTAGTCACAAGAGATGCCATGGTACTTGCAGTTTGCTGGTTTTCTGGGTTATCGATGAATGTTACCTTTGCAACACTTTATTGGGATCAGTGCCACACCTCTTTGTACTTGGTGCTGAATCACTGATATGTAAAATGACAACATTAATTCAAAGATATGCCACAAGGAGGAACAAAAGATCCATCCCCTGCCAATGTGGAGGGAACATAATAAATTATTGCTATAATTATGTTTTTTGATCATAACCAATGCAGATTTTTGTAGAATCCAAACATTGATTTTTTTATACCAAGTTAGTGCTATATGTAGTTTGACTTTTAACTTTTTTCCATCATTTGAAGACAACCACCTTGAATATACCGTATATACTCGTGTATAAGCCGAGATTTTCAGCCCATTTTTTAGGGCTGAAAGTCCCCCTCTCAGCTTATACGCGAGTCATATACGGGGTCGGCGGGGAGAGGGTGTGGGGGTGTTGGATCATACTCACCCCTCCGCCGGTGTGTCTCTGCAGCCCCCCTGCTTCTCCCACGATCTCCGTCTCCTTCCTGCAGCGGACACATGGTACCACTCATTAAAGTCATGAATATGCACATATTCATGACTTTAATGAGCGATACCACGTGACCACTGTAGGAAGGAAGAGCTGCAGAGACCGCCGGGAGAAGAGGAGAGGCTGCAGAGACGCGCCGGTGGAGGGGTGAGTATAGCGATATTTACCTGTCCCCGGACCACCCCTGCGCTGCTCCCTCGTCTGAGGCTGTGAATGTTCAGGCAGAGGGCGCGATGACGTCGTTAGTGCGCGCCGCGCCCCCTGCCTGATCATTCACTGCCGAGGACCCGGAAGGGGGAGCAGCGCAGCGGTGGACCGGTCCGGTGACAGGTAAATATCTCAGGTGCCGGGGCCCTGAGCGAGCGGTGACACCGTCACCTGTCCCCCATAGCGCGCCGGTGTCACCGCCTGCTCAGGACACCGGCACCTGGCCCCCAGCGACGAGAGGTGAGTATGTCTTTTTTTGCAGCGCAGTAGCATAAGGGACCTATACTATGGGGCATAATCTGTGGAGCATATGGGGGCATAATCTGTGGAGCATATGGGGCATAATCTGTGCAGCACATGGGGGCATAATCTGTGGAGCATATGGGGGCATAATCTGTGCAGCATATGGGGGCATAATTTGTGCAGCATATTGGGGCATGATCTGTGGAGCATATGGGGGCATAATCTGTGCAGCATATGGGGCATAATCTGTGGAGCATATGGGGGGCATAATCTGTGGAGCATATGGGGGCATAATCTGTGGAGCATATTGGGCATAATCTGTGCAGCATATGGGGCATAATCTGTGCAGCATATAGGGGCATAATCTGTGGGGGCATAATCTGTGCAGCATATGGGGGCATAATTTGTGCAGCATATGGGGCATAATCTGTGGAGCATATGGGGGCATAATCTGTGCAGCATATGGGGGCATAATCTGTGGAGCATATATGGGCATAATCTGTGGAGCATCAAATGGGGGCATAATCTATGGAGCATATGGGGGCATAATCATTTTTCACCCTAGGCTTATATGCGAGTCAATAACTATTCCCAGTTTTTTGTGGCAAAATTAGGGGGGTCGGCTTATACACGGGTCGGCTTATACGTGAGTATATACGGTACTTCATTTTTGCAGCAATCTAGCTAAATTAGATGCAACATATAAGCACATTAACCTCTTGCCCTTTACAGCGAGAAACACTGTAATCTCATCCACTAGAATGAGACATTGTTAGAGAAGAAACAATGGAATGGGTGAACAGAGAAGTTCAAGGACAGGCAGTTCCAGTGCATTTGCCTTAAGGGTATGCCACACTAAACAACATCGCTAACGGGATCGCTAAAAAACGTCACTATTTAGCGATCCCGTTAGCGATGTTGTTGTGTGCGGCATCTGTCAGCGACGAGCTCCCTGCTGAGATCCTGCTGTGATCTCGCTCGTCGCTGGAATCGTTCCGGACCCTATTTTCTCGTCGGCGCTCCCGCTGGGTAAGTATTATCGCTGAGTGTGGCACCTTTTCTTAGCGATTTAGCGGTACTTTTGTACCGCTAAAGTCGTTAAGGAGATCGCTAACCGCGATAGCGTCCTTAACGATATCGCTAAGTTAAGCAATCCCGCTAGCGATCGCATTAGTATGCGTCGTTATCGTTATCGCTAGCGGGATTGTTTAGTGTGGCAGTACCTTTACTTGATACATGTTCACTTGTTCAATCATTTCCTTTGTGTGAGCTTTCACTTGCGGAACTCTTAATTGCTACCACATGTCCTATTGTTTTAAAGGAAACATATTACTTTCCTATGGACAGAAATGTTTTGTTTGGTATTTGACACCAATCAAGACTTTACTTTTCAAGCACTGCTATTGTAGAAATGGCAGGAGACAAGCGTACTTGAGTTATTATCTATTGTATGGATGAAGGTACAGAGCAGTGACATGGATGGAGTGTAACAAATTTATGCTACTGAGATTAGACAAAAAAAATCACTATTTTTGATACTGACTATTTATTTTTTATGGAATTTGGTTTTGCTTTTATAACTGTTGATTGAATCTAATAGCTAAAAAAGGTAAATCATGCTTAGGTTTTACACATTACTTAGAAGATTGTTGAAGTGTGGATCTCAATTTTACAAAAGTTACGGTTATGAGAAAAAGTAAATAAACCCTATGGAATTACCAGGATCTATGCATCGTCTAATAAAATGCGGTCATGTCAGGGTACATTCCCACAGTGAGCTTTTGTTGCGTTTATGATGTTGCAGAATTTCTGCACCATTTCTACACCTGTTATTTAAACTAGGTAACTTGCGTTTTTATCACGTGTTGTGTGCAGTATTTTAACATTAATTTTTATCGCATTTCTGACCCTGTTGTTTTGTTTCTTGTTGGTATGTCATGCTTTAAATAAAGCTGCTTTGTTTTTGATACTTCCTGGTATTTGGCTTTGACAAACTTCATTGATATAATTAGGTGAAGAATACATGCGTTCTTGAAGTGTTTCCGCCTTAAAAACACAATAAAAATGCATGCGCGTTTTTTATCTGAGGATTTTCTGCATCTAATACAAGTCTATGGGGAAATTGTCTTGTTGCAGATTACGCTCAGTTTATGCTGCGTTAAAAGAAGCTCCGTGGGCATGAGATTTCTACAAATTACATCCACTTTAACTGTAAAATGCTGTGTTTTTGACCCAGCAAAAATACACAGCATTAAAACCTCATCAAAGCTCATTGTGGGAATGTAGCCTAAGACACAAATATACAATACTACAATCTGAACAAATTTATAGAGTACAGTTTTCTGCAATTCGCAGAATCTTTATTAGTTGTTTTACTATTGCCTTGGGTTATTTCTCACCTCTTTCAGAAATGCCTGTTGTCCTCTTTCAGTGAGGAACACTGTATATGAGCTGTACCAGAGCTGTATCTGTCCCAAAGCTTACATACTCCCATCATCTGTGCCTGCCTACTCCATATACAAACCACCATCCTGAGACTCTTATACAGTCTCAAGATGGATAAATAACTGCCTACAACTTCTCCTTCCTAATAAAGATGAACAGATTGCTTTGTGCAATCTTAGTCTATGATCTAGGACAGTTCTGTCTGGCTATGGACAGGAGCTATGAGAATTTTCTGATCTTCCACCTGATCCATAAGCCTGAAGGAAGGACCACTAGCACAGCCTAATGGTGAGGTGCCGCCGGTAGGTTACCAAACCGTGAACTATGAGAAGAAAACCGAGCGCACTCTAAAGTGCAAACAAGGTGTATTTATTTGTGCAATACATACAATAGCCACAAACGTTTCGGTCTATATAAAACCTTCATCAGTGTGCTAGAGTAGTAATAAAGATGCTGGAGCAGCAGTGTGAATCCACACAATGAGGAGACCGTATATAGGATATGCAGTGATTGGGATTAATCACAAGATAGAGTAAGAGGCCAGCTGTATTATCACATATCCGTATGCAGGATATGCAGTGATTGGGACTATCCCAAAGTAAAGTAGGAGACCAGTGGTGACACAGGCGTCTTGGCCAGTCTGTCCACATAACAACCAGCCCATTACAGAAATTAACCTAAACCTCACAGCACGTAGCATGCTGGAGGAAAATACTCTGGGCTTTACATTACCGACACCATTAAGCATAGTGACTAGTGATGAGCGAGTATACTCATTGTTCGGGTTTCCCTGAGCATGCTTGGGTGGTCTCCGAGTATTTACAAGTGCTCGGAGATTTAGTTTCTGTTGCTGTAGCTGCATGATTTGCGGCTATTTGACACCCTGAATACATGTGGGAATTCCCTAACAAACAGGCAATTCCCACATGAATTCAGGCTGTCAAGTAGCCACAAATCATACAACTGCGGCAACAGAAACTAAATCTCCGAGCACTTCCAAATTCTTGGAGACCACATACTCGCTCATTACTAATAGTGACACATATCTACCCTCCAGCACCCTACCAGTGACTTTGTCACGATATACAGTACAGACCAAAAGTTTGGACCCACCTTCTCATTCAAAGATTTTTCTGTATTTTCATGACTATGAAAATTATACATTCACACTGAAGGCATCAAAACTATGAATTAACACATGTGGAATTATATACTTAACAAAAAAGTGTGAAACAACTGAAATTATGTCTTATATTCTAGGTTCTTCAAAGTAGCCACCTTTTGCTTTGATTACTGCTTTGCACACTCTTGGCATTCTCTTGATGAGCTTCAAGAGGTAGTCACCGGGAATTGTTTTCACTTCACAGGTGTGCCCTGTCAGGTTTAATAAGTGGGATTTCTGGCCTTATAAATGGGGTTGGGAACATCAGTTGTGTTGTGCAGAAGTCTGGTGGATACACAGCTGATAGTCCTACTGAATAGACTGTTAGAATTTGTATTATGGCACTTTTGGTCTGTACTGTATATATACACTTCTCAAAAAAATAAAGGGAACACTCAAATAACACATCCTAGATCTGAATGAATTAAATATTCTCATTGAATACTTTGTTCTGTACAAAGTTGAATGTGCTGATAACAAAATCACACAAAAATCATCAATGGAAATCAAATGTATTAACCAATGGAGGCCTGGATTTGGAGTCACCCACAAAATTAAAGCGGAATGTAATGTCCTTAAAACAAGTCAAAATGATGCTCAGTATTGTGTGTGACCTCCACGTGCCTGTATGACCTCCCTGTGCCTGTATGACCTCCCTACTACGCCCGGGCATGCTCCTGATGAGGTGGCGGCAAATTCCAAGCATCCTGCATGGTGTTGGGCTGTGAGCACAACCCCCATCTGTGAACGTCGGGCACTCAGACCATCATCATGGAGTCAGTTTCTAACCGTTTGTGCAGACACATGCACATTTGTGGTCTGCTGGAGGTCATTTTGCAGGGCTCTGGCAGTGCTCCTCCTGTTCCTCCTTGCACAAAGGCAGAGGTATCGGTCCTGCTGCTAGGTTGTTGCCCTCCTACGGCCCCCTCCATGTCTCCTGGTATACTGGCCTGTCTCCTGGTAGCGCCTCCAGCCTCTGGACACTATGCTGACAGACACAGCAAACTTTCTTGCCATAGGTCGCATTGATGTGCCATTCTGGATAAGCTGCACTACCTGAGCCACTTGTGTGGGTTGTAGAGTCCGTCTCATGATACCATGAGTGTGAAAGCACAACCAACATTCAAAAGTGACCAAAACACTCCTTTATTGAGTGTGTCTTGATAATTGCCAATAATTTCCATCTGTTGTCTATTCCATTTGCACAACAGCATGTGAAATTGATTGTCAATCAGTGTTGCTTCTTAAGTGGACAGTTTGATTTCACAGAAGTTTGATTTACTTGGAGTTATATTCTGTTGCTTAAGTGTTATCCCTTTATTTTTTTTGAGCAGTATATATATATATATAATATATATAAGCAGATTTGTTCAATTCAGGTGGAAAATTCAATTTACATTAAATAAAATGATGCAAATTGTATCAGCCAGGAATGGGTTAATAAAAATCTTGTACTCACCTCCACTCGGCCCTCTTCATACTTTAACAACTGCCATTAGTTCCTCTATGTTCTATCTTCTTTCCAGCCAGTTATTCCTTTCATTATGTCTCATGTTGTCACATGGGGCGCAATGCTCACCATTGACTTGAGCTGCACAAATTACTGCAATGTGAAACACTTTGTATGTCATTGTACTCTAATCAGATGACATGTCATTGGTAATTCTCTACATTTAAATATTTATTCCGCATTTATACTGTAGAGTATGTGAGATGATGGGTAATTATAGTCTTGTTTGTAAACTAACCTCTCTTATTATGTACAGCACCATCTATTTTTACTTTGCATCCTTTCTTGTTATGTACCGTATAACTCCTTTTTACATACAGTGTCCTCCCTTAATATGTGTAATGCAGTCCCTTATTATAAGGTTTTCCATGTGTAGCACCATGTCCTATTATACACAGTGTTCACCATTATGTATTACATCATCTCCTATTACATTATGCAGAGTGCCTTCCCTTATTACATAATGTTCCTCCTGTTTATGAATAGCATTTTCCCCTTATTATGTAGAGTAACTGTGTGTGGCTTGTATTTGTGTAGGGTGTAGTATCTATAGTATCTAAACATTTTAGGGTCTGATAAATGGGGTCACATATACTGTTTGTGAGTCAAATGCTGTATGTTTGGCAATGCATAAGTAAAACAAAAGTTTTTGTGGCCATTCTGTGACTCCCATATGTGCACTAGAGAACCTGTGTGTTTGTCACATGTTTTGTCAAATGACACCCCTGACCACTTGACCCAAATCCTGTAACTGGAGGCCACAGTTTTCGAACATCATGGGACTCATATTACCCTGACTTTGACCGTGTGGATACAGCAACGTCATTACTGGCACCAAGTCATCCTATACTAATCAAAATGCAGTGAAGGCATGGTTCTGAGATTTTAGAGTGCTACTCAATGGAAATTTCAGGTCACATTCAACCCTTAACAGCCAGGTATTTTTGGTTTTGATTTTTATTTTTGGCTCCTCTTCTTCCCAGAGCCATAATGTTTTTATTTTTTGGTCAAAATTACTATATGAGGGCTTGTTTTTTGCGGGACGAGTTGTATTTTTGAACAACACCATTGGTTTTAATATATCACTTACTGGAAAACAGGAAAAAAATTCCAAATGCGGTGAAATTGCAAAAAAAGTGCAATCCCACAGTTGTTTTTTTTGTTTTGTTTCTTACCATGTTCACTAAATGTTAAAACTGACCTGCCATTATGATTTTCCAGGGCATTACGACTTCATAGACACCAAACATGTCTAGGCTTTTTTTATTTAAGAGGGGAAAAAAATTGCAAAGTTTGTAAAAAAACAAAAATTGAGACATTTTTCGATACCCGTAGCGTCTCCAGTTTTCGTGATCTTGGGTTCGATAAGGGCTTATTTTTTGTGTGCCGAGCTCACATTTTTAATGATACCATTTTAGTGCAGATACAATCTTTTGATTGCCCGTTATTGCATTTTAATGCAATGTTGCGATGAACACAAAAACGTAATTCTGGCATTTGGACTTTTTTTCACGTTACGCCATATAGCGATCAGGTTAATTCTTTTTTTATATTGATAGATCGGGCGATTCCAAATATGTGTATGTTTGATTTTTTTATTGTTTTGTTATGAATGGGGCGAAAAGGGGGTTATTTGAACTTTTATATATATTTTTTAAAACATTCTTTTTTACTTTTGGCATGCTTCAATAGTCTCCATGGGAGACTAGGAGCTGCCATAGCCTGATCTGCTCTGCTACATACAGGCGATGATCAGATCGCCTGTATATAGCAGAATTGCTCACTTGCTGATAGCAATCCGGCAGTGACAACCATAGAGGTCTGCTGGAGACCTCTGGTTGTCATGCCGACCCACCGATGGGCGGGATTCCCGGCGCGCTTGCTGGAAGCACATGTTAAATGCCGCTGTCAGAGTTTGACAGCCGCATTTAACAGGTTAACAGCTGCGGGTGGATCACGATTCCACCTGCAGCTATTAGAGGCACATGTCATCTGTTCAAAACAGCTGACATGTGCGGGGAAAGATGTGGGCTCAGCGCTGGAGCCTACATCAAAGGGAGGCAGTCTGACATCGGTGTATTATTATGCCCGATATCGGAAAAGGGTTAATACTGAAGATGAAGGACAGCTTTAACCTCTTAATGACCTGAGGTATTTTTGTTTTTGCATTTTCGTTTTTTGCTCCCCTTCTTCCCAGAGCCATAACTTTTTTATTTTTTGGTCAAAATGGCCATGTGAGAGCTTGTTTTTTGCATGACAAATTGTATTTTTGAACAACATGATTAGTTTTAACACATCATGTACGGGAAAACAGGAAAAAAAATTCCAAGTGTGGTGTAATTGCAAAAAAAATGCAATTCCACACTTGTTTTTTTTTGTTTGTTTTTTTACCATGTTCACTAAATGCTAAAATTGACCTGCCAATATGATTCTCCAGGTCATTTCAAGTTCATAGACACGAAACATGTCTCGGTTCATTTTATTTAAGTGGTGGGAAAAAAATCCAAACTTTGGGAAAAAGAAAAATTGAGCAATTTTCCGAGACCTGTATGGTCTCCATTTTTCGTGATCTTGGGTTGTGTGAGGGCTTATTTTTTTGCGCACCGAGTTGATGTTTTTACTGATACCATTATGGTGTAGATGCGCTCTTTTGATCGCCCGTTATTGCATTTTATTGCAATCTACCGCAATAAAAAAAATGTAATTCTTTTGCTTTTAATTTTTTTCTCGTTACCCCGCTTACACATCAAGTTATTTCTTTTTTTATTTTGATAGATTGGGTGATTTTGAATGTGACGATACCAAATATGTGTATATTTGATTTTTTATATTGTTTTGTTTTGAATTTTTAATTTTTTTTTAATTTTTGCATGCTTTAATAGTCTCCATGGGAAACTAGAAGCTGCAGTTGTCCGATCGGCTCTGCTACATACAGGCGATGTATCACCTGTATGTAGCAAAAATGCTCACTTGATATGAACGCTGACCACCGAGCGGCGCTCATAGCAATCCAGCTATGACAACCATAGAGATGTGATGGAGACTTCTGGTTATCATGCCAACCCATTGGTTACCCGCAATCACATGACGGGGTCATCGATGGGCGGGATTTCCGGCATGCTTACCGAAAGCACTAGTTAAATGCCGCTGTCAGAGATTGACAGCATCATTTAACAGATTAACAGCTGACATGTGCCAGAAAAGAGGTGGGGTCAGCGACGGAGCCTACATCAAAGGGAGGGATTCCGACGTGGGCGTACTATTACGCCCAACGTCAGAAAGGGGTAAATTTGCTTGAATGTGATATGATGATGCATAAATAGGTGAGGCAAGAAATCCATTTTATATTACAACTCGCTATGTTAGGCTGGAGTCACACACAACGTCTAAAAAATCGGACCGTTTTAGTCGGTCGATTATCGGACCAAAATGTAAAGAATAGACATCCGTCTGGCATCCGATTTTCCTGGAAAGATGCGATTTAGTCGCATCTGACCATAGTTGTAACATCCGATTTACATCCGACTTGCGAGAATCTCTCGCAGGCTTGCAAAACGGACATATATTGATCCAAAAGAATAGTACTTAAATCACAAAAGAAAGAATAGATATATACACATAGAACACATATATATATATATATATATATATATACACATGTCATTGTGACATGTATATATATATATATATATATATATTTATAGTTCATAGACTTCTACATACTGTAATAGCCGCTAATTCAATTACCGGCTTTTGTGAAAGTACAGACCCGACATGAAATGATACATTGTTTACACACAGTTAACCATGTCATTTCATGTATTTTTATATATGGTTTAAACTTACAATTTCAGCTGAGCAGGCAGCATTACTTGCGCTGCTTGGCTGAAAGCTAGTTAACACTTTGTGAAGGATTACAGCGTGGGACGTGACAGATCGCCGGATAGGTAAGAATAATGTTGTTTTATTATTTTTTCTTTATTATAGGAGATCAAGGGCTTAAGAGTTAAATAAAAGATGGTCAAAAAAATGTGTTTTTATTTCATTAAAATTATTTATTCTTAAAGTGTGTATGTTTTTTTTATTTACTTCAATAGGATTAATAATTGATAGTTGTCTAATTGACAGCTCTCAATTATTAACCTGGCTTAAAGTGACCTTTCAATTGCAAGGTGGCTTTAACCCCTTATTAACTGTAACGAATGGAAGCGGAGGCAGAGATGGTGAAGTTCACATTCGTTTTTATTTTTTAATGTGGAACCTCGAGACCGTGGTCCGGGGGGCTCCGAAGGGGGCGTGACTAGTGAGCCCCGGGTACCCGTAGTAAGGCCCCTCGAACAGGACCAGAATGGAATACCCGGAGGACACAGGTGCTACCTCCAGTTAGACCCCGGACACGTGGCAGCTGTCCCAGAGGGACCAAAAGGATAACAGGTATATACAGAGTCCGTGGAGGGTTCTTGATGGAGAAGCGTAAGGTCCTGGTCCAGAATGGATGGTGGCAGGCTGGCTTCAGTGACCTTGTCACAGTCCACGGGTACGGATGGCTGATGGCGGAACGGGATGACACTTGCGCCAGTAAAAGCCGAGATTGTCCAGGTTAGCCAGATACGGGTTAGCAATGATCTGAGGAGACAAACAGTATAAGCAAAGCACAGAGACTGCAGACGCAGCGCAGACAGATCAGGAACAGAACCGGATGTAGCAATGATAGAACACGATGCTCCGGCACTCCCCTTATGGTGGAGTGACCAGATATAGTACTGAGTGCGCTGCCATTGGTTAATTAGCTATTTCAAAAAATGCACGCTGCCCCTTTAAGAGAGATGGTGGGCGCGGCCTCGCGTCCTAAGCAGACTATCTGGAGGCCTGCTAGCAGCGTGCCAGGAAGTGGAGGAGGACACAGGACGCCGAGGAGCAGATGGGACAGGAGACCCCAGCCTGCGCGCAGACTGCTGCAGAGGGACAGCCAGAGGAACAGGTGAGTGACCAGGACGGAGTGCAGAGCCAGCGCGGGGACCGAGTGTAACATTAACCCATTCGCCACCCCTACAGGGCAATGGGAATAGACGGGCAAAGTGCCAGAAAGGGCGAATCTAATTAGAGATTTGCCTTTTCTGGAGTGTCTGGGGGCAGATGTTAGTAGCCAGGGGGGGGCACAAAAAAAATGTACCCTCCCTAGGCTATTATTATCTGCCCCCACTCGCTGGCTTTGTCTGTCTGATGGAGAAAATACAGCGAGAGCCCACGCATTTTTTTTCAACGAATTTATACCTTTAATTAACCCCTACATGTCTGCAATTTTGCACACATATACTCATGTAATTGTAAGTTTAAACCATATATAAAAATACATGAAATGACATTTGGGTTTAAATGTATTAAAGCATGTGTCATTTCATGTCGGCTTCTGTGATTTACAAAGCCGGGAAATTAAATTTAAAGGGATTTCAGTATGTAGAATGGATGAAATATAAAATATGTATATTTTAGTCACAATGAATGTAAATATATAATATATATATATAATATGTATTCTATGTGGTAATGTATTGATTCCTTCTTTATTAAAGTGTCAGTGTGATTTTACATTAACCCGGGTGTAATTGCCGGCTTTTCTAAAGGACCCGGTGCGATTAATCGAAATCACACGTGGGGTCCTTTTAATCAGTTTTTTCATCGCACCCATAGACTTGCATTGGGATAGTGACCCACAACGGTGACAAAAGGCCACAAAAATCTGTGCTGGGGGTGCTCCCCTAGATTTAAATAGGTCCGACTCATTTCGAATTTCATCGCATTGGTCGTCCGTTTTGCGCTATGTGACCTCAGCCTTTGTTGAACTGATCTGCTGCATTTTTTTTTCTCTATTTCCCCCCTTTATTAAAATTTGGGAAAAAAAAAATGAAAAAAAGATATACATTAAAAAAAAAAAACCCGATACAGTTCAGAAAAAATCAAAGGCATAAAAGAAATAAAAGCAATATAAAATTTTTTTTGTTTAAAAAGAATTTAATGTTTTTTTATAAGGATTTACTGTGCGTAGGGGCGAAACCCCCTTGATTTATTTTCTGTATTGATAAAAATGAAAGTTGGAAAACTAAATTTAGAAACAGTATATTTGCCCGCTATAATTTTCCCTATCATTTCTACAGGGAAAACAGTTTGATAGTATCTGTAAGATTGGTGCATTTCGTACATTGAATCCAATTTAAATTTATTATATGATCAAACTAAAAAAAAAAATTAGTGCATGAATAATTACTTTGTCAGTTTAAAAAATCGGTTATTGGGATTAAGTACAGCAGAGTGGAGGCATTTAAGATTTAGTCATGGGGCGTGAGTGTATAGAAATGGGGGGTGAAAACAAAAGAATGTTTTTTTACCAGTATTAAAACTAGCTAGAAAGGGGGCTTGTGTGCCTAAACTGACGTGGGCATGAAATGAGGCAGCGTACACCATTAAAAAGGGTTTTAAAGTTTCAGCGTGTTTATATTAGTTCTGGGGGTTTTGGTATCGCCACCCCCTACTTCACAATTTTTCTATTCCCTAATCATCTTTTAATTTGATCGAAAGCTTAAATATTTTCACAAAGTGCACTAATACTGGTTCTGGGTTCAAATTCCCAACAAGGACAACATGTGCAAGGATTTTGTATTTTTCCCCGTGTCGTGAAAGTGCCCCAGCCGGAAATTTTTTGTGCACAGCTGCGGAAAAATACCCTGCGGATCTTTTTTAGATTGCAGGGTTTTTGCACCCCCTTGACTTTCCATTGAGTCAGTCAAATTGCAGAAAACAACAGGTTTTTAAAAGATTGCGGTTTTGCTG
>JARQOD010000002.1:583028155-583141299 GCA_033576555.1 Oophaga sylvatica
GTTTTAAGGAAACATTTATTTCCTTGGACGAAATTTTTGTTTGGGGGATTTAAACCCCAATAAAGACTTTTTTTTAAAAAGCACGTATTTAAAAAGGCGGGACAACGTCTTGATTATTATTTTTTGGGGATGGATAAGGTACAAGCATACATGGATGGGGTGTAAAAATTTTTGCTACTGAATTAAAAAAAAAAATCACTTTTTTAACTGCTTTTTTTTTTTAGGTTTTTGGTTTTTTTTTTTAAAACGTTGTTTTGTCAAAACTAAAAAAGGAAAACCCCTGTTTGGGGGTTTTAAAATACTTAAAAAATTTGAAGTTGGACCAAAATTTTTACAAAAGTTACGGTTATGAAAAAAGAAAAAAAACCCAAAAATTTTAACCGGATCTATGCATCCCCAAATAAAATGCGGTCATGTCAGGGTAAATTCCACAGTGGCTTTTGTTGGTTTATGAGTTGGAATTTCTGAAACCATTTCTAACCGTTTTTTAAAACGGGTAACCGTTTTATACTGTTGTGTGCAGTATTTTAACTTAAATTTTTTTATGCTTTTCCTGCCCTGTTGTTTTTTTTTCTTGTTGGTTTTCAGCTTTAAAAAACTGTTTGTTTTGAATTTCCGGGTTTTTTGGTTTTTGCCAAATTTTTTTTATAAATTAGGTAAAGAAAACATGCGTTCTTAAAGGGGGTTTCCCCTTCCCTTAAAAACACAAAAAAAATGCAGGGTTTTTTTTACGGGGGATTTTCTGCATTAAAAAAGTCGGGAAATTGTTGTTGGATTACCTCATTTAAAAAGCTGCTTTAAAAGAAGCCCGGGGGGCAGGGGTTTTTCAAAAATTAACCCTTTTAACTGAAAATTTTTGGGTTTTTTGCCCAGAAAAAATAACAAAAATTAAAACCACAAAAGCTATTGTGGGAAGTACCTAAGACACAAAAATAAATTATACAATCTAACAAATTTTTAAAGTAAGTTTCTGCAATTCCAAATCTTATTATTTTTTTTACTATTGCCTTGGTTATTTCTCACCTCTTTCAAAACCCCTGTTCCCCTCTTTCGTGAGGAACACTGATATGGCGTACCAGAGCTTATCTGCCCAAAGCTTACATACTCCATATCTGCTGCCACCCATATACAAACCACCATCCTGAATCTTATACGTCTCAAGATGGATGAATAACTCCTACAACTTCTTTTCCCCCAATAAAGATGAACAATTGCTTTGTAAAATTTTTAGTCATGATCTAGGACAGTTCGGTTGGCTGGGGACGGGGGCATAGAATTTTCTGATTTCCCCCCTTTCCCAATAAGCCTAAGGGGAAGGCCACTAGCACAGCCTAATGGGGGGGTGCCGCCGGTAGGTTACCAAACCTGAACTAGAGAAAAAACCGGGCGCACTAAAATGCAAAAAGGGGTGTATTTATTTGTGAAAAAATTTATTTTTCCCAAATTTTTCGGTCTATAAAAAACCTTCATCAGTGTCAAAAGGAGAATTAAAAATGTGGAGCAGAGTGTGAATCCCACAATAGGAGACCGATATAGGATATGCATTTGGGATTAATCACAAGAAAAGGAAAGGGCCCACTGTATTATCACATACCGTATGCGGATATGCAGTGATTGGGACTACCCAAAGTAAAGTAGGAGCCCCTTTACACAGGCGTCTTGGCCAGTCGTCCACTAAAACCACCCTTTTTTGAAATTAACCTAAACCTACAGGTTTTCATTTGGGGGAAAAACTCTGGGGTTTTTAAAATTTCCGACACCATTAAAAATAGTGACTAGTGGGAAATTTAAAACCTTGTTCGGGGTTTTCCCCGACAGCTTGGGGGTCTCCGAGTATTTCAATGCCCGGGGGTTTATTTCTGTTTTTGTAGCTGCATGATTTGCGGCTATTTGACACCCCCAATACATGTGGGGTTTTTCCCAACAAAAAGGGGAAATTTCCCCAAAAAAGGCTGTCAAGTAGCCCAAAAAATACAACTGCGGAACAAAACTAAAAACCCCGGACTTCCAAAAATTTTGGAGACCACATACTCGCTCTTACTAATGTGAAACCCCATCTACCCCCAGCACCCTACCCCGGGCTTTTCACGATATACAGTACAGACCAAAAGTTTGGACCCACCTTTCATTAAAGATTTTTTTGTATTTTCTGACTAAGAAAAAATTTAATTCACCGAAGGGGTCAAAACTATAATTAACACAGTGGAATTATATAAAAAAAAAGGTGAAACAACGAAATTTTTCTTATATTCTAGGTTTTCAAAGAGCCCCCTTTTCTTTGATTAATGCTTTGCACACTCGGTTCCTTGTGAGCTTCAAGAGGGCACCCCGGGGGTTTTTTTCACTTACAGGTGGCCCTGTCGGTTTAATAAGTGGGATTTCTGGGGCCCTTTTAAAAGGGTTGGGAAAACTTTTTGTGCGAAGTTGGTGGTACACATGTAGTCCCCCTAAAAAACTGTTAGAATTTGGGTTTATCACTTTTGGTCGTACTGTATATTTACACTTCTCAAAAAAATAAAGGAACACTCAAAAACACATCCTAGATCTAAAGAATTAAAATTCTCATTGAATACTTTTTTTGTACAAAGTTAAGTGCTGATTAAAAAAATCAAAAAAATTTTATCAAGGGGAAACAAATTTAAAAACCAATGGGGCCGGTTTTGGGTCACCCACAAAATTAAAGGGGGAAGTAATGCCCTTTAAAACAAGTCAAAAAATGCCATATTGTGTGTGACCTCCACGGCCTTTTTAATCCCTGTGCCTGTAACCTCCCACTACGCCCGGCATGCTCCGATAGGTGGCGGAAAATTTCCCAAAACTCCTGCAGGGTTTTGGGGGGGCGTGAGCACAACCCCCATCTGTGAACGGGGGGACTCAGACCATCTCATGGATCATTTTCAAACCCCTTTTGCAGACACATGCACATTTTGGTTGCTGGGGTCTTTTGCAGGGCCTGGAGGCTCCCCTTTTCCTCCTTGCACAAACGGGGTTTTTGGTCCTCTGCTAGGGGGTTGCCCTCCTACGCCCCCTCCATGTCTCCGGGGATCGGGCCCTGTCTCCTGGAGCGCCTCCACCTGGGGACACTTTTGACAGACACGCAAATTTCTTGCCATGGCGCTTGAGTGCCATTCTGGTAACTCACTACGAGCCACTTTGTGGGTTGTAGAGCCCCTCCATGATACCATGAGTGTGAAAGCCCCCAACATTCAAAAGTGCCAAAACCCCCCTTTATTGAGTGGTCTTGATAATTCCAAAAAATTTCCCCATCTGTTGTCTATTCCATTTAAAAACCATTAAAATTAAAATTGAAAATCATGTTGCTTTTAAGTGGACTTTGATTTCACGAAGTTTGATTTTTTTGGATTAATTCTGTTTTTTAAGTGTTATCCCTTTATTTTTTTTGAGCAAAATTTTTATATATAATATTATAACAGTTTTTTAAATTCAGGTGGAAAAAATTTACATTAATAAAATGATGCAAATGTTTCAGCCAAATGGGTTAAAAAAATCTTGTACTCACCTCCACTCGGCCCTTTCATACTTTAACAACTGCCATTAGTTCCCTCTATGTTCTATCTTCTTTCACATTTTCCTTTCATTTGTCTCGTTGTCACATGGGGCCAATGCTCACCATTACTTGGCGCCAAATTTTTTGCAATGTGAAACACTTTTATTCATTGTACTCTAATCAGATGACTGTATTGGAATTTCACATTTAAAATTTTTTCCCATTATATTTAAGTAAAATAGATGTGGGTAATTATAGTTTGTTTGAAACCCCTTTTTATTACACACCATCTATTTTTTTTTTTTGCATCCTTTTTTGTTATGTACCGTTTCCCCCTTTTTAATACAGTTCCTCCCTTAAAAAGTGTAAGCAGTCCTTATTATAAGTTTTCCATGTTAGCACCGCCATTTAACAAGTGTTCACCTTTTGTTTTACATCTCTCCTATTAATTATGCAGAGTGCCTTCCCTTATTACAAAATTTTCCTCCTGTTTTTGAATAGCTTTTTTCCCCCTTTTTTGTAAATAACTGTGTTGGCTTGTATTTGTGTGGGGGGGGATTCAAGTTCTAAAATTTTAGGTCTGAAAAGGGGGGGCACATAACTTTTTGTGAGTCAAAGCGTATGTTTGGCAATGCATAAGTAAAACAAAATTTTTGGGCCATTCTGTGACCCCATATTGCATGAAACCTTGTGTTTGTCCATTTTTGTCAAATGAAAACCCCTGACCACTTGCCCCCAAAACCCGTAAATGGGGGCCACATTTTGAACATCATGGGACCATATTCCCCGTTTGACCGTGTGGATCGCAAGTCATTACGGCACCAAGTCATCCTATACTAATCAAAATGCGAAAAGGGATTTTGGTTTTTTTAGTGCTACTCAAAAAAATTTCAGGTCACATTCAACCCCTTAACACCCCGGGTTTTTTTTGGTTTTCATTTTTTTTTTTGGCTCCTCTTTTCCCAACCATAAAGTTTTTATTTTTTGGTCAAAATTACTATATGGGGTTTTTTTTTTTGCGGGACAGTTGTATTTTTTGAACAACACCATTGGTTTTTTAATAATCATTTGAAAACGGAAAAAAAAATTTCCAATGCGGGGGAAAATTTCAAAAAATGCAATCCCCAGTTTTTTTTTTTTTTGTTTTGTTTCTTTTCCCGTTCACTAAATGTTAAAATACCTGCCATTATGTTTCCCCCGGGGATTACGACTTCTAGACACCAAACTTCTAGGCTTTTTTATTTTTAAGGGGGGAAAAAAATTGCAAAGTTTGTAAAAAAACAAAAAAATTAGACATTTTTCGATCCTAGCCCCGTTTTCCCCGGTCTTGGTTCATAAGGGGGTTTTTTTTTGTTGCCAGCTCACATTTTTAATGATACCTTTTTGTGAGTACAATCTTTTGTTTTCCCGTTATTGCATTTTAATGCAATGTTTTGTGAACACAAAACTAATTCTGGCATTTGGACTTTTTTTCACGTTACGCCATATGCGTCAGGTTAATTTTTTTTTATTTTAAGTCGGGCGATTCCAAATTTGTTTTTTTGATTTTTTTTTTGTTTTTTATGAATGGGGCGAAAAGGGGTTATTTGAATTTTTTATATTTTTTTTTAAAACATTTTTTTTTTTTTTTTGCATGCTTCAATAGTCCCGGGGGAACTAGGACTGCCATAGCCTATCTGCTCTGCTAAATACAGGCAAGATCAATGCCTGTTTAAAAAAAATTGCTCATTGCTTAGCAACCCAGTGACAACCAAAGGTTGCTGGAGCCTCTGGTTGTCTGCCGACCCCCCGATGGGGGGTTCCCGGCCCCTTGCAAAAGCCTTTTTAAATGCCGCGTCAATTTTTCCCCCGCATTTAAAGGAAAAAAACAGCGGGGGGTGGATCAATTCCCCTGCAGATTAAGGCACAGTCACGTTCAAAACACGCTGTGGGGGGAAAAGATGTGGGTCAGCGCTGGACCTACATCAAAGGGAGGATCTGACATCGGTGTATTTTTATGCCCATATCGGAAAAGGGTTTAATACTGAAATGAAGGACGCTTTAACCTTTAATGCCCGGGGGATTTTTGTTTTTGCTTTTGTTTTTTCTCCCCTTTTTCCCGAGCCAAATTTTTTTTTTTTTTGGTCAAAAGGGCCCCTGTGAACTTTTTTTTTGCTGACAAATTGATTTTTGAACAAAGATTTTTTTAAAAAAAACCTCATGTAGGGGGGAAAACGGGAAAAAAAAAAAATTCCAATGTGGTGAAATTTTTCAAAAAAAATGCAATCCCATTGTTTTTTTTTTGTTTTTTTTTTACCATTTTTACTAAAGCTAAAATTGACCTGCCAATATGATTCTCCGGTCATTTCAAGTTCATAGAACAAAATTCTCTTTCTTTTTTTTAAGGTGGGAAAAAAACCAAATTTGGGGAAAAAGAAAAATGAAAAATTTTCCGAGACCTTTTTGGTCTCCTTTTTTCGTGATCGGGGTTGTGGAGGGCTTTTTTTTGTGCACCGAGTTGAGTTTTTACGATACCATTATGGGTAAAGGCTTTTTGATCGCCCCTTTTATTGCATTTTATTGCAATCTACCAAAAATAAAAAAAATGTAATTCTTTTGTTTTAATTTTTTTTTTTCCCCGCTTACACTAAGTTTTTCTTTTTTTTTTTGATAGTTGGGGTTTTTTTGGAATGTGACGAAAATATGTGAATTTGATTTTTTATTTTGTTTTGTTTTAAATTTTTTTTTTTTTAATTTTTTGCAGCTTTAATGTCTCCAGGAAAACTAGAACTGCAGTTGTCCGATGGCTCGCTACTACAGGCGATGTATCACCTTATTTAAAAAAAATGCTCATTGATTGAACGCTGACCACCGAGCGTCAAAACCCCCAGCCTGAAACCATAGAGAGGGGGGAGACTTCGGTTTTATCTTCCAACCCATTGGTTCCCCAAAACACAGAGGGGTCATCGAGGGGGGGTTTCCGGCATGTTTCCCCGAAAGCGCTAGTTAAAATGCCGCTGTCAAGATTGACGATCATTTAACGTTAAACAGCTGACAGTGCCAGAAAAGAGGGGGGCCGACGGAGCCTACATAAAGGGAGGGTTTTCCCCGTGGCTACTTTTTCCCAAAGTCGAAAGGGGTAAATTGCTTGAAAGTGAATGAGAGCATAAATAGGGAGGCAAGAAAACCATTTTTTATTACAAATCGTTTGTTAGGCGGAGTCACACAAAAACGCTAAAAATCGGCCCCCTTTTAGTGGGGCGATTATGGGGCCAAAATGTAAAAATTAGACCCTCGGGGATCCGATTTTCGGAAAGTTTTCGATTTGGGCCGCATCTGACCATAGTTGTAACTCCATTCATCCGACTTGCAGAATTTTTCCCCGGGGTTGAAAAAAGGGGGCATATATTGGATCCAAAAGAATAGTATTTTCCAAAAAAAGAAAATAATAAACTGCCCCCAATAAATTGGTTTTTTTTTTTTCTTTTTTGTTGCTGTCAGTAAACTTTTACAGGAAAAAAATTTTAAAAAAATAGTTTGCAACAACAAATGAATATAAATTAATTTAACTCACAATCCCAAATTTGGGGAACTAAAATTCAGAAAAAAAATTTTTAAATGGGTTTTTGGGGGTTTCTTAAAAAAGAGGGGCCGGGGTTTTTCCACCCTAAAAATGGGGTCCCCAAATAATCCCTTTTGGAAAATATAAAAGGGTTGGGTGTTTTCCGTAACCCTTTTTCCCCGGAAACCCGAACCCGTAATCGCCCCAAAAATCCTGTTACCCCAAAGGGAAAGGTGACTCGCTAATCACAGTTAGACATATAAACAACAGGTAGCACTCACTTGCAAAAAATCAAACACCGAAGGAACATAAAAAGGGCTTGGGAAAAAACTCTAAGCAATTTTTCTTAAAACAGCTAAGGGCTCTCAACTTAAGTTAAAGTTTTTCCTTTTGGGTCTGCTGAAGGATTTCACTGGCAACTCCCAAAGCAGCAACCGGAATTTAAAGGAAAACCCAACAACAAAAAAACAATTTGCGGGGAGAAACTGCACCCCCTCCCAACCGGCACAGACAAATTAACTCCCAAGCTGCAACCAAAGAAACAGAACTAGTGTGAGAAGTGAAAATGTGCAACCGCGACGACTCGTGGCAATGCACACATGACACACCCCCCCCCTTCTACGAGGGCCCCGGACCCTAGGGCCAGGCCGCCCGGTTGGGTTCTGTGGAAGGTCCAACCAAACGTCTGCTTAACATCAGACGCGGGCCCCACTCCCCCCCCCGGACCATACCCCTTCCAATCACCAAGTCGAAGGGACGGCGATTCAGACGGGTAATTTTATTTTGATACTTAAAATTCCCAAAATTATTTTGACCAACACTGGGGGGAAGGGGTGGGTGACGTATGACTGGTGCCACAACCTTTTAAGTAATGCTTGTGGACAATATAATTTTAAACGTAGAAAAAGTTCCAGACAATGCCAAGGGGATTAATTATGGACGATCCGTGGGGCCCGTAAATTGGGACCCAGTTTCCAGGGGCACTTTAAGTTTTATTTTGGTAACAACCATCCAGATCGTTCCATTCATTTTGGACCAAAATCTCCCCCATCCCCCATATTTTTTTGGGGGGTTTTCCCCATCGTACTCAAATTATTAAATACACCTCCCCAAAAACAGAAGCAGTGACCAAAAAACCCCCCTCAGGCCCCCAAAAAGGCCCCCCCCCATTGAAAGTACAAAACGGGGGGAAACCATATCCCCAAAAAAGGGGGGACTTACCAGTGGACCTCCCCGCCTGTTGTTAAGAAAAAATCTCCCCGAGGCAAGAAAGAAGACCATTTTTCCGGTTCTCCAAAAAAAACACCGGGATATTTCTCTAAACTCGATTCAGAGCCTGTTGACCATTGGTCTGTGGATGAAAAGCCGGGGGAAAAGACAATTGCACCCCCCCACGTAAACAAAAAGCCCCCAAAATTTGGACAAAAAATGAGACCCCTATCTGACACCCATCAGAAGGCAACCCTGAAGTCCACGACCCTCCCAATGAAACCTCGCCAAGTTTTAGCTTAGGGAGTGCGGAAGAGCAACGAAGTGCCTTTACTAACCTGTCAACAACCACCAGTATGACGTATTCCCAGACACGGGGAAGGTCCGTAATGAAGTCCATAGATAATAAAGTCCATGGACGCTCCGAAGTTCAAGGGTAAAAGGGCCCAGACGGAGGGGGTTGAGGATTTTAGAGCGAGCACAACCCCACAGGACGCGACAAAATTATAACATCTTATTAGCGTTAGGCCACCAAATCGGCGGGAAAGGAAATCTAAAAGTAGCCTTCTCCCTGGATGTCCTGCAAAGCAGAATTATGAGTGCCCAATAACCTTTTGTCTCAAACTGATTCGGACAAACAGTCTCCCGAGGTCCTCGGGGCGTCCCCCGGCCTCTAACACCTCCTCCTCAAGCTCGAACATACAGCCGACATACCACCCCCTCCTGAAGGATAGGAATGGGGGTCTCCGTTTTCCCGGCCCCTGGGAAACTGCGAGACAGGAACAGCCTTTACATTTTAGCCCCCGGACGATAAGTGCACAAAATTAAACCTGGAAAAAAACAACGACCATCGAGTTGTTGGAATTCAGCGCTTGCGGATTCTAAAAATACAGCAGGTTCTTGTGATCATAATAAGGTGACCGGGGGACTGCCCCCTCCAAAAAGGTGCCCATTCTTCAAAAGCCAATTTAATGGCCAAAAGTTCCTTTGCGATATCATTATTCCTTTCGGCGGACGACAATTTCTTTGAAAAGAAAAGCGCACGGTGCCAAATTTACCAGGGGAGGCCCGGGACAATATAGCACCCCCTCCTAGTCAGACGCGTCCACTCCCAATGAACGGCTGAGATACATTGGTTGGATGAGAAAAGGGGGCCGAAGAAAAAATTTTTAAAGAGGAAAAGGCTTGGCAAGCTTTGTCCGACCACTTGAAAATCCGTCCCTTTTCTCGTCATGCATTTAGAGGTTTTACACAGACGAGAAATTACAAATAAAATTTCCGGTAGTAATTAGCAAACCCCAAAAAATGCTGCAGGAGCCTTAAGATCCCCCCGGCTGATCCCTTCAAGCCTGCTCTCAAATTTTCGGGTCCATCCGGAAACCGGAGGCTGACAACCAAAAACCCAAAAATGAAGTTCCTTTCGGCAAAAACACCTTCTCCAGTTTGGCGTATAGTTTTTGTCTCGCAAGATCTGCAACCCTGTTACATGCTCCTGGTGAGACACAAGATCTGGGAGTAAATTAAAATGTCTCCAAATACCGACCACAACACCCCACAAGGGCGAAAAATGTCATTTACAAAATGTTGGAATACTGTGGAGCGTGTCAACCAAAAGGCATGACCAGGTTTTCATAAATGTCCCCCGGCGTGTTAAACGCCGTTTCCACTCTCTCCCTTTTATCCTAATAGATATACGCCCCCCTGAGACCAATTTGAGAACCATTTGGCGCCAACAATTTGATTGAAGAGATCAGGAAATAAGAGGTAGTGGATCGGATCTCGAACAGAATCCGTTTTAAATTCGCGAAATCCAAGCAAGGGCGTAGGCCTCCATCTTTTTCTTCACAAAAAGAAACCCCGCGGCCACAGGGGAAGTGAAGGTCTTATGCCCTTTGGCCAGACTTTCAGAAATATAATCTTTCATCCTGTCTTTCAGGCCAGAAAGATTATACAACCTAGCTTTAGGCAACTTAGCATCAGGAAGTAATTAATACAGCAAGTCATAAAACGCGGTGAGGAGGGAAAATCCCCACACCCCTCCTCAGAGAAAACTCCCCAAAATCCTCCAAAAAAGGAGGCAAGTACTGGCACGACCGCACTGATGACTGTGTTCATGCAGTTGCTTTTGCAAAACTCACCCCATTGGCTTATCTCTCTGACTGCCCAATTAATCACAGGGTTATGTTAAAACCCGCCAGGAAGTCCCAACACAATGGGGTAGGTAGACCCTCCAACAATAAAAAGATAATTGTTCCCTATGTATTGCCCCTACCCCCAAGGTCAATGTTATAATCTGAACAAAGCACCTTGGCCGAAGGCCTGCGTCGATGGAGAAAATAGGGATCGGTTTTACCAATACACTAGATGCATACCGACCGAGCAAACGAGGTCAACCAGATTAGCCCCGAACCATAACCAGAAGAACAGAAATCTCTTCACTCTAGACCAAAACCCCCACCTCCACTGGACAAGAAAATGAGAAGAACCGGCGGATGAAATACATACTCCCAGGTTGTCGTCCACCACACAACCTTTGGGGTTAGCAGTTTTCCGGCGACTTTTTACTTAACAAGACACGGGATGGACATTCTCCAACAAAATGTCCCTCTTTCCCGCAGAAAAAACACCTTCTAGTCCTGCGGCGTGCCGCCAATCCCCTACTACGAAAAGATGTCCCTCCCAACTGCATAGGCTCATCCGAACAGACAAGGGGAACCTCAACATAAGGGACTTTAGTAGTAGGTGGAGAAACAACAGGGAGTGGAGTTACCTCACCCCTCTCCCGAAGCCGTCTATCAGTACGGATAGCTAGGGCCATAGCAGCCTCCAGAGAAGGAGGAGACTCATACTGGGCCAAAACGTCTTTTAATTTGTCAGAAAGCCCATGACAAAACTGGCTCCTAAGAGCTGGGTCATTCCACTGAGTATCCGTGGCCCATCTACGAAACTCAGAAGCAAATTCCTCCGCCGGACGATCTCCCTGCTGTAACTTACGTAATTTGGTCTCAGCAAGAGAGACCCGATCTGGGTCATCATATACCAATCCCAGAGCAGTAAAAAATTGATCTACAGACTGTAGAGCCGGGGAACCCGGAGGAAGGGAAAATGCCCAGGATTGAGGGTCCCTTGAAGAAGTGAGATAACAATTCCCACTCTCTGCTCATCACTCCCTGATGATCGCGGCCGAAGCCGAAAATACAATTTACATGCCTCCCAGAAGGTAAAAAATTTGTCTCGCCCACCAGTGAACCTATCTGGAAGAGCTACTTTAGGTTCAACTCTGGTTTGCTCCAGGGGAGACAAAACTTTGGACTTAATGTCCGTCAGCTCCATGGATAATCCCTGCAACTGCAGAGCCAGCTGGGCTACTGGATCCATGGTAACTAGAGATAATTTTTTATGGCCAGTGAAAATGTCACGCTGTCTAATGATATGAATACAATGTCAGTAAACTATTTATACAGGAACCACACTCTATACAACATATAGTTTAGCAACAATAGAATGTAAGTATAAAATAGATTTACCTGACACAATCTCTGCAGAACTTTAGGGTTAATCTTGAGGACTAGATGTGCAGGAACGATAAAGTTGAACTCAGGGTTAATCTTGAGGACTTGATGAGCTGTAACAGGAAAGAGGAGGACCGGGGTCTAACCTGACCCTACACTGGGGTCCTAACTAATCCCTTACCTTGGAGGTACTGATAATGGTTCAGAGGTCCAAGTCTCCAGCCTAACCCTGTCTCCTGTCAGACCCTGAACCCTGTAATCAGTCCTAAGAAGGATCCTGATTACCACCAAAGGGATATGGGCTGATCTCAGCTAAATACACAGATTAGACATATAAGACAGACAGGATAGCACTCACTTGCATACACACTCAAACACCGAAGGAACATAAATGGTCTGGGAAATAAACTCTAAGCAAGTTGAGCTTAAAACAGCTAAGGAGCTCTCAACTTAAGTCTATACAGATTCATTCCTATCTGTGGTCTGCATGAAGGATTTCACTGGCAACTCCCAAAGCAGACAACCAGGAATTTAAAGGAAACCAATCAACAAATAATCAATTGCAGCCAGGAGAAACTGCACCCAGTCCCAGCACCGAGCACAGACAGAATTAACTCCCAAGCTGCCAAACACAAAGAAACAGCAACTCAGCTGTGAGAAGTCAAAATGTGCAACCGCGACGATCTTCGTGGCAATGCACACATGACATATATATATATATACACATGTCATTGTGACATGTGTATATATATATATTTATAGTTCATAGACTTCTACATACTGTAATAGCCGCTAATTCAATTACCGGCTTTTGTGAAAGTACAGACCCGACATGAAATTATACATTGTTTACACACAGTTAACCATGTCATTTCATGTATTTTTATATATGGTTTAAACTTACAATTTCAGCTGAGCAGGCAGCATTACTTGCGCTGCTTGGCTGAAAGCTAGTTAACACTTTGTGAAGGATTACAGCGTGGGACGTGACAGATCGCCGGATAGGTAAGAATAATGTTGTTTTATTATTTTTTCTTTATTATAGGAGATCAAGGGCTTAAGAGTTAATAAAAGATGGTCAAAAAATGTGTTTTTATTTCATTAAAATTATTTATTCTTAAATTGTGTATGTTTTTTTTATTTACTTCAATAGGATTAATAATTGATAGTTGTCTAATTGACAGCTCTCAATTATTAACCTGGCTTAAAGTGACCTTTCAATTGCAAGGTGGCTTTAACCCCTTATTAACTGTAACGAATGGAAGCGGAGGCAGAGATGGTGAAGTTCACATTCGTTTTTATTTTTTAATGTGGAACCTCGAGACCGTGGTCCGGGGGGCTCCGAAGGGGGCGTGACTAGTGAGCCCCGGGTACCCGTAGTAAGGCCCCTCGAACAGGACCAGAATGGAATACCCGGAGGACACAGGTGCTACCTCCAGTTAGACCCCGGACACGTGGCAGCTGTCCCAGAGGGACCAAAAGGATAACAGGTATATACAGAGTCCGTGGAGGGTTCTTGATGGAGAAGGGTAAGGTCCCGGTCCAGAATGGATGGTGGCAGGCTGGCTTCAGTGACCTTGTCACAGTCCACGGGTACGGATGGCTGATGGCGGAACGGGATGACACTTGCGCCAGTAAAAGCCGAGATTGTCCAGATTAGCCAGATATGGGTTAGCAATGATCTGAGGAGACAAACAGTATAAGCGAAGCACAGAGACTGCAGACGCAGCGCAGACAGATCAGGAACAGAACCGGATGTAGCAATGATAGAACACGATGCCCCGGCACTCCCCTTATGGTGGAGTGAC
Source organism: Oophaga sylvatica (assembly GCA_033576555.1). Taxonomy (NCBI): domain Eukaryota; kingdom Metazoa; phylum Chordata; class Amphibia; order Anura; family Dendrobatidae; genus Oophaga; species Oophaga sylvatica. The sequence continues at coordinate 583,041,734 of JARQOD010000002.1, forward strand.
CAGATATAGTACTGAGTGCGCTGCCATTGGTTAATTAGCTATTTCAAAAAATGCACGCTGCCCCTTTAAGAGAGACGGTGGGCGCGGCCTCGCGTCCTAAGCAGACTATCTGGAGGCCTGCTAGCAGCGTGCCAGGAAGTGGAGGAGGACACAGGACGCCGAGGAGCAGATGGGACAGGAGACCCCAGCCTGCGCGCAGACTGCTGCAGAGGGACAGCCAGAGGAACAGGTGAGTGACCAGGACGGAGTGCAGAGCCAGCGCGGGGACCGAGTGTAACAGTATCCCCCTCTTTACTCCCCCTCTTTTTCAAGCCTGCGTGAAATCTTTTAAGAAGAAGAGGAGCCTGGATGTTCTCTTTAGGCTCCCAAGACCTCTCCTCAGGACCAAAACCCTTCCAGTCCACCAGGTAATAGATCCTACCTCTTACTTTCTTAGCGGCCAAGATATGTTTTACCTCAAAAACATCATCCTCAGAAACCGGATCTGGAGTGGTACCCGGGTCCTTAAAGAAGGAGCTCAACACTACTGGTTTGAGGAGGGAAACATGAAAGGAGTTAGGCACACGTAGAGAATTAGTCAATTTCAGTTTGTAAGAGACTGGGTTGATTTGTCTCAAAACTTCAAAGGGACCAATGAAACGGGGACCCAATTTGTACGATGGTAACTTCAAACGGATGTACTTGGAGGAGAGACATACCTTGTCTCCTGGATGAAAGATGGGAGCCTCCAAACGTCTTTTGTCCGCATGCGTTTTCATACGTTGAGAGGCTTTCTCCAAAGCAGACCTGGTTTCTCTCCAAATGTTCGAGAAATTCTTAGACAAGGTATCGACTGCCGGAACATCAGACAATCCAGAGATAGGAAGAGGAATTCCGGGTTGGAGTCCAAACACAATCTGAAAGGGAGACTTTCCAGAAGATTCACTTACTTGGTTGTTGTAGGAGAATTCCGCCCAGGGCAGTAATTCTACCCAGTCATTATGATGAGCGTTGACGAAGTGACGCAGGTATCCAGCCAGGATTTGGTTGATCCTCTCCACTTGCCCATTAGACTGGGGATGGTATGCAGAAGAAAAATCTAGTTCAATTTTTACCATTTTACAGAGTCCTCTCCAGAACTTAGAGGTGAACTGGACGCCCCTGTCGGACACGATGTGGAGAGGAAATCCATGTAGACGGAAGATGTGCTGAATGAAGTGAGCGGCCAGTTCTGGAGCAGACGGAAGACCAGATAGCGGAACGAAGTGGGCCATTTTAGAGAAGCGGTCCACCACAACCCATACCACTGAGCAGCCAGAGGAAATGGGAAGATCCGTGATGAAATCCATCGTGATGTGCTGCCAGGGAGCGGACGGAATCGGAAGAGGCAGAAGCCTGCCGGCTGGTAGATGTTTAACAGTTTTGTTACGGGCACATGAAGGACAGGCTGCAACGAACTCCTGGATATCCTTGCCCATGGTAGGCCACCAGTAATAACGGGAGATGAGTTGCTGCGTCTTTTTCTGTCCAGCATGGCCAGCCAACTTAGAAGAATGACCCCAGCGCAGAACACGACTACGATCAGAAGCGGACACGAGAGTCTTCCCTGGAGGAAGCCGGGCCAGATCAGTGGAGGCAACAGAGACTAACTTAGAAGGTTCAATAATGTGCTGAGGTTCTTCCTCCAGTTCAGGAGGCAAAAAAGCTCTAGAGAGTGCGTCTGCCTTGATGTTCTTGTCAGCTGGACGGAAATGAAGTACAAAATTGAAACAGGCAAAAAATAATGCCCAACGGGCCTGACGGGGATTCAGTCTTAAGGCAGATTGGAGATAGGCAAGGTTTTTATGGTCGGTGAATATGATTACCTGGTGATGAGCTCCCTCAAGAAGATGTCTCCATTCTTGCAGAGCCAATTTGATGGCCAACAGTTCGCGATCACCGACAGAGTAGTTCCTTTCTGCAGGAGAAAAAACCTTGGAGAAAAAACCACACGAGATCATCCGCCTGGTAGACGACTTCTGGGTCAGAACTGCTCCTGCACCTATAGAAGAAGCGTCAACCTCAAGAAAAAATTGCTCATTTGAATTAGGACGATGGAGAACAGGTGCGGAAGCGAAGGCTTTTTTGAGAGAAACAAAGGCCTCTTCTGCCTCGGAGGACCATTCCTTAGAGTTTACACCTTTCCGGGTTAAGGCTGTGATTGGAGCCACTCGGGTGGAAAAGTGTGGAATGAATTGCCGGTAGTAATTGGCGAACCCCAGGAACCTTTGTATGGCTTTTAGCCCAGACGGACGAGGCCAGTTGAGAACTGCAGACAACTTCTCCGGATCCATCTTTAATCCTGTGGAAGATACAATGTACCCAAGGAAAGGCAAGGAAGACTGCTCAAAGAGGCATTTCTCATATTTGGCATATAGCCTGTTCTCTCTCAGTCTTTGTAAGACCAGGCGTACTTGCCTCCGGTGTGACGTCAAGTCAGCAGAGAAAATCAAAATATCGTCCAGGTAGACCACGACACACGTATAGAGCAAGTCCCTGAAAATGTCATTAACAAATTCCTGAAAGACCGCAGGTGCATTGCTTAGGCCAAATGGCATTACCAGGTATTCATAGTGGCTGTCACGGGTGTTGAAGGCTGTTTTCCATTCGTCTCCCTCTCTGACTCGGATCAGGTTGTAGGCCCCTCTGAGATCCAATTTGGTGAAGATCTTGGCCCCTCGGAGACGATCAAACAGCTCTGAAATAAGAGGTAATGGATACCTGTTTTTTACCGTGATCTGATTTAGACCCCGATAGTCGATACAGGGCCGCAAGGATCCATCCTTCTTCTTCACAAAGAAGAATCCAGCTCCTGCCGGTGACGATGATAAATCCTCTAGCCAGATTCTCTTGGATGTAGTCCGACATAGCCTGAGTCTCTGCCTGTGAAAGGGGATAAACTCTCCCGCGAGGAGGAGATAGTCCAGGAAGAATCTCTATCTGACAATCATACGACCTGTGTGGAGGTAGTCTCTCAGCCTCCTTTTTCCCAAAGACGTCAAAGAAGGACCAATAGGCGGAAGGCAACCCTGGCAGGGTATCAGGCTGGACTGGAGGCGAAACAGGTTGAATCCGGGTTAAGCAACGATTCATGCAGGTATCTCCCCAACGCAGAACTTCTCCAATTTTCCAATTAAGGACTGGTTCATGCATCTGGAGCCAAGGTAAACCTAAAAGCATGGGATGGGACAAACCGGGATATACATAAAATCGCATTCGTTCAGCATGCATAAGACCTACCCGGAGCTCCACCAACTCGGTTTGAAACTGGACGGGCTCGGTCAGTGGTTTGCCATCCACGGCGGACACCTGTAACGGATCAGGAAGACGCTGGACTGGTAAGCGGTAATGATCCACAACCGCCTGCTGGATGAAGTTCCCTGCAGCTCCAGAATCCAGTAGACAATGTTCAGAGAATTTTATTGCTCCATAGGACACGGAGACTGAGATGTGTAAAGAGGGAGAGGACTGTTCTCTACCTAGGTTGGCCCCTCCTACCGGACCTAGGCACTGGAGTTTCCCGACTTTTTAGGACAGAAATGGATCAAATGTTCAGAACTACCGCAGTAGTAACAACTTCCCTCCTTGCGACGTGCCTCCCGGCCGCGGGTGGCCAAACTTACATGGTCTACCTCCATGGCCTCGGAGGAGGAAGGCGAGGTACCTGTTTTGTACAAACTAGAGTCCAGGTGATAGGACCTTTTGTCCCGCTTGATCTCCATGGAACGCTCCTGAAAACGCAGGTCAATTCGGGTTGCCAAGGATATTAGCTCTTCCAAGAGGGTAGGTCTGTCCCGTCCCGCCAGCTCATCCTTGATTCTTCCGGATAGGCCTTCCCAGAAGTTAGCAACCAGGGCCTCATTGTTCCACGATAATTCAGACAGAGGGTGCGGAATTTAACAGCATACTGAGCTACCGTGAGGGTACCTTGGCGCAGGCGGAGCAAAGCTGAGGCAGTTGAAGTGGTGCGACCAGGTTCATCGAAAGTCCTGCGAAAAGCCTCTAGGAAAGATTGAAGATCATTAACCAGCGGATCCCCTCTCCCCATAGGGGGTTTAGCCAGGCGAGGGCCTCTCCTCCCAGGTGTGACATGATGAAGCCCACCTTGGCTCGGTCAGAAGCAAACATATGCCCCAAGATTTCGAAGTGTAGAGTGCACTGATTGAGAAAACCCCGACACTGAGTAGGATCACCCTGGAAACGGGTAGGAGCCGCCAGGCGGGGACCTTGACTTGCCATGGGAACTGGTACCTGAGTATTGATAGAAGAGTCAGGTGCAGACGAGGACCCCAAGGAATCCATGCGGGTAGACAAGCTGCGTAGATAAGTCATGATCTTGTCCTGTTGAACTCCCAAACGGGTCACCTCCTGGCACAGATCCGTGGTCGGAGATCTCTGGGATCCAGCGGATTCCATGGCCGGAGCAATCTGTAACGAATGGAAGCGGAGGCAGAGATGGTGAAGTTCACATTCGTTTTTATTTTTTAATGTGGAACCTCGAGACCGCGGTCCGGGGGGCTCCGAAGGGGGCGTGACTAGTGAGCCCCGGGTACCCGTAGTAAGGCCCCTCGAACAGGACCAGAATGGAATACCCGGAGGACAAAGGTGCTACCTCCAGTTAGACCCCGGACACGTGGCAGCTGTCCCAGAGGGACCAAAAGGATAATAGGTATATACAGAGTCCGTGGAGGGTTCTTGACGGAGAAGTGTAAGGTCCTGGTCCAGAATGGATGGTGGCAGGCTGGCTTCAGTGACCTTGTCACAGTCCACGGGTACGGATGGCTGATGGCGGAACGGGATGACACTTGCCCAAGTAAAAGCCGAGATTGTCCAGGTTAGCCAGATACGGGTTAGCAATGATCTGAGGAGACAAACAGTATAAGCGAAGCACAGAGACTGCAGACGCAGCGCAGACAGATCAGGAACAGAACTGGATGTAGCAATGATAGAACACGATGCTCCGGCACTCCCCTTATGGTGGAGTGACCAGATATAGTACTGAGTGCGCTGCCATTGGTTAATTAGCTATTTCAAAAAATGCACGCTGCCCCTTTAAGAGAGACGGTGGGCGCGGCCTCGCGTCCTAACCAGACTATCTGGAGGCCTGCTAGCAGCGTGCCAGGAAGTGGAGGAGGACACAGGACGCCGAGGAGCAGATGGGACAGGAGACCCCAGCCTGCGCGCAGACTGCTGCAGAGGGACAGCCAGAGGAACAGGTGAGTGACCAGGACGGAGTGCAGAGCCAGCGCGGGGACCGAGTGTAACATTAACCCATTCGCCACCCCTACAGGGCAATGGGAATAGACGGGCAAAGTGCCAGAAAGGGCGAATCTAATTAGAGATTTGCCTTTTCTGGAGTGTCTGGGGGCAGATGTTAGTAGCCAGGGGGGGCACAAAAAATGTACCCTCCCTAGGCTATTATTATCTGCCCCCACTCGCTGGCTTTGTCTGTCTGATGGAGAAAATACAGCGAGAGCCCACGCATTTTTTTTCAACGAATTTATACCTTTAATTAACCCCTACATGTCTGCAATTTTGCACACATATACTCATGTAATTGTAAGTTTAAACCATATATAAAAATACATGAAATGACATGGTTAACTGTATGTAAAGCATGTGTCATTTCATGTCGGCTTCTGTGATTTCACAAAAGCCGGCAATTAAATTAGAGGCTATTACAGTATGTAGAAGTGGATGAACTATAAATATATGTATATATATATGTCACAATGACATGTATATATATTGTAAGCTTTTCAGGGATATAGCTCTGGGATCGCCGTCCGGGTAGACGGAGTGGCACGGAAACAGTTCATTCACAGACAGCAGTTCTGGTAAAAACTGGCCGCAACCAGTTTTATTAAAGTCAGCATGGAGTTTCACAGAGTCTCCTCCTTGTGTCTGAAGGCACCTTCAACGTCCAGACTTGAGAGAGCTCCCCTCCTATTCAGCAGCTATCCGCATGGATTCTCACAGAGACTACTCCTGTGTCCGGGTACATCGAGCGCCCAGACTGAGACAGCTCATATTCCTGGAGACTCCTTCTTGTGCCTGGACTCCTTGTTCAGACTAAGCGAGCTCCCTGACTGTGTTCGCAGACACCTACTTCTGGTCTCCTAATTAACAGCTGAATGGTTTCAGGCCTGAGCTGCAAGTGTGTACTGAATGTAAGGTGTAGTGACCTTTCTCTACCACTAGGTTTACAAAGCCACACATTTCCCTTATACCATACAGCACAGTACCTAGGTGAAATGTACACCCCATTCGACACATATTCCTTCACTGTCTCACATATCCCCCCTCTTCTCCAGACCGGAGGGCTGGTCATCCAGACCGGAGGGCTGGTCAACAATCCAAAAGAGACAGTGAACTCTGGACCAGTCATGGCCTTCATCAGCTTCATCTTCACTACTGTCATCTGTATCTTCACCTGAGCCATAGCCAACATCAGCTTTCTCTTCATCTGAAGCATCCGCACTACCCTGTACCCTCCCAGGCCTATGCTCTCTGCGGGCCTCGGGTATCCTGCACGGTTTCATCTTGACCTTAGGGCCGGGCTCAGTTTCGATATAGCGCCTGGCCAGAGAAGTACGACCCAGGACATCAGAACACTTCTGCTGACTCTTCCTCAGAAACTCACGTACCTCCTGTCCTTGGTGCACTGACCATGTGTCACCAACTATCACAGGAGGTAAAGGGGGTTTTTCACCTTTCTCTAATTCCCCCTGAACCTTCTTTAGCACATCTACTTTCTTAAATCTCAGTTGATTCATAAATTCTATTTCACAGAACTTAAGCTCCTCTGCCATGGTCTCTGACCATTTTAAGCTACACTGTTCAAATACTTGGCACTGTAGAAGGAGCTGATCGTTTTTCTTTGGCAGTACACATAATTCATCCTCTTCTTGTACTTCATTGACCTTCTCAAGAAGCGGCTCATGGGTTTCATCACGCACCTTCATCACAGTTTGGAGATTTTTCTGAGAAGTAATCAATTCATCTTGTACCTGTGCAACCACTTTTTCTTGATCTTGCAAGGTACCATATACACTTTCCCTTTCACCTCGTGCTCTCTGGAGCAACTGCTGGAACCGCTCACGTTCCTGGCGAAGAGATACCACATCCAGTTCACACTGCTGAAGCGCTCGCGTAATGCAACATTATCAGTCTTTATTTCTTTGGTGGAGACCTCAGGGAGACGCATCTTCTCCTGTAGCTGTTGGACGTCCTTTACGTCTTAGGCCCCTTCTTCAGGCTCTTCTGGTAGAACATGCTCAGAAGCCCTACCGTCAGTCTTACATTCTACCTCTTCAGGCACATTATTATGATATCCAATATCTCCATTTATTTCAACTTTCAAGTTCTCCTTGATAGCTGCATCTGTATACTCAGAACCCGCCTGGCTCTTCTCTTCCACCACGCTCTGCATCCCATCCGGGCTCCCGTGTATCTGCAGCGGCAACGGACCGACACATCGCTTCTCCCATTCGTTGGGACGTGGCTCAGATGCAGACTCCATGAAAGTGCGCCTGAGCTCACCAATGCCAGCCCGAACTTTGTGAGTTGCCGCTACTGATCCGGACAGTACACCATCCACGCCACTGTCTCTGGCCAAAACAGATTCCTGGGCAGAGTCAGCCCCCACATCCTCAGTCTTGTTCCTCACAGCTGCACTTGAGACCTCAGCTTCTGATGAGGCATCTGGTTTGGTGTCTACCACTTCTATGGCTTTTTCCACCTCTGCAGCATTACCTTCAGAGTCCTTGGCATGATGCAGATCCACACCATACATTGATAACTTCTCATTTCCAACAGCATCCACTTGTGCTGTGTTCAGTTTCAGAGTCCTGCCTTTAAAGCTCAGCTCTCCTCCTTTCACCTTAGTCTTCGCCAGGGAATCGGCCAACTGTGAAATATCTTCAGATGCCATCTTCTGTCCGGCTGTAAGGTCAGCATCAGCTTTCTTCTCAGGACCCTCAACCTCCTCTGCTACCATGCCTTCCTCATTTGCACTGGTTGCTTGATCGTCATCAGATGATTCACTATCACTACCACTATCCCTGTCTGACCCCTTTTTCTCAGCCACATCCGGCTCACTTTCGGGGTTATGCACTTCATTTTCATTCACATCCTGCTCACTGTCAGGGTTATACAATTCATTCTCATTCACATCTTGATCTGGAACCTTAGTTAACATGTCATCCACAACATTAACTTCACCATCTGGTCCCTGGTTTCCCTCAGGTGGTCCCTCAAGTATGTGACTATGTGACAACCCCAGCACTATACTTCCATATAGCTCAGGTACTAGGAGCTGGCTCAAGACCTCTCCCTGGACTTCAGTGTCCCTATACAACAGGTTATTGTTTATGGCAACATGAGGAAACCTCTCCTCAGAGCCAGGCTCTTGGGAAACCTCATTTAGAACCCTTATATTTTCCTGTGCCGTTTTAAGAGTGGGGTCTCTCCACTGCTCACTCTCAAAATTGTCACAGGACACAGGTAAGTCAGGGACACTCGGTTCCCGAGAATCACCATCCTCGTCTCCCAACATCACCTGCAAAGGAATTTCATCTCTATCACAGTCATCATCATTATCAATATCATTATCATGATTAGGATCAGTATCATCATCACTATCATGATCATCATCATTATCAGTATCAGCATCATTATCATGATCATCATCATCATCATTATCAGCATCATTATCATGATTATCATCATCATCATCATCATATAAGTTTAACGGCCCACTAGCATTGTGTTCCGCCCCTCGGGACTGCGCACCCTCAGTAGGAGCTTCATCACACTGTCCATCAGAAACATTTTTCCCCCAGAGATCCTTAGATCGGGAAAGTCATTACCCAATATAACGGGTTGCACCAGGTTCTTCACTACCCCCACTTCATATGAAACCTCCCCGAGTTTGGGGACCAAGTCCACGGCAGTCTCTGGGTAGACTTTGGTGTCTCCATGGATGCACACCATACTCAGGTGCTTATCAGGGATGAAGTCCCTATCAATCAGGCTGTCACATACGGAAGTCACTGGACTCTCTGAGTCCAAGAGGGCCTGTGCTGGGCAGCCATTTACAACCACCGGGGACCCCTGTGGTCCAGTCTCTTCGGCTGAGGTGGACATACACACAGGCTCTGCGCAGGGAGAGAGGGATCCGCCAACATCACAACACATAGGCTCCCCCTCTATTGGACAGTTGGTTGCAATTTCACGACATCTCCAACACTGTCCATCACACTCTCCCACCCACACGACCCCAACAACTGGAACGCTCTTACCGGGAGAGTTCGGCGTCCAGGAACTCTGAAGTGACGACCTCTCAGACGGCTGGTCACGGAGGCAGTCTTTGGTGGCGAAGGCCCTCTTCATCAGGCTGACCAGACGATTGGCGTCCTGGTGGTCTCCTTGTCCGACCTCTGGCTGTACCTCAGGAGGACGTGCTTGGGTGTAGCGGTCCACTATCACCTTTTCAACGCCATAATCAGGTTTGCTGACTGCAGACTCCCAACTGCATCTCCAGTCATGAACTCCCCTGGCACGGGCTGTCACCGTAACACCCAGCCGGGTAAGAATCTCCGCTTTCAGCTTGGCATAGTCTTGGCTGTCCTGCTCGCTCAGGTCAGCATAGGCCCTTTGGGGTTCTCCAATCAGATAGGGTGCGACCATCATGGCCCATTCAGATAGAGGCAGATTCTCCTTCTCTGCCAGTCCCTCAAACCTATTGAGATATACCTCCACATCGTCACGAGGTGTCATCTTTTTCAGGGACCGTCTTACCGCCTTCTTTACAGCGGACAATGCAGGCGACTTTGCAACATTACTTTGGGACGATGCGCTGCAAGTCTTTTGTAGTGCTGCAACCTGCTCAAAAAACAACCGGTTATTCTCCTGCTGCTGCTTCAGGAATTGCTGCTGGGCCTGCTGCATGCGCTGCTGGTGCTGCAGGCGCTGCCGCTCCATGCTCTGCTGCATGCTCCGCTGGGCCTGGACCAGGTACTCAACGAGCTCCTCCATACTGCCGGACTTATCTGTCTCAACCACGGCAGTCTTATGTTGCACATTAACTTGCGCCATTTGTTCAAACAGCGCCTCCATGCTGTCATCCATGCTGTCAGACTTCTCTGTCTCAACAATGGCAGTCTTCACTCAAGACATACACACTCCACCGTCTTTTCCACAGAAAATTCAGCTTTGCTGTGCAGACACTTTTTTTTTTTTTTCTCTGCAAACTCTATTAGGGCCACTGTCTCTTTAAGACTGCTCCAACAGACTTTTCCTTTGCTGCTGCACACTCCACAGTCTTCTCCACAACAAGTTCATCTTTGCTGTGCAGACACACTTTTTTTTTTTTTTTCTTTTGCAAACTCTATTAGGGCTACTGTCTCTTTAAGACTGCTCCAACAGACGTTTCTTTTGCTGACACACTTTTTTTTTTCTCTGCTGCTGCTTCAACAGACTTCACCTTTTATTGCTGTCTCTCGCCACTGTGCTGCACGCACATTCTAGCACCAATTGTAAGCTTTTCAGGGGATATAGCTCTGGGATCGCCGTCCGGGTAGACGGAGTGGCACGGAAACAGTTCATTCACAGACAGCAGTTCTGGTAAAAACTGGCCGCAACCAGTTTTATTAAAGTCAGCATGGAGTTTCACAGAGTCTCCTCCTTGTGTCTGAAGGCACCTTCAACGTCCAGACTTGAGAGAGCTCCCCTCCTATTCAGCAGCTATCCGCATGGATTCTCACAGAGACTACTCCTGTGTCCGGGGTACATCGAGCGCCCAGACTGAGACAGCTCATATTCCTGGAGACTCCTTCTTGTTCCTGGACTCCTTGTCCAGACTAAGTGAGCTCCCTGACTGTGTTCGCAGACACCTACTTCTGGTCTCCTAATTAACAGCTGAATGGTTTCAGGCCTGAGCTGCAAGTGTGTACTGAATGTAAGGTGTAGTGACCTTTCTCTACCACTAGGTTTACAAAGCCACACATTTCCCTTATACCATACAGCACAGTACCTAGGTGAAATGTACACCCCATTCGACACATATTCCTTCACTGTCTCACAATATATATATATATATTCTATGTGTGTATATGTATTGATTCCATTCTTTATTAAAGCTGTCAGTGTGATTTTACAGTATAGCCGGGGATGAATTGCCGGCTTTTCTAAAGGACACCGGTGCGATTTAATCGCAAGTCACACGTGCGGTCCGTTTGTAATCAGATTTTTCATCGCACCCATAGACTTGCATTGGCGATAGTCGACCCACAATCAGTGACAATCGCAGCATGCTGCGATTGCACTCGGACGTTTAAAACGGACCACAAAAAATCTGATGCTGGGAGCTGCTCCATAGATTAACATAGGTCCGACTGCAATGCGATATTTCATCGCATTGCAGTCGTCCGATTTTGTCGCTAGTGTGACCTCAGCCTTAGTCTGATCACTGATCATGCTGCTATTTTTTTTTCTCTATTTCCCTCCTTGTATTAAATGTTAGGCACATAAAAAATGAAAAAAAGATATACATATTAAAAAAAAACCTGATACAGTTCTAGAAAAATCAAAGGCATAATAGAAATAAGAAGCAATATATAAATTGTTTTGTTAATAAGAATTCAGCTGTTCCTTTATAAGGATTTACTGTAGCTGTAAGTGGAGCGAAACCCAATATGATTCTATATACTGTATATGATAAAAATGAAAGTATGGTAAACAGTAAATTTAGATAACATGTATATTGCCTGCCTACTATATTTTCCATATCATTTCCTATCAGGAAAGCAGTTCGATAGCTGATCTGTTGTCTGTAAGATTGGTGCATTTACAGTACATATGAATCCAATTGAATTGATTATATGATCTATAACATAAAAAACAAATTCAGTGCAATGAATAATATTACCTTTGTCAGTTTAAAAAATCATGGCTTATTGGGATTAAGTATCAGCAGAGTGGAGGCATTTAAGATTTAGTCATGGAGCATGATGTGTCATAGAAGTGGGTGGTGAAAACAAAAGAATGAAATATTGTTTACCAGTATTAAAACTAAGCTAGAAATGATGGGCTTGATGCTGACGCTAATCATGACGTGGGCATGAAGTGAGGCAGCGTACACCATTAAAAAGGATGAATGTGTTCAGCGTGTTCTCATATTAGATTCTGGGTGCTTAGAGTATCGCCACCGCTACTTCACAATTTACTATATCACTAATCATCTTTGAATTTGATACGAATGCTTAAACTATTTTCACAAAATGTGCACATAATACTGTGTTCTGGGTTCAAATTCCAACAAGGACAACATGTGCAAGGATTTTGTATTTTCTCCCCGTGTCTGTGTAAAGTGCCCGAGCACGGATTTGTTGTGCACATGCTGCGGAAAAATACGTGCGGATCTTTTTGCAGATCTGCAGCGTTTCTGCACCCATTGACTTCCATTGAGTCAGTCAAATCTGCAGTAAAACAACAGGTTTAAAAAGATCTGCGGTTTTGCTGCGGAGTTGCATACGAGAAACGCTGCAGATAGGGAGGAGGAAGAGTGTGTGGGCGGAGACTATGTGTGTGGGCGGAGACTATGTGTGTGCAGTGAATATGTGCAGATCTGTCCGCGGGTGTCTGTGTGTATGTGTGTGTGTGTGTGCAGGTCTGTGTGTGTCTGTGTGCCGGTGTGTGCGCAGGTGTGTGTGTGCTGGTCTGTGTGTAGGCAGGCATCATCCGATGGGACTACTAGTCCCATCCGGCTATGTCTGCTACAGTGACAGCATTAGCCGATGCTGGGAGAGTAGTAGTCCCATCATCCGGCTACTGTGTTGAACAGTAAAAAAAAAACACATACACACATACAGTACATACTCACCATACAGCTAATCCCTGATGCCCTCGATCCCCTGCAAAAAATAAATAAACCAACAGTATACTCCCTGTTCCGATGTAATCCATTTAATAGCGAGTGTCCCACGATGATCTGCCGTGGAGAGCTGTCACATTGGTAGATGTTACCGCTCTCCAGGGGCCTCCAGTGATACAATGATGGAAGGTATCCTTCTGCAGTGTATCACTCCGCCATCAGGGGCCACCGGAGTTCGTTCCGTCACTTGCGGCACCACTGCGTGGGAAAATTTTCACGCAGCATTGCCATCAAGTGAGAGCATGAACTACAGTGAACCCTCAGTGATAACACTGCAGAAGCCATTATCTCCTGTCAGTGTGTCACTGGAGGCCCTGTAGAGCGGTCACATCTCCCGATGTGACATCTCTATAGGGGATATTGTTGTGAGACACTCGTTATTACATGGATTACATTGGAACAGGGAGTATTTCTGTTTGTTTATTATTTTATTTTTTTTGCAGGAGATTGATGGCTTCAGAGAATTAGGAGTACAATAAATATGGGAAACTGTGTTGTGTTTTTTTTCATTAAAAGACTTTATTCTGGCTGTGTCTTTATTTAACCCATTAACAACTATAGGATTAGTAATGCAGAGGTGTCTTATTGACACCTCTCCATTACTAAGCTGGGCTTGATGTCACCTTACAATACAAAGGTGACATCAACCCCACAACTATTACCCAATATGCCACCACTAACGGGCAGTGGGAAGAGAGCGGCTAAGTGCCGGAATTGGTGCATCTTAGGCCTCTTTCACACATCCGGCGGGCGCCTGTCGGCGCCCCCGGCATTTTGCCGCAGCGCCGCATGTGAAAAGCTTTCACACTTCCGGCACCCAAAATGCGGTTTTTTGCCGGATGGTTTCTGATGCTTGGAGAGATAAGAAACCATCCGGCAAAAACAAAAAACGTACATTTGCGCCGCATCCGGACAAAACCGCATGCAACGCATTGACATGCGGCGCCATCCGGCGCTAATGCATGTCAATGCGAAAAAAGCCGCATGCGGCGCATCAGATTTTCAGATGCGGCGCTGCGGGAAAATGCCGGGGGCGCCGCAAGGCGCCCGCCAGATGTGTGAAAGAGGGCTTAGAGATGTGCCATTTCTGGGGCGGCTGAGAGCTGGTGTTTGCAGCCAGGGGTGTCAATATCCATGGCCCCTTCCTAGGCTATAAATATCAGCCTGCAGCTGTCTGCATAGCCTTTTCTGGCGATTAATTATGGGGGGATCCCATGTCATTTTTTGGGGGGGCTCCCCTAATTTGCCAGTAAACGGCTATGTAAACAGCTGCGGGCTGATATTAATATACATACTGTATATATTAATAGCTTGGGAAGGTCCATGGGTATTACCCCCTCCCCAGGCTATAAACATCGGCCCCCAGTCACTGGCTTTCCCTCTCTTGTTAGGAAGATTGTGTGGGAGCCCAAGCAATTTTTTTTCCCTTTTTTTAAAAAATTAAACAGATATTGCATTTAAGGCCGGGGGCACACGTGCAAGAAACTCGCACGAGTCTCGCACCTCAATACCCAGCACTGCCGCAGGCACTCAGGATCGGAGTGTGCGACTTCATGTATTTCTATGCAGCTGAACACTGGTGTGAGTGCTGGCGGCAGTGCCGGGTATTGAGATGCGAGACTTGTGCGAGTTTCTCGCAAGTGTGACCCCGGCATAACCCAGATTTTTTTTCTATCTATAGATCTATCTATCTATAGATATTCACTTATATTTGTTTTGTGTGTAAACATTATATGTGAACATGGTATGTGATGATATGGTATTCAATGGAGTATGTAAAGAAGAGGTTGGACAAAGAAATGACATCACAACTCTTTTTTTTGTTAAATAACATTTCTTTATTTAGCTTACAAAAATGTATACAAATCCGCATCAAAAACGCATCAAAATCAGATAAAAAACACACAGATATTTACCTGCGTTTTCTGCCAAGAGAAACAGAATCTGCGCTGACAATTCCATAGGCAAATCCGCATTGTGTGCACAGACCCTTAGGGTCTGCGCACACGTTGCAGATTGTGCTGTGGATCCGCAGCAGATCCGCAAGTCATGTACAGTACAATGAAAGTGAATGGATAAAAAAAACGCTGTGCACATGCTGCGGATTTTTCTGCGCGGATTTGCTGTGGATTTAAATCAGCAGCATGTCAATTCTTTGTGCGGATTCCGCAGCGTTTTTACACCTATTCCATTATAGGTGTAAAACCGCGGGGCAAATCCACACAAAAACCACAGCAAATCCGCGCTAAACCTGCAGGTAAAAAGCAGGTCATTTTACCTGCGGATTTAGCAAAACAAAATGATCCTGATTGTTGACAATAATGGCATGTTTCGCATTGTTGCCTGGCTATACACAAATAATATAAAGGATGCACGCTACAGTGAGATCAATGGTAAATCAATTGTAAATGTAATACTTTAAGGCTATGACTCCACCTTTTCATAAGTAACCAAAACCGTAACAAATACTTTTCAAAGTTTTTCCAAGCAAATTTAATTTATTCTACAGAGCAATAACATGGAAACTACTTTTGTGAGAGCTCTAACAAATTCCTGTATGTAATGATTAAAAAAAATCACTATCCACTTGCTTAACTGGAGTAATTTTATGAACATTTTCAAGCTCAATGCACTCCCACAAACAACCATTTAACAGCCATATTTTTTATACATTATTCATGTAAATGAACTGAAAGACTAATTTTTGTGGCAAATAATTGATTTTCCTACTGGGTTGTTTTCTAACAGAACTTTGACACCCATTATTGATTAAAAGTTAGGCACACCAATAGGCTCCTCATGTGCTCTAGACTTTAAAGGACATGTCTAACTATTGTATTTTGACTCAGTTACTTTATGTATGTAGATCTGTTCTTATACTGCCACCACAAATTAATTTATATTAATTATACTGCCTAATTAATCGTTTGCACCATTTTTTATGACACTTTTTTGTCTTTTATTGTTGACATTTTTTGCTCCAACTTCTTCAAAATGTTCTTCAATTTTGCACAAACTCAAAAATGCCATAGATTTTTGTCCTTTATCTTTTTCTCGACTCTTCTGTGCAAAAAGTAAAGCATTCCGGTAAAATGTAATAATAAGAACAAAATTCACTTTCTATGCACAATGAGCAATGCATCATTTTTTTAGTGTTTACAATGTAAAATTGAAAAAATGGGCAGGCACACCTGTTGGTATAAGTGTCATTTGTAAGTGCACATTCACCCTGTGGCCATTAACAGACAAAACCTAGAAAAAAAACAATGAGAACATACCCTGCCATACCCTAAGTAAATAAATAGTAATAGTACATGTACTTAACATACGGTACTTGACAGTATTTTGATCGAAAAAGTATAAAAGCGATCACACCACGACAAGTTGTACCCAATCAGAATGATACCTAACTCTAGTATTTTACAGCAGGCCTCAAAGTAGACGGGGACAGAGCAGGACATAGATCTGATTGTTTTTCCACCTGCCTATGGAAAGCTAAATAGACAAGATGCACAGCACAAAAAGGAGAAACTACGCCCCTATATGTACAAAGTAGAAGGACCAGAAGTAAAACCGATAAATAGGCCGGCACACCTATTGGTATAAGTGCAATGTGTAGGTGCACATTCACACTGTGGCCATTAACATACAAAACCTAGCATAAAAATAATGTGCAAATACCCTGCAGTAAGTAAATAAATAAATAGTACACTTAAATATGATAGGGAACTTAGTTGACACTATTTTGATAAAAAAAAAGCATGAAATCAAGTGTTTAAAATGTAGAAACATTTCAGGCAAACGTGAAATTGCTCCACTGGGGACTGAAGTGCATTAGCGCAAAAATGTAGTCACAATTAATGAATCAGTCGAAAACATCAAGTCCCACCCACAAATGGGAACATAAAAAAACAAGGCAAACATATATAAAAATATACTTTAAAAAAAATGTGCAAATTGACAGAAGACCGAGGTTTAAATGAAAAATATGTGACAAACACCAAAAAACTAGACAACAAAAAGGCACAAACACAATAATGAGTCTTTTCCCAAAGACTTTTGTCAGCATGGTCTTTTCTCAATGTTCACGTCCCCATTTGTAATAAATATGGACAAAGTTATAAAGATATGGTTTGTGGGTATCAGAAAATTTCTAATTAAAGAAAGACTTCACTAGGATATGAAAGCCTAAAAATCTCTTCTTTTTGATGTAGCCAAGATAAAGAACCTCTTCACCCTTTATGGAAGTGAAAAAGGCTAACCAAAGTAAAAACTTCCAAAGATAGTTCATAAAACACTTTCTGTCTCTATAAATTAAGTGTTCTTAGCACTTACGTATTGAAGTGCCTTCTTTACAAAGTCCCCCACTGTGCATTCTGTTACTTGTTAATATTTGTAATGATCTATGCAGCAGAAAAAATTACATTCTAATGCATTCCCATGAAAACATTCCTTCCTCCAAGTACTTGGATTGCTAATCTATACCGTCCGATGGGTACACACAATCCTGACACTTTTAGGATTTCTTTCATTAACAGCCTCTTAATCAACTGGCCTTGCTGTGTATACCACTAAGTCTTAATTGATCAATTGCATGGTAATCAAGTTATTCTAAACCATTGTCATGAACAGATGCTCTCGGAGGATAGGCATTACGTGGCAGCTCTATAGCCTTGACATTTAAAAAATTATTCTTTGCAAGTATTTTCTACAATCTAATATTTTGTAGAATAAAATGTTCTACTTTACATAAGCCAAGTTTCAGACAACTGTAAAACATCGACATGTTACGCTGTATGTGGTAGCAAGTATAGACCTGAAATCAGATCACGACAAAACCTTGTAGTTCAGTTTAACTTCAGGTGGAGAACAAGAAGTGCAAACTGGGGTAGTCCAGCTCACCTTGGTTGAGGCTTTCAATGATTCTCAGCCAGGAAATGCCATTCCTGCCCCTTGTGGCCACAGACTGCATAACAAATAGGAGATTTTCCAGCCGATTCTTGATTAAAATATTTCAAAAGTTTCATTCCATATCGTAAAAACTGGCACTCAAAAAAATCCAAGCATGAAGTAGTTTCCCACGCATTTGGGATGTCAGTTTAGGTGAACGGCCATGTCTTGGTAAGGTTGCAGCTGTGCATAGTGTGGAGCCCAGCTGCATCTGGATTCATATCTCCTGGAAGGGTGCACAGAAGGAATCCAGAGGAATCTAGAGGTCTCAATATACATTCACACACCTTCACCCATCCCTAAGTCCACCAGAGGGAGCTCCGATAGTCATATAAAAGGAGGGTGAAGACAGGAAAGTGAGTTCAGTCAGCTCAGAGTTCAGATTAGAGAGACTGCAGTTCAGTTCAGCAAAGTGGAGGCTAGTAAAGTGGAACTGAATCCATCCCAGTCTAGTCAGAGCTGAAACAAGCGAGTAGTCTGCAGACAGAGCAGACGAGTGGAGTTTGCAGCAAGGGACTCCAGAGCTCAAGTTGGGAGCCAGGAGCGTGCCGACGCTCAGAGAGCAGCGAAGAGGCGGCTCACGAACTGCCAGTGTGTGTAATCGAGTGAGGGCCCGGATAGGCCGAAGGCGAGTGGAAAGAGAAGTAAAGAGGCAGAGGAACCGTAATAGCTCACCTCAACAAGTATTGACCGGACACCAGGGTCCGAGCCTATAGGGATCTACACGACCCATTAGGAGAACACCGGAGTTCCTGGAGGACTACAGGTCCCAGGAGTACCACAGAGCTGATATGTAGCCGGGCCAGGAGGACGGAGTCCAGCCGTGCACGGCAAATAGGGACTGTGTACTTCAAGAAAGGGTCCAACCACAAGGTCAGCCAGGTGCAGGACGGAGACTAAGTTAGGCCCAGCTACATGCAGGCCAGGACTTCATACAGAAAGGCAAGGAACAGGAGGCCACACACCTACTCAGTGGGAGACTCTGGATGTGCACCCTTCACCCTACAGTGCTCCGGGATGTTCCTGCAACATCTTCAGTAAAGGTACCAAAGTGACTTATGTGTGTGTCCCTCTTCATACCCCTAATTGCCGGGTCCCCTTCCGTCCTGCATCCTTACCCATATATCTGCCCTGAAGGACTCAGCCTCACCTGTGGGAGGCTTAACACCTATAGCTGCACAACACCAACCCTTCAGTGGATCTGCACTGCAGCGCTGGTCACCCTGACCAGGTACCACAGGTGGCGTCACGAATCACCATACCAATATTCAACTCCCCTGTAAATATCCCACATTAAAGGGTGAGCACTAGAGTTGAGCGATACTTTCCGATATCCAAAAGTATCGGAATCGGAATGGTATCGCCGATAACATTAAAATATCGGTGATACCCGATACCGATACCGGAAGTCCCATGTAAGTCTATGGGAACAAAATATCGAAATTAAAAAAAACCCATTCTTGCCTTGTTGGTTAATTGTACATGAAGGAAAACAAGAAAGAGTAATGTAGAATGTATTGGGGAAGGTTGAGGAGACATTAAAGGCATAGATGTTTAA
This sequence comes from Oophaga sylvatica, assembly GCA_033576555.1. Lineage (NCBI taxonomy): Eukaryota > Metazoa > Chordata > Amphibia > Anura > Dendrobatidae > Oophaga > Oophaga sylvatica. Next base: position 583,061,194 of record JARQOD010000002.1, read on the forward strand.
CCCAATCAAATGGAATAGCATAAATATTTTTTTTTTTAAAGATGTTCGGATTGACGAAGAAATTGACAATGTTGTTAACGTTTTTTCTATTTTGGAAAATATGTATATTACACAACTTCCATGCTCTTCATCTTCACCTTTTTAACTTTTCACACACTTTCTCCTTCATAATCTTCTGCAGCATCATCTTTTTCATCAAATTATTCTTCATCTTCACCTTCTTTATCTTCTTCTTAAACTTCTTGCTATTCATCTTTGTTAACATTACTCATATTCTTCTTATTAAACTATTATTCTTATTCATATTCTGCTTCATCTTCTTCATCATATTCTTATTTGTGACAGAGAATCCTGTACTTGTAATCTGTCAAAGTATGAATTTTTCATCCTTCCGTTCTTGCTGTCACAAAAGATTTAAATTACAACAGTATTTGTCCGTGTTCAGTTTAGCCTGCAGCAGCAGGCATTTTCCAGGGGCACCACGAGGAGGAACGGACTCACCCCCATACACTGCTTAGTCTTCTTCTGCTTAGAATTTAGAGCATATATTTTGCTCTTCATTTTGGTCTTATACTTCATGTTCTTCTGCTTTTAGATCTTCTGCTTATTGTTCTTGTGTCTCTTGTTCCGTATCTTGTATTTGTAGCACAATCTTGTACCAGCTGATGTTACTGGGACACGGTTACTAAGCAGGAGGTACCTGTGCTCCAAAGCACTACCAAGGACCAGCAGACGTTGCTGGAACTCGGATACCGAGATGGAGGCACCTAGGCCAAAGGCACTGTGGAGAACCAGCTGACGGTACTGGAACCCGGAGGGGCAGCAGAAGGAAAAGAGCCAATGGCACAACCGAGGACCAGCTGACGTTACTGGGACACGGTTACTAAGCAGGAGGTACCTGTGCTCCAAAGCACTACCAAGGACCAGCAGACGTTGCTGGAACTCGGATACCGAGATGGAGGCACCTAGGCCAAAGGCACTGTGGAGAACCAGCTGACGGTACTGGAACCCGGAGGGGCAGCAGAAGGAAAAGAGCCAATGGCACAACCGAGGACCAGCTGACGTTACTGGGACACGGTTACTAAGCAGGAGGTACCTGTGCTCCAAAGCACTACCAAGGACCAGCAGACGTTGCTGGAACTCGGATACCGAGATGGAGGCACCTAGGCCAAAGGCACTGCGGAGAACCAGCTGACGGTACTGGAACCCGGAGGGGCAGCAGAAGGAAAAGAGCCAATGGCACAACCGAGGACCAGCTGACGTTACTGAACCCCAGTAACACAGGAGCAAGTGTTGACTGTGCTAACAGCACTTCCGAGCAACAACTGGCGGTGTTGGAGCCCAGGGTCAAGGAGGATGTTTAAATACTAGATCAAGTAATTTCCTTGTTACCTGTCAATTTTAAATGTCTATACTTCAAACAAGAGAAAGATAACCTTTACTACCATAAGATGATGATTTCATTTAAACTAATATCTAGATAAATAAAGAATTGACAAACATAAACACATACATTAACATGTTGAACAGCAATGCAAACCACAAAATAAATTAGTTAAGGAATCTGCTATACGGTTGTACATAAAAGCATACAAGTATATATCTGAATCCATTAATGATGGATAAGTAACAGTATGTACACCATTTTTATTGTATAGACAATGAATGTCTGACTTCAAAACATCATCAGCATTACAAGTTATCTGTGATATTACTAAAATGTTCCATTTGCTGAATAATGTCACTAAATATTTTATACAAAATTATACAATTTCCATCATGTAATACTCATAATATGTGGCAATAATCATTTTTATTAACAAACATAACCTTTAAAAAGTGCATAGTGCATAGTGAAAATTGCTATTTATGGCTGACTGTCGACTTGGAAGCATGACAACAGATAGATAAGGTATATATAGATGAGACTGCATAGCCACAGATGTTGAATGGCGATGTAATACTGTACCTCAATAAAGTGTGCGTCACTACTACATAATTTTTTTTATATAGCTTTATAAACAGGGTACATGGATGTATGCTTGTGCCTTTGTTTTGACGCACAGACTGCCTTCCTGCTGAGACGCATTGGGTAGTGAACAGTTGTGTGCAGTGTTCACTGCAGTCTCTGCGGAATAACCACACTTAGACCTTATAACTTTTCAGACTTTCTTTATCAATCTACCAAGATGAAGAAGGCAGGGAGTAAGGCACGTGGTTGTGGAGTTTCTTCAGGGAGAGGACGTGGGGATTCTGTGGCTGCTGCGGCCCCCAGTGACACAGCATCCACCAGTTTTCCCCGTGAGCGTTCCTTTATGCGCACTTTTGTAGGAGCTCGGAGTACCCCCCTGCTGCGGGAAGAACAAATTGAAGCCGTTGTTGTTTGGATGTCAGCCAATGCATCGACTTCAATTGCTTCCACCTCCTCTCAGGACCACAGCACTGTTGGGCAACCATCTGTCTCTTCACCGCCTGGCAAATTGCCCAGGCAGTCAGAGAGTTCTGTACAGGAGCCAGCTGAGTGTCTGCTTCTGTTCTCAGAATCTATTGGCTTGCAAACAGGGGCCCAGCCAAGCAGCATTCTGTAATGTGAAGAGGGAGTATGCAGTGATGCGCAACAGCTGTGTCTCTCTGAATCTGAAGAGGCGGGTGAGACAGTGCCGATGGTCAGCACACCGCAGAACGCATCTGATGATGATGAGACCCAGGTGCCAGTTTCTGTTGAGCATGGTGCTGGCCAGACCACCCAACAGCAGGTGTTGGAAGAGGGTAGTGGAGATGATGAGGTCCAAGACCCAACATGGCATGAGGAACAGGAAGGTGGTGGGAGCAGCTCAGAGGAATAATAATAATATTTATTTATATAGCGCCATCATATTCCGCAGCGCTTTACAGTTTAGCAGTTTCAGAACACAAGTCATAAGTAACAACGTTAACAATACAATAATTTAAGCTAAATAAGTCGCCCCTGCTCGTGACAGCTTACAATGTACAATGAGATGGGGGAGATACAAAGTATAGGTGTTTATATACAATGGTGCATTTACAATGATGTTCCAGCCATCTTAAGGGACTGAGGGATGGAGATAGTGAATGGGCTAGAGACACACACACAGTTACACAGAATACATAGAATGACTTTGATTAGTGAATGTGATAGGCCGCTCTGAACAAATGTGTTTTGAGGGAGCGCCTGAAACCATGCAAATTGTGGATAGTCCTAATTTCTTGGGGTACAGCATTCCAGAGGATTGGCGTAGAGCAGGAGAAGTCTTGGAGTCGGGAGTGGGAGGTACGTATTAGTGCAGAGGTTAGTCGAAAGTCGTTTGCAGAGCGCAGCAGTCGGTTAGGCCGATAGATAGAAATGAGGGAGGAGATGTAGGAGGGGTGCTGCACTGTGGATAGCTTTGTGGCTGAGAACCAGTACTTTGGTTGAAAGCTGGGAGAGGCCTAGAGAAATGGTTAGTGATAGAAGGAAGATAGAGGAAGACATTGCCCCAACGGTACAAACAGGAGGGAGAGTTAGGCTGCAGACTCGGTTGCCTGTAGCCTCCAGTTTGGCACCTGTTCGGAGCAGTTGTCTTCCAAAAGTCAAAACGTGCGCTCCCAGGACTTGCACTGCGTGGTCCTTTTTTCACACACTTGCACATGATATTTGCTATGTGAAATGCAAGCTGTGTAATCAAAAATTAAAAATAGCTAAAAGTGTCAGTCACCTCAATACCACAAATATGTGGAAACATGTGCGGACAAAGCACGTAGTTGAGTTACAAAGACACACTGGAGATGTAGGCCAACCTACAGCAGCACCTACATCTTCAGGTTGTGTTGAAGCCTCTTCATCGAGCTCACACACAGCTGGTTCTGCTTCCTCACAGGATCGCCATGGAAGAACCTCGGCCACTGTTGTCCAGAGACAAACTGTTATTCCACACACAGCAGCAAGTTCCCTGTCATCCTCACACTCCCAGGCCACAAAACAGCCATCGGTAGCACAGGCATGGGATAAAAGACGGCCATACTCCGCAAACCATGCACGAGCACAGGCTCTGAATGCTGGCATTGCAAAACTCCTGTCCCTTGAAATGCTGTGATTCAGGCTGGTGGAGACAGACAGTTTCCGTAACTGAATATCATTGTCAGTCCCACAATACAATGTGCCAAGCCGATTTCATTTCAGCAGGCAAGCCGTCCCTGGTCTGCAAAAGCATGTTGAGGGAAAAATTAAACATGCGCTACTAAAAGCCCTCAGTAGCAAGGTCCACCTGACCACCGATGCGTGGACCAGTACCCATTGTTATGATCTGCTACAACCAGTAAGGAAAGAAGGGAATTCTGTCCCTACAATACAACTAAGCTGAACCCTACGATGTAACGGGGAACCTGATCCTGCGACCAGACCCGCTAAAGTCCTCATCTAGTGTGAACGAAGACCTATAGTTGCGAGGGAGTAATCCCTACAAGATCTAGGGACTGGGAGAAAAGGTGGACACCTCCTAACATAAATTGTAGCATGGATAATTAAACAGAAAAATAAATACTTTGTGATCCTAACATCAAGCAAAACTCACAGATTAAGGCACCTAAGCACCCGGCTAGCTTAACAGTAGATAATACAATGAAGTCAAGCAAAGCCAGAAGGGCGGAGCCAGACTAAATAGGGAAAAAAGGTCATGTGACCAGCAAACTGAAACAAAACCTAACAAGAGGGTTCTAACACCCATGGCCAGGGACAATACCTTTCCCTCACTGCCCATTGGGTCAATGTTGTGCAGCCCGCTACTGATCTTGCGAGTGGCGCTGTACGTGTTCTGCCAACTCCAAGGATTGCAGGAATCAAGTCTGTACACATTGATTCCTCCTCCTACTCCAGTTCCTCAGAATCATCGCTGCAGGAGCCGTCACGGTCTACCTCCACATGGACCCGTGAACGTTTACCTGTTGCGACCGATATGAGCACAGCCGTGTCCAAATGTCAACAGGCCGTCCTGAAATTAATTTCCATGGGGAATCTTAGCCACACAGCGCAGGAGCTCTGTAATGCCATAAAGCAGGAGAGCGACGTGTGGTTTTTGGAAGAGAATCTACAGGCAGGCTTGGTAGTGTGTGACAATGGCCGAAATCTGGTGTCAGCTCTGGGCCTTGGCAACCTCACTCACATACCATGTCTGTCATATGTGCTCAACTTGGTCGTGCAGAGTTTTTTGAGGGACTATCCGGATCTTGATGCACTGCTGCACAAGGTCCGCCTAGAGTGCGCTCACTTGCGACGTTCCAGCATGGCCAGATCGCTGATTGCAGCTCTGCAACGCAGATTTCACCTTCATGAACATCGCATCATATGTGACGTACCCACCAGGTGGAATTCCTCGTTACATATGTTGGAGCGGTTGTGTGAGCAGCAGCCAACAGTAATGGAGTATCAGCTGCATCAGGCGCAGTCAACTCGCAATTTGCGCCGTTCACACTTCACCACTACTGAGTGGGCCTCTATAATAAGAATAATAATATTATTTATTTATATAGCGCCATAATATTCCGCAGTGCTTTACAGTTTAACAGTTTCAAAACACAAGTCATAAGTAACAACGTTAACAATACAATAATTAAAGCAAAATCAGCCGCCCCTGCTGGTGAAAGCTTACAATCTACAATGAGGTGGGGGAGATACAAAGTACAGGTGTTTATATACAATGGTGTTTTTACAATGATGGTCCAGCCATTTTAAGGGAGTGAGGGATGCATGGAGATAGTGAATGGGCTACACACACAGAATTACACATAGAATGACTTTGATTAGTGAATGTGATAGGCCACTGTGAACAAATGTGTTTTGAGGGAGCGCCTGAAACCATCCAAATTGCGGATAGTCCTAATTTCTTGGGTAGAGCATTCCAGAGGATTGGCGCAGCGCGGGAGAAGTCTTGGAGTTGGGAGTGGGAGGTACGGATTAGTGCAGAGGTTAGTCGAAGGTCGTTTGCAGAGTGCAGCAGTCGGTTAGGCCGATAAATATAAATAAGGGAGGAGATGTAGGGGGGTGCTGCGCTGTGGAGAGCTTTGTTGGTGAGAACCAGTAATTAGAATTGGATCCTATAATGAATGGGCAGCCACTGCCAGTGTAATGAGTGGCGAATAACTCTATGAAGGATATCTGCCACGTTTTGCGTGCGTTTGATGAGTCAACGCGGATGGCGAGTGCAGATGATGCACTAGTCAGCCTGACTGTCCCCCTTATCTGCCTGCTTCAAAAAACACTGCAAGCACTAAGGCATGAGGTTTTGGAAGAGGTGGAGGATGAGGAGTCACAAATTCCATCACCTTCTGGACAGTCAGCGCAACGTGGTTCCTCACAAAGGCTGGAGGACTTTCAAAGTACCATGCTGTATCAACAATTGAACCTCCAGAGTCGCTGTCTATATTTTCATAACCATTACAAACTTTTAATGTATTTACAAAGCACATAATGTACATTTTTTGTCTATCCTTTTGTAATGCTATTGTGTTTCCATAAACTGATGTTACAGAATTATGATACAAAGTTTTTAAATTTTGAGTTTTAAATTTTGTAAATTTATATGTATTTGAAGGACTTTGTGAGGAGGATGAGGAGGAGTCAATGGAGGAGGAAGACATCGCTCCAGAGGGAGGTAGACAATGCTCTAGTCAGTATGTAGACCAAGGGTGGGGTGATGCACAGCAGGCAGAGATGACGCCTCTTGCAGGGGACAACGTTTCTTGGCCAGTTGGGAGTCTGCAGCACATGGTTGATTTCATGCTGCAGTGGCTGAGAAACGACCGCCGCATCGAACACATTCACACCACGTCTGATTATTGGGTGTACACCCTCCTAGACCCTCGCTACCGGGACAACTTACAAAGCCTCATCACACCGTTGAACCGGGAGTGTAAAATGCGGAAGTACCAAGACACACTGGTGCAATCCATAATGTTCTCCATTCCAGCCGAGAGCACTGCTGCTACTGCTTTACAAAGCAGCTCTGTGCGTCGAGGCAGTGGAGACAGCTCTGCAAAAAAGGGAGCACAAGCAGCGCCTCTGCACAGGGCAAGAACAGTATGTTCCAAATGTGTCGAAGTTTTGTGGCAGCGCCACCAATGTCTACACCATCCGAGACGGCTCCAGTCAGCAGGAGGCAACATTTCCGTAAGATGGTGACAGACTACATGTCTTGCCCTCTCAGTGTACTCCCAGATGGCTCTTCCCCATTCAAGTTTTGTGTCTCTAAGCTGGATACATGGCCAGAGCTTAGCCAGTATGCATTGGAGGTGCTGGCTTGCCCTGCTGCCAGTGTATTATCGGAGCGCGTCTTTACTGCTGCAGGTGGTGTACTAACAGACCGTTGCATGCGACTATCCTCCGATAATGTAGAACGGCTTACTTTTCTGAAAATGAACTAGGCATGGATCTCGCCTGAATTTGCCTGTCCGGTTTCAGATTAACTAACTGGTTGGCAACGTTTTCCATGTCTCCTGTTATGTTCATCTTTCTACCACCTGAGCTATACTCCCTGGGCTACAACACTGCCAGTTGCTGCTCAGAAGTGTCGTGTCCACAGACCAATACACAAGCTATAGTGATAGTGGGTTTCAGTAACGGCTGGTGTTCACCTGCTGCGTGTCTGACAAAAATTAATGCTGCTAACTCCAAATTAAAGTTCAAATTAAAGTTCAAACATCTCATACTAGGCCTCAGGCTACACCCTCCTTGACCCTGGGCTCAGAAGTGTTGGATGCACAGATCAAAACAATCGATGATGTGTTTGTGGGGTTCAGTAACGCCTGCTGTTCCCCTGCTGTGTGTCCGGCAAAAATTACTGCTACCTAGCTACACATGTTGAAAAAAACATGACATGTTAAAGTGGCTAGTGCTACACATAGATATCAGGCTACACCCTTATTTCTAAGCTGTAAACAAGTGAAACGTCAAATTTAAAACCATTCAATGATTAGTGTTGGTAACAAATCTGTAACTAAATAATTGTGACATATTATGGCAGATATCCACATGTCTAACACAAATGCTAACACAAAAGCATACTTATGCTATAGGGTACTGATGGTGAACCTTCTCACTCCATAACTTTGACAAATCCAACTCACATCATGCCTCAAATGCTGCAATGTTGGAAGTGCATAATGTGGGTTGAACTTTGACAACAGCTGCAGTGCGAAGGTTATCCTTCTGTGTTCTTGGCTTTTAAATAAAAGCATACAAGTAAATATAATAATACATTGTTGATTAAGGGACATGATGTACACCTGTAATATTGTGCAAACAATGGATGTAGGACTATTCCTCTTCAACATTACTTATATTTGTGTCATTTGAAAAAATACATATTTTAGTTAAAAATTAAAAACCCATGTTCAGTAGCTGTGAAAGGCCCGTTTGTGTACTTCTATATTGTTTGCAACCAATGTATTGTATACGGATGGAAGCACGTCACTGTAATAGATTTGAATTATTTTAAATAGAATAAAGCAGCACCAATTTAGAAAAATGACAAGGATGAGCCAGTGACAGACACTCAGCAGAGTACACGCAGCGGTGGTTGAAGAAGTAAATGGAGCGTGATCTGCATTTAAAAAAAAAAAATAAATAAATACCTCACAGACTGCAGTGAACACTGAAACACAACTATTCACAATCTGTGAAAGGCTACTCCTTTGTCTACTTCTATAGTGTTTGCAACCAATGTATTGTATACGGATGGAAGCGCGTCACACTAATAGATTAGATTTTTTTCAAATATAATGGAGAAGCACCAATTGGAGAAAAATGAAAAGGATGAGCCACTGAGACACGCTCAGCAGAGTACAAGCAGCAGTGCTTGAACAAGTAACTGGAGCGTGATATGCACTCCAAAAATAAAAAACACAGACTGAAGTGAACACTGAAACACAACTGTCCACAATCTGTGAAAGGCTACTCCTTTGTCTACTTCTATAGTGTTTGCAACCAATGTATTGGATACGGATGGAAGCGCGTCACACTAATAGATTAGATTTTTTTCAAATATAATGGAGAAGCACCAATTGGAGAAAAATGAAAAGGATGAGCCACTGAGACACGCTCAGCAGAGTACAAGCAGCAGTGCTTGAACAAGTAACTGGAGCGTGATATGCACTCCAAAAATAAAAAACACAGACTGAAGTGAACACTGAAACACAACTGTCCACAATCTGTGAAAGGCTACTCCTTTGTCTACTTCTATAGTGTTTGCAACCAATGTATTGGATACGGATGGAAGCGCGTCACACTAATAGTTAAATTGCATGGAGCTGCAAGAATTACACTGAAGAAAAAAAAAAGAGTCTGTGAGTGACACGTGCAGATGCCTACAGACAGCGTTGGATGCAGAGCAAACTGCAGCGTCACCTGCACTCACACACACCTTGCAGAGCTGTTAAAACAACACTGCAGGCAAAAGGAAGCTTTACACAGCGGTTGGTGCTAGCCTGCCTACAGCACAGTACACTAAATCGCAATCTCTAACTGTCCCTCAGAGTCAGCAGAGTAGCGTTCTGTCCCTATCTGAATTCACAGCACAGTGACGCTAAAATGGCGGCGGCGCCTTTTATAGTGCATTCTGACATCATTTCAGCAGCCAATCACAGCCATGCCATTAGTTAAGATGACCGCAGCATTACAGGATGTGCCCACACTTCGTAGGATTCCTCATTGGCTGACTAAAATCACATTGCCTCTCAAAGAATTATGGGAACTTCCGATTCCGGTATACGATATTGAAAAAGTATCGGAATTAAGTATCGGAATTCCGATAACGCGAATATCGGCCGATACCCGATACTTGCGGTATCGGAATGCTCAACACTAGTGAGCACCAGAGCCACGGACTGAGCTGTGTTGCCGTGACATCCCCTATAGAAGTCTATAGGCTCAGATCCGAGTTCCCATTGCTCTGGAGGGCGACTCAATAGTCCTTCCAGTTTTGAATGATGGATTGAACAGTACTCTTTGAGATGTTCAGAGCTTGACCTATTTTTTTTTACAAACTAACCCTGCTTTACTCTTCTGCATAACGTTATCCCTGACCAATCTGGTGTGTTCCTTGGTTTTCATGATGCTGTTTGATCCTATATGTTCTCAAACAAACTTCTGAGGTCTTCAAAGGACAGCTGTAGTTATACTGAGAATAAATTACATATGGATAAACTCAATTTACAAATTACAGTGGCCGCAAAAGTTTGGGTACCCTGAATGGGTAATACCTAGTAGCATTCCCTTTTGAAAGTATCACAGCTTGTCAACGCTTTTTGAAGCCAGCCAAAACTCTTTCAATTCTTGTTTGAGGGATTTTCATCCATTCTTCCTTAGAAAATTCTTCCAGTTCTGTGAGATTTCTGGGTTGTCTTGCATGCACTGCTATTTTGAGGTCTGTGAGGGCCATTGTAAAACCTTCAGCTTGCGCCTTTTGAGGTAGTCTATTGTGGATTTTGATCTGTGTTTAGGATTATTATCCATTTGTAGAAGCCATCCTCTTTTAAACTTCAGCTTTTTTAAAGATTTTATTGAATCCATTCTTCCGTCTACCAGTGAAATTTTCCCCGTGCCATTGGCTGCAACACAACCCCAAAGCATGATTGATCCACCCCCATGCTTAATGTTTGACAAGATGTTCTTTTCCTGAAATTGTGTGCCCTTTTTTTCTCCACACATTCCTTTGATCATTGTGACCAAAGAAATCTATTTTAACCTCATCGGTCCACAGGACTTGTTTTCAAAATGCATCAGGCTTGTTTAGATGTGCTTTTGCATATTTCTGACACTGAAGTTTATGGTGAGGATGCAGGATAGGTTTTCTTCTGATGACTCTCCCATGAAGGCCATATTTGTGCAGTTGTCTCTAAACAGTAGAACAATGTACTACAACTCCAGAGTCTTCTAAATCTTTCTGAAGGTCTTTTGCAGTAAAGTGGCGGTTCTAATTTTCCTCTCTAGAAATCCTACAAGCAGCTCTCACTGAAATTTTGCTTCTTCTTCAAGACCTTATCTTGACCTCCACTGTTTCTGTTAACTGCCATTTCTTAATTACATTTCGAACTGAGGAAAGGGCAACTTGAAAAAGCTTTGCTATTTTCTTATAGCCTTCTCCTGCTTTGTGGACCTAACCATTTCATCTGCTTAGAAGAACCCATGGCTGCTGTTTTCTGGCACAAGGCTAGAGGAGGCTATGTTTTTTATAAAACTTGGAAACTTGCATCACATGGCCTTTCCTAACGATGATCGTGAATAAGCCATAAAACTAACAGGCTAATTAAAGTCTGATACCTTGGTCAAAATTATCTTTAAAGGGCACAGAATTTCAGGACAAAGAATTTTGCTTCTTCTTCAAGACCTTATCTTGACCTCCACTGTTTCTGTTAACTGCCATTTCTTAATTACATTTCGAACTGAGGAAAGGGCAACTTGAAAAAGCTTTGCTATTTTCTTATAGCCCTCTCCTGCTTTGTGGACCTAACCATTTCATCTGCTTAGAAGAACCCATGGCTGCTGTTTTCTGGCACAAGGCTAGAGGAGGCTATGTTTTTATAAAACTTGGAAACTTGCATCACATGGCCTTTCCTAACGATCGTGAATAAGCCATAAAACTAACAGGCTAATTAAAGTCTGATACCTTGGTCAAAATTATCTTTAAAGGGCACAGAATTTCAGGACAAAGAACATCTCGTCAACCATTAAGCATGGGGGTGGATCAATCATGATTTGGGCTTGTGTTGCAGCCAATGGCACCAGGAACATTTGACAGATAGAGGGAAGAATGGATTCAATTAAATTTCAACAAATTCTTGATGCAAATGGAAGGGGTTACAAGGACTGTTATCTTCCCCAAACACGTTTCGGTTTAGTATTAGTGCTGTACATATTAGTGTGTATATTTTTGTGACTTATATTGTATATATTCTCATCTTCATGTTTAATATTGCCTTGTGATGCTGCTATGTATATAGTATTGTATTTCTATAGTTGTTTAGGGACAATGTAGTTCCTTAGTTTGAACACTAGATGGGGCACACTTTAGTATAATGAGTAGTGTATATAGTTAACATAGGAGGGGTCACTGTGAAATGGCAGGAAGGACTTCCTGATTACAGTTAGTAGGGCCAGGGAGCCCCCACAGTCCACAAGGGCTCAATGCCCAGGACGCCACATTATCCCCATAACATTATTAAAGGAGAAGCCCACCCATCCAGGGCCAGTAGACCAGAATAGCAGCAAAGACAGCAGTGACAGCAGCAGTAGGAACTGGAGCTGCAGGAGAAGTCACAGAGGTACAGAAAGGCAGGTCGCTCACCATGTGGCAGATCATCGCATGGGCTGATGCCCTCAGATCTGGGGCGAAATGGCTGAGGGAGCCCCCAAGCGCAGTAAGTCTGGACAGGGAGGACGGTGAGGAACCGTATGATACTGTCCGACCAAGGCACGTGCTGTGTAGCAAGGAGAAGAGTACAGGGAAGAAATGTGCAGTGTGGAATCTGTTGTTGATGCTGTAACGAATATGGATGTGCTGTGAAAACAAGAGAGTAAAGCTGTACGTTTAAAAGTTGAAATGGACTGTGTCACAGTTTGTGTACAGCTGGACAGAGGAAGTCTCCAGCAACGTAGAGGAGACCCTGACGGTGCAGAAGGTGAAGCCACAGGAATGCAGAATAATGGACATTATTTTCATGTGACGGGGCCAGGGCACCCCAGAACCACTAGCTTCAGCCACGACTTCGGCCCTGGCTCTGCTCCTCACACTTGGCGTAGTGCGGCAGGATCCTGCAACCGTGCTGAATAGGAATGCTGTGAAAGATGATGTGACAAGAAAGAATGAAGATGAAGATACTATCGATGTAACTGAAATACTGGAAGTGACTGATGTCCTGGACTTGACTAAAACCATAATTGTGACTGACACTGTGACGGCAAAGATGGTGGCTATAAAGATGGCGGAGCATGGCACCAAAGAGGAGAATGACTACTGTGATCCCACCCTTCGTAGGCGTCCTGATACACAGTTGGGGCCAAAACAGGCCGGGCTACATCCTGCAGTCCTCCCATGGTGGATGAAGAGAAACAAACCTTGCCCTTCCTTACAGAATATAAGAAAATGGGTGGAGGGGTCGGAGGTGGCCCCACTTTGGAACGGGTGGGGTCTGGAAGGAAACATCGGGTGCAGCTGCGCGGCGCCATTGTGTGATCCGGGACCGGCAGCGAAGGAGCACTGGTGCACTTGACACTGCAGTGGTGTAGGCCGCGTGGAGTGTAGGTGGCGGCAGGAGGAAGAGAGGACCAGGCGTGGATGACTGCGGGGAGCCGCAGATGGATTCTGGACTCACTGGTTCCCAGTATCGTTGGTGGAGCAGGATCAGCGACAGACGGACCCGGGATGACATAGTTCACAGGAACCGCAATGTCGTCAGGCGCAGGAGTTGGAGTTTCCACGTTCTTCCGGAGCCGGAACTACTTCAGCGGGAGCCGGGACTATCTCGTCCGGGAATGTAGACCGGAGAGCCAGAAGTAGTGTCCGCCCCGGAGGAACTTGAGGGGGAGATGGAAGCAGAGCCGGACCTTTACCAGCAAGCACCGAAGTGCCCAGCCGCAGCCGCGGAGGGATACAGCGGTCCAGAGATGGGAGCAGTCAGCGTTCTGGAGCAGGACTGGGTGAGTGAACCTCGGCCCCTGTGCAGCCGGACAGAGGAAAGTCTCCAGCAACGTAGAGGAGACCCTGACAATGCAGAAGGTGAAGCCACAGGTATGCAAAGTAATGGACTTTATTTTCATGTGCTGGGGGGCCAGGGAACGCCAGAACCGTTAGCTTCAGCCATTACTACAGCACTGGCTCTGCCCCTCACACAAACATAACACCATCTGTAAAAAAAATCTGAAATTGAAAGGAGGATGGCTTCTACAAATGGATAATAATGCTAAACACACATCAAAATTCACAATAGACCATCTCAAAAGGCACAAGCTGAAGGATCTCACAGTCCACTGATCAATCCCCTTTTAGAAGAGATCATTTCATCTTCAACTTGTTTAACTGTTCACTATAAGAGTGATTCTGACCAGGGGAGCCCAAACTTTTACATGCAACTGTAGCAGAAGAGATCAGATGATCCCAAGTTCAAATACCCTAAGGGGACTAATACAGTAAATACTGTTGTGAGTGGGCTTGGGATGAGTTCTGAGCAGAGGCTCCCTCTGGTGGTTACAAGCGGTGCTGGTCTGTCCAGTGAAGATTGTGAAGATTGTGAGGATTGGGAATCAGGTGTTACTGACTGGTCTTATATAAGGGAGTCACCTTCCCATCAGGGTTGCCGGTGATCAATTGTTCTGGTCTCTATCCTTGATTCCTGTTTCCCTTGTAGCCTGCTGTGTCGTGTCTGCATCTCCTGCTAACAGATAAGACATTTTCTTCTTTTTGTTTTTGTGCTTGATTTTTGCATTTTGTCCTGCACTTCTGTGGGGGCCTTCAGGGTCCCCTCCGGGGGCTTTTGCCCTCTCAGTTTAGTTCAGCCACTGATGTTTGTACTTTTGCTTTTTCCAGTTTTTTCAGTGGCTGCTGTTTTGATTTTGTTACACCAGAGAACTAATTTAGGTGGTAGAGGTCGTGTGATCTCAGGTGTTTTTGAAATTAGTAGAGTTGGTGCTTTTCAGGGTTTTCTGGGATTGCAGTAAGTACCCTTCCTATCCTTTTCTATTTAGTTAGTTTGGGCCCCAACGTTTGCTCATACTATTTCTGTCTGTGTCAGTATTTCTTCTTGTCTAACCGCCATTACATGTTTGGGGGCTTTCTATTATCTTTGGGGTTCTGCTCCGGGGCAGATAGCTTTCCTATTTCTATCTTTAGGTGTAGTTAGTTTCTCAGGCTGTGACGAGGCGTCTAGGACCAACGTAGGAACGCTCCACGGCTGCCTCTAGTTGTTGTGGTTAGTCAGGGTACTGCAATCTCATAGATTCCAACTGCTCTGGTGTATTGCCTTTTTTGCCTGCACTCCTCAGCTACCGAAACATAACAGTATCACCGGCCCAAAATTTAAAATTGTATGGTACTCACAGAAGGGAAAAAATTTGTGAAAGAAAAAACGGTTGTCAGAGTTGTCAGAGATATTTTTCTGTTTGTTGCATTTTTTTTTTCCCCTCTGTATCTCTGGGTGCTGGGGAGGATTTTTTTTCTCTCAATGGAGTTTGCACAGTTGTCTGGCCGTGTGGATCAGCTTGCCACTGAGGTTCAAAGTATTGCTGCATATCTTGCTAGGTTGTCTGTTGTGGAACCTAGAATTCCCATGCCAGATTTGTTTTTAGGGGATCGAGCTAAGTTTCAGAATTTCAAAAATAATTGTAAATTGTTTTTTGCCTTAAAATCTAAGTCCTCAGGGAACGCAGCGCAGCAGGTTCAAATTGTCATCTCTCTCCTGCGCGGCGATCCTCAGGATTGGGCTTTTTCTCTGACACCTGGGGATCCTGTTTTGAGTGATGTTGATGCATTTTTTCAGGCTTTGGGGTTATTGTACGATGAGCCTAATGTCACTGATCAAGCTGAAAAAGCCTTGTTGGCATTAAATCAGGGGCTTGATGACGCTGAGTTATACTGTCAGAGATTCCGTAGGTGGGCAGTCCTGACCAAGTGGAATGACGACGCTTTGGCGGCCCTTTTTCGGAAGGGTCTGTCAGATAATGTAAAGGATGTTATGGTGGGATTCCCTGTCCCCTCTGGTCTCAATGATTCTATGTCATTAGCGATTCAAATTGACAGACGTTTGCGTGAGCGGAGAAGTATGCGTAGAATAGTGTTGCCTTGTGAACCTGCTTCTGAATCCATGCAGTGTGATAGAGTGGTGTCTGGGGCACAGCGTCATGAGTTTCGAAAGCGCAATGGGTTATGTTTCTACTGTGGTGATGCCTCTCATGCTATTTCAGTCTGCCCTAAGCGGGGAAGACATTTTGCACTCTCAGTTGTCTTGGGTAGTGTTCAGACTAAGTTTTTATTAACTGTCACTCTGATATGCTCTCTGTCCTCATTTTCTGCTCAGGCTTTCGTTGATTCTGGAGCAGCTATTAACCTGATGGATTATGATTTTGCTAAACGTTGTGGGTTTCCCTTGATACCCCTACAGAAGTCTATTCCCCTACTGGGGATCGATTCTACCCCTTTGGCTGAGAATAAACCTCAGTTCTCTACTCAGGTGATAATGAGGGTTGAACCTGATCATCAAGAGTGCTGCAAATTTTTGGTTCTGTATAATCTGCATGATATTATCGTACTGGGTTTCCCTTGGTTACAGTCTCATAATCCTGTTTTGGATTGGAAATCTGTGTCTGTAACCAGTTGGGGCTGCCAATTGTGTTAATACCAACACTCCTGTTTTTTCTGCCTCCCCCCAGGCTCAGGATGTTCCTGACTTTTTGTTTGATTTTTCTGATGTGTTTAGCGAAAGTAAATCTGCATCCTTGCCTCCCCATAGGAGCTATGACTGCGCTATTGAATTAGTGCCTGGTAGTAAATTCCCTAAAGGTCGCCTTTTTAACTTGTCTGTACCTGAACATGACGCTATGCGGTCTTATATCAAGGAGTCATTGGAGAAGGGTCATATCAGACCATCCTCTTCACCCTTAGGTGCCGGTTTTTTCTTTGTGGCCAAAAAGGATGGTTCATTAAGGCCGTGTATTGATTATCGTCTTTTGAACAATATTACTGTGAAATATCAATACCCGTTACCCTTGATTTCTGACCTGTTTTCCAGGGTGAAAAACGCTACTTGGTTTACCAAGCTTGACCTCAGGGGGCATATAACCTTATTCGCATTAATACACGGGGATGAATGGAAGACGGCATTCAATACCCCGGAGGGGCATTTTGAGTACCTTGTGATGCCCTTTGGGCTCACTAATGCTCCTTCTGTCTTCCAGTCCTTCATGAATGACATTTTCAGGGATTTTGTGGATAAATTTCTGATTGTTTATTTGGATGATATCTTGATTTTTTCTAATGACTGGGACTCTCATGTGAAACATGTTCGAACTGTATTCCAGATTTTGAGAGAGAATGCTCTGTATGTGAAGGGATCAAAGTGTCTTTTTGGCGTACAGAGGATCTAATTTCTGGGATTCATTTTGTCCCCATCTGTTATTGAAATGGACCCGGTCAAGGTTCAGGCCATCTGTGATTGGGTCCAACCTACTTCATTAAAGGCTCTTCAAAAATTTTTGGGTTTTGCCAATTTTTATCGTAAATTTATTGGTAATTTCTCGGTTATTGTTAAACCATTAACTGATTTGACCAAAAAGGGTTCTGATGTGGTGAATTGGCCTCCTGAGGCAGTCTCTGCATTTCAGGAACTTAAGCAGAGATTCACTTCTGCTCCTGTTCTACGGCAGCCTGATGTTTCTCTGCCATTTCAGGTGGAGGTTGATGCCTCTGAAATTGGGGCAGGTGCCGTTTTGTCCCAAAAAGACCCAGAGACCTCTAAAAGTAACCCTTGTGCCTTTTCTCTCGAAAATTTTCTCCTACTGAACGTAATTATGACGTGGGTAATCGGGAGTTATTGGCCATGAAGTGGGCTTTTGAAGAGTGGAGACATTGGCTGGAGGGAGCCAAACATCAGGTGGTGGTCCTTACTGACCATAAGAATCTGGTTTATCTGGAATCTGCCAAGCGACTCAATCCTAGACAGGCCAGGTGGGCATTGTTTTTCACACGTTTTAATTTTGTGGTTTCCTTTCTTCCTGGCACTAAGAATGTTAAGGCGGATGCCCTCTCGAGGAGCTTCCTTGCGGACTCTCCTGAGTTATCTGATCCTTCTGTTATTTTGAAAGAGGGTGTAGTTCTTTCCGCCATCTCACCTAATTTGAGACTTGCTCTGGAGGGGTGTCAGGAGGATAGGCCCGAGCGCTGCCCTGTTGGAAAATTGTTTGTCCCGGACCAGTGGAAAAAGAGTGTGATGTCTGAGATTCATTGTTCCGCGTTGGCTGGGCATCCCGGAATTTTTGGTACCAGAGACTTGGTTAGTCGGTCCTTTTGGTGGCCTACCTTGTCTCGTGATGTCAGGGAATTTGTGCAGTCCTGCGGGACTTGCTCTCGCTCCAAGCCTTGGTCTCGCTCTAGTGGTTTGTTGATGCCATTGCCTGTGCCCAAGAGACCATGGACCCATATCTCTATGGATTTCATTTCCGACCTTCCTGTTTCTCAGAGAATGACCGCCATCTGGGTGATTTGTGATAGGTTTTCCAAGATGATACATCTTGTGCCATTACCTAAGTTGCCTTCCTCCTCTGAATTGGTGCCGTTGTTCCTTCAGCACGTGGTTCGTTTACACGGCATTCCTGAGAACATAGTGTCTGACAGAGGAGTCCAGTTTGTTTCCAGATTTTGGAGGACTTTTTGTTCTAAACTGGGTGTTCAATTGTCTTTCTCCTCGGCATTTCATCCTCAGACCAATGGTCAAACTGAGAGAACAAACCAGACATTGGAGACTTATCTAAGATGCTTTGTGTCTGCTGATCAGGATGACTGGGTCTCTTTTTTGCCTTTGGCTGAGTTTGCTCTTAATAATAGGGCTAGCTCTGCCACTTTGATGTCTCCGTTTTTCTGTAATTCTGGGTTTCACCCTCGATTTTCTTCAGGACAGACGGAGGCTTCTGTCTGTCCAGGTGTTGACTCTGTTGTGGAGCGTATGCAACAGATTTGGGACCAGGTAGTGGAGAGGTTGTCCCTCTCTCAGGAGAGGGCCCAGCGGTTTGCTAACCGGCATAGGACTGATGGTCCTCGGTTTAAAGTAGGGGACTTGGTCTGGTTGTCCTCAAAAAATATTCCTATGAGAGTAGCATCTCCTAAATTTAAGCCTAGGTTCATTGGACCTTATAAGATCATAGAGATTCTTAATCCTGTTTCTTTTCGTTTGCTTCTTCCAGGGACATTTAAGATCCATAACGTGTTCCACAAGTCCTTGTTGAAGAGGTTTGTTGAGCCAGTGGTTCCTGCTGCTGTGCCTCCTGACCCTGTTTTGGTTGAGGGCAATCTGGAGTATGTGGTTGAGAAAATATTAGATCAGGGGTCTCAAACTCGCGGCCCGCGGGCCAACTGCGGCCCTCGGGACACGAGTTTGCGGCCCCCACCTCATGAGCCCTCGGTATATACTTTGCGGCCCTCGGCTGGGATCTCACATGCGAGAAACACACCGCATGTGAAATCCCAGTCACTCGTAGTACCGGTCATTAAGGTCATGAATATGGACGCCACTCCTCTCATAGGCGTGCCGCCCATATTCATAAGCTTAATGAGCGGTACTACAGAAAGATGGCGGCGCCGGGCATACTCACCTCATCTCCTGCTGCTGCCCGCGCTTCCTGTCTCTGACACAGAGAGCAGCGCCGCTGAATGACGTCATCATTCAGCGGCCTGCTCTGTCAGAGCGAGGAAGCGCAGGCACCGGCGGTGATGCTGCGGACAGGTGAGAGGTGGTGTGTGTGTGTGTGTGTGTGTGTGTGGACAGGTGAGAGGTGGTGTGTGTGTGTGTGTGTGGACAGGTGAGAGGTGGTGTGTGTGTGTGTGTGTGTGTGGACAGGTGAGAGGTGGTGTATGTGTGTGTGTGTGTGTGTGTGTGTGTGTGTGTGTGTGTGTGTGTGTGTGTGTGTGTGTGTGTAGGAGAGCGATGGGGAAAAGCAATGATGGCAGTAATGGGGAAAAGCAATGGGGAAAACAGTGATGGGAAAAGCAATGATGGGAGTAATGGGGAAAAGCAATGATGGCAGTAATGGGGAAAAGCAATGGGGAAAACAGTGATGGGAAAAGCAATGATGGGAGTAATGGGGAAAAGCAATGATGGCAGTAATGGGGAAAAGCAATGATGACAGTAATGGGGAAAAGCAATGATGGCAGTAAAGGGGAAAAGCAATGGGGAAAAGCAATGATGTCAGTAATGGGGAAAAGCAATGATGGGAGTAATGGGGAAAAGCAATGATGGCAGTAATGGGGAAAAGCAATGATGGCAGTAAAGGGGAAAAGCAATGATGGCAGTAATGGGGAAAAGCAATGATGGGAGTAATGGGGAAAAGCAATGATGGCAGTAAAGGGGAAAAGCAATGGGGAAAAGCAATGATGTCAGTAATGGGGAAAAGCAATGGGGAAAGCAATGATGGGAGTAATGGGGAAAGCATTGGGGAAAAGCAATGATGTCAGTAATGGGGAAAAGCAATGATGGCAGTAATGGGGAAAAGCAATGGGGAAAACAGTGATGGGAAAAGCAATGATGGGAGTAATGGGGAAAAGCAATGGGCAAAAGCAATGATGTGAGTGATGGGGGAAAAGCAATGATGGGAGTGATGAGGGAAAAGCAATGATGGGAGTGATGGGGAAAAAGCAATGGGGGGGAATGAGCGCTGGGGGAGGATGAACGCTGGGGAGGATGAGCGCTGGGGAGGATGAGCGCTGGGGAGGATGAGCGCTGGGGAGGATGAGCGCTGGGGGAGGATGAGCGCTGGGGGAGGATGAGCGCTGGGGGAGGATGAGCGCTGGGGGAGGATGAGCGCTGGGGGAGGATGAGCGCTGGGGGAGGATGAGCGCTGGGGAGGATGAGCGCTGGGGAGGATGAGCGCTGGGGGGAGGATGAGCGCTGGGGGAGGATGAGCGCAGGGGGAGGATGAGCGCTGGGGGAGGATGAGCGCTGGGGGAGAATGAGCGCTGGGGGGAATGACTTCTTGCTGTTAACCAGTTAATGTTTACTTGTCCACCACACTGCAGTGTCAAAAGAGGAAGACAGCGAGACAGGCAGCAACATCACATCGGAGAGCTCTTGACCTTGAAACAGAAAATCCTCAGATCCTGGTATTGTAACATAATATTAAGGATAATATTTATTCATTGATATTGCGCTATTAACTCCACAGCACTATACATACATCATCAACACTGTCCCCATTGGGACATTTGATAACATTGGAATGTTTTTGTAAGAGCTTTTCTTGTGGAAAACCTGATGCGGCCCAGCCTCACCCAGATTCTACCTCCAGCGGCCCCCGGGTAAATCGAGTTTGAGACCCCTGTATTAGATTCTCGTTTTTCTAGACGGAAACTCCAGTATTTGGTTAAGTGGAGAGGTTATGGTCAGGAAGACAATTCTTGGGTGTTTGCTTCGGACATCCATGCTAGGAGACTCATCCGTGCGTACCATAGAACTCATCCTGACCGACCTGGTTGCTCAAATGAGGGTTCGGTGACCCCACCTCAAGGGGGGGGTACTGTTGTGAGTGGGCTTGGGATGAGTTCTGAGCAGAGGCTCCCTCTGGTGGTTACAAGCGGTGCTGGTCTGTCCAGTGAAGATTGTGAAGATTGTGAGGATTGGGAATCAGGTGTTACTGACTGGTCTTATATAAGGGAGTCACCTTCCCATCAGGGTTGCCGGTGATCAATTGTTCTGGTCTCTATCTTTGATTCCTGTTTCCCTTGTAGCCTGCTGTGTCGTGTCTGCATCTCCTGCTAACAGATAAGACATTTTCTTCTTTTTGTTTTTGTGCTTGATTTTTGCATTTTGTCCTGCACTTCTGTGGGGGCCTTCAGGGTCCCCTCCGGGGGCTTTTGCCCTCTCAGTTTAGTTCAGCCACTGATGTTTGTACTTTTGCTTTTTCCAGTTTTTTCAGTGGCTGCTGTTTTGATTTTGTTACACCAGAGAACTAATTTAGGTGGTAGAGGTCGTGTGATCTCAGGTGTTTTTGAAATTAGTAGAGTTGGTGCTTTTCAGGTTTTCTGGGATTGCAGTAAGTACCCTTCCTATCCTTTTCTATTTAGTTAGTTTGGGCCCCAACGTTTGCTCATACTATTTTCTGTCTGTGTCAGTATTTCTTCTTGTCTAACCGCCATTACATGTTTGGGGGCTTTCTATTATCTTTGGGGTTCTGCTCCGGGGCAGATAGCTTTCCTATTTCTATCTTTAGGTGTAGTTAGTTTCTCAGGCTGTGACGAGGCGTCTAGGACCAACGTAGGAACGCTCCACGGCTGCCTCTAGTTGTTGTGGTTAGTCAGGGTACTGCAATCTCATAGATTCCAACTGCTCTGGTGTATTGCCTTTTTTTGCCTGCACTCCTCAGCTACCGAAACATAACAAAATACAGTGAAAAGTTAAAAATGTATATTTTTAAAAATGTTAAAAAATATATACAGTATATATGTTTAAATCATCCACCTTTTTACTCAATAAAAATAAAGTAAAAAAAAAATACAGATATTTTGAATAATTAAGTTCGTTAAAAAAAATGCAATAAGAGGCGATGTAAACATTGTATGTATCCAAAAACGATATCAATGAAAACTACGGATCAACGCAAATAAGGCCTCACACAGCCCCATCGATCAAAAATGTAAACAGTTACATATCTTGGAAAATGGGAACACAAGATAATTTTTTTTTTTTTACAAATTAACAAAAAAATTTGGATACTTAAATATCAAAAAAAAAAAGCCGTGCATGTTTGGTATCTCTGTAATTGTACTGACGTGGAGAATCATATTGTCAGGTTATTTCTACCGTATAGTAGTAACATAGTAAACAAAAAAACAGTTGTGGAATTGCACTATATTCCCAATTTCACCACAATTTACATTTTTTTTTGCTCTCCAGTATATCAGATTGTATAATAAATATTGTAATTCAAAAGAACAACTCGTCCCACAAAAAAAAAGTCCTCACATCACTATGTTGACGAAAAAATTAAAAAAGTTGTGGCTCTTGGAAGAAGAGGTACAGACAAAACCTCAAAAACAGAAATTAGCCATTGTTGGAAACGGGTTAATAAACCTCTTCTTTTATTGCGGTCAGGAAAAAGTATCTACATCTATGGCCAATTTTAGAATGGAATTTATCCTCTTCCCAAGAGAATTGTGCTGTTCCATCACGTTCCCTTTGAACCTGTACAAGCGGTAGTTTTGTGAATACATTCAGTTAGGGAAATAATCGATTACTGAGAGTTTCTTGCATTTCACAAGAGAGTAACTTTTAATTTAAGAACACTAGCATTAACTCATTCCTGCCATCGGAGCTCAGCAGGCCATAGCAAAGTCATTTTGAAATAGATTCATGCGTAATCTTCTCGGGCTTCGGAATAAATGATGCTCTTTTACTACTCTATGCATCGTGTAACAACAACCAATCAGGGTATCACTTGCTTCCTGAAATGATGAAGCAAGCAATATAGTTCAAGTACACATATCAGCCACAATCCTCCCGCCTCCCCGCATCTCTTATCTCAGGGCACTGGAGCGTTAACGCACTGCAAACAAGTTTCGCTAAATGATCAACTCTGACTTCCACCAGAGGAAAATATTCTTTGTGAGTTATTTTTCCTGTAACCTGAAGCTGGCACAGGAGGAGCATTAATATCCCCTGAGCTGCTGTGATTTTATCCCAGTGAGAAATGAAAGACCTGAAATTCCCCAGCAGGTTAAGCCACTGATGAATTATTATAGGTTATTCCTTCCCAGCCAAGATAACAAGCAAAATGTCTGAATGCAAGGCAGAGACCTGTGTGCGCGCAGAGATATGCCTGCCAGCCATATGCTTATGTGCGTTTGAATAAGGATGTGTAATTATGTTGTATGCCTGAGTAATGCAAAAGGATTTAGTCTGCATACGAAATATGAATTGTGTATAAGTAATACATTAGGGTGCATTTGTGTATGTAAGATGCATGTAGACGCATTTCACACTTATAGAATGGGAGCTGTTGCGAAATGATTAAACCGCTTTACTGGTACAAAGGTTAGGGGGAGAAAAAGTTCAGAACAAACAGCAAAAGCCATAAAACTGATAATCTGATTGCTTGATTGCTTTTCTATGGTTTACTGACTTACATGCCAACATGAAAGTAGCATTAAAGTATGCGATAAAGTTCTGCAAAAATCACGGTTACATTTCACGATTTAGAAATCAAAGACGTCTTGTTTCTGAAAAAAAAAATATATCATTTTGCCAGAAAGTCAAACTCTTGATTTTTATCTACAAAAGACCGCAAAAAAATAAATCTGCTCAGCTGTGATAAATCCATGACAATGGCAGCATGTCAAGTAAGTTATTAATACCCAGAAGATGCCGGATGATATTTACCGCTATAAATGTCCAAAGCAATTTCATCAACATATAGGGTATAAATTGCGTATAAAATAGTGGGATTTCTACAGAGGTTGACAACACAGCAACTATTAAATGATGTTTTTGCACATATATGTGTCAATCCACCTTTTTTTTTTTTTGTAGAATTTAAAGTGACCCTGTCAACACAGAATGACTGTTCAAACCAAGTACAGATTGTAGCGCCAGGGTCTCTGCCTCCATTCTTCAGCAGAGATGCCCGCTCACTCACCGAGGTCCTGCACTTCATTCCTCCTCGCTTGCTGCTAATGTCTGGGGTACGCGCACAGCGTGTAAATCCCTGGGCAATGTGCTTAGTGCGCACTCCCTCCTTCTTAAAGGGGCCGTGTGTACACCATCCTAAAGTGTCCCCAGCCAATGGCTAGGAGACAAGTATTATTTAAGGCACATCCACCTGCATGGACATGTGTGTGCACTAACACATGATTCTAGCATACTTGCTAGTTCTCAGGTCCCAGTGCTGTAATCCGAGTATACCTGCCCTGTACGTCAGCCTGCTTGCCTACCTGTCTATCAGCTGTGCCTTCCTGCCTGTCTATCAGAAATGCCTGCCCTGTAGATCAGCCGTGCCCACTTGCATCCATCTGCCAGGATACCAGCCGTGTCCGTCTGTACCCGCCTGCCTGTGTGTCTGTTGAGCCAGTCACTATACTAGCCCTGCCAGACAGTACTTGCTAAATCTACCATTCCTGGACATTCCTGCCTCCTGTTTCTTGAGGGTCAGCTGCCATCTACCCGAGGTCAGTCCTAGTGTAGCACCTGGTTCCGTTTCCCTCGTCCCACCTCGGATCGCTGTATCGCCAGCCGCCATGCATCTAAGGTCGGACTTGGTGGGGCACCTAGCCAGGCTCTCCCTGGATCAAGGCACAGTGGTTCCACCACCCAGTCCGTTACATAGGTTCTCAGTGCATCATGGCGTTGCCAATCATGTAAGTGCACCTTCTGCTTGTTTTCCATCTATATCTGCCCTCCTTTCAGTCTATAAAGCCAATCAAAGAAGAGAAGAGGGTGGAGATTTAGAGAAAACAAGCAGGTGGGAAAGAGTATTTAAATGTTTGACCATACCATGAAGCACCGAGCGCCTGAACTTGGTTTGAACAGTCATTCTGTGCTGACAAATTCCCTTTAAATTGAATCCTCAACCTGCATCAGTCACTAGAGTGGTTGTCTACAGCTGACTGACAACTCTGCAACCTTCAGGTGTGTTTTTCGGGGAGTACAATAATAAAGGAATAATTCAATAAGAGATTAACAATTACAATGGGTGAAATAACCATTGTACATGTCACCCATTTTCTAAGTAAATATATTTCTAAAGGTGCTATTGACATGAAATTCTGACACAGGGAAAAAGTATTGAATACAAAGAGAGGTGCAAAAAAGCCACTAAAAGTTATGACACCAGCTGAAATCCATCAGTAATTTGAAAGCAATCGTGCCACTTAGTGAAAAATAATATCAGCTGGTTCAACTGATGGCCTATTAAAAGGTGTATCAGTACCAATGTGCCACACAAGCAACATCTCATGATGGATAAAACCAGTGAGCTGTCTCAAGACCTTCAAATATTATTGTTGCAAAACATACTGATGGTATTGGTTACAGAAAAATTTCTAACCTACTGAAGGGTTCAGTGAGCACTGTTGGGTGATAGAAAGAACATCATTTCACTATAAACCAGACTCGACCAGGTGCTCACCGCAAGATTTCAGATATACAAGTGAAAAGAATTATCGGACGAGTTGTTTAAGAGCACAGGACCACATGTGGAGAGCTACAGAAAGAACTGGTACCAGCAGGTACAATTGTTTCAAAGAAAACTATAAGTAATGCTCTCAACCTCCATTGTCTGTTGAAGACTCCATTGCTGAACAAAAAGTATGTTCAAGTGAGTTTAAAGTTTGCTTAAGAACATTTAGACAAGCCTGTGAAATACTGGAAGAATATAGTCTGGTCAGATGAGACCAAAATTGAAATCTTTGGATGCCCATAATACCATGTTTGGAGGCCAAAAGGCACTGCATTTCACCTGAAAGACACCATACCAACAGTGAAGTTTGGAAGTGGGAACATCATGGTGTGGGGTGTTTTTCGGTATACGGTTGTGTCAAACTTCATATGAATGAAGGAAGGATGAATGGACAAATATAAAAAACCTGCTGCCGTCTACCCGAGTGATGAAGATTAAACATTTTAGCAAGGCAATGACCCCAAACACACAGCCAAGGAAACTTTCAATTAGTTTCAGAGAAAGAAAATATAGCTGCTAGAATGGCCCAGTCAATCAGCTGTCCTCAGTGCAATAGAAAATTTATGGAAGGAACTAACTTTCAAAGTTCATAGAAGGAGCTCACTGGAATTACAGGATTTTGAAGAGTGTTGTGTTTGTGTGGAAGAATGGGCCAAAATCACACCTGAGCAATGAATGCAACTAGTTTCTCCATACCGAGGGCATCTTGAAGCTGTCATTGCCAACAAAGGTTTTTGTACAAAGTATTAAATACATTTCCATAAGCGTGTGCAATACCTAATTTTATGGACATCTATGGTTTGATTTCTTTGCCTGTGTGGATTGGATGGATTGTTGTTACCAACATCTGGTGTGAATTTCATGTCACTAGCACCTTTAGAAATATATTTACTTAGAAAATTGGTGAATTGTTCAATATTTCACCCACTGTATATTGTCACAATCACAGTAAGCTTCTCCATTGTTCTTCTATCAGAATGAACACGTTGTGTGAGGAACAGTTTGTAATACATTTTTAAACCTAAAAAATGTGTGCGCTTTTCAGTTTAGATTTTGCCATGCAAAATCATTAATGTCTTTGACATGAACAAAAAAAAAAAAGAAGAGTAGTCCTTAACCAATATTTGGTCCAAAAGTCTTCACCGGCGCTGTGATCAACATGATTTTGCAAAAACTTGAAATCTCCAACACAGTTCGTATTCAGCCGATGATTATAAGGAGCAGAGTCCAATGTTTAAAGGAACTCCTAAAATTTTCCTAGTTAAATAAATGATAGCATATGTCTAAAAAAAATGCAAACTATAAATAAAAAAATGTAATACAAAGACAATAAAATGTTTTTCAATTGTTTTTAATAAAATACAATGTGACCTCAACTTTTACACCATGGTAGGTTTCATGCATTTAATATAACGGCAAGGACCTTTTTTTTAAAGACATATATTCAGTCTCTTCTCTTCGAGATCTGATAAGCATTTCTATCACGTACTGTGTGAATTGTAAGTTTGATTTATGACAGAATGGCCACTAAAAAAATATAGTTTAGTGTGCAGAGCTGCTGCTCCCGCCACAATCCTGGGTGTCATGTCTGGAGCAGCAGCAGACAGAGTGCTGTAAGGTGACAGGTCAGCCCTGTCCTGCACCTCATTTGTCTGTCAGACAACATTAAGGGAGACACAAGAAAAGGATCTTGTTGCAAAGCGCTCATTAAATGTTCTGTGTGTGCCATGGGGGCATGACTGCTGCAGATGCAGACTGATTGAAAGAGAAATAAGGGCAAAAAACAGCTTGATGAAATATAGAAAGAGGTCAGCAGGGGGGAACAGACAGAGAAAGGGAGTGACAGCAGACAGCTAAACAAATGGAGGAAGAATAAATAACGTAAGAAGGGGACATATTTACATTTTCCCTATTATTTGGGTTCAGCGCATAGGACATCTTGATTCCCAATTTTATGTGTTTAAATGTGAAAACAAAAGACTGGATAAAAGAAAGGAAATGTGTTCGGATGATAATGACTTTATGGGGCCAAATACAAAGCAGGGAAGTCAATGTGCAAAATGAGTCATTTGTGGCATTTATCTTGACGCCATGCTATTAAACCTTTTATGTTCTCTTTAGCGTCACCACTGAAATGACAAGAAATTGCCTAAAATTTACAATGGAGCACCTATAATCAAAAAGAAGCCCAGTGAGTGCTGTTTTTTTGTTGCTTTTTTTCCTTCCATATTTAATTTAAAGAATAAAATCAAATGTCATATTGTAAATCAGATGTTTCTGTCAAAATTAATTTTCTAAAAAAGTATTTTGAAATTATATAAAATTTACCTATACAGTATACTCCGCCTTGTAGGGCTAATGCCAGGAATTGTATCAGGTGAGATGAGCACAAAATTAAAGCCATGTTCACACATTCAGTATTTGGTCAGTATTTTACCTCAGTATCTGTAGGCCAAAACTGCAGAAGTGGTGACTGTGTTTCTATTATACTTTTCCTCTGATTGTTCCACTTCTGATTTTGGTTAATACTGATGTAAAATACTGACCAAATACTGAACGTGTGAATGTGGCCTATAAGGCATATTTACCTCTTGGACTGGCGCCACTTCCCCTATCTCCCATAAGTCTTTTATGTCACGTGACCACTGCAGCCAATCAGTTAGTGATCACTGATCTACTGCAGCCTTCTCTATGCTATCAACGTGAACGTCCACTCTGATGGAATGGGTAAGGTTGCAGCTGATTTGGTGCATCGATCATATGACAAAACAATGTCATGTGACCACTGAGAGACACAGCAGCGACATTGGAAGAGTGGAGCCTGCCTGTGAAGTAGGTAAGCATTTTTTCATATTTTGCTATGCTGACTTGTGCTATTAGGCTATGTGCACACTATACATTTTTCAGTGTATTTTCCACACGGAATTGGCCCAAAAACGCTAGGGAATCCTTATGCCAGCAAAGTCAATGAGAATCCTTAAGTGCTGCGCACACAATCAGTAATTTGCCTTTCCGGATTTGTGCTGCTTTTAAATCTGCAGCATGTCAATTCTCTGTGCATTTTTGCAGCGTTTTTCACCCATTGATTTCAATTGAGTCTGTCAACTATGCGGCATAAACACAGGTGTAAAACGATTTGCGGATTGCTGAGTTTTTGCTTGCGTTTTTACGGACTTCCTATCGGGTGAGACAATGGCTTCAGTCGACTGGGCGATGATGTGAGTATGGTTTACTTTAGATTCAATAAAGGAGTCTGTCATTATTTCAAATAAATAACTTTATTCTGTGTGTGTTTTTTTACAATATCACTATGGGGTTAGTAATTGGGGCGTCTTATATTACTAACCTCTGGGCTTGATGTCACCTGATAATTCGAAGGTGACATCAACCTCCCCCAACTATCACCCTTTGGGATAGGCCACCAATATCTAATTGGTGGGGGTGTGACACCCGTCACCACTGCCGATTAGTTGTTCCTGTCTTTGGTTGCAGACAGTTCTTTGATGTTGGCGGAACACAGCAGCTCTGTCAAAACTATGGTGGCCATGAACAGGAACTTCAGATCCCCCCTATTCCTTTCAATATGGGGTGGATCTGCAGAACCGGTGCCATCCACTGTAGAAATGACAGTGCAACAGTGTTCTGGCATCATCTGAAAACTGTCAGTGCCTGTAACAGTCGATTGGCGGTGGTGCCAGCTGTCAGGTGTCGATCAGATATTAATGACCTATCTTAAGGATATGCCATTATTAAAAAATGCTGGCCAACACTTTAAACTATGTAACTGGTTCTGTATTCACTCTTTTTGAGTTAAGGGGAAGATGAAGAAGATGAAGATGAAGAATGAAGTGGAATTTTTTCTTTGGCAGAAATGAAAATAACTAATTTATCTCTTTCAATATTTTTAACAGACTTTTATGGAAAGTTCCTTCCTGTGCACGAGTTGTACTAAATTGTTATTGATCCATCTTTTGACAACTCTTGCCGTTGCAGTGCATTCTGACTTGGCCTCGGGCAGCGCACATTGTAACGTTCCGATAGCTCAATGTGCCATTGGACAGTGTACATTGATGTCAGAGACTTGGTGGAGCTGGAAGACTCAGAGTAAAACTGTGGAAGGTGAAAAGCGTTGAGGAAGACCAGATGACAGGTTGCAAGGGCAGCGAGACTGGAGAAACCCCAGAGCATAATAAGTAACATTTCTTTTGTGGCTAATAACTATGATGCAATTAGAATTTCCCTGTAAAATCCACGCAATTTGGCAAATTCGAATCTGCAGATTCAGTCATTTCTAACTAGGAATTTTTTTGATGCTTACAGGAAGCTTTTCTGCCTCAGAAGCATGGTGCACCGCAGTGCTAGGCTAAAACCAAATATATTTTTATAATTTGTATGAGCAAAAAAAAAAATCCTTATTAGTTATAAAATGTCTGCTTGACAGGCTCAAAGCAAAAATGTTCCATCAGTGAAGCAAGTTATGTCAACAGAGGCAGCTTTCTGGAGAGACTCACACGATCTCCTCCAAACCTTCACATGTATTATTCATTCACACCAATCAAAAGCACTTTTTGTGTGTTCAAACGAAGAAGAAGCAAAATTCTGGAGATGAAATTGGAATTGGCTGGTTTCTCTCCACTGTGGTGTGAAAAAGAAAAGGGTTTAAAAACCACTGTGTCAGTAAAAAAAAAAAAAAAAAGACAAACAGGCAAGGGGAAATCGTAATGGCAGCTTCTGCTTTTGCAAATATTTTCCTTTTTCTTTTATCCCTTCCAGCTGCAGAGATGTGGGATGGATTTTTTTTAACAGCATAAAAAGTGCTTTGGGAGCGTGATTTGTGTGAGTCTGTGTCAAGCAACAAATCAATCTCCAGCTGTTTTATGAAAGTCTGAATACATTTGTACACTCAGTGTGAATTTGTACGGCAGCTTCTACTTGTAATGAGAATCATGGATGGCAGAAGATCAGGTGGGAAGTCTCTCTATATACATATGTGTATATTCTTGCCCAAATTTTAAAAGTAAAATGCAATTAAAGAAAATAAACATCTTTGGAGTCAGATACAAAGAGCAACTGGAATACACATCAATTGCATCTTTACATTTTTTATTTTCCTTAAAGAAGATGTCAGCAGATTTTACACTTCAAAGAAATTAACTTTAGATTTGTGCCTAATGCAAATTATACAGAATTACCAATCAACTTTTATTTTAAAGGTGGTCTACTTTTCCAATATCAACACAGCGCACTTTTGGCATTGGTTCAACTTTGGGAGTTTGCTGTATACTTTTTTCAATACGTAAGCCAGACCTCTTTTATGTCGTGATGATCAATGCAAATATTGGAAGGATAGGTGGGTATTCTGTGCTGTTGTTGAAGATCAAAAAGAAGATTTCACAAGCCGGATACGGTGAAGAACTGGTTTTATTTTCTTCAATGTGTTTCAAAGTCATCAGACCTCTTCATCAGGAATAATTCGTCCCTAGTTATTCATCCATGATCAATGTAAAGATAGAGATGGGAACTGGATTAGCTATTCAGATTATCTAGTTAGCCAGCCAGGCCCCTCTTTACATAAAGCACCAATACTGTACCAACACAGGAAATTATATTCTAAGTTAAACCCAAGATGGAAGTGACCATTCATGGACACACACTGTTATTGGAAATATGTCTATTTTTTATGTGGACAAACCCTTTAAGTGCTTACTGCTAAGAGATGTCATGTATAGTGTACAGTTCCTATAGCGTCTTGTGCTTGGGTGCGAGGAAACACAGGAGACATAGGTTGAAATGAAATGACTTGTATTACTTCATACAAGCATGCTGAAAAGTTCACACAGTTTGCAGGAACAGCAACAGGAGACACAGCAGGCCAGAGTAACTTCAAGCACTACAATAAATCTCCAAAGCAGGTTCAGGATCTCTTCTCTGTACCGTAATTCCTCTGCAAACATGGATTCACCAAACAGCAGGTTTCCAGAGTCCAAAAGTGTTCCAAGGTTCCTCAGTAGGGAATAGCTGGAGTACAAGTCCAAGGCTTCCAGGAGTCAGGTCACAGACTGACTGAGGCTTGATTCAGGAGCACTGATTGTTCAGCTGAGGCTGCTTAAGAAGCAAGAGGGAAGAATCAGGGCGGGAACATGAAAACTGGAAACTCCATATTAACTGAGGGCAAGAGCTGCAGAAAGACAGAAAGCAAAATGGCCGACGGAAAACTGAGTTTCAAGGAACATGTCAACAGAGACAAAGAACCTTACATTACTCCCCCCTTAGGGACAACCTCCGGATGACCTCAGACCAGGCTTGTCAGGGTACCTCTGATGAAACTGGCGGAGCAGGCGAGGAGCATTTACATTATTGACTGGTTCCCATGAGTTGTCCTCCACTGGGTAGCCCTGCCATTTAATCAAATATTGCAACTGATTTCTGTACAACCTGGAATCTAGAATCCTTTCCACCATAAATTCTTCCTGACCATCGACCAGCACTGGGTCAGGGCAAGGCGAAGAATGTCCAGGAAACGTATTGGGTGTTGCAGCCTTTAGTAGGGATACATGAAAGACAGGGTGGATTCTCATAGTTCTGGGCAGTTGAAGACGACAAGTAACAGCACTTATAATCTTATTGATCTTATAAGGTCCAATGTACTTATGTCCCAATTTAGACGATGGAATCTTTAATTTAAGATTTCTGGTTGACAGCCAGACAAAATCTCCTACCTTGAAAGCTGGTGCAGGTTTACGAAATTTATCTGCTGCTTTCTTGTACCTTTCCTGAGCCAATTCTAGATTTTCCTTTAGAAGATCCATATTCTTTTGTAAAGAAGTGATTCTTTCAGCCACTGCCGGCAAGGGCGTATCTATGGGAAATCGAGGAAGAATGTTAGGATGATAACCTAGATTGGAGTAAAAAGGAGACTGCTTAGTGGAGGCGCTCTGAGAGTTGTTATAAGAGAACTCAGCCAGTGGAAGTAGATCCACCCAATCATCCTGTAGGTGGCAGATAAAACAGCTGAGATACTGCTCCAGGGTCTGATTGGTTCGTTCTGTCTGTCCATTAGTCTGGGGATGAAAAGCAGAAGAAAGGTTTACTTTAATGTCCAATGCTGCACGGAAATTTTGCCAAAACCTTGAAGTGAATTGCACCCCTCGATCCGAAATGACCTCATCCGGTACTCCATGTAAGCGAAACACATTCTTAATCATCAAGTCTGATGTCTGTTTTGCAGTGGGTAAGCCGACACAAGGGATAAAATGAGCTGCCTTTGTTAGACGGTCAACCACCACTAGAATGGTGTTCTTCCCTTGAGAGGTTGGTAACTCCACAATGAAGTCCATAGAAATGGATCCCCACGGGCGGAACGGGGTGGGAAGATGTGGCAACAGACCAGTTGGTGAGGAGCGAGGTGTTTTGCATCTTGCACAGACTTCACATGAAGTGACATAGTTTAAGACATCTTTCCTGTAAGTGGGCCACCAAAAGAAACGAGAAAGAAATTCTTGTGTCTTTAGAATTCCCCTATGCCCGGCTATCTTGGAATCGTGGATGAGTTGCAATACTCTCAATCTGACTGTTTCAGGTATATACAGACGTTGTCCCTGAATCCACACACCATTCTTAAAGACAAGACTTACGTCCCTTGGGGGTTGAGCCAACAAAGAATCCGCATGGTATGCTTCCTTGATGTCCTTAAGTAGGTCTTGATTATGAATCACTTCCAGGAATCTAGAGTCAGGAAGAATAGTCTTAGGAGGAGTAAGTGGACGTGTCTCTGCTGAATGAATCCTAGAGAGTGCATCAGCCTTTCCATTGCGCGATCCTGGTCTATAAGAAATGACAAAATTAAATTGGTTTAGGAAAAGATTTCAGCGAGCCTGGCGAGGAGTCAGGCACTTAGCCGACCTGATAAATTCAAGGTTACGATGGTCTGTCAGGACGACTATTTGCTGTGCAGCACCCTGAAGAAGGTGTCTCCATTCCTTGAAGGCGGCAATAATGGCCAACAATTCTCTATTGCCCACATCGTAGTTCCTCTCAGCCGAAGACAACTGCTGGGAAAAGAAGGCACAGGGATGCAAGACATTCTTCTCACCTGTTCTCTGAGAGAGTATAGCTCCAACGGCACAGTCTGAAGCATCCACCTCTATTATGAAGGCAAGCTCGGGGTTGGGATGTACTAAGATAGGTGCGGTGGTAAATTTATCCTTTAAACAGGAAAATGCTTCCTGAGCTTGCGGGGTCCAGGAGAACCTAGACTGTTTCCGGGTAAGTTGGGTGATAGGTGACACTACCTCAGAAAAATTCTTAATGAAACATCTATAGAAGTTGGCAAACCCGATGAAACGCTGCACCTCCTTCACATTTCTAGGAATTGGCCAATCCTTGATGGCTTGGGTCTTGCTTCCATCCATACTAATCCCTTGCGTAGATAGTAATACCCCAGAAATTGAATTTCGGTCCTATGGAATTCACATTTTTCAAGTTTAATGTAGAGATGGTTTTGTCTTAGGCGTTCTAAGACCATTCTCACATGTCCATGATATTCCTCTGTGGAGTTAGAAAAAATTAGAATATCATCCAGATAAATCACCACAAATGTATCTAGGAGATCCCTGAAGATATCATTCACGAAGTGTTGGAAAGTGGCTGGGGCGGTACTCAGACCAAAAGGCATAACTAGATATTCAAAGTGTCCATAGCGTGACCTGAAAGCAGTCTTCCATTCATCCCCAGGTCTAATACGGACCAAGTTATAGGCCCCACGGAGATCCAGTTTAGAGAAAATTTTGGCATGCCGCACTCTCTCCAACAACTCAGGGATTAAAGGCAATGGATAACGGTTTCTAATAGTAACCTTATTGAGTTCCCTATAGTCTATGCAGGGTCTCAGAGATCCATCTTTCTTCTTCACAAAGAAGATGGGTGCACCTGCGGGAGATGAAGAGGGGCGTATGAAGCCCTTGGCTAAATTTTCGTCTATATAATCCTTCAAAGCTTTTAGCTCGGGCCCCGCTAGGGGGTAGATCTTACCAAAAGGTATCTCGGCTCCAGGCAATAATTCAATTGGACAATCATATGGACGGTGAGGAGGAAGCTGATCAGCGTTCTTCTTGTCACATAAATCCACATAGTCCTGGTATACAGCTGGTAGTTCAGGGACTGACATGGTTCCTTTAGGAACAGAGCAAGCTGAAACTCCTTGACCCATCTGTTTCTCCGGAAAGTGTAATTCCTTGGTCTCCCAGTTAATCGTAGGATTCTGCGCCTGCAGCCATGGTAGCCCTAGAATAATGGGAAAGTGGGGAGAAGAGATAAGCAAAAAAGACATTTTCTCCTGATGATCTTTACCCATAAGGACCCTCAAAGGCTCTGTTTCTTGATCCACTGGTCCAGAAGTCAGTAGAGAGCCATCCACAGTCTCCATCTGTACTGGAGTAGCCTTCTTCACTGAACGTATCCCCTGTTTCAGAGCAAAGGAGATATCCATAAAATTTCCACTTGCTCTTGAGTCGATCATAGCAGAGCTAGACACCCAGACTGAGTCAACCCAGAGTTTGATGGAAAGGAAGCAATGAGAATTGTTTCTTTTACAACTCAGCTGGGACACCGCTGAGGAAACTTGAAAAATTGCAGCGTTTATACCGTCATCGTCCCCAGAACTAACAGAGTTTAAGTCTGAGAAATCAAGATCTCTTGCAGCAGATCTCTCTGGAGCCTGAGGCTCGGACATGACAGAGCTCCTCTCGCAACAGTCACAGTGAATGACTGCTGCAGTAGTCTTACGAGAACGGCTGGGCAGTTTATAATGAAGTGCCCTGACTTACCACAGTAGAAACATAGATTTTCCTTTATACGATGTTCTTTGCGTGCATCACTAACCCGTCTTTGTAAAGAGTCCACCTGCATGGGTTCAGGTTCTGGTTCCCTTGTGATCCTACTCAAAGGTTCCTTAGCTGAGGAGGGAGGTAGTAAAAGGTTAGTGCGATTATTTTCGAACCATCTCTCTTGTCTGCGTTCAGTCAGACGAGCATCAATAAGGATACATTAGTTAATAAAGTCACCTAACGCAGTGGGAGGGTCGGCACGAGCAAGTTCATCCTTAATCAGTGGAGACAACCCTTTCCGAAAAATAGATTTTTTAGCGGAAGTGTCCCAAGTGGTATCAAGAGCCCATCTCCTGAAATCCAGGGCATATTCGGCTACTGAACGCTTACCTTGGCGCAAAGTTAACATGGCTGCTTCAGCTGTTGCACCTCGATTGGGGTCATCAAACACCTGCCCCATGGCTGAAATAAAAGCATCAAGGTGATTCAAACAATCATCCTCAGTCTCAATCAGAGGGTTTGCCCACATCAAAGCCTTATTGGTAAGCAACATGATTATAGTAAGCACTTTGGATCGTTCAGTGGGAAATTGTGAAGCATGTGCAGAGAAAAATAAATTGCATTGATTAATAAATCCCCTGAATTTCTCACGTTCACCGCCAAAACGAAAAGGAGGTAATTTGGGGATCCCAGAACTCGGGGTTATGGCAGGAGCCTGGGCTCGTTCCTCTAGAGCCTCAATCCTGGCTCGCAATTCCTGGGTAGTCTGTCCAAACACTTGCAAATTATGATTAGTGAGGTCCTGTAGGCTTGCAAAACGGGTTTTTAAAGTCTGTACATCTGAAAGGATTGTATCAGTCACTCCGCAAAGTTCCTTTATGCGGGCCTCCATCTTCCAGATCTTTTAAGGCAGAAGTGCTGGAAGAGGAAAGGAAAAAAAACAAAAAAAACAATAGTGTTTACCTGTGGTAACACTCCAGAGTAAAATTTTAAGGGAATGCGCTCACCTGGAATGGTTGTGAGAAGTCACAACCACTGTCATCACATAAGGTATTAAACGGACATCTGATATCCACAGTCACAGCAGACACGGCTTTCCCAGACCCAGCAGACACTAAACATTGGCTCCTGAATCTTGTCATGTATAGTGTACAGTTCCTATAGCGTCTTGTGCTTGGGTGCGAGGAAACACAGGAGACATAGGTTGAAATGAAATGACTTGTATTACTTTATACAAGCATGCTGAAAAGTTCACACAGTTTGCAGGAACAGCAACAGGAGACACAGCAGGCCAGAGTAACTTCAAGCACTACAATAAATCTCCAAAGCAGGTTCAGGATCTCTTCTCTGTACCGTAATTCCTCTGCAAACATGGATTCACCAAACAGCAGGTTTCCAGAGTCCAAAAGTGTTCCAAGGTTCCTCAGTAGGGAATAGCTGGAGTACAAGTCCAAGGCTTCCAGGAGTCAGGTCACAGACTGACTGAGGCTTGATTCAGGAGCACTGATTGTTCAGCTGAGGCTGCTTAAGAAGCAAGAGGGAAGAATCAGGGCGGGAACATGAAAACTGGAAACTCCATATTAACTGAGGGCAAGAGCTGCAGAAAGACAGAAAGCAAAATGGCCGACGGAAAACTGAGTTTCAAGGAACATGTCAACAGAGACAAAGAACCTTACAAGAGATGAACTCAAAGACCTAATGTTATTAATGCTACAGATGTTCAAAGGCAAGTATAGTTTTAGGTGCTAATATATATTTATATAAATGTGAAACATCTGCATAAGTTATTAGCTTTAGGCAAGGGCCAAAGTGCACAAAACAATTTTAGAAAACCTTTATGAGAATATATATGCAAGGCTCAGCATTGGGAGCAAATATGTTCTTTGTTTAGTTACATGATGAAAAAAAACAATGAGTTAGACCTACAAAGTCAGACATTTAAAATACTAGAGCTATGTAGGTAATGATATCAGAAAAAATGCACCAGATGCGTGTTTCGCATTAAGCTTTGTGAGGGGATGTTGAAAGAATACATCATCCAGAGTATATAAATGATTGAGCACCAATCAAATCATATTTCTTTTATTTGCAAGTGATTATGTAATCTTGAACTCACAAAAGTAAAACAATAGAAATAATAAAAAAAAGAAACAAGACAAAACAATTATAGAATTCAATTATAAAAGTGGCACAAAGCTGACAATCTTATTGAGGCCTAGTGGAAATAAGGTCTCCACTGTCCACCCATCTTCAGCAATGTGGTAAATGGTGCCAAAAAAAGTTTTTTTTTTTTTGCAAATCGAATCTTAAAAAGATTGCGTGAAAAAAAATACTCCTGTTATATTCTCTGGAACGGTGAGTCAACAAAACCCAGTCCTGTCTTGGGAGACACCACGTGAGTTCTCACTTGAAGCTCTGGCTCTATTGGGGATCACCGGGTTTTCCCGCAAGTCTCTTCCTGACATAGTCTATTAAAGCCCATTGAGCCTTCCACACACTAACCGGCCCCCTCCCAACCTGTGATTCTAGTTCCAGCTGGCCCCAGTACCGTAGCTGATAGCTGGAAGTGATGGTCCTGCTCACTTGTTCTGTTCATCCTCTCTCGCAGACGTGCTTCTCCTGTAGCAGTCGCCCACGGCCCTTCTCGGCTTGACCATCGGTGAAGGTCTCTCAGGCTCGGGGCAGAGAGAACCGGGCCTCAACTCTTGACAGGCGTAGTCCAACCTTGGAGGCTTAACCAGCGTAGGGCACAGATTATGGCTCTGACCATCGTAAACCATGCTCTGGGATATCTTCCAGGGGATCTGGACCTTGCCAGGTGGTGACCGACTCCCAGATAGCACAGACTCTCTGCTGAGGCCTGTCACATTGGTCTCAGTGGAGTCTCTGGAGCACGTCTGCCCTGCTCTCTTTCTTGGCGCCAAATGCCTGTGTGGTTTGGCATGCTGAGCTTTTATAGGGAAGTTCTTACAGAGGGTCACCTGATCTGGTCCAGCACACAAGGTTCTTTCCTCTGCAAATCTTCCAGCACACTTTGGTCCCGCTTGATTTTGGCTGGCCAGTCTCTCCTCATTAATGGCACATCTTGTACCAATATTCCAGAGGGCTTATGTTTTTTTGTTACAGGTAGACAAAACCTCAGAACAACTATAAAGTACAAGCTATAAATGGACATAACGTTTCAACACGGTCCCGGGTCTTGTTCACAAAGTCGCTCTTATTGTGCTGAGATTGTCCATGAGAGGTTTTGTAGAACACTGGTGATCCCTGGTGGGGTAAAGCAAAGAAGTCTGTCCTTGGCTATGGTATTGTAGCGTGCGCTCCTGCGTCTCTAATGTGTGTGCCATGGATAAGCTCAGTACACTAAGAGCGACTTTGTGTACTAGTGAACAAGACCTGGGATCGTATTGAAACGTTATGTTGCATTTATAACTTGCACTTTATGCTTGTTCTGGGCTTTTGTCTACCTGCACATTAATTTTGAAATAAAAAGAAATTGCATTCATCACAAGAGTATGCAGTGAATTTGCCTAACTAGATGTCCCAAGGGCTCATAACCTCCTTCCACCTGCACCTCGCCTCGATCGCTGTGTGCTCACCATTTTTCATCTACTTGACCTGGTAGGTCAGGATCGGACAAAATAGAGATGAATAAGAGAGACCAGAGTTCAAAAATAAACTTTTCTTTACCAAATGAACTGCAGAAACATACATATATTTTATAGCAAGCATTAAACTTTAATATATATGTTTTGCACAAATCAGAGACGGGAACATCATGGTTATATGTCATGGCTAGTGTTGAGCGATACGATACTGCAAATATCGGGTATCGGCCGATATTGGCTGTATCGGAATTCCGATTCCGAGTTCGATATTTTCGTCATATCGGATACCGGAATCGGAATGTCACTGTCACTGTCGTTCCGTCGGTCGGGTCTGTCAGGAGTCAGCGGCACTTACCCGGCAGAAGATCTCCGGCGGTCACATCCCGGGCTGCTTAATGGCCGCCATCCTCTTCTCCCCAGCGGTCACATGCAGTATCTCGCGATAACTGCAGTGACTGCTGGGTAATCGCGGCCATAAAGCAGTCCGATGACGTCACCGCCGGGGAAGCTGGTAAGCAGCTGTGCTGCGCCGGGATGTCAGGCTCTGCCTGTCATTCCGATGTAGCAGAGCTGGATCGTCGTGGGACAATCGTTACTATGGACTGCGTCGGACAGGTGGTATACTGTTGGTTTGTTTTTTTATTTTTTTACAGGAGATCGATGGCGTCGCAGGAATGAGAGAGTAATAAAAAAAATGAAAACTGTGTTGTCTCTTTTATTTCATTAAAAGACTTTTTTCTTGCTTTGTCTTTTTTTTATGCATTTAATAACTTTGGGATTAGTAATGGATCGGTGTCTTATTGACGCCTCTCCATTATTAACCGGGCTTATTGTCACCGTGCAATCAACGGTGACAATAACCCCTTATTACCCCGCTTGCCACCGCTACAGGGCAAGTGGGAAGAGCCGGGTAAAGTGCCACAATTGGCACATCTTTTGATGCGCCAAATGTGGGGCTGCTGTAGCCTGGTATTATCAGGCTGTTGAGGGCCAAAATCCATGGGCCTTGACAGTCTTTTAATACCAGGCCGCAGCAGTCTGCTTTTACTTGGCTGGTTAACAAAAATAGGGGGGATCCCCATGCCGTTTTTTTTTCGAGGGGATTCCCTATTTTTGTTAACCAGCCAAGCTAAGCAGACTGCTGTGGCCTGGTATTATCAGGCTTGCAAGGTCCATGGATATTGGATCCTTACCAGCCTGAAAAACCAGGCCTCAGCGGTCTGCTTCATCTGGCTGGTTAACAAAAATAGGGGGGACCCCACGCTAATTTTTTTCGAGGGGATCCCCTATTTTTGTTAATCAGCCAAGATATGCAGACTGCTGTGGCCTGGTATTATCAGGCTGGCAAGGTCCATGGATCTTGGCTCCTTAACAGCCTGAAAATCCAGGCCTCAGCGGTCTGCTTCATCTGGCTGGTTAACAAAAATAGGGGGGACCCCACGCCATTTTTTTTCGAAGGGAACCCCTATTTTTGTTAATCAGTTCCCTCTGACGTCACTGATGGTGTCCCTGGCTGACCTGAAGTGAAAGTGGAAAGCAATCAATTAAGCTTTCCACTTCCTCTCCTGTCAGCCAGGAGAGGAACTCATTCATTTGGGGGTTTACTGTGAGGCTGCAGCATTAGCTGCGGTCCCTGCAGTAAACATTAACCCTTTCTGAAGGATTACACCGTGGGACCTGACTGTGCATCGGATTGGTAAGAATAATTTTGCTTTATTATTTTATTTTTATTACAGGAAATGGTTTTAGCAGGTAAATAAAATATGGTCAAAAACTGTGTGATTATTTCATTAAACTTCTTTTTTATTAAAGTGTGTGTGTTTGATTTTTCTTTCATACAATAGGATTAATAATTGATGTTGTCTAATTGACAGCTCTCAATTATTAACCTGGCTTAAAGTGACCTTTCAATTGCAAGGTCACTTTAACCCCTTATTAACCCATTCGCCACCGCTACAGGGCAATGGGAATAGACGGGCAAAGTGCCAGAAAGGGCAAATCTAATTAGAGATTTGCCCTTTCTGGGGTGTCTGGGGGCAGATGTTAGTAGCCGGGGGGGGGGGCAAAAATAATGGTCCCTCTCTGGGCTATTATTATCTGCCCCCACTCACTGGCTTTGTCTGTCTGGTTGCGAAAATAGGGCGGGAGCCCACGCATTTTTTTTCAGCAATTTTACACCTCATATATATATATATACATGTCATTGAGTTTGTGACACATATATTTATATATATATTTATAGTTCATACACTTCTACATAGTATAATAGCCGCTAATTCAATTGCCGGCTTTTGTGAAAATGCAGAACCTGACATGAAATGACACTTGGTGTACATAGGGTTAACCATATCCTTTGCTATCTGATTTGCACAAACAATTAAATTAGTCTATGTTTGCAAAATTTCACACCTGTAGGGGTTAATTAAAGGTGTAAATTCGTAGCAAAAAAGTCCGTTTTTTTTTACAACGAATTTACACCTTTAATTAACCCCTACAGGTGTGAAATTTTGCAAACATAGACTGATTTAATTGTTTGTGCAAATCAGATAGCAAACGACATGAAAAGACATGGTT
Organism: Oophaga sylvatica; assembly: GCA_033576555.1. NCBI lineage: Eukaryota > Metazoa > Chordata > Amphibia > Anura > Dendrobatidae > Oophaga > Oophaga sylvatica. The sequence goes on from JARQOD010000002.1 coordinate 583,103,115, forward strand.
AACCCTATGTACACCAAGTGTCATTTCATGTCGGGTGCTTCTGTCTTTTCACTGAAGCCGGCTTTACCCGGCAATTGAATCAGAGGATATTTTACTATGTAGAAGTGTATAAACTATACATATATGTATATATATATGTCACAATGACATGTATATATATATATATATATGTATTCTATGTGTGTATATTTAGTGTTTACAAGGAAAGAATGGGGTTTTTTTTAGTTCCGATATTTTGTTCCCATAGACTTACATTGGATTTCCGGTATCGGTATCGGGTATCGCCGATATTTTAATGGTATCGGCGATACCATTCCGATTCCGATACTTAGGGATATCGGAAAGTATCGCTCAACTCTAGTCATGGCAGATTTCTTCTATTTCATGATGCAATAAACAAGCAGATCATTATGGGAGCCTTCATTTTCCCTTGTGAGTTCCGTACGAGTTGTGGTGGGTCACTGCAGCTTCTCACAGCTATTCTTAACTTTCCAAATGTCTGAGCCACATGCGTCTTGTTGTGCTGCATCACTTTTCATATATGTTAACACTTGTAGCAATCACTTTTGGAGAACATGTATCCCAGCATGGCCAGTCTTTACTATGACCCTCACGTCTGGCTACACTTGATCTTTCTTATCTGCTACAGATAAAACTTGCTCTAGGCCCCCACTTGCCTTCTGCCACTTAATACTTGATCAATTCAGAACTTGCTACCCGAGTATGGGTTCCTCTTCTCCTTCATGAACAACACACCTAATCAATGCTGGTCTGTGAACCATAGGGCTTTCTTCTCTTTTCTGTACCTTCCAATAACTTCTTAACAAACAGGAAGTGACTTCCTATGCCTATTTAACCCCTCTCACCATGGGTTGGCCCCAATAGTTAACTCTGTCTGCAGGATAACCAACTATTGCAGGCCATCAAATATATAAAACAACATATGAACAGGACAATCCATTATATTACTTATAAGATCTCCAGCAGGGAAGTCAAAAACGTCTCCACTCTTTTACACTGGTAATACTGAGGAAAATCATCTTAGCTACAAATTATATGTATTTGAGAAAAATCTTATAATTTTACCTACTATCACTTTAAGTTTTTCTAATAAGGTATTTCTAATAATGATTTTCTAAAAGGGCTTCTTTAAAGTTCTAATTTCCTTTCCAAAATTAAGATTATTATTTTTTATATTAAATAATAGTGAGTTTTTCTGTATAAATGAAATGCCCCACTTTTCATCAGTATGTTTATGTTTTTGATTTAGTAATTGTTAATGCATTACACATTCATGAAGCAGCTCAATATTCATAATAACTTGCACACCCTCCTAGGCTAAATAATCTTACCTTCAGCAGCAAACTGGCTGCAAAATAGTTTATTGGCATATAAATTTCCGCAAGAGCAGCAACTGGGTCTCGTGTCTGTGCTCTCTGATCACACAATTCTTATTTATACAGAGAAGGAGCCTAAACATTTGCTCATAAAGCTTTGTGAGGGGGAGCGACAAGTATACAGCAGGGGGTTGGATGAAAAATTTATTGGAAACAATTTGACTTTACATTTCCACCTCCCACACACTGTAATCATTCCTTTATTTCACTGCCACATTATAAGATCTCACCTGCTGTCTGCAATCCTTCAATGTCTAAACGTTAGGTGCGATAGTGTCAGTAGAAAATTCCATAGACCTCCACACCTCTTCATTTTGTTGTCTTCTCTACTGGAAATGTACAGTTTTTGAGGATGAGTAATGCTCACTCTATTTTCCTAACATAAGACAGTGACGCTACATCCATACTATTTTCCCCAATACAGTTCATTGATTCTAACAGAATCTGCAGCAAGCACTGCACACTGCATGGAAGTGGGACTTTTTAATCCCCATTCACGAGCCCTACCAAAAAATCGATTAGAAACTTGAGTGCGCCGACCACTGTTGATAGGATTCTGTGCTGTGGATTAATTCTCTTACGTTGAATTGGAGCTAATTCACAATCAAGTGGCTGATGAAAAACTGTCTAGTCTAGTTTTTTTTTAGAAGTTTTCATCTGTAGTTTGCCCTAAAAAAGCAGTTCTGGATCCATCACATGATGGACATCAATAGTAATGGATGGACGCTGTCACTGTAAAGGCTTTGGTTGCATTTCCATAATGGAGTCTGTCAAGACATAGTCGTACTTTTGCTGCGTGACATGAAGCTCAGATTGAGGACTCCTAATGGTTTGGATAGCAATTATGCAAATATGGGCTCCTTCAAGAGCGAAAGAGTTAGAACTATCTGTGTTTTAGTAGCAATCACTACAGTCAATGTCCCCTTTAAGAGACAATGACTGATTAGCCAAACGAATCTCATTTCAACGTGATTCGGTGCATGCATAGCAAAAGCGCGCACATTGGTGGCTGTGTGAGGGGTGCATGGAAAACATCGTACTCCTTGGAGATCATGCGGCTAGCTCAATAGAGATACCAATGTTTAGAAATGTACTTCTCAATTTCTCCTCACAGGAGGCTTGAACTCTTCCATCCGAAGTAGAATCACATCAAGTCGACACTTGATAAGATTTATAAGACCTGATAAAGTGCCAACAAATTCAATTCAAATTTTTCGAAGGGTCAGGGCATCTCAGTGCAAACGTGATCTGGTTTGGCTGTGTAAGGTCGCATTGTCAAAAGAATATCGTAGTTCCTTGAATAAACTAAGCATGCGCAGAAGTACAGCGCAATGACCTTGTTATTTCATAATTAAGCAAGTCCTTCGGATAAGATGTTAACTTGCTGCATAATTTAATAAACTACAGTCTGTACTTCCTTCACCTTTCACATGACCTAGATATATGCAAAAGAAGCCCAATGGACACTTTGTATGGCATGTCATCAAACAATTGTTGCAACATTCATTTCAACGAAATATGTTGTAATGCATGGCGCTTTACATTTTGTCTGCTTTTTTGACAGAATCTCAGATTGAGGCTCCTATGAGTTGGACTAGCAAATTGAAAGTATAAGGGCTCGCCCACATGAGCGTATATATTGGACTATCTGATGTTTTATTAGATATCACTCAGACCAATGTTCTTCTAAGGAGCAGTGCTGATTAGCGTTTCTTTCTCATACTGATTCGGCATGATAAAAAAATGCAGCGCACATTGGATGGCCCTGGCTTTGGGTGCATGGAAAACATCGGACTGCTCTTGGATTTATGCGGTCTCACTCAATAGAGACCATGGAGAAATGTTCTTCTCCATCTTCTCCTCACAGTGTGCTCTGATTCTCTCATCCGAAAGAATGAAATCACATTAAGCTGACACTGTGATCAAATTTGTATAAGTCTGATCAAAGTGTCATCACTATAATCAATCCAATTCTCGAAGAGGAGAGAATCTATGCTGATGTGACCCTGGCTTTAGGACATGTAATTTGTTTGCAAGGGTTGTCAAAAAGACATCACTGGGGAGTTCCTGAATTATAAAAGCAGCGCAGAAGTACAGCACATACCTTGTTATTGCATCTACTTAAGAAGCTACCTTGGATCAAGCATTGGTTTTACTTGCTGATAAATATTAATAAACTAGCAGTTCTGAACTTCCTTCCACTTTCATACGCTATATATTGGAAAAAGAGGCCCAAGGACCACTTTGATATGCATGTATAAAAATTGTTGCAAACATTTATTAACACCATATATGTTAAATCATGTAAATGTGCATCCTGATTGGATATAACATGCCTCATTGGATGTTCAGGTACATGATCAGGATGGCACCAACTTAGGAGTTGCCATGTGCCATTTACAGTAGGAAATGGCTGTAGCTCCTATTCAACCTACTGGGATCAGATTCTAGCACTTTAACTTCTCAGATGCCACTGCCAAAAGTGACAGCAGCATGTTAGGAGATTGACCGAGGGAGAGAACTCTTTCTGTCAGCCCAACGCCCACTTCCCCCTGCAGCATGAGTCAAGGTGCAATAGATTGTTATGGCATCCAGGGCGTTAATATGGCCTGCGGGTCTGCCATAAACCAAATCCATTAAGATCCGACCTCTAATAAAGTCTAATAAGCTACCTGTCAGCGTAACATGATAATATATTAGTACAGTGTTTTATTGATGCAATCGCACATTTTCAAGTTAGATGTAGTCCAGAAATCCAAAGGATGCCTGAAAAACATAAAAAGACATAGCTAAAAAAAGCAAGACACTGTCCCTCTTTCACCAATTTATAAGCAAAAATGTTCCCACGTAGCACCGATGTATTCCACTTACCCCCAATCCAGCCCCAGCTACTGTGATTAGCAGTAAAGTTCCTGCTGTTCACAGGTTCCGGGTACTGATGACAACGCTCATCAGTAGAGTTGAGCGAAACAGGTCGTTCATTTTCAAAAATCGCCAATTTTCGCCAAAGTCCGGTTTCATGAAACGAAACCCGACCGTGGAGTGAGTTCGGTCACGTGTTCGGCGACCATTTTGCTGGAGTCGGTTTTCCCCTACACTTTAAGCGCCTTTTCTCGGCCAATGAGCAAGGATGCAGGCTGTGGGCAATGTGATGACATAGCCAGTGGCCAGCACCATCTTAGAGAAGGGCATTGCAGCGATTGGTGGCTTTCAGTACATCACAGTCCATATAAAATCCCTCAGCCCGACCGCCATTTTACATCTGCCCAACATCAGGGTAGGGGAAGGTTGCTGGCGGTGCATCTGAGCAGGGAGAGCGTTAGGCAGGCCTAAAAAAAAAAATTACTTTCTGCTGATAGCGATTAGCTGTACAGTTACTGTGCAGTGAGAGGGGTGGATTTTGCTGTGTGCAGCAACGCTGGTTCTTAGGCTGCCTGCTGCCAGTGACGCTGTAGAAAATGCTTGCGTGGAGCACTCAGATTTGATTAGTAGGCTGCCTGCCTGTGATAAGGGGGCAATAATTTGGTGGAGTAGCAGAGCTGCTGCAGTGACAGTTGTTACAGTCATTGGCCAAAGTTTTGAGAATGACAAAATATTATTTTTCACCATGATCTGCTGCCCTCTGGTTTTTATGTGTTTTGACAGATTTTTATCTACAGACAGAAATATATAATTGCAAACATATGAGTAACCAAAGCTTATATTGACAGTTAGAATGAGTTAATGCAGCAAGTCAATATTTGCAGTGTTGACCCTTCTCTCAGGACCTCTGCATTCTCCCTGGCATGCTCTCAATCAACTTCTGGACCAAATCCTGACTGATAGCAGTTCATTCTTGCACAATCAAAGCTTTCATTTTGTCAGAATTTTAGGTTTTTGTTTGTCCACCAGTCTCTTGATGATTGACCACAAGTTCTCAATGGGATTAAGATCTGGGAGTTTCCAGGCCATGGATCCCAAAATTCTATGTTTTGTTCCCTGAGCCATTTAGTTATCACCTTTGCTTTATGGCAAGGTGCTCCATCATGCTGGAAAAGGCATTGTTGATCGCCAAACTGTCTCTGGAGGGTTGGGGAAAGTTGCCCTTGGAGGACATTCTGGTACCATTCTTTATTTGTGGCTGTGTTTTTTAGGCAAGACTGTAGAGAGCCGATTCCCTGTGGCTGAGAAGCAACCCCACACATGAATGGTTACAGGATGCTTACATTGGCATGAGACAAGAACTGTGGTAGCGCTCACCTTGTCTTCTCCGAATGAGGCGTTTTCTGATGTCCCAAACAATCGAAAAGGGGATTCATCAGAGAAAATAACTTTACCCCAGTCCTCAGCAGTCCACTGCCTGTACCTTTTGCAGAATATATCGTCGTCCATGATGTTTTTTCTGGAGAAAGTGGCTTTTTGCTGCCCTCCTTGAGACCAGTCTTGCTCCAAGAGTCTCCGCTCACAGTGTGTGCAGATGCACTCACACTGCCTGCTGCCATCCTCACAAGCTCTGCACTGCAGGTAGCCCGATCCCGCAGCTGAAACACTTTAAGAGACGGTCCTGGCGCTTGCTGGTCTTTCTTGGGCGTCCTGAAGCTTTTTGGCAACAATGGAACCTCTCTCCTTGAAGTTTTTAATGATGCAATAGATTGTTGACTGAGGTGCAATCTTTCTAGCTGCAATACTCTTCCCTGTTAGGCCATTTTTGTGCATTGCAATGATGACTGCACGTGTTTCTTTAGAGATAACCATGGTTAACAGAAGAGAAACAATGATGCCAAGCACCAGCCTCCTTTTAAAGTGTCCAGTGGTGTCATTCTTACTTAATCATGACAGATTGATCTCTAGCCATGTCCTCATCAACACCCACACCTGTGTTAATGGAGCAATCACTGAAAAGAGGTTAGCTGGTCCTTTTAAGGCAGGGCTGCAATGATGTTGAAATGTGTTTTGGGGATAAAGTTCATTTTCTAGCCAAATATTGACTTTGCAAGTAATTGCTGTTAAGCTGATCACTCTTTATAACATTCTGGAGTATATGCAAATTGCCATTAGAAAAGTGAAGCAGTAGACTTTGTAAAAATTAATATTTGTGTCATTCTCAAAACTTTTGGCCATGACTGTACAAATTGCTTGTGTGGAGCATCAGATCTGATTAGTAGGCTGCCTGACTGTGATAAGGTGGAAATTATATTATATTATTATATTATATTCTATTATATTATATTATTGTATTATATTATATATTATATTATATTCCCGCTTTTATTCCCCATTGACTTGCATTGGGGTCGGATTTTCGACTCCGACCTGACCATTTCCGTTAGTCGGACTACTTCGTTCGACTCGACTTTTGAGAAAGTCTGGTGTTAGGGATCGAGTTCCCGCTGCTGCACAAGAGGAATCTCGAACCAGTCCCGCTGCGGTCCCCCATCCATCTCCGGCCGCAGTGGAGCCTGCTCAGCGGAGACGTCGGTCCCAGCGTCTCGCTCGGTCTAATACTGTGCAGAGGCTTGTTGCTGCCTTTCCTGGTTCCTCTATTATAACCAGTGCTGGAGCAAGCAGCTCTGGGACTAAGTCCTCGCTTTCTCCATCTGAGCATTCCCAGGGCAAGATATCCCATTGGAGATCAGGGGTCACATGTTCGGTTACAGCAGCGACTCCCATTGGTCCTCCAGGAAGGTCCTGAAGCTGTTTGTGTTCTGGAAGCAGTTTTCCCATTGGTCCTTTTCTGGAAGGTCCTGTAGCTGCTACTATAAAAGGTGCGCATGACCGCACGGCCATGCGCTAGTATCAATTTGGTTATGTGCTTTGCGCCAGTGTGGTCATGTACTCATGCGGTTAGGGCTCGGCTGAAATAGGCCCCTAGAATACCGGCACCTCCGGTGAGCAGTTTTGTATGCACGTGTTCAGGGCTTGGCTGAAATAGCCTCTAGAATACCGGCTACTCCGGTGAGGAGTTGGTTGTTTGCGTTACTGACTGCATGACCACAGACTACTATCTGCTCAGCAGTTATCTGTGTACTCTTGTGGTGTTAACAGGACACAGTCTCTTTCTCAGCGTCTATGTCAGCGACTCTGTGGTGTAACAGAGTTTGCTCATACCGCCATATAGTGCCACAGCGTCTATGTTTGCGACTCTGTGAAGTAACAGAGCTCGCTTATACCGCCATATCCTGTCATCTTACTAGCAGCAGGCTCTGCCTGCACGGTGGATCCCGGGCTGCGAACGCACCTATTGTTTATATTTATTTGGTGCGTTCCGCCAGCCGTAACATCGGGTTTCACGAAACCCGACTCGACCCGAAAAACGGGAAAGTTGCTCATCTCTACTCATCAGTGTTGGTGAACAAGGGAACGAGGCACCATAGGCTTTCATTGTAAAAGAGACTTCTGGCTCACTCATAGAGCATAGAGTCACAATTGTGGTCACATCACCAAGAGGAAGAAAGGAACGACCCTGGACACTGGAAAAGCAGTGGTAGATGAGTGTATTAATACATTCACACTACATTACATGCACATACACACACATTTAAATCAATTAAAAGCTTAAAAGGAGTGCTTCTTTAAGTGCAGTTTTCCTTCCTGCACTGTAATCTTTTTATCAAAATGACTGTTGGTATAGAAGCATGTCTATCTATCGTCTCTAATTGAAAAACAGCTTTCCAATGTGCAGTGCTGTTCCACTGGAGGATACTGATGTACTGGTCTGGTCACATACTGTAACGCTCATGCCCAACTGGATGGCGTGAGCGAGGATTGTGGTCCCACTTTGCCACAAACCAGACTATCCTGGAGGGGCATGACTAAGCAGCTACCTTGGTGTTCACTGAAGCCTCTAGTGGTGAGGTCAGGCTTGTGTGACAGGTAGCTGCAGGGTGCGGAGCGAGAGCAGAGTCACAGGGTGTGGAGCGAGAACAGAGCTGCAGGGTGCGGAGCGAGAGCAGAGCCGCAGGGTGCAGAGCGACCGCACAGGAGAAGAAGTGGACACAAGGATACACACAGCTGAGAGGGGAAGGCAATGGACAAGGATACAAACAGGTACAGCAAAGGACTTAGTTCAGACAAGGACAGACATGGGAACAAGTTCAGGATTAAGGATTCAGGCCTGGCTATACAGCCCCCAGGGTGGCAGGAACTAGACAGTAACAGGACAGGACCTGGCAACTCAGTAGCAGAACACAGACTTAGAAAGTTTGTTGCTCAGGCATCTCCCTATGGGTGGAGACGCCTTAAGTACCCGATACCTCTTGGCAATAGGCTGGTGACACATTGGAGTCTGCACAAAGTCTCTATATGACTCAGGAAGTGCAGGCGCTGCTGCCCTAAGCATACAGCCAGGAAGTATGCACACAGCCATAAGAGGACATGTGGTTCACAGCATAGAGCAGGCAGAAGATAGAACTCACAGCATGGCCCAGAGTGGTGAGTAAGATGATGTATTAGCCTGATGGGAGATGCGAAGCCATGCAGTGATGCCGGCAGGGATGTTACACATACAGTAGTTGAGAGTCTAAAACAGTGTCGGCGAAGCTATGGAACGCGTGCCCTCCTGGGGGGCTCACGTGCCATCTCCTCAGGACTATTGCCGCCACCACTCTTCTCAGCCCCCTTGCCATCTCACTCATCACTAGCACTGTGCCCACTCTCCTCTGCACGTACACCGTCCCATCAGGTCTTGCATACTCCCATCAGTCTGCGCGTGGGCTGAGGAGAATGGTGGTGCTAGTGCTCACAGGTAGGATTGTATTATATTAAAATACACTCCCCAGTCCTCCATATAGTATTATACACTTCCCATAGTCCTCCATATAGTATAATATACTCCTATAGCCCTCCATATATTAAAATACACTCAGTCCTCCATATAGTATAATACACTACTCAGTCCTCCATATAGTTTAATACACTCCTCATAGTGCTCCATATAGTATAATGCACCGCCATACTCATCCATGTAGTACAATTCACTTCCCATAGTATAATACACCCCATAGTTCTTCATATAGTATACTGTCCCATAATGTCCCATAGTCCTCGATACAGTATAATGCAGCCCACATATAGTATAATGTAAACCCCCATAGAATATAATGCAGCCCCCCTCATATAGTATAATGCAGCCCCCCATAGAATATAATGCAGCTCCCTTATATAGTATAATGTAGCACCTCCATAGAATACAATGTAGCCCCCTCATAAAGTATAATGGAGCCCCATACAATATAATCTAGCTCCCCATAGAATATAATGCAGCCCCCCATAGAATACAATCCCCCTCATATAGTATAATGTAGCCCCCTCAGAGTATGATGCAATCACCCCTCATACAATATAATAAATATAATACAGCCCTCCATAGAATATAATGTAGTCCCGAATAGAATATAACACAGCCCACCTCCCCATAGAATATAATGTAGCCTCCCACCATAGTATATTACACAGCCACATAGTATATAATACAGCCTCCCCCATAAAATATAGCATACCCCCAATAGTATATAACACAGCCCACATAGTATATAGCGTGGCCCGCATAGTATATAGCGCGGCCCGAATAGTATATAGCTCGGCCACATAGTATATCGCGGCCCCACAAAGTATATAGCGTGGCCCACATAGTATATAGCACAGCCACATAGAATATAGCACAGCCCGCATAGTATATAGCACAGCCCGCATAATATATAGCGCAGCCACATACTATATAACGCGCCTGCATAGTATATATCACGGCCCACATAACACCCCCCTCCCAGGAATGGCCCCACAGTCCATTCACTGACATCACTGACATAAAAAAACATATGCTCCCGGCTTCTGTCTCAACGGCTGCTCTGCCCAGCATACAGTGAGTGCACGATGACGTCATCACGCACCCGCAGTGTGGGCAGAGGGAATGATGGGAGAGGGAGCGTCAGCTGACGCTCTCTCCTCCATCATTGCTTTGAACTGTACCGGCATCTATGATGACGGTATAGTTCAATGCGGTGGCTGGGGGAGTCAGCGCTGGGGCAGGCAGGCCCCCCTGCCTCACAGGGGCCCCATAGCGACTGCATGATGTGCCGCTAACGTGGGGCCCCTGGGGAGCGGGGCCCTAGGCAGCAGCCTGGTCTGCCTGCCCCTAACGCCCACCCTGCCCCCAGGGTATAAGGAATGAGACACACAGGAAACAGGAACAGGCCTGGTATACAGCCCACAGGATGGCAGGAACTAGACAATAACAGGACAGGACCTGGCAATTCAGTAGCAGAACACAGACTGAGAAAGTTTTGTTGCTCAGGCATCTCCCTATGGGTGGAGATGCCTTAAGTACCCGATACCTCTTGGCAATAGGCTGGGGACACATTAGATTCTGCACAATGTCTCTGTAAGACTCAGGAAGTGCAGGCGCCACTGCCCTAAGCATACAGCCAGGAAGTATGCACACAGCCATCAGAGTGTCATGATCCTGGACAGGGTTTTGTCTTTGTCCCGTCCTGGTCAGACTGGGGTTAATGGTTCCAGCCTCTCTCTGGCAGAGGGCGGCTATTTAGTTGCCAATTGACCTAGGTCTGGTGTCAGTTATACTCCTGCCCTTGGCTGAGTTAGTTGACCTCCTGCGTGCCTGTGCCTTGTGCCTGATCTTGTTGCTTGTTTGGTTTTGACCCGGTCAGTCTCTTCGTTGAGAGTTTGTCTATTGTCTTGGTACTGTGTATTTGCACGTTCTGGTTTTCTGATCCCTTGGCTATGTTCTGATTACCCTCTGTCTGCGTCTATTGTACTGCGCTGCTCTCACTGGTATGACCCCTTGGCTACGTCTTGACAGTCCGTTTTGTCTATGCCCCTTAGTAACTTTGTCCCGTAGGTACCCCTCTTGGAGTTTTCCTTCTGCTCCTAGCTCTCGGAGCTTAGGCAGTGCCCCCAGCAGTCAGGTGCTTCAGGTCCTGTTTGGCCAGAAACAATCTCTCTCTGCTCCTGCTTCCTCTGGGAGACATGTGGCCGACGCCACCCCTTGGCAGTCACGTGCTTCAGGTCCTGTTAGTCTGAAGCACGCATCTTCACCGCTGCTGCCCCGCTCCACAGGTATCTTTGAGTGCAGTCTGTCTTACTCAGGACACGCGCACTGGCTCAGTGAGCCAGTGCAGTGCGGTGTTCGTGATACAGAGGACATGAGGTTCACAGCATGGAGCAGGCAGAAGACAGAACTCACAGCATGGCCCAGAGTGGTGAGTAAGATGGTGTAATAGCCTGATGGGAGATGGGAAGTCATGCAATGATGCTGGCAGGGATGTTACACATACAGTAGTTGAGAGTCTAAAACAGTGTCGGCGAACCTATGGCACGTGTGCCCTCCTGGGGGGCTCGCGTGCCATCTCCTCAGAACTGTTGCTGCCACCACTCTTCTCAGCCCCCTTGCCATCTCCCTCATCACTAGCACTGTGCCCACTCTCCTCTGCACGTGCGCCGTCTCATCAGGTCTTGCATACTCCCATCAGTCTGCGTGTGGGCTGAGGAGAATGGTGGTGCTAGTGCTCACAGGTAGGATTGTGATATATAAAGAGACAAGATCAGCGTTGGAACAGGCAGAAGTGAGTAGTCACAGTATATACTCAGGTATAAGCCGAGTTTTTCAGAACATTTTTTGTGCTGAAAACGCTACCCTCATCTTATACACGAGTCATTGTCCCAGAAGATGGCGGGGAAGGGGGAGCGGCGGAGCGGCTGAGAGCAGCAGGTCAGTGGGTCACAGGAGGCAGGAGCCGGCAGCTGCGGCTAAAGCCTGTGCCCGCCGCTAAAGAGAAATGAATTTTTCACTGCACTGGCAGTAAATATTCATTTCTCTTTTAGTATGCACAGTGTCAGCAGCAGTCGCCGGCTTGCAGCAGCTGCTGGGCTATCATGGGTGCCCGCTCATTAAGGTAATGAATATTCACCTCTCTCTACTCCCATAGGCATGTAGAAAGGTGAATATTTATTACATTAATGAGCAGGGACATGTGATTGCTTGGCCACAGATGCTGTTGGCACATGAACAAGACGATGCGAGGGCGCACAGGGAAGGTAAGATTTTTTTTTTTTTTTTTTTAATGCTTTTCTCATGGGGGCCATACATACAAGGATAGGGACGAGGAGCCATGTGTAACACAGGTACACGAATGCAGGGACACAGAAGCACAGAGCAAGGGTTTAACAATTATTCAGTTTATCAATACAGGAATAAACTCCTCGCAGGGTAAAAACAAGGGAAATACAGTTAAAGGGCTGAGGGTTAAACAGGGTAACAATAATTCAGAATAACAGTCTATCTATCAGTCTCACTTATCATGACTCGGTTATCCGTTCTCCTCTCAGAGTCCGATGGCTAAGGCCTCTTTCACACATCCGTTTTTCGCCGTCAGGCACAATCCGTCTCAAATGTCAAAAGACGGATCCGGCTTCTTTTGTGAAAAACTGATGCAACGGATCAGTTTTTTAGCCTGATCCGTTGTGAACTTTTCAACGCAGAAAAGCACTGTACGCATGTCTGGAACAAGGGGAGAGAGAGAGAGAGAGACCTTGTTTTCCACATTCCGGATCAGTTTTTTGCCTGATCATGCAAAACACTGATCCAGCACCATTGACTTGTATTGTATCAGGTGGCCGGATGCGCCGTATGGTTTTGTCGCCGGAAACAAAAAACATTGCAGTGACCGTTTTGTCCGGCCGCCGGAAAGAAAATTTATGCCGGATCCGGAAAAAAACGGACGCAACCGAAGAACATGCGGCGCGATCCGGCGCTAATGAAAGTCAATGACAAAAAACGCATCCGGCGGTTTAAAAAAAACGGATCTGACGGCAAAAAATGGATGTGTGAAAGAGGCCTAACTGGCTGCCAGCTGAGGCCGATGCTGAGTCTTCGGCTTCCTGCCTAACAAACGGTCCTACTACTGACGGCAGTGGGCGGTCACCGGTTTTACCCGCTGAGCCCCTAGTCCATTCAGCTGCCGTGCAAAAGAGTGGAGTCCTCCGCAACCCTCCACTCGATGTGCGTTCCTTTGCATACCCACTGCATACCCACTGGTACTTGAGAGTTCTCGCCGCACTTGTCCAGGATCTCTACTCTACGGCCTATCTCTTCCCACAGTCCGTCAATGGTCCTTCTTCGCTCTGCTTCCCGGCGGGAAGCCACTCTCTCTTCTCGCGCTAACCTCCATATACTCCCCTGACTCACCACACCCCCTCTCTGCAGGTCATGGGTCCCCTCTGTCCTCAATTTCCTTCGCCCCTGCAACAAGAGGCACGGCCCCAGCAGTTCTAGACCTGTGCCCTGTCAGCACCCACAGCAGGGTCTTCTTACACATGCATACCAGGATAGGGATGAGGAGCCATGCAGACAAGGATGGTGATAAGGAGCCATGCAGACAAAGGATAGGGATAAGGAGCCATGCACACATGGATGGAGCAAGGAAAGGTGACTAACCATATCATAGTCCCTTTTTGACACTGGCTATCAAAAATATGTATGCTGTGTTTTTTACCTTTTTGTGGGTAGATGGTACATTTTAAAATTTTTGTGCAATACAACTAATTTTGATTGCACCTAGTAAAAATCATGTATATAGCCAGTAGTGATTGTCGCTGTAATTTATCTGACGTTAAAAATTAATATTTGCAGAAAGGTTTTTTTTTTCATTCTTATAGCAATATTCATATATATTATTCTGGCACCTCTAGTATTGCCATCTGCAGCATGCAGTATTCCTATATTAATAAGTAAATTTAGTATGTTCTCTAAATCCTGCAAGATACCGTATTTGCATTTACACCGTCTAAAACTATGTAACTATGTTACTATGTAAAATTGTGCCAGATAATTTCAGAAATATGTTTAAAGGCAATCCATATCTGTAAAAAGATATTTTATATAGTACAAATTAGAGGCTCTGTGCATATGACATACAGAAAAATCTTGCGGAACATGAAATCGAAAATGAGAAATGATCATATATGATCATTCTTTAAAGTAGGATCTTCAGAAGGAAAATGTGAAAGACATATTTCTTGCAAGTACTGTATTTGGTCAGGTACAAGTAGTCATGACATGCAAGAACTTCACTAATAATTATACTAATGGCCAATAAATCTATGGTAGAAATATAACTGTAAGAAGGTTGACAGGCTGGTGAAGTGTATTGTAGTTTTCCCACATGTGAAGTCTCAGTTACTTCAGTAGTTGACATAACAATATGGCTTTCCTACAGATAATATTGCCCTTTTCCTTATTATTGCATCACCTTCAAATTAACTAGTGCACAGTATAAGCATGCTGCGTGCAAAAAAATATACAATATATATATTTTTTTTTCATGTCTGTTCAAATATCTTATTAGAGTTAATCGCCAAAACCCTGGGTGTACTTTTATATACATATTTTTACGCCAAAAGTCCCAAAAATTGTTAGTGACGGTAAAAATTGATAGTGACGGTAAAAATTTGTTGCACCATTTATATGAATTTCGGGCGAGCACTGAGTAGTGGCGAGCATGCTCGCTCATCACTAATAATTAACAAGATTCTCTGAGATTATAGAATATATGGCCGTCTACACCTGTCTTTGTGTGTGTCATTTACAGATCACCTAAGTTGCCAGAACAGCAGAAAAAAAAACAAATAAATGTGACCATTTTGGAAATAACACCTCTCGATGAATCCAACTACTGATCCAATTACTATTTTGGTCCTCAGGTGTTTTTTAAAAAAAAGGCATGAAGTGGATTTTGCACAGTGAAAAATGCAAGTATGCCATATTATTGCACATACACAGTGCGCAGCTTGAGCATCTGTAGACACACACCCCATATTAAGTGGGTCCTTCCTGCTACAACAATGCCATACATGTGAAAGCAGGTTGCAAGTGTGCAGGGATGCACGAGAGGCAGAGCAAGGGTTACCAACTTTACTTTAAGGGTACATACTTTCTATGCAGCCGCTCGCTCCACTCCCGAGTGTCGGCGCCAGAGCTGGGATTTTACATGTGAGCGTTGGACGTTTTTTGTTGCCAGTGAGTATGTACAATAACAATGGGATACTTAACGCTGGGAGTAAACAGTTAAATGGGGAATAAACAGTTCAATTGCAAAGGTTATGCAGAGTGAAGGAACAATGGAAAAGATAATGGTAGTTCTTTGGGGTAACTTATCGTGTCAGTAGTCACTCAGGCTGTGGGAGCTACAGGGAAATCGATTGCGCCACAATGGCTGGCGCAGTGCTTGTCTAACGAGGTCCTGTGAGCAACAACCATCCGTTTTCTGGCGGCAGCGATCGGTCTCCGATACCTTCCGCTGAGCCCCTAGTCCATAGTTTGATGCAGCTGAGACAGAGAAGGCCACAGCACTATCCGGGTCAAACGTAGACTTGCAAGTATATACTGGCAACTCAGAGCATAAATGTCTGTCCCGTACCCGGTTTCTCTTAGGTGGCACACGCGCTGTACTCTCGGATACAGAGTATGCAGCACCTTGCTCTCTGGTAGTCACCAGGTACACTGCACTTCTCTCTCTCAAGTCCCCGCTGGTGGTGGCGGGAGAAAACAAACGCAGGCCTACGCAGTGTCGATGCTCAAGGGATGGAGCACTCCTCTCTCACTGCTGTGTGCTGCCCGCTCCCATCAAAACTTACTGCTTCCGCGCATGCTGTGGCTGCTGTGGCTTAGCCATGCCCCCTGCTTCCTGGTGCAAAGGTTTGTCCGGTCTCTTACTCTTTCACCTGGACAACAGAGGAGACAGCCCCGACAGTTCCGGACCCGGCATAGAACAGGTACCCACGGCCCGATCCTCCTCCTTACACATGAAGATGATGCGCACAAAGTATCAGGGTTATGGGGTACTCGGCACCGAGCCCGTTAAAGTCTATGGGGAATGTCACAAGTAGCACAGCTCGGTCCGTTGCCCTGGGCGTCATACAATGGGGGAATATTTACAGAGGATGATAGTAATAATTGTTCGTGACGCCACCTGTGGTTTCTGATCAGGGTGACCAGCGCTGCAGGGTGAATCCTCTGAGGGTTGGGGCAGCAAGGTGTTAAGTCTCCCACAGGCGAGACTGGATGGATCCCTCAGGGTGATATGGCGGTGCAGGGAGCAGGTAATAAGTCAGTCACACACAAGTTGTTCTCTTTCCATACCTTTACTTGTGAAGGTTGCAGGTATGTCCCGGGAAGCTGGTCAGGGTGGAGAATGCACATCCAGGTAATCACTGTGTAGGTTTAAGGCCTCCTTTCTCTTAATGTGTATGAGTCCTAACTTGCGTGAAGCGAAGTTTAACTCCTTCTCCTCTCTACGCCCGGCTGATCTGGTGATGAGGTCTTTTTGTGGACAGAACAGTTTCTTTATGGCGGTACCTGCCAGACTCCGTCTTCCTAACCCCGGTTACGTATCAGCACAGAAGGGCCCCTCTGCGACCTGAAGTCCAGTAGGGATTCCGGTTTTCTCTCACTAGCCATAAAGGTTCTAGCAATACTTCGGACCCGGTGTCCGGTTAAGTTGAGTGAAGATGCTATGTCACCTATGTCACTCTTTCCTTTGGTCACCACTCGCCTGTCATCCTACACACACCTTAATAGGAGCACAGGCAGCAGCAGATGTCGCTTCAGTCTTCCTCAGCCCTCAGGCTAATCTGACAGGGGTTTCTCCCTCCCAGCGTGTCTGAGGTAACTCCATACTCAGATGTCGTGTCTACTCTTCCTGAGGTAACACCAACGACTCCCAACTTTTAGCTAGATTGTCTTTATCTCACTGCTGTCTCAAGGGCTCCCCCTGGTGGAACCAGGAAAAATGTCAAGTGTTGTGTGCTTATCAGGTGTTTTGTAATTACCTTTTCTGTGCATTCTCCTGGGAACATGTGTACCAAGCGCAGCTGGGCCACACATCCCCCCTAGTTATCGTCAGCACTCCCGGGCTGAAAAAGGAAAAAGACAATTTTTATAATAACATTAACAACATAACTATAAACATAACTCATCCCTTGCGGGAGGTAAGGACACTTTAACGTTACATTTTGTACAAGTGCAAAATACTTTTCACAATAAATACAATATTCTTGTGGAGGACCCGCACCAAAAACCTCCCACGTGGGTCCTGGGTGGGCTGCAGGACTTCATTGCTGCAGACCTCACTCAAGGCCACACCATACGGGTTTTTCTTCTGAGGTAATATGGCTTTATGTAAAACCAAGATGGGGCACCGAAGTGCGAACTATTTACAAATAAAGTTCTGTGCTGCAAGAGTCCTCAGCACGCAGTCCTTGGCATAAGAACATTTCTAGAAAAATCACATTTCGATCATAACCACTTCAGCATATAAACATTATCATATAACATTCTCAATAAAATGCAATTTTCTTCATAACTTTGTACAATTAAGTAAACCCTGTCTGGGTCATACTGTATTAATTGCTAGGACTACTCTTGGTACCTAACAGGTAACCTTCCTTTCGTTGTACGTACTGACCTACGTGGTGTGGTGTCAGGTATAGTAGTCTCTGGCCTATCTGTTCTGCGTGCTGGCAAACTGTAATACTGCCTTAACCTCTCTAGGGATCTGGCAAGCATACTTGTGGCTGGGCGATGCAGTTCTGTTTCGCCAGGGGATTCTTCTGGTAGTTCCACGTCTTGAGGTTCCACTTCTTGAGATACTACTTCTGGGATGCTACAGGAGCAGATTCTTCTTGAACTATTTTTTCTGCTGCGGCAACAGGCTCAACTGGATGTTGAAGCGCTTCTTGTGGTTGGTAAAATTGAAGTACTGAAACAATCACAGCATCTCCGATACAAGGCCAATCTGCAGGAAAATCTCCTAGGTCCGTGTGTATGACTTCACCTGATTTCTCTTTTTCCATAACAAGTTCTTCCTCGGGAAGTTTTAACATGTCTGGACACAGTTTTAGGTGATCTCTGGATACCGTGGTGGTCGTTTTTCCTCCATCTTTGCTGATGTACAGGTTTTCCTGTTGTCAAATTTGAATTTTGCACGACATATGGCTCTTGTTCCCACTGATCATCCAATTTGTGCATTCTTCTTTTTCTTTTTAGCACAATTTCTCCAGGCATAAAAGGTTTAGCTGGCGCACTTTTGTTGTAGTTCTCCTCTTGCTTTTCCCTTACTTTATTGAGACTATCTTCCACGCAGGCTTGTACTCTCCTGTACTGTTCCTGTCTGTTTGTGTCACAATCTTCAGTAGTAACATCAGCTTCTGGTTCTACAACGCCAAGTTCCAAATCCATGGGCAGCTTTCCTGGTCTTGCTCGCATAAGGTAGGCTGGAGTGCAGTTGGTGGAACTCACTGGTATGTGATTATACAGATCTACCAGGTCAGGTAGTAGTTCTGGCCACCGATTCCTCTCCTCAAGTGGTACCGTCTTCAGCAGATCAATGACTAATTGATTCATCTTTTCACAGAGACCATTGTTTGGGGGGTACGGTGTGGTCTTATCTTCTACAACCCACAAGTGACAGAATTCCTTAAACAGTTCGCTCAAATGCAGGACCTTGACAGTTAGCATTTGCTCTGGATATCCATGGGTCTGCAGAAATACGCCTGAAACGTCTTTGCTGCTGTTTCAGCTGTCAGATCTTTGACAGGGGCGACCACCAGAACCTGAGTATGATCCACCATGGTCAGGCATACGATATCCTGACCGCTGGTGACAACTTGACATGGTCCAAGGCTACGATCTCCAAGGGACGAGTCGTCTTGAAGGGCTGCAGGTGCTTCTGGCTACTGTAGTCTTTTCTTCGGAGGCTACAGGACGCACAGTGTTACACCATTTCTCGATGGAACTTCGCATTCCACCCAGTAGAAACGACACTTTAGCAGGGTTTCCAGCTTCTTCCAGCCAAAGTGCCCGCTCGATCGTGTAGGCTTCCAACCCATCTGATGTCTGTTCTTGGCAACTACATCTGCCATACCATCTCATGGGTTCTGGATGACGTACCTTGCACAGCTGCTCTCGTAATGAACAGCCGCTTCTCTATTCCATAGCTTGCTTGCTTGTTGAGACGCATCCTTCTCCAAGGAGGAACCTTCCTGATTTTATCAGTTCCTTGATGTGGCTAGACAACCGGGTCACTGATTCGGGTCTCCTTCCAGCTGTGATGAGGTAAAGGTTAACGTCTTACCACGCTGCTATCTGTAGGCTCTTTGCTCGGGATTATCCCTTCTGTGGAATAAGCAGGTAGCTCAATCTTTTCAGATCACCCGATTCCTCTTCCATGTCGGATTCATGCGGCATTCTGGACAAGGCGTCAGCGTTGGCGTTCTTACGGCCCCCCTGTACTTAATGTAAATTGATAGTTCGACAGCCAGCCATCCAATTGACCAGGGCTCCAGCTTGGCTGTTTCAATGTGTCAAGGGGTTTGTCTGTGTACGCAGTGAACTTGTGGAGCTAGGTAATGCTTGAACCTTTCTGTAATGGCCCAGACCAGCGCCAGGAACTCCAACTGAAGCTGCTATAGTTCTCTGGTTCATCTCGTCGGGCCGGAGCTTCCTGCTTGCATAGCAATGACTTTTTCTTGCCATTTTGCTTCTGACTGAGACAGCTCCCAACCTTCGTTGCTGGCATCATGTACAGCAGACGTTGGCTGTAGTCAGATAGGCTAAGATCTCTCGCCTGTCAGATCTCCTTCATTCTTGAACGCCTCAGCTGTTTTACCCCAGTGGAATGGAGGATTCTGCCTTGAGGTTGCCCTACCAGGAGGTCCTGCAGAGGCGCTGCTTCTTGGTGTAGTCCTTTACAAACCCCCTAGTAACCGTCAGTCCCAGAACTGGCGGCACCTCCTTGAATTCTTCGGCTCTGGCCATTCTGGATGGCAGTGACCTTCTCGGGGTCCGGCGCTATCCTCGAGCTGACAATATGTCCAAGTACTGTACCTTTTTTGAGCAGATGGCACTTTGAAGGCTTCAGTTTCATCCCGTACTTGGACAGTGACTCGAATACCTCTGCCAGGTGCTTCAGATGATCCTCAACGTTTGGATACACAATTACGTCGTCCAGGTACAGCAACACGGTTTCAAAGTTGAGATGTCCCAGCAGCTCTCCATCACCTCTGAATGTTCCCGGGGCACTGCTGAGTCCAAACGGCATACTGTCAAACTCACAGAGTCCAATTGGGGTGTTAAAGCTTGTCTTCTCCCGATCCCCTCAGCCACAGCTACTTGCCAGTACCACTAGTGAGTCGAGGTGGAAAGTAGTTACAGTTTTTAAGGCAGCTAAGGATCCTCAATGCGTGGTACAGGGTATGCATCTTATGTGTAATGCGATTTACTTGTCTGTAATCTACACACATTCTCATGCTTCCATCCTTTTCTTAACTAGGACTAAGAGTGCTGTCCAGGGACTAACAACTACTCCTTATCACCCCTGCTTCCTTCAGTCACGCAACATTTCCTAGCTTCTGGAAGTGTGCTGGAGGTATAGGCCTGTACCGCTCTTTGATAGGGGATGGCTGCCTTAGGATATGATGTTGTACTCCCTTAATGGTCCCAAAGTCAAGTGGGTGTTTGCTAAATACCTGTGCGTACTCCTGTACCACCCGTAGTACTCCCTGTTTCTGGTGGGCTGGAGTGGTGTCTGTCCCGACATGGAGCTGCTGACACCAATCCTCCACCTGAGTTGCTGGGTCATTATCCTCCGCTGGTTGGCTGGAGGCTAAGGACTCGGTCGTGAGAATGGAGTTGTTATCTACGGTATGTAATTTAGCAACTGTGGCATAACGTGGTAAATTCTCTTCATCTTCTCCCCAGTTGAGAAGACGTACTGGTACTCTCCCATTTCTTACTTCCACTACCCCTCTAGCAGTCAAGAGTGTAGGTCTGTGCTCTGAACAATGGGGCTCTACTACTGCTTGGTAGTTCTGTCCTCTCAGACCTATTGCTGCTCTACACCATATAAGCATTTCACTCATTGGGGGTATCACAATGGGGTTCGGTCTGTCACCCGTACACTACCAATTTCACCATCTGTCAGCTTCGCTTGCTGCTGGCACATCAGGGCACGGATCTCCCTCTGGATCACTCCCTTTCGCTTCGGCTTGGCAACTTCAGCGAGCTGATGGAGCAAAAACACAACTTCTCCCAGACAGTTACTAATAATGTTAGTACCTAAAACCACATTTAAGCCATTTTCCTCATTTACAGTCTTTACTACTAAGAGTCCTTGATCCTTCAGCTCCACTCTGCCCACCTTTACGTCCACGTTTTTGGCTCCGAGTATTTCAACAGGGAGACCATTAGAGGCGTATACAGCAAAGTCAGGGCTCGGGGTCTGGAGACTGTCCATGGACCAAAACTTATTATACAGGACATCAGGTATGATGGTCACCTGAGATCCAGTGTCCAGCAGGGCAGGGATTGCGATCCCGTCCAGGATGATGGACAGGTAGGGTCTTCCTCCCACAAACCTGTGGTTCCAGTCTGAGGGGCCTGATGAGTCTATTCCTGGGTGTTGGCCCTCGGACCCAGGATCTGCTCGTTTAAAGGACACTGCTGGGCTAGATGACCTTTTCTGTTGCAACGGTAGCAGATGATCTCTCGGCGAGGATGGTGCTGATCAGGGGTCGCTCCTGGGGGGTGGCATTGTCCTCCTCCGATGGGGCGACGTCCTTCTTTTCCTCTGGTTCATCCAAGGGACATCCTCTGGGCAGTGGGCTAGCAGGATCTTTCCTCCTTCTTCCTTTCGCAGTTGCAGGGCACTCATTACAGCGGCCAGGTTTTTAGTCAGCTGGCGCACTTCTGAGCGCAGACAGTCCAACTCAGCGTTTTGGCTTCCGCCACCAGCGGGGAAAAGGTGGATGCTGCCGGCTTTAGAGTGGCTTCACCCGGGTGATACGGGGTTGCCACCTCAGGCTTCTCCAGGGGTCGCAGTCCTTTTATAGCCATATCTTTTAGGGCATCAAAGGTAGCGTCAGGATGATCCAAGGACCACCAGTGCACAGTCCTGCTTTCAGCTTGGGACCTCAGTCCCCGTACAAATTGTTCCTTCAGCATTTTGCTTTCATGAATGGCACTTATAGGGTTAACCTGTTTGAGAGCTCGCAGGGCCCCCTGTAGTCGGCAGGTGTAGTCCCTAATACTGTCATCTGGTCTCTGGGAGCATTGGTAAAACGTCATCCGGAGATCTGTTTCAGTGCGGTCCTCAAAAATAGTCTGTAGCTTTAAGAAAATTGAAAGCACTGATTCCTGGTCTGCAGCTGTCCAAGTCTTACTTCCCTCTCTGCAGCACCAGCCAATTGTCCTAATACTACTGCAGCTCTTTGCTTCTCTGTCATAGGGTACATGTCCATTATGCTGCTATTTTGCGCTTGACCCTGACAGGGTATCCGGCTTACCGCTTATTGAGGGAGCCACTTTGCTGCTCCAGGTTTTAGGGAGCGTCGGCGGTATTATCGGGGCCACCGACTGGTGAGGGCCAGCGATTCCATCCTGCGCTGCAGCGCCGGCGGGTAAGTCACCGGAGTGGTCGCTCTGGGCAGCGCTGTCTGCTTGTGGCTGCGACATGTCTGTGCCCCCCCTATTAAGTGTGGCCTACATTCTCCTGAAGGCTGCAGCTCTGCCAGGCACAGCGATGGGGAAGGATCTGCGTCGCCGGCACTCTGAAGCTCTCCACAGGACCTGCCGCCGCGTCAGCGTTGGGGCGTGTCCGAGATCTCCGCGCGCTTTCTGCAGGTACGCCCTTTCTCTTGCGCTTAAGCGCTGTACTTTGGCGGGCAATGGCGGACAATGCGCCCAAAATCTCAAAACAACAGCAAACAGTCTTTTTTGCACAAAAACAGTCCAATTAGGCAACACAGGACTCACATATAGCGAGCTTCTTATCCTGTTCGTGACGCCAAAGATGATGCGCACAAAGTACCAGGGTTATGGGGTACTCGCACCGAGCCCTTAAAGTCTATGGGGAATGTCACAAGTAGCACAGCTCGGTCCTTGCCCTGGGCGCTCATACAATGGGGGAATATTTACAGGGGATGACAGTAATAATTTGTTCGTGACGCCACCTGTGGTTTTCTGATCAGGGTGACCAGCGCTGCAGGGTGAATTTCCTCTGAGGGTTGGGGCAGCAAGGTGTTAAGTCTCCACAGGCGAGACTGGATGGATCCCTCAGGGTGATATGGCGGTGCAGGGGAGCAGGTAATAAGTCAGTCACACACAAGTTGTTCTCTTTCCATACCTTTACTTGTGAAGGTTGCAGGTATGTCCCGGGAAGCTGGTCAGGATGGAGAATGCACATCCAGGTAATCACTGTGTAGGTTTAAGGCCTCCTTTCTCTTAATGTGTATGAGTCCTAACTTGCGTGAAGCGAAGTTTAACTCCTTCTCCTCTCTACGCCCGGCTGATCTGGTGATGAGGTCTTTTTGTGGACAGAACAGTGTCTTTATGGTGGTACCTGCCAGACTCCGTCTTCCTAACCCCGGTTACCTATCAGCACAGAAGGGCCCCTCTGCGACCTGAAGTCCAGTAGGGATTCCGGTTTTCTCTCACTAGCCGTAAAGGTTCTAGCAATACTTCGGACCCGGTGTCTGGTTAAGTTGAGTGAAGATGCTATGTCACCTATGTCACTCTTTCCTTTGGTCACCACTCGCCGTCGTCCTACACACACCTTAATAGGAGCACAGGCAGCAGCAGATGTCGCTTCAGTCTTCCTCAGCCCTCAGGCTAATCTGACAGGGGTTTCTCCCTCCCAGCGTGTCTGAGGTAACTCCGTACTCAGATGTCGTGTCTACTCTTCCTGAGGCAACACCAACGACTCCCAACTTTTAGCTAGATTGTCTTTATCTCACTGCTGTCTCAAGGGCTCCCCCTGGTGGAACCAGGAAAAATGTCAAGTGTTGTGTGCTTATCAGGTGTTTTGTAATTACCTTTTCTGTGCATTCTCCTGGGAACATGTGTACCAAGCGCAGCTGGGCCACACATACACACTACCTGATGTTTAGGCACACTGCGGTTCAGCAGGGAGACATGCATTTAGATATGAGAGTGCAGATTTTACTGGGTTTCAGAGCCTTTGAGTTACTGTGACGTGGACACCCCTTATTTTTCCATTGACAGATTATGAATTCGAGATAGGACTTGTTTTTTGGCATCTGTACGTAAAAAATACTTTTTTTTAATTAAAAATGATTTTATATAATACTTTTGTTTTATCTGCACTATCGGATCCATTTGCCTTTTTATCTCGACGGGAGCGCCATTTATCTGGTCTATTTCACTTCATACCATGTCCTTTGGAAGGCCTGATAAATAATTTTTTACCTGTAATGTTGTTTCCATTTTTCACAATCTGCGATTTCAAATTTGGATCTTGTTAATGTGAGTAAAATATTACGTAAGACAAAGCATGTGTCTTTCGGAGCGTTGCCCTACCCTTGTCTGGTTTGCTAATGTTAATTATTTATTGACTTCTAAAAGCAACGCTTCTCTGGACTTGTCCTTCCAATGGAAGCAATCCACTGGACCTTGTTGTAAGACCAGATCACTAGATCGCACCCGGCTTTTTCAACTCGCAGGTAGACACAGACCCAAGAGGGCCCTGTTTGAAAGTAGTATGGGGGCCCTCTGCAATCCGAAAAGCTCATCATAATGCTACCCTTTTTGAATCTGTGACAGAAACGGTTTGCTGCTTTGGAGATGGAAATCTGCTGTTACCTTCACGTAGCCCCAATTATTGTATTTCATATGGTGTTTATTAGTTATATTGGCTACTAGTCAATTTACTGGTATTGCATTGAAAGTTATACCCTCAATATGAATGATTATTATACATTATTCATTTCTTATATATATTGTCACTGGAATAAAAAAATGTGTCTTTTCTGTAAAATTCCCGTATATAGTACCACAACTCTATGTCAGAGAGAGACTGGTTGGAGCCTCCAGACTGTGATTACTGTTCTGAATGTTAAATGGGAGCAAATCTATTTGCAAGGGAAATCCGAATCTGTGCTGTAACTGAGAGAACATCTCCGGATGTTTACTCTTACACATTTCTATCAGCATTGCAGTCACTCCTGTTACTAATACAGCCGGTTTACAATGCAACCATTAGAAATCACAAGAAAAATCTCATCAAAGTCTTTCCAACTTGTCTTTCTATCCAGGAGAAAGTGCTCATATTCTCATTATTCTGGTCCTCATGTCAAGTCTGAGCCAAGGTTTTAAAATGAGGATTTTAATCACAAATTGGACTAGATGAAATATGCTAGCCAGTTTAATATCTATTGGTATTCTAAATGGGAAATTAAAACAGATGGAAGTGTTTAGTATTAAGAACAAAGTCAATCCATTCTAATACATTCTGAAATCCAAAAGGTAATACAAATGAATGTGCCACCCCCTGGACACACAAGCCTCTCGAAAACTCCTTAGCGCTATTACACCGTGTACAATATATTTATGCATTGCCAAAAATGCCTTTAGAAGCATAAAAAATAAATTACTAGTCAATCCCTCTTAGCCTGAAAACAGCACCGTAGCTTTAACTAAAATCTTAATAAGTGACACTAATAATAATCCTTCCTGTTATAGGGCATTGTTTGGCCATTATAAGAAAACTGAATATAAACAGTGACATGAATTGTATAATAATCATTTGTACAGCCGATTTAGTTTCTTTTCTCGTTGATTATGATGCAGGAGGTGAAATGGGAATTTGTCGGTCAGCACCTAACTGTAAGTATGCAAATCACATACGAGCCGTCACAAGTGAAATAAAGCGGAATCCTGACTACCGTATATACTCATGTTTAAGCCGACCCGTGTATAAGCCGACCCCCCTAATTTTGCCACAAAAAAACTGGGAAAACTTATTGACTCGCGTATAAGCCTAGGGTGAAAAATGATTATGCCCCCATATGATGCTCCACAGATTATGCCCCATATGCTGCACAGATTATGCCCCTATATGCTCCAGATTATGCCCCATATGCTCCAGATTATGCCCAATATGCTTCACAGATTATGCCCCCATATGCTCCAGATTATGCCCCCATATATTCCACAGATTATGCCCCCGTATGATCCACAGATTATGCCCCCATATGCTCCAGATTATGCCCCCATATGTTCCACAGATTATGCCCCCATATGCTGCACAGATTATGCCCCTATATGCTCCAGATTATGCCCCCATATGCTCCAGATTATGCCCCATATATTCCACAGATTATCCCCCGTATGATCAAGATTATGCCCCCATATATTCCACAGATTATGCCCCCATATGCTCCAGATTATGCCCCATATGCTCCAGATTATGCCCATATGCTCCAGATTATGCCCATATGTTCCACAGCTTATGCCCCCCATATGCTCCATATTATGCCCCCATATGTTCCACAGCTTATGCCCCCATATGCTCCATATTATGCCCCATATGCTCCAGATTATGCCCCCATATGTTCCACATCTTATGCCCCCATATGCTCCATATTATGCCCCCATATGTTCCACAGCTTATGCCCCCATATGCTCCATATTATGCCCCCATATGCTCCATATTTTGCCCCATATGCTCCAGGTTATGCCCCCATATGTTCCACAGCCTATGCCCCCATATGCTCCATATTATGCCCCCATATGCTCCATATTATGCCCCCATATGTTCCACAGCTTATGCCCCCATATGCTCCATATTATGCCCCATATGCTCCATATTATGCCCCCATATGTTCCAGATTATGCCCCATATGCTGCTGCAAAAAAAATAAAAAAAATGACATACTCACCTCTCGTCGCTGGGGGCCAGGTGCCGGTGTCACCGCTCGCTCAGGACCCCGGCACCTGAGATATTTACCTGTCCTCTCTGCACCGCAGTGCTGCGTCCTCTTCCTGGTCCTCGGCAGTGAATGATCTGGCAGGGGGCGCTGCGCTCACTAATGACGTCATTGCGCCCTCTGCTGATCATTCACAGCCAGAGGAGTCGGACGAGGACGCAGCACAGCGGTGGAGAGAAGACAGGTAAATATCGCTATACTCACCCCTCCGCCGCGCGTCCCTGCAGCCTCTCCTCTTCTCCCGGCGATCTCTGCAGCGCTTCCTTCCTACCGCGGTCACATGGTACCGCTCATTATAGTCATGAATATGTGCATATTCATGACTTTAATGAGCGGTGCCATGTGACCGCTGCAGGAAGGAGCCGGAGATCGTGGGAGAAGCAGGGGGCCTGCAGAGACCGCGGCGGCAGAGAGGTGAGTATAATCCGACACCCCCGCTCCCTCTCCCCCGCCGACCCCCGTATATGACCCGCGTATAAGCCGAGAGGGGGACTTTCAGCCCTAAAAAATGGGCTGAAAATCTCGGCTTATACACGAGTATATACGGTAATTTCCTATCTGGAGGTGAGCAGACAACAGGTGCAGGGCCGGTGTCAGCACCCGGGCAAGTGCAGTGGCCCTGAGCAGGTAGGGGGCCTACTCACCATCTGGACACTGGCGTGCTATTTGCCCGGTACTTGCAATAGATACAACTCCCTGATCCTTCACAGCTGTGGAGTCTTCTGACTCTGTGACGTTTCAGGTCAGAGGGTGAGATGACGTGACTAGTCTATGTCCTCTGCTCTGAACAGTTACTATGCTGAGAGACGGAAGATAGCGATGCTGAGGAGTCTGGAGCAGAGCACCGGCCAGTGAGAGAGGTGAGTATTTCATATTTTCTTTATGTTTGGAGCATTATATGGGGCCCATCATATACTGGAGCATCATTTGGGGCCCATTATATATGAGCATTATAAGGGGACCATCATATACTACGTAAAGCATTATATGGGGTCCATTATATATGGAGGAATATAAGGGGACTATCATATACTGCAGCATCTTATAGGGTCCATCATATGCTTTATGGAGCATTATATGGGGCCCATCATATACTGTATGGAGCATTATATTGGACCCATCATGTACTGGAACATTATATAGAGCCCATTTTACATGGAGCATTATATGGAGCCCATTATGTATGGAGCATGATATGGGGCTCATCATTTACTGTATGGAGCAATATATGGGGCCCATCATATACTGTATGGAGCAATAAATGGGGCTCATTATGTATGGAGCATTATATGGGGCTCATTATACTGTTTGGAGCAATATATGGGGCTCATTATACTGTATGGAGCAATATATGGGGCTCATTATTCTGTATCAAGCATTATATGGGGTCCATTACTCTGTATGTAGCAATATATGGGGTCCATTATACTGTATGGAGCAATATATGGGCTCATTATTCTGCATCGAGCATTATATGGGGTCCATTACTCTGTATGTAGCAATATATGGGGTCCATTAAACTGTATGGAGCAATATATGGGACTCATTATTCTGCATCGAGCATTATATGGGGTCCATTACTCTGTATGTAGCAATATATGGGGCTCATCTATTTATATAATTGCCTTGTAATGTTTTCATTTCCTGTTCTGTCCAGATGTCACCGTATCCCAGAATTCCAAGCGGAGGAAGTTCATCGACCGCCATATTGGGACACCCAAGTGATGGGTATCTCAATATGGAAACTGCTGCTGGTACCAACCTATTGCGTGGTACCACCAGCAGAACACCATCGCACCACACACACTCTATAAGCCGTATGCACCACACGCACACCCACACACTCTTACATTCACACACTCACACTGACACGCACACACACACACTCACACTCTCACACTCCCACTCTCACACTCGCATTCACACTCACACAATCACGCACACTCACACACTCATGCAGCCTCTTGCATGCTAACACCAGCAGAACACCGTCGTGAACACGCTGCCGCCGGGATCAGCCTAATAATTCACTGACTGCCGCCGTGTTTGTACAAGAGGAGCGCAAGCGCAGTTTTAAATAGACAGCCGCTATCTGTCTGCACAAAGATGGCGGCGGTCTGATTTAATGCACCTGCGCAAATTACGTGCAGATGCAATGAATCATTCGGCTGATCCCAGCGGCAGATGCATGACGTATATACAGGCAGGGGAAGCCGGTCACATTAAAGGGGTTTTCCCACGAACGAAAGTTCATTTTAAAAATTCACTGTGTCTAACCGTGTACGGAGCATACCACATCTCCTGGGCAGGGGAGGAAGCAAAAGACAATACTGACATTACAGCAGGAATCAGAGTGGATTCATTTTGTGAGGTAAAATATTTCACTGAGTGTTTTTAAAAAATATTTTACCTCACAAAATGTATCCTCTGCGATCTCCTGCTGTAATGTCAGTATTGTCTTTTGCTTCCTCCCCTGCCCAGGAGCTGTGATATAGCACATGGTGTACACAGGTCAAAGAAGAGATGGCATGAGAGGAGAAGACAGCAGATGGGTGGAGAGAGAAAGCGCACAGGGGTGAGAGAGACAAAGCACAGTGGGGAGACAGCTCAAATGGGACAGCACATGAGGGAAGAACACAGCACAGGAAGGAGAGAGACAGCAGACAAGGGGGGATAGCACATGGGGTAGACAGGTCAAAGATGAGCGCACAGACGGGAGAAGTCAGCACATGGGGAAAGAGAGAGTGGATAGGTGGGTGAGCACATGGGGGGAGCAATTCTCAACGCTGCAAAACCTGCCCCAATCGTGACATTACCGCCCTCCCGATGTGATAGCATTGGGCCTCCATCTAGTTATACTATATGGAGCAATATATGTGGCTCATTATTCTGCATGGAGCACTATGTGGTGCCCATAATACTGTATGGAGGAATATACTGTCCGGTTTTTGAGCTATTGTAGAATTTACAATAGATATCACTCATGTAATGTAAGAAATAAGCGAAATCTTTGTCATTGTACTATACCTATATTTCTCTGCCCTATCTGTGCATCGTGAATTGTGGTATTGTTAAAGAGGACAACTGAGACTCTTTCGCCTGGGGCCCACGAAAACCTGGAGCCGGCCCTGAACAGGTTTCACCATCCTGGATCTAATGAAGGCCGCTCTATGGTCTTTGCTAGCACTGGAAGTAAACCAGCCAAAGGAGTGGTGGATGGCTTGGGACAGGTTACAGCGGTGAAGTGAGGTCACCCAAAAAAATCTGATGAAAAATATCCAGTTCAAGTCACCTGGTTGAACAGTTATATGATCACTTGCACTGCAGAGCATGGAGACGTGAAGACAACAGGTGAGTGTGATCCATTTTGTTATTTTTACAGAATCCTGCTCACAGGTATAATGAGCTCCTTTTGACTCATTTAAATGCTTAATGGATATATGCATCAAGGAGCAAATAGGGTGTGTGGAGTGGGCTGAAAAGGTAAGCCCGCTCCACACATTGCAGATGCCGACTGTGTTACATAGCCGGCATCTGCCTTTAACAGCAGCAATTAGCACTGCAGTATTGCAGTATATAATACCAGTAATCAAATTGCAGTTTAAAATTCCCAATTGGAACTACAAAAAAAAAGTTTTAAAAAATATTTTTAAAAACACACCACAATTGCTGTTTTTTGACATCACGCATCCCATGAAATAGGCAAGTAAAAGTCATCAAAATGTAATATGTACACCAAAATAGTATCAATAAAAACAAACTTATTGCATAAAAATGAGCAATCACAAAGATCTATTTACAGAAAAGTAAAAAGTTACAGGTCTAAATAAATTACAGGTTTTGTATCACTGTAGTCATACTGACCTGAATAATATTGTTGCCATATCATTTTACCTGCACAAATAACGCCATAAAAATGAAACCACAAAATCAATGGCAGAAGTTCCTCTTTCATCACCATTTCACCGTGCTTGGAATTTATCTCTTATTTTCTCTAACACTATGCTAGCAATCCCTAGGTTCCGAACTAGATAGGTTCTGTAAGTTTGCTTGCAACTTGATTTTGCATGTCAGTTGGAACAGGTACAAGACGAACAAAAAAAACAAGCTAATACTCAGCTCCTTACTTCTCCAGTTGCCCTGCTGCTCACTACCTGTCATCTGGTCCTTTTCTTTCCACTGTTACGCACTGCATCTCCGGCCTCTTGACAATAGGCAAGGAATTCTAACAGCATCCAGGCTTGGAAGGTTACTGCGTGTTGTAAGGTCGCGAGTCGCGATGTTTTGACATAAAGTCGTGCACCACAACCTTATAATACACACTGACCTCTGAGGCCTCAACAATGCTGGAAGTCCTGGCCTGCAGTGAAGAGATTGGACATGTCATGCCGGTAAGAAAAACTCAAAGTCAGGCAACAAGAAGTGATGCGGTAGGAGAGTTGAGTATTTTTTTTTTTTTACCAGTACTCATCTCATACTCTCCAACCACCTCTCTGTGCACCATCCGTCACGTGTCACTTCCCCAGCCTCTCTATTATAGGGTAGGACCTATGACCACGTCCAAGCCTTGGAGGTAACTGCGTGATGATAAAAGGTCACAATATGCATTGACTTCTGAGGCCTAGACGTAGCTGGAAGTCCTGACCTAGAGTAAAAGAGTTGGAGATGCCGTGAGTTAAAACAGAAAGAAAAGGACCAGACGGCGAGCAATGGGGCTGCCGAAGAGGTGAGTGATAAGGTATGTTTTTTTTTCATCTTACATTTGTAATTATGAGTCATTTGAAAATCGGATGAACATAAGTCTGTGACTGTCTGTATGGTAAAATGAATTGTATCTTTCAAAACTACAACAAATCAAACTCATAAATCTATTGATGATGGAAAAATAAAAAGTTATGGATCCTTGAAAAAAGGGACGAAAAAATTTAAGTGTAGATCCAAATTTTGGCTGCGTCCTTGATGAGTTGAGCTTGTTAGCGAGTAAACAAAATTGACAAGAAATAATTACATTTTTACATCCATGTTTATTGTCAACATTAATAACACAGTAAATACTTATAATATCTCACACGGGTCATCTTATTGTTTCGAATTCAGCAGCTGCAGTGAGCGATCACAATAGTGAAGCAGACCTGTGTTATTTATATAGTGGACAGCTCATTAAACATTCCTGAGAATATCCCAGCTCTGCAAATAATGAAGAGTGCTATTGTGTGCCACGTTATTAAAGCTACAGTAATAAAGGACAGCTTTTTCAAGGTGACAGGTTTCTTTTATGTGTATTTTTGTTTATTATATATAGTATTATTGAATATGATTCATTCAGTAGGAAGAAATGGAATAGTGATAGCGATACATTGTACAGCTGGATTAGGGAATCCAGTAAAGATATTATTGTGACTTCATAACTAGACTGCGAGTGTAAGAAACTTTAGACACCATGCTTATGGACGTCTGTATGATGTACTAGAGCTCCACGAAGAGGTGTCACTAGATAGCTTGACTCGAATGCAGGAAGAACGTATGAAGATTCCAGAAGAAGGTTTACTGTCAAGCTGAATTTTTGTAGTATGCACAATTACAGTAGCTGTAGCTGTAATAGCTGAAGTAAGTAAAGAAGAATATTAAGAACAACAGCTGCTAAACATGAGGATCATAAGATGGCTGATACAGAGAATGAAGAAGGGAGGGGATATTGACATCAGAGCTAGGGAGTCATGCAGGGAGAGAGGGAGGACAAACGTCGAAAAAGCAAACCTTATTGCATTACACAACATCAACAATACTGCATGATTTCCAAGTCATGGGGCATGACAGATATGGATGGAAAAAGTACATAGAGCATATCTTTGTGAATAGGACATTACCTTTTGTGATGACACAGGGTTTTATCCAAATTGACCAGACATCTATTGTCAGTAAGCCAGGACTCATTGACTGTTATCTATATGTTGACTTTTGAATTTATGTGTTTCTTTCTGGTTGGTCAAGAAAACACAGAATTTTGTTTGTATAAGCCTGTACTATTGACTTCTAAGTTGACATTTGCTGCAACATATTGTGCTATTATTCAGGAGGATTAGAGATGCAGGATAATTGAACAATGATGTTTGCTGATATGTTGATTACACATTGTCCACACCAGCTAGCTTGTTGACTTGCAAATAGATTAAATAATTAAACAATGCAAGTTGATTTTTTTACCATTTTCCCCTTTACCTCTGGATGCTGGCTTGAAGGACAGTTGTTAACTTTAAAAAGAGGATATATGTGCCTCTGTAAGAGATACCTCCATGTACAGAAATACATCCAGACATTCAAACATCCAAAGAACCAGAGACCCTCTACAGGACAGCAGCCAAGACATCATGGCTCCATCACTAAGGACATAGATTTGTAATTCTACAGGATGCCAGCATAGGGGACCATGGTCCCAGCTGAAATAATACAGATCTGCTCCATTGACCATCGCTGAACCATGGATATGTTTGGGGTAGTCGGGGTCTATACCAACCGGTCACCTGAGCCCCATGGATACGGTTGTGAAAGCCAGGAATTGGACACACAACCGTGGAGATGTTTGGAGAAGTCAGGCTGTGAACCTCTGATCAACTGGTCTTGTAACTCAAGGGACTTTCATCTCCCTAAGCTTGTCGTTACATCCTCTCTGTGTGCATGCCCCAGGTGATGTAAGCTGCCCTGGAGGCTCTGAAGTCACAGTTGTTCTTATCCCGGCGAGTCAGCAGAAGGGTGAGACTCTGTAATTTTGCACCATTTTGGGTATTGTGGTGGAACTGTTCTACGTGTTATTTGCCTGTTTTGTGGTTCAATAAAGTATTGCCACACTGTTTCACCCTCACCCTGTGTTGTCTGAGTAGAATTCCACCCATGGTAAAAGATCAGGCATTCAGCAGGATGATCCCTGGTCCATAGGTTTTTGACTAGCGGACAAGGGCACCCGCTAACCCCCAGTGTCTCCACACCTTTCAAGCCTTTCAAGGCAGCTGAGACACATTTCGCAAAATTCTCAGAATATTCAGTATTGTATGGAGTAATGAAGAGCCTTACTTCATAGAAGGAATGTAGTGTTGCATACTGGTGACATTTAATATGCCCCTTCTTTCGTAGACTGCCTGATTGAGGCTCAGGTCATTCGTAATACTGCAATCAGTGCTATGCTACTGTAACTGCAAAGGAAAGATGAAAATTCACCAAGTATACAGCTTTATGATTCAACTGCTACTCATACACTCTTCAAAGCCAAATGATTTAGGGTAAAATGCTGAAAAGGACACCAGAGCCATGGAAAGACAGAACTGTCTATTAACCCTAAGCCTACTCCAAAAATCCCTGCAGATAACATAGAAATATAGAAAGCATCCAACCACGACCCTTATGACATTATATCTCTGTGCTATAAAAGTTTCATGGTTTGTCGTTGGCGGATGAAGCATCACTTTGCATTTATAAGATGTTACAAGTGACGCTAAGACAACATGTCATACATGGAGACTGTTCTAAATATTTCTGCGGATTCTTCAAAAGCATCTGGAGACTAAACAGTATGAATTATTAGTCAGAGCACTAGGGGTTCTTTCCATTTTCTATCCACTAATCATATCCTGGAACTGAATCTTTATCCAGCTATAGCGCATAGGGATCTGAATATTTAATGGAATAGTTATTAAATAATGCTACACTGAGGGAATTTTTTTTAGGGATGAAAGAGAATGAAGAGTTTACTGGCAGAATGGTTGACATTAATCTCCTCTGAATTTGGCAAATGTGGTACCAGAGTGCTGACATAATGTAAAATGATGAAGATGGACCTATGGATACATTTATTCTTTTTATTTTCATTCTCAGTTAATGGTATGCTTTTTTCATGCTTACTGTTTTATAAATTAAAGGGGATGCTCAGTAATCAGCTGTAATCCACGAGGAGACCTGACAGCAAGTGTTCAGTTCTATTACAATACCACCACAAGGGAAACAAAGCATTACACAGTTCTCATTGCAAAATGTCTCTTTAGAGAGGAAGATGACTTGAAGTATAGTTCCACCAACAATCTAGAAACAAAAAAAAACAGACTTATAGTAAAAAAATAACCGTACAGTACACAACTCAAACCTCTGTACTAGACAGATGTTGGCCAGTAGGTTCCCCTATATGGGCAAAATATAAAAGGACATAAAGAAGATAAAGTACATCCAGATATCAAATCCCGATGGGGAGAGATCACTGACTGGAGCAAGATTCCTGGTGTAAAGAACACCATAGCTTGTTATGAATTAGGCAAGCTGTGGTGTCACACCCCTGTCCTGCTCCAGCTATGACCATTTTGGCTGAGCTGGGGTCAACTGGAGCGAAAACACCAAAAGTAGAAAAAGTTTGTAAATTAAACCCGAGTTCTGGCATAATTGCTTTGATAAATCAGGGCCATTGTTTCCATTATGTCATGCAGCACGCCAGTATCTGTTGAAGCACTGTGTAGTGTATGGATTTAGGTGGTGCCATAGTTTGGGACTTTATCCTGCCTCACATGTTCTTCTACCAAACTTGCATAGATACTGACTTGGGAGTCAGTAAAAGGATAAAAAGCGCAATAGGGTCTTATCTGGGTATTATGGGTAGAGATTTAATTGAAAGCCGCTCACCAGTGAGGGTTGTGTGTGACACAACCACTATCATAGCCTAGTTGTCAGCCACTGCAACGTCCACAGAGTTATATGTAATAGAGTTTTTTTTTGTTTGGATTTGACTCTGAAACGCGTTGACAAATAAACCACCTTCAACAAAATTGCGGCAGCACACTTGAAGTTGATTTATTCTGTCTCTCTTTCATATTTGGGATTCAGAGGAGAGTTTCTTCTTGGTTACACTAAGTCAGAAATAAGTAGTGAAGTGAAGTCAGTCACAGGGAGTGTGACAGACTAGGCCGCATAGTGAGGAGTGTGTGATCGGAAGAAGCAGAACAGAGATAGCAAGATTCTGTAACTGGATCCAGTGGCAGACTAATACGGCCAAAGCATCCTGGACCCTGTGTGGAGATCTGGATTAGAGACAGAAAGTGCTCAATTGGAGTGGATATGACCAGGATCCCACAGGAGGTAAAGACGTGGGTTAGTGGGTAACCTTTAGACACCTCAGGCTAAGTGGTGTTAGAGAGAAGGCAATGTGTAGGCCAGACCAGGGAGTTAGAACAAATAAATACTGAGCTTTCTAGGCCGGGTTAAGGGTATCACCAGAAAGGGCTATGGTAAGTGAAGGATAGATAAAAGGAAAGGAGTGTTCAGGTAAGGCAAATCATATTGCTAAAATGTAATTTACAATTAAAGTGCCGCATGTGTAACTGATACATCTGTGCCTCCAACAGTTTTGTGCCTGGTATCACATGTACATATGTTACACCAGTTTCATCATTAATGACTGTTTTATTTTTTATAAAATGAATTACCTCCTTCCTTGTGATTGTAATAAATTGGGGGTGGTGGGTTCCTGCACCATCTGAAAGTATGCAGTTTGTATGCAGAACATCTGAATCTATTAACAACCCATTTCACTGGTCCTTAGGGTCGCAGTGCTACACTTTGATCCGTGAGACCCTTATATAGCAACAGCTGCAGGCTTGTGCCGTGCAGCAGGTTCTAACTGTGTTAAGCAGATATCACGCTGCTGCAGTGCAGGTAGGTGCAAGATGACAATAGAGTGGAAGCAGGACTGCACCTTAGACCAAGCAGGCCTGTCGTGCAGCAGCGAGGCTGCCACCAGGTGGCAGTAGGATAGTTAAACAATATTTATATATACAGTATATATGTCAAGCTTCTTTCAGAATTTATTACATATAAGGTCCGGCTATGATATGTAAAACACCACAACAGATAAATTCCATCCAGATACCGTGTATGAATACCGCCATACTATACATGAAGTCGATTAGAGGAGACTTTCCATATTAGCATTAGTCACTAAATGCCTTTCCAGTTAAAAGCTGCTGCTCCTAGAGTTTGACTTTTATTAGAACCATATTTATTTACAGCTCCTTTACTAATTTGGTTTATTCTGTCACAGGGATTTTTACTACACAGGGCGGTATAATAAACAGACTGCTTAATTACTCACCCAATGAGGTGTTATAGAATGTAAGTGACCACTTCATGCACTCATTTGCATAGCACAAATCCCTCTGTAGATGTGGAGGTTGTATATTCATCCAGAAAATTATTGATAAAAAAAAAACAGGTAAACCGCCGAGATCTCATTTTAGGCTATAGCATAAATCCTTAGTTCTCCTCCATCGTTTATGACATATCTTGTTTTCTGATTGTATCAGATCTATAAATCAGGGATACATGCTGTTTATCTGTTATGGTCACTGTGATTTCTGTTGCCCATTTTCCAGCCACAGAAGGAGCCATGCTCTGACTTTTATAAATGCTGTTGAAACATCAGGCTCCCAGGTCATAAATCATCTGGGGATGTTTATAGCAGTTGTGTTCCAAGCTCATTAAAAAAGGCCTTTTATGAACTAATAATTTATATCCCTTTTACAGCAAACTCTAGAATCCTTTGTCTTCCTCCAAAAGTGACTTATTTACAGACTAGTTCAGGGTATAATTTCTTGCCTCCCTGTTTCTTCTACAGTCTCTTGCCCAATTCCATCAATTAATATTAAAGGATTAGCCCACAAACTTTTGTGTCTAGACCAGGGGTGCACAAAGTTTTTGGGTCCAAGGACCACATTGTCAGATCAAACCAACCCCATGTGCTGCAATATTACCAAAGTATTACCTACTGAGACATTTGATGCATATTGAAAGTATGTGCCATAAATATACAATAGGTGCTGGCCCCGTTTATAGGGATTGCAGTCGCACTTATCGGGAATGTAGAGGTGACTTCTCATGGATTTGCAGTCCAGAAAGGCAGAGGCCATGCAATCTGCTCTCTAGATTGTAGTATATGCCAGACGCTGAAACAGTCGAGTGTTTCCCTTTTCCCATAAACTACAATG
>JARQOD010000002.1:583141399-583202624 GCA_033576555.1 Oophaga sylvatica
TTTCCTAGTCTCTTGACACAGGATGACAAAGAATCATGGGGACAGAACGTCACTAGTAGATCAATCTGTCCCTATACAATATCATGTTATCAGTAGCTTATCTGCAGTTTTCACCGGGCGATGTGCTGCCGAGCAAAGTGATTTTGTTCTAGCATGAACAATTCAATCACCCGATGAATAGACAGCATTTTGTACCCTCATAGTTTTGCAAAATTATAATGCACCCAAAAGTCCTGCATATAGCAAAATGCACCTCCATAGTCCTCCATACAGTATAATGCACTCACCATAGTCCTCCATAAACTATAATACACCCAGTAGTCCTGCATATAGTATAATGCACCCCCATAGTTTTCCATACAATATAATGCACTCCCCATAGTCCTCTATAAACTATAATGCACCCCATAGACCTCCATAAACAGTAGTATAATGCACTCCATAGTCCTCCATATAGTATAATGTACATACCATAGTCCTCTATGTAGTATAATGCGTTCCATAGTCCTCCATATAGTATACTGCACATCATAGTCCTCCATATAGTATAATGCACTCCCCATAGTCCTCCATATACAATAATGCACCCCATAGTCCTCCATATAGTATAATGCACCCCCATAATCTTACATATAGTATAGTGCACACTCTATAGTCCTAGTATATTGCACACCCCATAGTCCTACATATAGTATAATGCACTTCCCATAGTCCTCCATACAGTATAATGTACACCCCATAGTCCTCCATATAGTATAATGGACCCCATAGTCCTCCATATAGTATAATGTACACCTCATACTCCTCCAGATAGTATAATGCACAACCAGAGACTTTCGTATAGTATAATGCACTCCCCATAGTCCTCCATATAATATAATGCATACCCCATTGTCCTCCATATAGTATAATGGACCCCATAGTCCTCCATATAGTATAATGTACACCTCATACTCCTCCAGATAGTATAATGCACAACCAGAGACCTTTGTAGAGTATAATGCACTCCCATAGTCCTCCATAGAGTATAATTCACCCTATAGTTTTCCATATAGTATAAAGAACTCCCCATAGTCCTCCATACAGTATTATGCACCCCGTAGTCCTTCAGTTCCATGTAGTACATATAGTATGATGCATGCCCCATACCCTCCAGCTCTATATGGTACATATAGTATAATGCAGCACCCATACTCCTCCAGCTCCATATAGTACATATAGTATGATGCAACCCCCCATTGTCCTCCAGTTCCATATAGTACATATAGTATAATAAAAAAAAACATTGTCCTCCAGTTCCATATAGTACATATAGTATTATGCAGCCCCCATAGTCCTCCAGCTCCATATGGTACATATAGCATAATGCAGCACCCATTATTCACCAGTTCCATATAGTACATATAATATAATGCAGCCTGATAGTCCTCCAGTTCCATATGGTATGATGCAGCCCCCGTAGTCCTCCAGTTCCATTTAGTACATATAGCATAATGCAGCCCCCATTGTCTCACAGTTCCATGTAGTACATATAGTATAATGCAGCCCCCATTGTCCTCCAGTTCCATAGAGTATAATGCAGCACCTATTGTCCTCCACTTCTATATAGTACATATAGCATAATGCAGCTTCGATAGTCCTCCAGATCTATATAGTACATACTGTATATATATATGCAGCCTCCATTGTCCTACAGTTCCATATAGTACATATGGTATGATGCAGCCTACATAGTCCTCAGGTTCCATATAGTACATATGGTATGATGCAGCCCCCATAGTCCTCCAGGTCCATATAGTATAATGCAGCCCCATTGTCCTCCAGTTCCATAGAGCATGTATAGTATAATGCAGCCCACATAGTTCTCCAGTTCCATATAGTACATATAGTATGATGCAGCCCCCATAGTCATAGTCCTCAGGTTCCCTATGGTACATATGATATGATGCAGTCCCCATAGTCCTCCAGTTCCATATAATACATATAGTATAATGCATCCTCGATAGTCCTACAGATCCATATAGTACATATAGCATAATGCAGTCCCCATAGTCCTCCAGTTCCATATAGTACATATAGTATAATGCAATCTCGATATGTGTAGCCCAGCTTCGCAGGCACACATAAAAATCCAGGAGAGTGCACAGGAAGGTAACAGCAAAGCTTGATATGCACTTGACTCACACTTCTAGACACACCCACCAGGGGTATAGGAGGTGGTGACATGTAGCAGAGCTGAGTCAAGCTTCCTGTCTCAGGACAGTGCAGTCAGTTTCCTGTCTTCGGACAGTGCAGATCAGTGCCAGTGGAGTCTGGACTTGGAAGGAGAGGAGAAAAGACTGGATCCTCGCAGAGTTAGCGTAGCTCACCTGACAAGCAAGTGGAGGCTAGTACGGGTGAAGTGGATCATCCTAGCCTAGTCAGAGCTACCCTTAGTCAGTACCTCAGCAGAAGTCGAAGCTAGGAGGATACTGAGAGCTACTCAGCGAGCTCTAGGAGAAAGCTGACATTACCATCGAAGCTCCAAGTGTTTATGCTAAGAGCGAAAGCAGGGCGAAGGGCACAGTGGAGAAGATAGAGAAGTGCTTTAGGTATTGGATTGCCTGCACTAAATTGCCGGACACCGGAGTCCGAGGTGTTGCTACAGTTTTAAGCTTAGTAACAAGATTACCGGAGGCATCTGGACTACAGGTCGCAGAGTGCAGCCTTAAGTGTCAATACGTAATCGGAGTCAGGAGGAACAAGGACTTTTAGCTAGGCCAAGCATAGAAGGACTCTGTTCTCACCACATAGAAGGCTCCACCACAATATTGGCCGGGCAGTACAGCTACAGAGAGAGCTGGGGATTCAGAATTAACTTCGCTTCAGGCAAGTTGGATTCACATGTATATGGAGTAAAGGAGGCCTCTAACCTGCTCAGCTGTTACCGGAATGTGCACTCTCCACCCCGACCAGCTCCCCGGGATCTGCTTGAACCATCATCAGTAAAAGGTATGAAAAGAAGCTGCATTGTGTTTGGCTGAATTCTTACTACACCCTGCATCATCATCACCATAGACTTCCAGGGACACGTCTCACCTGTGGGAGACTTACTATCAAGCTGCCCCATAACATCCCCTGTGAAGACCCTTACAGCAGCGCTGGTACAAATTACCAGAAACCACAGGTGGCGTCACGAACTATCCTAATAATCCCCTGTAAATATCCCCCATTGCACGACCGCCAGGGCCACGGACCGAGCCACCGCTACCAGTGACAACTCCCATAGATTTCCATGGGCTCGGCTCCGAGTACCCCATAGCCCTGGTATCCACAATTGTGGTGCGTGGTCGCAACAACTATTTTGGCGTCACGAACAGGATGCGAAAACTTGCAATTGTGAGTCCTGTGTGCCTATAATGAACTGTTTGTGTGGAAAAGACTGTTTGCTGTATTTGGCGCCAAATTCCGCCATTTTACCGCCATGTTCGCGCCCTCAGGCGCTGGTGAAGAAGGGGGGCGTACCTGAAAAAGCGCGCTGTTGCTTGGACACGCCCCCAACCTGCACCCCAAACTGCATCGCTAGCCACATCGCGAACTGCATAGCAATCTGCATCGCAAACCGCATCGCGAACTGCATAGCAATCTGCATCGCAAACCGCATCACAATCTGCATCGCAAGCCGCATCGCAGACTGCATCGCAATCTGCATCACAATCCGCATAGCAAACTGCATCACAATCTGCATTGCAATCCGCATCGCAAACTGCATCGCAAAATAGAGCGGCATCATCAGAGCGCCAGCGACAAAGGTCCTGTCTCCACCGCTGCAGCCTGTGAAAGAGGTAGGCTCAGATTAACCAAGGGGGCATCAATATGTCGCAGCAACCAGCAGACGGAGCGGCCCCCGCCGGTGGCCCCAATAACCTACCGCTTGGCGTTATAATGCAGGATGGAGGTGCGGCCCCTCACCTGGTCCGGTGGTCCCGCTTATGCCCCTAGCGCTCCCATACATGCCAGGAGCGAAGTGGCTTCCCCAGTACAGCGGCGAGCCAGGCACCCTGCCAGGATTTAAAAGGAAAATATGTAGCATCTTAGATATGTACTCCATGAATGAGAAGCAAAAAGCTGCTGTGGTAATAGGACAGTTAGCTGGTGCGGCTGAGAGAGAAGTAGAGACTTGGCCCATTGCAGACCAGGAGTCGGTACCTGCGATACTCTTAAAGCTACAGGCCATCT
The DNA here is from genome assembly GCA_033576555.1 of Oophaga sylvatica. NCBI lineage: Eukaryota > Metazoa > Chordata > Amphibia > Anura > Dendrobatidae > Oophaga > Oophaga sylvatica. The sequence continues at coordinate 583,145,618 of JARQOD010000002.1, forward strand.
TCGAGGACCACACAGAAACGGATCTCCGGATGGCATTTTATCAGTGCTTCCAGAAACCGGGTGAGAGTATTAGGGACTACGCCTGCCGACTACAGGGGGCCCTGCGAGCTCTCAAACAGGCTAACCCCACAAGTCCCATTGATGAGAGCCAAATGTTAAAAGAGCAATTCGTGCGGGGACTGAGGTCTCCAGAGGAAGGCAGGACTGTAAACTGGTGGTCTTTGGATCATCCAGATGCCACTTTTGATGCTCTAAAGGACATGGCAATAAAAGGACTGCGACCCCTGGAAAAGCCTGAGGTGGCAAATCAGTATCACCCGGGTGAAGCCACTCTTAATCCGGCAGTACCCCCCTCTTCTCCACAGGTGGCGGAAGCTAAAATGCAGGTGGCGCCCCCTAGTGAGTTGGAATGTCTGCGCTCAGAAGTGCGCCAGCTGACTAAGAACTTGGCCACTGTAATGGAGGCCCTGCAACTGCGGAAAGAGGAAGGAGGGAAGATCCTACTAGCCGACTGTCCGGAGGATGTCCCTTGGATGAACCGGAGGAAATGGAAGACGTCGCCTCACCGGAGGAGGACCACGCCACCCCCAGGAGCGACTCCGGAGCAACACCATCCTCGCCGGGAGATCGTCTGCTACCGCTGCAATCAAAAAGGTCATATGGCTCAGCAATGTCCTTTAAACGAGCCGATCCTGGGTCAGAGGGCCAACACCCAGGAGTAGATTCATCAGGCCCCTTGGACTGGAACCGCAGGTTCGTGGGTGGACGGCCCTACCTGTCCATGATTCTGGACGGGATTGCAATCCCTGCACTGCTGGACACTGGATCTCAGGTGACCATCATACCTGATGTCCTTTACAATAAATTTTGGTCCATGGACAGTCTCCAGCCCCCGAGCCCTGACTTGACAGTGTACGCCACCAATGGTCTCCCTGTTGAAGTAATTGGAGCCAAAAACGTGGACGTAAAAGTGGGCAGGGTGGAGCTGAAGGATCAGGGACTTTTAGTGGTAAAGACTGTAAATGAGGAGAATGCCTTAAATGTGATACTAGGTACTAACATTATCAGTAACTGTCTGGGAGAAGTTGTGTTTTTGCTCCAACAGCTCGCTGAAATTGCCAGGCCAAAGCAGAAGGGAGTGATCCAGAGGGAGATCCGGGCCCTGATGTGCCAGCAGCAAGCGGAGCTTACAGATGGTGAAATCGGTAATGTACGGGTCACAGACTCGAACCCCATTGTAATACCCCCAATGAGTGAAATGTTAATATGGTGCAGAGCAGCCATAGGTCTGAGAGGACAGGACTACCAAGCAGTAGTAGAGCCCCATCGTTCAGAGCACAGACCTACACTCATGATTGCTAGAGGGGTAGTGGAAGTAATAAATGGGAGAGTACCAGTACGACTTCTCAACTGGGGGGACGATGAAGTAAATTTGCCGCGTTATGCTACAGTTGCTAAATTACATGCCGTAGATAACAATTCTATCCTCACAACCGAGTCCTTAGCCTCCCGCCAACCAGCGGAGGATAATGATCCGGCAACCCCGGTAGCGGACTGGTGTCAGCAGCTTCATATTGGGACCGACACCACTTCCGTCCACCAGAAACAGGGGGTACTACGGGTGGTACAAGAGTACGCACAAGTGTTTAGTAAACACCCACTTGATTTTGGGACCATTAAGGGAGTACAGCATCATATCCCTACAGGCAGTCATCCTCCCATCAAAGAGCGGTACAGGCCCATACCTCCAGCCCATTATCAGAAAGCTAAGGAAATGCTTCATGACATGAAGAAAGCCGGGGTGATAAGGGATAGTTGTAGCCCCTGGGCGGCACCTCTGGTTCTAGTGAAGAAAAAGGATGGTAGCATGCGAATGTGTGTAGATTATAGGCAAGTAAATCGTATAACACATAAAGATGCTTACCCATTACCACGCATAGAGGAATCCTTAGCTGCTCTGAAAACGGCTAACTACTTTTCTACCCTCGACCTTACTAGTGGGTACTGGCAAGTGGCTGTGGCTGAGGAGGACCGGGAGAAAACTGCTTTCACCACCCCAATGGGACTCTGCGAGTTCGACAGAATGCCGTTTGGCCTCAGCAGTGCCCCCGGGACATTCCAGAGAGTGATGGAGAGCTGTCTGGGACATCTCAACTTCGAAACTGTGCTGCTGTACTTGGACGACGTAATTGTGTACTCTAAGACATATGAAGATCATCTGAAGCACCTGGCGGAGGTATTTGAGTCATTGTCCAAGTTTGGGATGAAACTAAAACCCTCTAAATGCCACCTGCTCAAACGGAAGGTACAGTACTTGGGACACATTGTCAGTTCCGAAGGAGTAGCGCCGGACCCCGAGAAGGTCACAGCCATCCAGAAATGGCCAGAGCCGAAGAACTTAAAAGAGGTGCGTCAGTTCCTGGGATTAACAGGTTACTACAGGAGGTTCGTGAAAGATTACACTAAGAGGCGGCGCCTTTACAGGACCTCCTGGTAGGACAACCTCTTAAGAGCAGAAACCTTCCATTCAATTGGGGAAAAGAACAAGCTGAGGCATTCAAAGAGATGAAAGAGATTCTGACAGGCGATGAAATCTTAGCCTACCCAGATTACAGCCAACGTTCCTGCTATACACAGATGCCAGTAACGAAGGATTAGGAGCGGTCCTTAGTCAGAAGCAGAACGGCCAAGAAAAAGTCATTGCGTATGCCAGCAGAAAACTCAGGCCAACTGAGAGGAATCCGGAAAACTATAGTAGCTTCAAACTGGAGTTTCTGGTGCTGGTCTGGGCCATTACTGAAAGATTTAAACATTACCTTGCCTCCAACAAGTTCACTGCATTTACAGACAACAACCCCTTGACGCATCTGGAAACAGCCAAGCTGGGAGCCATGGAGCAACGTTGGATGGCGCGGTTATCAAACTACCAGTTTACCATCAAATACAGAGCGGGCCGTAAAAATGCTAACGCGGACGCCTTGTCCAGAATGCCGCATGAATCTGACACGGAGGAAGAGTCAGACGATCTGGAAGAAATCGAGCTACCTGCGTTCCACCGAAATGGGATGGTCCAAGAGCAACGGGTCTACAGGAAGCGGTGTGGTGAGATGTTGAACCCTTTACCTCATCACAGCTGGAAAGAGACTCAGGACAGCGATCCCGTGGTGAGCCGTATCAAGGAGTTGATAAAACAGGAAGGTTCCTCCTTGGAGAAAGATGCATCCATGCCAGCAAAGCTCCTGTGGAATGAGAGAAGCCGGTTGTTCATATACCGTGAGAAGTTGTGCAGGAGATACGTCGACCCAAGGACCCATGAGATGGTTTGGCAAATAGTGGTCCCGAAAGCAGACATCCAAATGGTGCTGGAAGCATACCACGATCAAGCAGGACACTTTGGCTGGAGAAAGCTGGAGACCCTGTTGAGGTGCCGGTTCTACTGGGTAGGGATGCGCAGCTCCATCGAGAAGTGGTGCCGGAACTGTGGACCCTGTGGCCTCAGACGAAAAGACTACAGTAGCCAGAAGGCACCCTTGCAGCCTATCCGGACGACTCGTCCCTTGGAGATTGTAGCATTGGATCACGTCAAGTTGTCCCCAAGCAGGTCAGGATACACATATGCCCTGACCATGGTGGATCACTATTCCCGGTTTCTGGTGGTCGCCCCTGTCAAAGATCTGACAGCAGAGACAGCAGCAAGAACCTTCCAAGCAAGTTTCTGCAGACCACACGGATATCCAGAGCAGGTGCTGACTGATCGAGGTCCTGCATTCGAAGCTGAATTGTTTCAGGAATTTTGTCAATTGTATGGATGTAAAAAGATCAGAACAACACAATACCACCCTCAGACCAACGGCCTTTGTGAAAAAATGAATCACATAGTCATCGACTTACTGAAAACTGTACCACTGGAAGAAAGGAATCGGTGGCCAGACTTGTTACCTGACCTGGTCGACTTGTACAACCATATCCCAGTAAGTTCCACCAACTGCACTCCAGCCTACCTTATGAGAGCAAGACCGGGAAGGCTGCCAATGGACTTAGAACTCGGTGTGGTAGAACCAGAGGCTGATGACAGTGCTGAAGATTGGGACACAACTCGACAAGAACAGTACAAGCGAGTACAAGCCTGCGTAGAAGACAGTCTCAACAAAGTAAGAGAAAAGCAAGAGATGAACTATAACAAAAATGCTCCCGCTAAGCCTTTAATGCCTGGAGAAATGGTGCTCAAAAGAAAAAGAAGAACACACAAATTGGATGATCAGTGGGAACAGGAGCCTTACGTCGTGCAAAATTCCAATTTCGATAACAGCAAGGTCTGTACCATCAGCAAGGATGGAGGAAAAACGATGGCAACTGTGTCTAGAGATCATGTGAAGTTGTGTCCTGACCCATTGAAGCCCCGTGAAGAAAACCCTGTTGTTCATCAAGAAGAGAGTGCTGAAGCGGTCATACACACGGATTTGGGAGATTTACCTGCAGATTGGCCCAGATTAGGAGATGCTGTAATTATTCCTGTGCTGCAGTTTTATCAACCGCAAGAGGAGTCTCTACAACCGGTCATACCAATTGTGCCAGTAGAGCCAGTTCCAGAGGAACCTCAACCAGAGGAACCCCAAGAAGCGGACCCGCAAGAAGCAGCGCCAACAGAAGTGGAATCCCTTGGTGAAGCTGGTGAAGCAGTACCGCCTCCTCCAGTCACTAGCATGCTTGCCAGGTCCATAGAAAGGTTGAGACAGTATTATAGTTTGCCATTACGCAGAACAGAAAGGTTAGAGAATACCATACCTGATGCTACCCCACGTAGGTCAGAACGTCTCACTAAAGGTAAACTACCTATTCGTTATCAAGACTAGTTAGCAAGACCCAGATAGGGTTTATTGCATCTGAAAAATTGTATAAAGTTTGAAAAAAAAAGTATTAATGTAATTATTTGAAATGTGTTTTAACCATGCCAATGGACTGCGTGGCTGTGGACTATGCCAGCCCAAAAACTTTCACTTGTAAATAGTTGCGCTACGGTGCTTTATCTTGGTTTGACACGAAACCATTACTATCAACCTCTGAAGAAAAACCCGTATGGTGGGCCTAGAGTGAGGTCTGCAGTCAGAAGTCCTGCAGCCCACCCAGGACCCACGTGGGAGGTTTTTGGTGCGGGTCCTCCACAAGTATCTTGTATATATGAACACGTTTGATATTTTGATACTTTTGTATTTTCTTACTGTACATATTGTAACGTTCAAGAAATCCTTACCTCCCGGATGGGAAGAGTTATAATGTTTATGCTAATGCAAAACAAAATATTCTTTTTGTCTTTTACAGCCCGGGAGTGCTGTGTTTTACCAAGGGGGGATGTGTAGCCCAGCTTCGCAGGCACACATAAAAATCCAGGAGAGTGCACAGGAAGGTAACAGCAAAGCTTGATATGCACTTGACTCACACTTCTAGACACACCCACCAGGGGTATAGGAGGTGGTGACATGTAGCAGAGCTGAGTCAAGCTTCCTGTCTCAGGACAGTGCAGTCAGTTTCCTGTCTTCGGACAGTGCAGATCAGTGCCAGTGGAGTCTGGACTTGGAAGGAGAGGAGAAAAGACTGGATCCTCGCAGAGTTAGCGTAGCTCACCTGACAAGCAAGTGGAGGCTAGTACGGGTGAAGTGGATCATCCTAGCCTAGTCAGAGCTACCCTGAGTCAGTACCTCAGCAGAAGTCGAAGCTAGGAGGATACTGAGAGCTACTCAGCGAGCTCTAGGAGAAAGCTGACATTACCATCGAAGCTCCAAGTGTTTATGCTAAGAGCGAAAGCAGGGCGAAGGGCACAGTGGAGAAGATAGAGAAGTGCTTTAGGTATTGGATTGCCTGCACTAAATTGCCGGACACCGGAGTCCGAGGTGTTGCTACAGTTTTAAGCTTAGTAACAAGATTACCGGAGGCATCTGGACTACAGGTCGCAGAGTGCAGCCTTAAGTGTCAATATGTAATCGGAGTCAGGAGGAACAAGGACTTTTAGCTAGGCCAAGCATAGAAGGACTCTGTTCTCACCACATAGAAGGCTCCACCACAATATTGGCCGGGCAGTACAGCTACAGAGAGAGCTGGGGATTCAGAATTAACTTCGCTTCAGGCAAGTTGGATTCACATGTATATGGAGTAAAGGAGGCCTCTAACCTGCTCAGCTGTTACCGGAATGTGCACTCTCCACCCCGACCAGCTCCCCGGGATCTGCTTGAACCATCATCAGTAAAAGGTATGAAAAGAAGCTGCATTGTGTTTGGCTGAATTCTTACTACACCCTGCATCATCATCACCATAGACTTCCAGGGACACGTCTCACCTGTGGGAGACTTACTATCAAGCTGTCCCATAACATCCCCTGTGAAGACCCTTACAGCAGCGCTGGTACAAATTACCAGAAACCACAGGTGGCGTCACGAACTATCCTAATAATCCCCTGTAAATATCCCCCATTGCACGACCGCCAGGGCCACGGACCGAGCCACCGCTACCAGTGACAACTCCCATAGATTTCCATGGGCTCGGCTCCGAGTACCCCATAGCCCTGGTATCCACAATTGTGGTGCGTGGTCGCAACAGATGGTCCTCCAGTAATATGGCCACTACGTCCTCAATGATTTTAAAAAAATGAAAACCTGTACTCACCTCTCCCGGTTCCCCCGCTGCTCTAGTCTCCGCAGCGCATCTCCTCAGCAGCTCCAATGCCAGACACAGCATGGCGTGATGAAGTGAAATAATCATGTCCGCTGAGCTGAGACGCCAGACACAGAGGGGGAATGATGGGAGCAGGAGGGTGTTTTTATTTTTGATTACTGGGTTAGCAGCAATGGTGGTGTCTGATAGACACCTCTCCATTCCCGCACCAGAGCAATAGGGAAGAGCAGAGCAAAGCACCAGAATTAGCACATCTAATGTGATGCTTCAATTCTGGGGCAGTTGCAGGCTGGTATGCCATCAGATAAACATGCAGTGATACATTATAGAAGTGACCTGACTGATGCAGCTTATGTGCTTGCTCACATTAGCATATAACACCAGTGCTGTAGTGTTGTCTGTGGGAACACTTCTCCTGGGTGGCAGCACAGCTACTCTTCTGTGTCCTGACAGGCGCTGCTGTGCAACATCAGCACTAAATCAGTGGTCATGTGTCACTTAGTAAGGTCCTGAGGCTGAACAGCAGCTGTCAGGACACAGCACAGATTATAAACCAGAACATGAGAAGATGAAGAGCGCAGCCGCAGGACAGTAGTACACGTCTGACTGCTTCTGCCTCTACCTTCCTTGATGGAAGAACAAATAACACTAGGCAGGGCAGGGCAAGATTCGCATTGCAGGAGAACAGAGCAGATATCCTGCCTCTTCTCCGACTGAGCGAAGCACTGCCTAGTGTTATTGTAAGTTCCATTGCAGCACGGGGCCCTTTCTGTGCCTGGGGACCCTAGGCAGCTGCCTAGTCTGCATGCCAATAACACTGGTCCTGTTTGGCCCATATGAAGAGATTAAGACTAATTAGAGACCTTTGATATATGGGGGTCCTTTTGGAGATTTTGCATTGGGGCCCACAAACTTCAAGTTACGCCACTGCATAACCCTTTCCCGACATGCGCCGTACATATACTGATTTGCGGGAGCTGTGTTCCCGTAAACAGCAGTATAGGTATGGCGCAGTGATCACACGGGCTTACCCTGCAGCAATACCCACATACAGTGCTAGCACCGATCGAGGGCGTTTAACGCCTTTGATGACGCTGTCAATAGTGACAGCGACATCGAGGAGATCGCACACAGGGAGGGGACTCCCTGAGTGCTCCCATCAGAACAACGCAATGTGATTGCGTTGTTCTGATGGTCTCCATGGAGACCCGGTCCTTCAGGGAAGGTGGCTTGTGAGTGCCTGCTGAGAGCAAGCGCTGACGTGCCACCTCCCCTGCCACCTTCCCTGCCTGTCAGACCCTGATGTGATGCTCTGCAGTTCAGAAGCATTGCAGAACATCAGATCAGCAATCTGTTACTATACAGTACAGTGATGTCCCATCCTAGGACAATGTGAAAAAGTAAAACAAAAATATTAAAAAGTGTAAAAATATTTTTTCAAAAACCCCAATTAAAAAAAAATCTATACATATTTTTCCAATAAATACATAAATGTAAAAAAATAAATAAACAGAAAAAGTACACATATTTGGTATCGCTGCGTCTGTAATGACCTGCTTTATAAAACTGTCCCACTAGTTAACCCCTTCAGTGAACACCATAACAAAATAAATAAAAGAAGAGGCAAAAAACAATGCTTTATCATTATACCACCCAAAAAAATGCAATAAAACACCATAAAAAAAGAAAATGTAAATAAAAAAGTTACCACTGAAAACGTCATCTTGTCCCGCAATAAACAAGCTGCCATACAGCTCCATCAGCGGAAAAATAAAAAAGTTAAAGCTCTCAGAATAAAGTGATGCAAAAGTAATTCTTTTTTTCTATAAAATAGTTTTTATTGTGTAAAAGTGCCAAAACATAAAAAAAATATAAATGGGGTATCGCTGTAATCATACTGAGCTGAAGAATAAAGCTGCCTTACCAATTGTGCCACATGCAAAATGACATAAAAAAAACAATTCCTGAATTGCTGGTTTTTGTTCATTCTGCCTCACAAAAATCAGAATAGAAAGCGATCAAAAAACATTATGTGCCCGAAAATGGTACCAACAAAAGCATCAACTCGTCCCGCAAAAAACAAGCCATAACATGACTCTGTCGGCCGAAATATATAAAAATTATAGCTGGAAAATACGGGGATGCGAAAACTAGTTTTTGCAATAAAAGGCGTCTTTTAGTATGTGACAGCAGCCAAACATAAAAACCCAATATAAATCTGACATCGCTGTAATCGCACCGACTCGAAGAATAAAGTCCCATTATCACTTATACTGCACGAGGAACGGCATAAAAAATAAAATAAACCAATTCTACACCTGCTGTTGATTTTTTCATTCTGCATCCCAAAGATCACAGTAAGGCTCGGTGTACATTTATCCTGCGCTCTGAGTTGAGCGCTTACACCAGGGTTTCAGTGTAAATCTCTGAAATACGTGATTCAGACGGAACCCCCGGCAGAAGATTCCATATAATGAGGCAGATGGAGGCACTGTGGACTCCATAGGACCTGTGATCCGGCGGTGTCTGTCTTTTTATGATTGTATAAAAGTTCCGTTGGCCACATTTTTGTGCACTTCTCAAAAGAACGACAACGCTGAACAGAGGCCAGATGGAGTTTAGAGTAACTCTGCTGCCTCATTATAGTGAACGGATCCCTCGAGGTTTCATCTGAATCACGTCACTCAGAGATTTAGATGGAAACCACAAAGTAAGCGCTCAGCGTAGTGCGCCGGAAAAATGTGATCCCAAATGTTATGTAAAATGTTCCCAATAAAAGATTCAACTCAATCCACAAAAAAAGCAAGTCCCCACTCAGGTCCGTCATGTGTAAAGGGAAATATAGACGGCTTCCACGTTACTGGTAGTAAAAAGGCTCTGGAAAAGTGAAATGCTCCTCACCCTCCAAAAGAAATTCAGCAAATTCTGCGTTCTCAAATCAAAATGCCGCCCGCCCTTCTGCGCCCCAGTGTGTCTAAACCACATAGCACCCACATGTTTGGCATGTGATGAGAGCCCACCTAATTTACGGGTGCATGTCTCCAGAAACACAGGCTGGGCATAACGTACTGGTGACTGCAACATACTGGTCACTACAGTGTACTGGCCCCTACAACAGCAGTTTGCAATTTTCAGTCAGCAACATCCACTACTGCTTGTTTCCGGAAAACACCGTGGAGCCAAAATCGTCACTACACCTGTAGATAAATTCCCAAAGGGGTATAGTTTACAAAATGGGGTCACTTAAGGGGGGATTCTGCTTTTCTAACAGGGGCTCTGTATATGGAGTTCGCAAACTATTCTAGGAAAATCTGCGCTCCAGGAGGCAAATAGCGCTCCATCCCTCCCGAGTCTCGCCGTATGGCTAAGTAGTACTGTACAGCCACTTATGGGGTAATTTCTACATTCAGCTAAAATTGTGGAACAAATTTTGGTGCCATTTTTACCATTTTCCCAGTATGAAAATGTAAAATTTTGTACCTAACACACAATTTTGGTGGTAAAAATGTAAATAATTTTTCCTTCACTGCCCCATCCCCCTGACAATGCCAGTCTAGCTGGCGAAACATGTTGGGGAGGCTTAGGAGCAAATTTTAAAAGCACAAGCCAATGATTGTGCAGTGGAAATTGAGGTGATATAGGTAGCAGCCTCACCTCACCTCATACCCCTGAATACTGTTACTTAATAGAATTAGGACTGTAATCAACCTAAAATGACACGAGTCTTTAAACCAGTATGCTTATGTTCAATGATACACACTGACAAGTGCAAGTTTTAAAAATTATTATTTCCTAATCTTTTAATAGCTCCATTAAAAGTTAATTTTTAGAGTCCTCAGTTAGGGATTATTTGCCTCTGACAATTTGTAATGTATGTTAGTATAACCCTTGGTGACTTGATTGGACAGCATTTGTTAGTTGTTAAAGATGATCACTGCACCACTAGATGAATTCATTGAGAGGTTTAGTTTGTAAAATGGGGTCACTTATGGGGGTTCTGCTGTTCTGTCGCCTCAGGGGCTCTAGCAATGTGACATGGCATCCTCAAACCAGTGCAGCAAAATCTGCACTCCAATATGGCGCTACTTCCCTTCTGAGCTTTGCACTGTGCCTCAAAAGTAGTTTTTGACCACATATAGGGTATCGGTGAACTCAGGAGAAACTACACAACAAATTTTGGGGCCCATTTTCTCCTGTTACCCTTGTGAAAATACAACATACAACATTTTGAGCTAAAAAACATTTTTGTTGGAAAAATGGGATTTTTTTATTTTCACAGCTCAATGTTATAAACTTCTGTGAAGCACCTTGGGGTTCAAGGTGCTCACAACACATCTACATGAGTTCCCAGGGGGGTCTAGTTCCAAAATGGTGTCACTTGTGGGGGGTTTCCACTGTTTAGGCACATCAGGCACTCTCCAAACGTGACATGGCGTCCGCTAATTATTCCAACAAATTTTACATTTAAAAAGTCAAAAGGTGTTCCTTCCCTTCCGAGCCCTGCCATGCACCCAAACAGTGGTTTTCCCCCACATATGGGGTATCGGCATGCTCAGGAGAAATTGCACAACAAATTGTATGGTGCAATTACCCTTATCAAAATGCAAAGTTTGGAGCTAAAAATAATTTTTGTGGGAAAGATGTGATTTTTTGTTTATTTTCACGGCTCAACGTTAACAAAACTTCTGTGAAGCACCTGGGATTTCAAGAACAAACTGTATGGTGCAATTTCTCCAGTTAACCTTATGAAAATAAAAAAAGGAAAATTTTTGTGAAAAAAGTTATGCTTATTTTTTTCTTCCACATTCCATAAATTCCTGTGAAGCAGCTCAAGGGTTAATAAACTTCTTGAATGTGGTTTTGAGAACCTTGAAGGGTGCAGTTTTTAGAATAGTGGTCCCTAAAAAAAATGGTTTTGTAAATTGTATTGTAAAAATGAGAAATCGCTGGTCAACTTTCAAAAATTGTGCTGATCTAAAGTAGACGTGAGAAATGTTATTTAACTATTTTAACTATTTTGTGTGACATGATTCTCTGATTTAAGGGCATAAACGTTAAAAGTTTGAAAATTGCAAAATTTTAAAAATTTTTGCCAAATTTCCATTTTTTTTCACAAATCCATTGAACTGTTGCAGAGTTATGACCTCATAAAGTCCTTTCCTTAACAGCTTCACAATTACGCCAATAGACTCTCTGTGTTATTGTAAGGTGGCGCAGAGCGGTAGCCTTGGGAGAGGTACTTGTCTTCACCTAACTGACTCTGCCTTACTTCACGGCAGATTCCAGGTCTGGTTAAGACTAAAAACATTCATAAAAGTATTTTGCTGTAAGAACCCTGACTTGCCTGTTTAAGGAAGAACACTGCCGCCACCGAAGATCTCTTGCTGAAACTTGTTCCCTTTTTCTCTGGTTTCTTCTTACACACACCCTATAATGATAACCTTCCTCTGAAGTTGTCCTTTCATGTCTTTAGTTTATTAACAGCTAACTCACTATCAAAACAGGAACTGACACATAGGTACCCAATACTCCTCCCCAACCATGTGCCAGCCGTGACTTACCCCATAGAAGTCGACGGGCTCGGTGCTGAGTACCCCCAAAACCTCTGGCTCTGTGCGACTCAACTTGGGCGTCACGAACAGGATTCTGTAGCTCTCTATAAGCGAGTCCTGTGTGCCTGAATTGAACTGTTTTTGTGCTTGAGAATTGCTAAAATCATCAGAGAATGTATTTGCCATTTTTTCCGCCATATCTGCGTCACGACGAGGCACTGGTGAAGAAGAAGGGGGTGCTCTTCGTGGGTGTACACTCACTCAGTGGCGCGAAAACGATGGCCGACCACTCTAAATGGTACTGCAATGTAAGATCGTGCCCCACAGCTCTGGAGTTCCGCCTCCTCATCCTCCTCAGTGTGCGGAAACTAACACGAAGGTCCCGCCTCACTACAAAAGAGGGGCCCTCTCCAGATGCTAATGACACATGTTACTTGGCAGAGATGGCTAATGGACACGAGCAGAAGTGTGAAGGGATGGAGCAGTCAGAGCTCTCCCCCCACTGAAGCGACCCGATCGCCACGGAACCACCGTTGGGCACCCGGCCTGGAAACCCTCCTACGCTGCAAGAAGCGGAGGATACCCTAAGAGGCCTGGCCCGGCACCGGGAGGAGGTCGCCAGGATGGAAGCCAGCTGGCGTGCCCTAAAACTAAACTTGGAGCGGCGCCAATCCCTCTTACCTGAAGTGTCTGTACCGGATGGTGAGGCACCCGTTCTAGTAGAGGAGTCCGTGCGGGCATCCCAGCCCTTGCAATGTGATCCGGTTGACGTTGTCGCAGTGGAGGCACCCGTTCCTGCCAAAAACTCTGCACCGGCAGCACCCCAGATCCCGCTGTCTGCCCCCGTCGCTGAGACAGAAGAAGCGACACCCGTCCTCATGGAGGAGGCCGCGCAGGCACCAGAGGTCTACCTGTCTGTACCGGAGCCCCGACTGTCATCTGTTCCAGAGCCGGCTGCTTCCGCCACAGGTCAGCGCCGCCAGGATGGGGGGCGCCAGGAGAGCTGCCGCAAACCGGACATGGTAAGCTGGCATTTGATGGTGGAGACATGGAGCAGCTGGTGGAGAATTACAACTGGCGTCAGGAGGAAGAGTGGAGACGTTGGGAGCGGGAAGCAGAGCGACAAAGGGAGCAGCGAGAATCCCAAAAGCTTCGGCAACGTCAACTGGAGAAGGACCGGGCAGATAAGGACCGGATGAGAAAAGACAAAGGAACCCTGTGGGAGCCGCGGCGTAAGGGGGCAGTACGGAGCTTTAAATTGAAAGGTGGTTGGGGCTTCATCCAGGAGCCTGGACTTTATTTAGAAGTTTTTGTAACCCGGCGGGACGTGGAGGCTCACCTCCCAGAAGGACACCCGGGGAGGGACCTGTTGTCATGTGTGCATTGCCACGAAGATCGTCGCGGTTGCACATTTTGACTTCTCACAGCTGATCTGCTGTTTCTTTGTGTTTGGCAGCTAGGGAGTTAATTCTGTCTGTGCTCGGTGCTGGGACTGGGTGCAGTTTCTCCCGGCTGCAATTGATTATTTGTTGATTGGTTTCCTTTAAATTCCTGGTTGTCTGCTTGGGGAGTTGCCAGTGAAACCTTCATGCAGACCACAGATAGGAATGAATCTGTATAGACTTTAGTTGTGAGCTCCTTAGTTGTTCTAAGCTCAACTTGGTTAGAGTTTATTTCCCAGACCATATGTCCTTTGGTGTTTGAGTGTGTATGCAAGCGAGTGTTATCCTGTCTGTCTTATATGTCTAATCTGTGTATTTAGCTGAGATCAGCCCATATCCCTTTGGTGGTAGTCAGGATCCTTCTTAGGACTGATTACAGGGTTCAGGGTCTGATAGGAGACAGGGTTAGGTTGGAGACTTGGACCTCTGAACCATTATCAGTACCTCCAAGGTGAGGGATTAGTTAGGACCCCAGTTTAGGGTCAGGTTAGATCCCGGTCCACCTCTTTCCTGTTTCAGCTCATCAAGTCCTCAAGATTAACCCTGAGTTCAGCAGAGATCGTGTCAGGTAAATCTATTCTATACTTACATGCTTATGTTGCTATACTAGTTGTTGTATAGAGTGTTGTTCCTGTATTAATAGTTTACTGACATTGTATACATATCATTAGACAGCGTGACATTTTCACTGGCCATAAAAATTATCTCCAGTTACCATGGATCCAGTAGCCCAGCTGGCTCTGCAGTTGCAGGGATTATCCATGGAGCTGACGGACATTAAGTCCAAAGTTTTGTCTCCCCTGGAGCAAACCAGAGTTGAACCTAAAGTAGCTCTCCCGGACAGGTTCACTGGTGGGCGAGACAAATTTTTCACCTTCCGGGAGGCATGTAAATTGTATTTTCGGCTTCGGCCTCGATCATCAGGGAGTGATGAGCAGAGAGTGGGAATTGTTATCTCACTTCTGCAAGGGGACCCTCAATCCTGGGCATTTTCCCTTCCTCCAGGATCCCCGGCTCTACTGTCTGTAGATCAATTTTTTACTGCCCTGGGATTGGTATATGATGACCCAGATCGGGTCTCTCTTGCTGAGACAAAATTACGTAAGATACAGCAGGGAGATCGTCCTGCAGAGGAATTTGCTTCTGAGTTTCGTAGATGGGCCACAGATACTCAGTGGAATGACCCAGCTCTTAGGAGCCAGTTTTGTCATGGGCTTTCTGATAAATTAAAAGATGTTTTGGCTCAGTATGAGTCTCCTCATTCACTGGAGGCTGCTATGGCCTTAGCTATCCGTACTGATAGACGGCTTCGGGAGAGGGGTGAGGTAACCCCACTCCCTGTTGTTTCTCCACCTACCACTAAAGTCCCTTATGTTGAGGTTCCCCTTGTCTGTTCGGATGAGCCTATGCAGTTGGGAGGGACATCATTTCGTAGGAGGGGATTGGCGGTAAGCCGCAGGACTAGAAGATGTTTTTTTCTGCGGGAAAGAGGGACATTTTGTTGGAGAATGTCCATCCCGTGCCTTGTTGAGCCAAAAGTCGCCGGAAAACTGTTAATCCCAGGTTGTGTGGTGGACGACAACCTGGGAGTATGTATTTCATCCGCCAGTTCTTCTCAGTTACTTGTACCAGTGGAGGTGGTAGTTGGTACGAGAGTGGAGAGATTGTCTGTTCTTCTTGATAGTGGTTCCGGGGCTAATCTGGTTGACGCTCAGTTTGCTCAGGCTCAAGGTATGCATCTGAGTGTATTGGTCAAACCGATCCCTATATTCTCCATTGACGCCAGGCCTCTCGGCCAAGGTAGCTTTGTTCATGAGGTTCATAACATTGACCTTCGGGTAGGGGCAATACATAGGGAACAATTATCTTGTTATGTGTTGGAGGGTCTACCTACTCCCATTGTGTTGGGACTTCCTTGGTTGGTTAAACATAACCCTGTGATTAATTGGCAGTCCAGAGAAATAAGCCAATGGGGTGAGTTTTGCAAAAGCAACTGCATGAACACAGTCATCAGTGCGGTCGTGCCTAGTACATTGCCTCCTTTTTTGGAGGATTTTGGGGATGTTTTCTCTGAGGAGGGGTGTCAGGAGTTGCCTCCTCATCGCGTGTATGACTGCTCTATTAATCTCCTTCCTGATGCTAAGTTGCCTAAAGCTAGGTTGTATAATCTTTCTGGTCCTGAGAGGCAGGCTATGAAAGATTATATTTCTGAAAGTCTGGCCAAAGGGCATATTAGACCTTCATCTTCCCCAGTAGCCGCGGGGTTCTTCTTTGTGAAGAAGAAAGATGGAGGCCTACGCCCTTGCTTGGATTTCCGCGAACTTAATCGGATTACTGTTCGAGATCCGTATCCACTCCCTCTTATTCCTGATCTCTTCAATCAAATTGTTGGCGCCAAATGGTTCTCTAAATTGGATCTCAGGGGGCGTATAATCTGATTAGGATAAAAGAGGGGGATGAGTGGAAAACGGCGTTTAACACGCCCGAGGGACATTATGAAAACTTGTCATGCCTTTTGGTCTGACTACTGCACCAGCAGTATTCCAACATTTTGTTAATGACATTTTTCGTCACCTTGTGGGGCTGTTTGTGGTTGTATATTTGGACGACATTTTAATTTACTCGCCAGATCTTGTGTCTCATCAGGAGCATGTGAGACAGGTGTTGCAGATCTTGCGAGACAATAAACTATACGCCAAACTGGAGAAGTGTGTATTTGCCGTACAGGAACTTCAGTTTTTGGGTTTTTTGGTGTCAGCCTCCGTTTCCGTATGGACCCTGAAAAGGTGAGAGCAGTGCTTGAATGGGATCAGCCAGGGGATCTTAAGGCTCTGCAGCGTTTTTTGGGGTTTGCTAACTACTACCGGAAATTTATTTGTAATTTCTCATCTGTCGTCAAACCTCTCACTGACATGACAAGAAAAGGGACGGATTTTTCTAAATGGTCGGACAAAGCTTGCCAAGCCTTTTCCTCTTTGAAGAAATGTTTTGCTTCGGCACCCGTTCTCATCCAACCAGATGCATCTCAGCCGTTCATTGTGGAGGTGGATGCGTCTGACGTAGGGGTGGGTGCTATATTGTCCCAGGGTCCGTCCCCTGGTAAATGGCATCCGTGCGCTTTCTTTTCTAAGAAATTGTCGTCCGCCGAAAGGAATTATGATATCGGCAATAGGGAACTTTTGGCCATTAAGTTAGCTTTTGAAGAATGGCGTCACTTTTTGGAGGGGGCAGTCCACCCGGTTACCATTATTACTGATCACAAGAACCTGTTGTATTTGGAATCCGCTAAGCGTCTGAATTCCAGACAAGCTCGATGGTCGTTGTTTTTTACCAGGTTTAATTTTGTCGTCACTTATCGCCCGGGGTCTAAGAATGTAAAGGCTGATGCCTTGTCTCGCAGTTTCCCAGGGGCCGGGAAAACGGATGACCCGAGTCCTATCCTTCAGGAGGGGGTGGTAGTGTCGGCTGTATTTTCTGAGCTTGAGGAGGAGGTGTTAGAGGCTCAGGGGACGCCCCTGCAGGACCTCCAGGGAGACTGTTTGTCCCAAATCTGTTGAGACAAAAAGTTATTGAGGCACATCATAATTCTGCTCTAGCAGGACATCCAGGGAGTAAGGCTACTTTAGATCTCCTTTCTCGCCGGTTTTGGTGGCCTAATGCTAATAAAGATGTTATAACTTTTGTCGCGTCATGTGGGGTGTGTGCTTGCTCTAAAACCCCTCATACCCGTCCGTCTGGGACCCTTTTACCCTTGAAACTTCCGGAGCGTCCATGGACTCATTTATCTATGGACTTCATTACGGACCTTCCTCCGTCGTCAGGGAATACTGTCATACTGGTGGTTGTTGACAGGTTCAGTAAGATGGCACATTTCGTTGCTCTTCCTGCACTCCCTAATGCTAAAACTCTGGCGCAGGTGTTCATTAGGGAGATCGTTAGACTTCATGGGTTGCCTTCTGATGTGGTGTCAGATAGGGGGTCTCAGTTTGTGTCCAAAGTTTGGAGGGCATTTTGTTTACGTCGGGGGATGCAATTGTCATTTTCCTCGGCTTTTCATCCGCAGACCAATGGTCAGACAGAGCGTCTGAATCAGAGCTTAGAGACATATCTCCGGTGTTTTGTTTCAGAGAACCAAGAGGACTGGTCTTCTTTCTTGCCTCTGGCAGAGTTCGCTCTTAACAACAGGCGGAGCGAGTCCACTGGTAAGTCCCCGTTTTTTGGGGCATATGGTTTCCATCCCCAGTTTTGTACTTTCAATGGGGGGGGGCCCTTCTGGGGTTCCTGAGGAGGAGCGTTTCTCGTCGTCACTTGCTTCTGTGTGGAGAGGTGTATTGAATAATCTGAGTGCGATGGGGAACGTTACAAACGTATGGCTGATAGGAGGAGAGTTTCTGGTCCAGATCTGAATGTGAACGATCTGGTATGGTTGTCTACCAGGAATATAAAACTTAAGGTGCCCTCCTGGAAACTGGGTCCCAGATTCATCGGGCCGTACAGGATCAGTTCCATAATTAATCCTGTGGCATTTCGTCTGGACCTCCCTCCTACGTTTAAAATTCATAATGTGTTCCACAAGTCATTACTTAAAAGGTATGTGGCACCAGTCATACCGTCACCTCTACCTCCTCCTCCTGTGTTGGTCAATGGTAACTTGGAATTTCAAGTATCAAAGATCATTGACTCACGTCTGAATCGCCGGTCCCTTCAGTACTTGGTGCATTGGAAGGGGTATGGTCCAGAGGAGAGGACGTGGGTCCCTGCGTCTGATGTTAACGCAGATCGTTTGGTTCGGACCTTCCACAGAACTCACCCGGGCAGGCCTGGCCCTGAGGGTCCGGAGGCCCCTCGTAGAAGGGGGGGTACTGTCATGTGTGCATTGCCACGAAGATCGTCGCGGTTGCACATTTTGACTTCTCACAGCTGATCTGCTGTTTCTTTGTGTTTGGCAGCTAGGGAGTTAATTCTGTCTGTGCTCGGTGCTGGGACTGGGTGCAGTTTCTCCCGGCTGCAATTGATTATTTGTTGATTGGTTTCCTTTAAATTCCTGGTTGTCTGCTTGGGGAGTTGCCAGTGAAACCTTCATGCAGACCACAGATAGGAATGAATCTGTATAGACTTTAGTTGTGAGCTCCTTAGTTGTTCTAAGCTCAACTTGGTTAGAGTTTATTTCCCAGACCATTTATGTTCCTTTGGTGTTTGAGTGTGTATGCAAGTGTAAGGAAAAGGTTGTTGCCATTTTGTATAGGGCCTGTACCAGCTCCATTTTGTCAGTTCACACAGCCACAGACTTTTAGCTACACATTGCCTATTAGCATATCCAGTACGACAGGTTTTGATGTCCACTAGGAATCAATAGGCCTTTACATGCTAATTAGTTTAGGCCAGTGACTGAATAAGATGGTCAGTCGTATGGTAAATAGCCCAAGCTCAGGCATTGTTTCCTGCTCCATATGAATTGCAGGCCAATTAATATGCGTGCTTCAAAGCAATGGGGATGGGCCTAGCAGGTTTAAGAACTAGCCATGACCAGGCTGCTGGTCTCATTCCATTTCACACACAGAAGCCAAGAAGATGGTCTAGGAAAGACCAAGGGACTATTCAGGAACTGAAGACTGTACCTGGGAATGGCAGAGCCAAGGCCTTCCATGACCATAATACCCGGTAATATTGATCCATAGCTTATACCTTTAAGCCTTGTACATTATTGTTGTATTTTTACTCTGACTGCCATTCCATTGTAGTTACGTTGTATAGCTTTACTGTATATTTCTGTAATTATCTAGTGCGCCCTTAAGGCAAATTAAACCATAAAATTAATCTTGGGCTGATGCTTTTACTCTGATCACGAATCTTAGAATACCCAGTGGGTAGCAGGACACCTTCCCCGGCGGCCATTTGCTCTAGGTGCAGTTCTCTTACTGACCTGAGAGACAAAGGGGGGCGCCGGAGAGCTGTACCTGTGGAGTTACGTCCCATTGGTGACGTGGGAGGAAAGGGATCGTCCGTCACATTTGGTAGCGGCGGTGGTATCAGAAGCTGTGATACCCGGGCTACCGTGTGGCGGCCGGCTGAGTTCCTCACAAATTGGTGGCAGCAGTGGGATCAGAGTAATAGTGTGCGTGGGACCCCTACTCCCAGACACTAGAGACTACCAGCAGTACTTTCACTGCTGGGGTCTTAAGGTCAGCCCAGCACTAGACGGTCAGAGTGTAAATATAACAAGTTGTGTGCAAGGTCAGGGTTGCAGCTGTGTTTCAGTAACCAAAGGTTCCCAAGATGGCGGAAGGCACCAGGAGTAGGGCAAAGGGGGAGGCCAATGCTGTGGCCTATGAGGGGTTTGATACCGATGAGTTGGAGCTCAGCCAGGGCTCCCCAAGGAGCCCGACCCCCGTGCTCAGTCTCACAGTGGACTGCCCACCCCCTGCCCGTCCCAGCCTGTCCAGATCGGAGACCCTCTTCCAAGCGGCTATGGCACAGCTCGAGGCTGGTAATGACGCCGCTTATGACAGACTCCTGGTGGCGGCAGAGAAAGCAGCAGAACGTGAGCGAGCAGAACGCCGTGAAGCTGCGGAGCGTGAGCAAGCAGCGGCAGAGAGAGCAGCGGAGCGTGAGCATACAGAACGCCGTGAAGCTGCGGAGCGCCGGCACCGACTGGAGATGGCTCAGCACGGGCCCCCACTGGACGCACCAGGCCCACCGGAGACAAGGGCTTCCAAGGTCCGGGCGGAGGACTTTCCCTTGCTTGAAAAGGATGAAGACCTGGATTCCTTTTTGCTGGCTTTTGAGAGGACATGCCTCCAACATCATCTGGCCCCGGATCAGTGGGCAAGGTACCTGACCCCCCGTTTGAGGGGTAAGTCCCTGGAAGTTTTGGGGGACTTACCTGCCGGGGAGGAGCAGGACTACAACAGCATCAAGCGGGCCCTGATCCAGCACTACAACCTCACCCCGGAGTCGTACCGCAGGAAGTTTAGGAGCCTGCAGCGGGGTTCAAAGGACACCTGGACCGACCACATGCGGGCCCTGTTGAGAGCTGCGGAGCACTGGACCTCGGGTCTAGAGCTCACTACCCGCCAGGAGGTCCAGGAACTGTTTGTCGTGGAGCAATTTTTGTGGAACTGCCCAGAAGACCTCCAGCAGTTCCTCCGTGACCGGAAACCAAAGGGGGCTTCTGCTACAGCCGCCCTGGCAGACGAGTATGCCAACAACAGGGCGCCGGAGCCAAAGAAGCCTGCCAGCAGCACCTGGAGAGGGGGTAAGCCCAATCCTGCCCCAGCCCCATATCCAGCCCCCAGAGTGCAAGGGGTGTACCCCCCTGCTGCCCTCTCCAGGCCAGAACAGAACCCAGACGTTGCCATAATTGCAATCAGCCAGGACACTTTAAGGCTGCATGTCCCCAGCGCCAGAAGGCCCCATCCCTGTCCCAGAAACCGTCCACTGTTTTGTGTGTGGGAGGGGGTGGTGGGAGGTCCCTAGACAATTACCAACCCGTCACCATCGGCCGCTCAGCGGTCATGGGACTGCGGGACACAGGCGCTGAACGAACCCTGGTACGCCCTGAGGTGGTGTCCCCTCAAGACTTGGTACCTGGGAAAACCCTTTCCGTCTCCGGAATTGGAGGCGTTGAACCGGCGCTGCCCGTTGCCAAGGTGTATTTGGATTGGGGTGCCGGGAGGGGGATGCGGGAGGTGGGAGTAACGCCGAATATTCCTGCAAATGTGTTGCTTGGGACCGATTTGGGGCGGCTAGTGTCCCAGTATGTGGCCACTGAACCCCCAAGTCCGGCTCCCCAAGAATGTCATGACTCTACTGTGAATGCTAATGTTAATGTATTGAATGTGCCTCCAACAGTGGAGGAGGGAGTGAAACCTGATGGTAAGCCATGCACTGACACTACACACACAGGGCTCACAGTGAGGACAGGTGAGGAGGCTGTAGGGGAGAGCTCAGAGGTGGAGGGAGGGGCTGCTATGGGCAGTGTAGGGCCCATAAGTGAATCCAGCCTGCTGAGTCTAGGGCCCCTGCAGGAAGAGGAACAGGCCATGGGGGGAGGGGGTGTCCCGGGAGAGGAGCCACCAGGTAGGACCCCAGGTCAGGAGTTCCCCACATCCGGGATGTCAGGAAGTCAGGGAAGTCTGCCTGACCCGGCGACTTGGTCAGAGGAGGAGGGAAAGCCGGCGCTACCCGTGGTCTCAGCGGTCGTGGCCGCTGTTACCAGGAGTGGGAGCGCTGAAGCCCAAGGAGCCTCGCGGAGGTCCGACGGTTTCCCCCTCTCTGACCAAGTGGCTGCCGAGTCAGACAGTAGCCAGGAGACAGATCCCGGGGAACTGACAGAGGACAGGGCAGTTTCATCAATTCTTGCCATATCTAGTCAGGGATTTCAGGCAGCGTTGGAAGCTGACCCTAGCCTGAAGACTCTCAAAGAACAGGCGGCACAGCCTCCCCTGGAGTCCGACCGCGAGCGAGTGGTCTGGGACCAGGGACGGCTGTACCGGGTAACGGTCCAGCAGGGTTCACTGGAGGCGTGGCCCAGGGACCGACAGTTAGTGGTGCCCCATCCGTTCAGGGCGGAATTGTTGCGGATCGCACACGAGATTCCAATGGCCGGACACTTAGGGATCACTAAAACCAGGGCCAGGCTAGCTCAGCATTTCTACTGGCCTGGAATGAGGACCGAAGTGATAGCCTACTGCCGTTCGTGTGACACCTGTCAGAGGGTGGGGAAGGCGGGGCCGCGCCCCAAAGCCCCACTGGTAACTCTGCCCATCATCGAAGAGCCTTTCTCGAGGGTGGCTGTGGATCTCATTGGACCTCTGTCCACTCCCAGCCGCTCCGGGAAATGCTTCATACTAACGGTAGTGGACTATGCCACCCGGTACCCGGAGGCGGTAGCTTTGTCGTCCATTCGGGCCGACAAAGTGGCCACTGCCTTACTGGAGATTTTCTCCAGAGTGGGGTTTCCCAAGGAAATGCTCACCGACCGAGGGACCCAGTTCATGTCGCAGCTGATGGAGTCTCTCTGTAAGCAGGTACAGGTGCAACATCTGGTGGCCAGCCCGTATCACCCACAGACCAATGGCTTGTGTGAGCGGTTCAATGGCACCTTAAAGCAGATGCTGAGGATGTTGGTCGACTCCCACGGGAGAGACTGGGAGCGGTATCTCCCACACCTGCTGTTTGCCTACCGGGAGGTTCCACAGGCCTCAACGGGGTTCTCCCCCTTTGAGCTCCTGTACGGGCGACGTGTACGGGGGCCCCTTGCTCTGGTGAAGGAAGCATGGGAAGGGGATTTAGCCACCCTGGAGTGTCGGTCATTGAGTATGTCGTGCGCTTCCGGGACCGAATGATGGCCTTGACACGGCTGGTGCATGACAATATGGCCCAAGCTCAGGCTGACCAGAAGCGATGGTACGACCAGAATGCTTGTGAGCGGACCTACCAGGTGGGTCAAAAGGTGTGGGTACTGGTCCCCGTACCACAAAACAAGCTTCAGGCGGCCTGGGAGGGTCCATACCTCGTGCACGAGCAGCTCAACGCCGTCACCTACCTGGTCACCCTGGACCACGCCCGTGGAAGGAGGAAGGCCTTCCATGTGAACATGATGAAGGCCCATCATGAGCGGGAGGCTTATGCTCACCCAGTGTGCAACCTTCCAGAGGAAGGAGAGGCAGAAACCCTCCTCGATCTGCTCACCCAAGCCAAGGCGGGTGGATCCATCGAGGATGTGGGGGTTGGCCACCAGCTCTCGGAGGACCAACGTTCCCAGCTGGGGGCCACCCTACACCCCTTCCGGGAGCTGTTCAGCAGCCTGCCCGGAAGGACTGAGGCAGCAGTCCATGACGTGGACACTGGTAACCACCCCCCAATCCGGCGTTCAGCATATCGGGTCTCTCTTGAGGTGCAGCAGCAGATGCGCCAAGAGATAGACGAGATGCTGAGGCTGGGGGTGATCCAAGCGTCCAACAGCACGTGGGCTTCGCCTGTAGTCCTCGTCCCTAAAAAGGACCGAACTACGCGGTTCTGCGTGGACTACAGGGGGCTCAACGCTGTGTCGGTCACCGATGCGTACCCAATGCCGCGCATCGATGACCTGCTTGACAAGCTGGCCGGGGCCAAGTACCTGACCATCATGGATCTGAGCAGGGGGTATTGGCAGATTCCCCTGACCCCTAGGGCCCGGGAACGCTCTGCCTTTATCACCCCATTCGGACTGTACGAGTCCACAGTGATGCCCTTCGGCATGAAGAATGCCCCTGCCACTTTTCAGCGGATGGTCAACACGCTGCTCGAGGGACTGGAAGGGTATGCGACAGCGTACCTGGATGACATTGCCATCTTCAGTCCCACCTGGGAGGATCACCTTGTCACGCTGTCTAATGATATGTATACAATGTCAGTAAACTATTCTTACAGAAACAACACTCTATACAACATATAGTTTAGCAACATCAGCATGTAAATATAGAATAGATTTACCTGACACGATATCCGTTGAACTCAGGGTTAATCTTGAGGACTTGATACGCTGTCACAGGAAAGAGGAGGACCGGGGTCTAACCTGACCCTAAAACTGGGGTCCTAACTAATCCCTCACCTTGGAGGTACTGATAATGGTTCAGAGGTCCAAGTCTCCAGCCTAACCTAGTCTCCTATCAGTCCCTGAACCCTGTAATCAGTCCTAAGAATGACCCTGATTACCACCAAAGGGATATGGGCTGATCTCTGCTAAATACACAGATTAGACATATAGGACAGACTGGAGAAAACACAGACTCGCATACACACTCAAACACAGAAGGAACATAAATGGTCTGGGATATAAAATTCTAAGCAAGTTGAGCTTAAAACAACTAAGGAGCTCTTTAACTTAAGTCTATACAGATTCAATCCTATCTGTGGTCTGCATGAAGAATTTCACTGGCAACTCCCAAAACAGACAACCAGGATTTAAAGGAAACCAATCAACAAATAATCAATTGCAGCCGGAGAAACTGAACCCAGTCCCAGAACCGAGCACAGACAGAATTAACTCCCTCACTGCCAAACACAAAGAAACAGCAACTCAGCTGTGAGAAGTCAGAATGTGCAACCGCGACGATCTTCGTGGCGATGCACACATGACAGTACCCCCCCTTCTACGAGGGGCCTCCGGACCCTCAGGGCCAGGTCTGCCCGGGTGAGTTCTGTGGAAGGTCCGAACCAAAACCGATCTGCGTTAATGTCAGACGCAGGAACCCACGTCCTCTCCTCTGGACCATACCCCTTCCAATGCACCAAGTACTGAAGGGACCAGCGATTCAGACGTGAGTCAATGATCTTTGACACTTGAAACTCCAAGTTACCATTGACCACCACTGGAGGAGGAGGTAGAGGTGACGGTATGACTGGTGCCACGTACCTCTTAAGTAATGACTTGTGGAACACATTGTGGATTTTAAACGTAGGAGGGAGGTCCAGACGAAATGCCACAGGATTAATTATGGAACTGATCCTGTACGGCCCGATGAATCTGGGACCCAGTTTCCAAGAGGGAACTTTAAGTTTTATATTCCTGGTAGACAACCATACCAGATCGTTCACATTCAGATCTGGACCAGAAACTCTCCTCCTATCAGCCATACATTTATAACGGTTCCCCATAGCACTCAGATTATTCAATACACCTCTCCACACTGAAGCAAGTGACGACGAGAAACGCTCCTCCTCAGGAACCCCAGAAGGGCCCCCCCCATTGAAAGTACAAAACTGGGGATGAAAACCATATGCCCCAAAAAACGGGGATTTACCAGTGGACTCGCTCCGCCTGTTGTTAAGAGCGAACTCTGCCAGAGGCAAGAAAGAAGACCAGTCCTCCTGGTTCTCTGAGACAAAACACCGAAGATAAGTCTCAAGGCTTTGATTCAGACGCTCTGTCTGACCATTGGTCTGCGGATGAAAAGCCGAGGAAAATGACAATTGCATCCCCCGACGTAAACAAAATGCCCTCCAAAATTTAGACACAAACTGAGACCCCCTATCTGACACCACATCAGAAGGCAACCCATGAAGTCTCACAATCTCCCCAATGAACACCTGTGCCAGAGTTTTAGCATTAGGGAGGGCAGGAAGAGCAATGAAATGTGCCATCTTACTGAACCTGTCAACAACCACCAGTATGACAGTTTTCCCTGACGACGGAGGAAGATCCGTAATGAAGTCCATAGACAAATGAGTCCATGGACGCTCCGGAAGTTTCAAGGGTAAGAGGGTCCCAGACGGACGGGTATGGGGGTCTTAGAGCGAGCACAAACCCCACAGGACGCGACAAAAGTTATAACATCTTTATTAACGTTAGGCCACCAAAACCGGCGAGAAAGGAGATCTAAAGTAGCCTTACTCCCTGGATGTCCTGCTAAAGCAGAATTATGATGTGCCTCAATAACCTTTTGTCTCAACTGATTTGGGACAAACAGTCTCCCTGAAGGTCCTGCAGGGGCGTCCCCTGAGCCTCTAATACCTCCTCCTCAAGCTCAGAACATACAGCCGACACTACCACCCCCTCCTGAAGGATAGGAATCGGGTCATCCGTTTTCCCGGCCCCTGGGAAACTGCGAGACAAGGCATCAGCCTTAACATTCTTAGACCCAGGGCGATATGTGACGACAAAATTAAACCTGGTAAAAAACAACGACCATCGAGCTTGTCTGGAATTCAGACGCTTAGCAGATTCCAAATACAGCAGGTTTTTGTGATCAGTAATGACGGTAACCGGGTGGACTGCCCCCTCCAAAAAGTGCCGCCATTCTTCAAAAGCCAACTTAATGGCCAAAAGTTCCCTATTGCCGATATCATAATTCCTTTCGGCGGACGACAACTTCTTAGAAAAGAAAGCGCACGGATGCCATTTACCAGGGGACGGACCCTGGGACAATATTGCACCCACCCCTACGTCAGACGCGTCCACCTCCACAATGAACGGCTGTGATGCATCTGGTTGGATGAGAACGGGTGCCGAAGCAAAACATTTTTTCAAAGAGGAAAAAGCTTGGCAAGCTTTATCCGACCATTTAGAAAAATCCGTCCCTTTTCTTATCATGTCAGTGAGAGGTTTGACAACAGATGAGAAATTACAAATAAATTTCGGTAGTAGTTAGCAAACCCCAGAAAACGCTGCAGAGCCTTAAGATCCTCTGGCTGATCCCATTCAAGCACTGCTCTCACTTTTTCAGGGTCCATACGGAAACCGGAGGCTGACACCAAGAAACCCAAAAACTGAAGTTCCTGTACAGCAAATACACACTTTTCCAGTTTGGCGTATAGTTTATTGTCTCGCAAGATCTGCAACACCTGTCTCACATGCTCCTGGTGAGACACAAGATCTGGCGAGTAAATTAAAATGTCATCCAAATATACGACCACAAACAGCCCCACAAGGTGACGAAAAATGTCATTAACAAAATGTTGGAATACTGCTGGTGCAGTAGTCAGACCAAAAGGCATGACAAGGTTCTCATAATGTCCCTCCGGCGTGTTAAACGCCGTTTTCCACTCATCCCCCTCTTTTATCCTAATCAAATTATACGCCCCCCTGAGATCCAATTTAGAGAACCATTTGGCGCCCACAATTTGATTGAAGAGATCAGGAATAAGAGGGAGAGGATACGGATCTCGAACAGTAATCCGATTAAGTTCGCGGAAATCCAAGCAAGGGCGTAGGCCTCCATCTTTTTTCTTCACAAAGAAGAACCCCGCGGCTACTGGGGAAGATGAAGGTCTAATATGCCCTTTGGCCAGACTTTCCGAAATATAGTCTTTCATAGCCTGCCTCTCAGGACCAGAAAGGTTATACAACCTAGCTTTAGGCAACTTAGCATCAGGAAGGAGATTAATAGAGCAGTCATACACGCGATGAGGAGGCAACTCCTGACACCCCTCCTCAGAGAACACATCCCAAAGTCCTCCAAAAAAGGAGGCAATGTACTATGCACGACCGCACTGATGACTGTGTTCATGCAGTTACTTTTGCAAAACTCACCCCATTGGCTTATCTCTCTGGACTGCCAATTAATCACAGGGTTATGTTTAACCAACCAAGGAAGTCCCAACACAATGGGAGTAGGTAGACCCTCCAACACATAACAAGATAATTGTTCCCTATGTATCGCCCCTACCCGAATATCAATGTTATGGACCTCATGAACAAAGCTACCTTGGCCGAGAGGCCTGGCGTCAATGGAGAATATAGGGATCGGTTTGGCCAATACACTCAGAGGCATACCTTGAGCCTGAGCAAACTGAGCGTCAACCAGATTAGCCCCGGACCCACTATCAAGAAGAACAGAAAATCTCTCCACTCTCGTACCAACCACCATCTCCACTGGTACAAGGAACTGAGAAGAACTAGCGGACGAAATACATACTCCCAGGTTGTCGTCCACCACACAACCTGGGATTAACAGTTTTCCGGCAACTTTTTGCTCAACAAGGCACGGGATGGACATCCCCCAACAAAATGTCCCTCTTTCCCGCAGAAGAAACACCTTCTAGTCCTGCTGCGTACCACCAATCCCCTCCTACGAAATGATGTCCCTCCCAACTGCATAGGCTCATCCGAACAGACAAGGGGAACCTCAACATAAGGGACTTTTGTAGTAGGTGGAGCAACTACTGGGGGCGGAGTTACCTCACCCCTCTCCCGAAGCCGTCTATCAGTACGGATAGCTAGGGCCATAGCAGCCTCCAGTGATGGAGGAGAATCATACTGAGCCAAAACGTCCTTTAATTTGTCAGAAAGCCCATGACAAAACTGACTCCTAAGAGCTGGGTCATTCCACTGAGTATCTGTGGCCCATCTACGGAACTCAGAAGCAAATTCCTCCGCCGGACGATCTCCCTGCTGTATCTTACGTAATTTTGTCTCAGCAAGAGAGACCCGATCTGGGTCATCATATACCAAACCCAGGGCAGTAAAAAATCGATCTACAGACTGTAGAGCCTGGGATCCCGGAGGAAGGGAAAATGCCCAGGATTGAGGGTCCCTTGTAGGAGCGAGATAACAATTCCCACTCTCTGCTCTTCACTCCCT
Source organism: Oophaga sylvatica (assembly GCA_033576555.1). Taxonomy (NCBI): domain Eukaryota; kingdom Metazoa; phylum Chordata; class Amphibia; order Anura; family Dendrobatidae; genus Oophaga; species Oophaga sylvatica. The sequence continues at coordinate 583,174,342 of JARQOD010000002.1, forward strand.
GATGATCGAGGCCGAAGCCGAAAATACAATTTACATGCTTCCCGGAAGGTGAAAAATTTGTCTCGCCCACCAGTGAACCTGTCCGGGAGAGCTACTTTAGGTTCAAATCTGGTTTGCTCCAGGGGAGACAAAACTTTGGACTTAATGTCCGTCAGCTCCATGGATAATCCCTGCAACTGCAGAGCCAGCTGGGCTACTGGATCCATGGTAACTGGAGATAATTTTTAGGGCCAGTGAAAATGTCACGCTGTCTAATGATATGTATACAATGTCAGTAAACTATTCTTACAGAAACAACACTCTATACAACATATAGTTTAGCAACATCAGCATGTAAATATAGAATAGATTTACCTGACACGATATCCGTTGAACTCAGGGTTAATCTTGAGGACTTGATACGCTGTCACAGGAAAGAGGAGGACCGGGGTCTAACCTGACCCTAAAACTGGGGTCCTAACTAATCCCTCACCTTGGAGGTACTGATAATGGTTCAGAGGTCCAAGTCTCCAGCCTAACCTAGTCTCCTATCAGTCCCTGAACCCTGTAATCAGTCCTAAGAATGACCCTGATTACCACCAAAGGGATATGGGCTGATCTCTGCTAAATACACAGATTAGACATATAGGACAGACTGGAGAAAACACAGACTCGCATACACACTCAAACACAGAAGGAACATAAATGGTCTGGGATATAAAATTCTAAGCAAGTTGAGCTTAAAACAACTAAGGAGCTCTTTAACTTAAGTCTATACAGATTCAATCCTATCTGTGGTCTGCATGAAGAATTTCACTGGCAACTCCCAAAACAGACAACCAGGGATTTAAAGGAAACCAATCAACAAATAATCAATTGCAGCCGGGAGAAACTGAACCCAGTCCCAGAACCGAGCACAGACAGAATTAACTCCCTCACTGCCAAACACAAAGAAACAGCAACTCAGCTGTGAGAAGTCAGAATGTGCAACCGCGACGATCTTCGTGGCGATGCACACATGACACACCTAGAGCACCTGGCGCAGGTGCTCGGGCGGATCCAGCGAGCCGGCTTGACCATTAAGCCGGAAAAATGCCAGCTGGGTATGAGTGAGGTCCACTACCTGGGACACCGGGTAGGTGGGGGAGCTCTGAAGCCAGAGCCCGGGAAGGTGGATGCCATCGCATCCTGGCCCACCCCCAGGACCAAGAAGCAGGTGATGTCCTTTTTGGGTACTGCTGGGTACTATAGGAGGTTTGTTCCACACTATAGTGCCCTGGCCAAGCCCCTGACGGACCTCACCAAGAAAAGGCTGCCCGTCGCAGTCGACTGGACAGTCGCCTGCGAGACAGCTTTCCAGGCGCTCAAGACCGCCCTTTCTAGTTCTCCTGTACTACAGGCAGCCGACTTCACGCGGCCATTCTTAGTGCAGACCGACGCCAGCGACTTCGGCCTCGGTGCTGTGCTCAGCCAGGTTGACACTACGGGCCATGAACACCCCATTTTGTACCTGAGCAGGAAGCTCCTGCCGAGGGAAGTGGCCTATTCCACGATGGAGAAGGAATGTCTGGCAATTGTGTGGGCCCTGCAGCGTCTGCAGCCATACTTGTACGGACGCCAATTCACCGTGGAAACAGACCACAACCCCCTCAGCTGGTTACACACGGTCTCTGGGACGAATGGGAGGTTGCTACGCTGGAGCCTCGCTCTCCAACAGTACCATTTCACCATTCGCCACAAAAAGGCCAGTGACCATGGTAACGCTGATGGGTTGTCCCGGCAAGGAGAGGGTGCGGTAGGGCGCACGGGGGAACACAGGAATGTGATACCCCCTAGCGCCCTCAAAAGCAGGGAGGTGTAAGGAAAAGGTTGTCGCCATTTTGTATAGGGCCTGTACCAGCCTCCATTTTGTCAGTTCACACAGCCACAGACTTTTAGCTACACATTGCCTATTAGCATATCCAGTACGACAGGTTTTGATATCCACTAGGAATCAATAGGCCTTTACATGCTAATTAGTTTAGGCCAGTGACTGAATAAGATGGTCAGTCGTATGGTAAATAGCCCAAGCTCAGGCATTGTTTCCTGCTCCATATGAATTGCAGGCCAATTAATATGCGTGCTTCAAAGCAATGGGGATGGGCCTAGCAGGTTTAAGAACTAGCCATGACCAGGCTGCTGGTCTCATTCCATTTCACACACAGAAGCCAAGAAGATGGTCTAGGAAAGACCAAGGGACTATTCAGGAACTGAAGACTGTACCTGGGAATGGCAGAGCCAAGGCCTTCCCATGACCATAATACCCGGTAATATTGATCCATAGCTTATACCTTTAAGCCTTGTACATTATTGTTGTATTTTTACTCTGACTGCCATTCCATTGTAGTTACGTTGTATAGCTTTACTGTATATTTCTGTAATTATCTAGTGCGCCCTTAAGGCAAATTAAACCATAAAATTAATCTTGGGCTGATGCTTTTACTCTGATCACGAATCTTAGAATACCCAGTGGGTAGCAGGACACCTTCCCCGGCGGCCATTTGCTCTAGGTGCAGTTCTCTTACTGACCTGAGAGACAAAGGGGGGCGCCGGAGAGCTGTACCTGTGGAGTTACGTCCCATTGGTGACGTGGGAGGAAAGGGATCGTCCGTCACATTTGGTAGCGGCGGTGGTATCAGAAGCTGTGATACCCGGGCTACCGTGTGGCGGCCGGCTGAGTTCCTCACAGCAAGCGAGTGTTATCCTGTCTGTCTTATATGTCTAATCTGTGTATTTAGCTGAGATCAGCCCATATCCCTTTGGTGGTAGTCAGGATCCTTCTTAGGACTGATTACAGGGTTCAGGGTCTGATAGGAGACAGGGTTAGGTTGGAGACTTGGACCTCTGAACCATTATCAGTACCTCCAAGGTGAGGGATTAGTTAGGACCCCAGTTTAGGGTCAGGTTAGATCCCGGTCCACCTCTTTCCTGTTTCAGCTCATCAAGTCCTCAAGATTAACCCTGAGTTCAGCAGAGATCGTGTCAGGTAAATCTATTCTATACTTACATGCTTATGTTGCTATACTAGTTGTTGTATAGAGTGTTGTTCCTGTATTAATAGTTTACTGACATTGTATACATATCATTAGACAGCGTGACACCTGTTGCCAGGAGACTTGGTAACTTACACCCGACACTGGGGTTACAATGGATGGTACGCCCTAAATGTCACCAGGTGCGACCCCTACTCCCCAGAGTGTCAGGAAACTGACAGACCCTCCGAGCCTTCAGCCTCCCACATCCAGGCCTCTGCACAAGTGCCCACCCCACACCGTAAATCTCCCCAGCCTCCCTCAGTGGTCTCCTCAGCAGCCCCAGCTATGGACATGATAACTATAGTTGGCCCGTACCCGGCGCCTGTTAGGCCCCCTGGGGTTCGTTCAGTCCGTGACATAGGGCTCCAGACCCGGAGGGAGATGAAAGAGGTGGCCACACAGACACAGATAGCGGGTCACGACTTGACTGTACAGGCCACACGACGTCATCAGGTCCTGGTGGTCCTTGGTGTCTCGGATGTTTGGCAAGCATCAGAAGAGTACCAGGTGGTACCTGAAACACCCCTGCCAAAGAATTATAAATAACCCGGACAGGGTCCCTGTGTCACGCTGTCTAATGATATGTATACAATGTCAGTAAACTATTAATACAGGAACAACACTCTATACAACAACTAGTATAGCAACATCAGCATGTAAGTATAGAATAGATTTACCTGACACGATATCTGCTGAACTCAGGGTTAATCTTGAGGACTTGATGAGCTGAAACAGGAAAGAGGTGGACCGGGATCTAACCTGACCCTAAACTGGGGTCCTAACTAATCCCTCACCTTGGAGGTACTGATAATGGTTCAGAGGTCCAAGTCTCCAACCTAACCCTGTCTCCTATCAGACCCTGAACCCTGTAATCAGTCCTAAGAAGGATCCTGACTACCACCAAAGGGATATGGGCTGATCTCAACTAAATACACAGATTAGACATATAAGACAGACAGGATAACACTCGCTTGCATACATACTCAAACACCAAAGGAACATAAATGGTCTGGGAAATAAACTCTAACCAAGTTGAGCTTAGAACAACTAAGGAGCTCACAACTAAAGTCTATACAGATTCATTCCTATCTGTGGTCTGCATGAAGGTTTCACTGGCAACTCCCCAAACAGACAGCCAGGAATTTAAAGGAAACCAATCAACAAATAATCAATTGCAGCTGGGAGAAACTGCACCCAGTCCCAGCACCGAGCACAGACAGAATTAACTCCCTAGCTGCCAAACACAAAGAAACAGCAGATCAGCTGTGAGAAGTCAAAATGTGCAACCGCGACGATCTTCGTGGCAATGCACACATGACACCCTGTATGTAAATAGTTAAATTGTTGATGTACCCGGACGGGTGAATGTTCATAAAAAATTTTTTTAATTTAATAAAAAACACAAAACAGTTTTCATTACTTTTATTACAGTGTCATCCTGCGACGCCATCGATCTCCTGTAAAAAAATGAAAAAAAAAACAGCAGTATACCACCTGTCCGACGCAGTCCATAGTAACGAGTGTCCCACGACGATCCAGCTCTGCTACATCAGAATGACATCAGAGGCAGGCAGGCAGGCAGAGCCTGTCATCCCGGCGCAGCACAGCTGATTACCTGCTTCCCCGGCGGTGACGTCATCGGACTGGTTTACGGCCGGGATTACCCTGCAGTCACTGCAGTTATCGCGAAAAAATGCATGTGACCGCCAGGGAGAAGATAATGGCGGCCATCAAGCAGTCCAGGACGTGACCGCCGGAGATCTTATGCCAGGTAAGTGCCGCTGACTCCTGACAGACCCGACCGACGGACACTGACAGTGACAGTGACATTCCGATTCCGGTATCCGATATGACGAAAATATCGGTACTCGGAATCGAAAGCCCGATACAGCTAATATCGGCCGATACCCGATATTTGCAGTATCGTATCACTCAACACTACTTACTACTTACATTACATGAGTGATATCTATTGTAAATTCTACAATAGTTCAGAAATGGGCGAATCCTCGCAGCGCACAGTGCATGCACTGGGGGATTCAAAAGTCTGAGGTCACAAATAGTGTATAGTCCTCTATACAATATTGTTGGCTACACAAAGTCCTCCATACAGTATTATGGACACCATATAGTCCTCAATACAGTATATTGGCCCCATATAATGTCCCATACAGTATATTGACCCTATATAATGCTCTATTCAGAATATTGGGCCCAATATATTGCTCCATATAGTATAACTGGTCCCATATTTTGCTCCTTATAGTATAATAGGCCTCACATAATGCTCCATACAGTATAATGGGTCCCACATAGTGCTCCATACAGTATAATGGGCCACTTATAATGCTCCATGCAAAATAATGGGCCCCATATAATGGTCCATACAGTATAACAAGCCCCATATAATGTCCAATACAGTATAATGGGCCCCATACAATGCTCCATACAATATAATGGGCCCCAATATAATGCTTCATGCAGAATAATGGGTCTCATGTTATGCTCCATACAGTATAATGGATCTCATATAATGCTCCATACAGTATAATGGCTCCATGCAGTACATAATGACCTCATATATTGCACCATATACTATACCATGGCCACATAAATTGCTGCATACAGTATATAATGGCCCCATATAGTGCTCCATACAGTATAATAGGACCCATATATTGCTCCATATAATGCTCTATACAGTATAATAGCCCTCTATAATGCTCCATATAGTATATAATAGACCCATATAGCGCTCCATACAGTATAATGTCCCAAAATATTTCTTCATACAGTATAATGGCCCCATATATTGCTCCATACAGTATAATGGACCCATGTATTGCTCCATTCAGTATAATGGCCCAATATAGTGCTACACACATAAAAAAAATCAAATACTCACCTCTCCTAGTTCCCCTCTGCTGCGGTTGCCTCAGCGTCTTCTGACTCTCTGCGCACTGTAGTGACGTCATCGCGCCCTCTGCCCTGAGACATCACAGAGTCACAAGGCGCTGAAGAGACTGAAGCTGCATGGAATGGGAAGAGGTGAATATTTGAGGGGTGGGGGCTCGATGCCAGCGCTGACTCATGGGACCCATAGTATGTCCTTGTCTCCAACTGCGAGTGGGTCCCCCCGTTCGTCCAGGGACCCTGCACTTGTCAGTGTGCGTCGGGTGATGACGCCGGCCCTAGTTGTGTGTGACATAATAAAAACTATTATGTTATAACTGACAGTTGCTGCAACATCCACATGTGGCTGTCGTGAGGAAGGAGTCATTTTTTACTTTGAAACGCGTTGACAATAAACCATTTTAATTCATTTGTCTTTGGATCTTGGAATCAGCAGCTCAATTGAAATCCACTATTCCTGCTTCTACATTACTTTTGCAGCAGAGCACTCCCACTATCAGTGCCAAATTCAGCCCTTTCCTGGTTCGCTCTCTTGACAACCATAAAATCAATGACTCACACTGTAGGAGAAAACAGTGCAGAATATAGTCCGATGGATAAGAAATTCAGATAGCACTGAAAGATGCATCTTTTCAGCACTGTTTGCACTTTACTAAAGAATTAAATCAGAATTGTCTAATTATGTATTATAGTTCTACCACATTTTTGAAGCTACTGCTGTGATATGTACCGGATTCTGGTTTTCTCCGGGCTGCTTATGGTGATATCTTATGCTTGATTTTTACATTTCCTCTTTTTAAATGTATTGAAATGATGAATAAACTTTGGAATATTTTTTTTTCATTTAGATTATCGTACCTTCTCGTACAGAGATCCAATGTCTCTGAAAGTGTGTTCGTATATAGTATTTTGGAGGTGTCTCTTATCAGTGTATTACAAAGTGCATTAATCTGTGTAACCATTTGCAGAATTTTCCATAGTGATTATTATGGCAGCAGTAACAAGCCTGGAAAAGATTAAAGTGCAAAGAACTACAACAGTGTGACAAGCCATTCAGTGCATATAACATATGTTGCAACAGTAACTGGATATTTCTGCTTTAAGGAAAGAGTCTATGCTCCCTCCTCCTGGTGGAGTCAGAGTGGAGGGGGCTTATGGCCTCCTGGGCTGGATATCCTCACTGTGAAGAAGCAAGGAAACATGGCTGTTCCTAGCAGCGCCGTATTTGACTGCATTGTATTAGGAGCTGGAATCCAGGGTTCCTTCACTGCTTATCACTTAGCTAAAAACCAGAAGAAGACCCTACTGCTGGAGCAGGTACAAGGGGGGAGACTGTACACCTAGCCGTCAATTAGTCATGTTCCCTGTGTGGATCAGTAGGAAGGTGCACAACACAAGGAGATACATTAGATTAATTCTGAGGCTGTAACACATTTTACATCTGTGAAATGACTTATCAGAGAATAACACGAAGAATTGTGACCTTTTCTCACTTCGTTTTGTGCTTACTTAGAATGTTGAACTTTGGAAGATTGGCGCAATTCATCAAACAGTCCTGACCTGCCCTGATTTACAGGCTCAGACCTTATGTTATAAAGAAGGATATCTCATTATCAATATTACTATATATTTATATCGGAGGCTCCTTATTATTTATAGTTATGTTTACCGTACTAGCTATGCAAAGGCGCTTTCATGTTACATCATGCGTCTAACTAATTGCCACTTAAATCACTGGATCGTTAGGAAACTAATTGTCGGCCTTTATTAAACTGTATATCACATGTGTATTAAATTAATGTAGCATTGATGTATGTGACAATGCTATTATGGTTACAGTAGATATTCCTATTAAGTCAGAGTTCAATATATTTCTCATTAAGACTGAATTATTACATTTTGCTTTTTACAGCTAACACTCACCAAGCGGAATTAAAAATAAGGATTTTAATAATATACTAAATGTAAATGATGGAAAAAAGCTGATACACTGTGACAAGCAGCGGATGACCATCATTCCTATATTTTTTGTTTCATTTATATTAAACTATACGACAAAATTCAAGCAAAACAACATGGTTGTAAAAAGGTTGCAGGTTGGTGGGCAGCCTGCAGAGAATTGTCTGTCTAGCACTTGGCCTGCAAATATTGCCTTAAGCCCCCTTCACATGTACATGTCCCCGGTACGTGTAGCATCTGTTTTTACAGGTACCGGAGGCACGTATCCACATGTATCTATTATCACCTATGGGGCTGCAAACTTTTCCGTGTCTTCATATGGACCATGTTTCCATGTGACCCATCCGTTTTTTTTTCTGGCAGCATGGATGACAAAGGCCAATACAAGTCAATGGGACCATGTACATACATACAGTACAGCACATGGAAGACGTCTGTGTGACACCCGTGTGCCATTTGTGTGACATATACCAGAACAGAATGCAGAATAAAAATTACAGATTTTTATGTGTTAATGATGTAGAAAGTTAGATAATAGATAGATAGATAGATAGATAGATAGATAGATAATAGATATCCATGAAATATATAATTTGTGCCTTGCGTGTGTAGCTTACTGTACTTGTATTAACCTAATAAATAAATACATTGAAATAAATGACGTGGGGTCACTCCCATTTTTGGTAACCAGCAAAGGTAAAGCAGACAGCTGTGAGCTGATATGAGGCTGGGATCGTCCATGGTTATTGGACCCTTCTCAGCTTAAAAATACCAGCCGGCAGCCGGCACAGAAGTGGCGCATCGCATGAGATGCTCCAATTCTGGCATTTTGCCTTAACTCTTCCCAATGCCGGGGAGCGGAACATGTTGTGGAGTGTTTATTTCAATAAAGGGTTTTTGTGTGTCTGTTTCCTTTTTATTACTGGGTTAGTAATTGGGGTGCCTGATAGAGACCTCTCCATTACTAACACAAGGACTTGATGTCTGTTTTGTTTTTGGACAATTCACAGCTGACATCAACCGCAAGCACATTACCCCGATTGCTAATGCACCAGAGCATCGGGAAGAGCTGGACAAAGCGCCAGAACTGGAGCATCTCATGTGATGCTCAACTGTTGTGAATATGCTGGAGGCGGCTTCTGAGCTGGCGCTCCCTCCGGTGGTTGCTGAGGGTAATGAACTGATTAATGAATGGCCTTCAGCTGGAGCTGAATGGTAGGATATAAGTGGCCTGATTTCCCAGCAGCCTTGCCGGTTATCAATTGTTCTTCTGGTCTTGCTTGAAGCACTGCTAGTTTCCTGCTCTCCTTCAGATAAGTGTTTGCTGTTTTTTTTTCTCTGTTTGATTTTCTCTGCTGGTTTGCTGCCTGCAGTGAACTGCAGCCTGTCCCCTTTTGGGGTCTGGCGCTGCAATTGTGCTCCGTTTGTGTCTGCACTTTTGCTTTGCTCTTTTGTTACTTTTATTTGCTGAATGGCGTTTTGTTACACCAGAGATCTGATTTAGGTGGAAGAGGTCGTGTGATCTCAGGTTTTATTGCAATCAGAAGTGTTGGTATTTTTGTTAGGATATTTCTATGGATTTTATTTCTGACCTTCCTGTCTCTCAGAGAATGACCGTTATCTGGGTAATCTGTGATAGGTTTGCCAAGATGATACATCTTGTGCCATTGCCTAAGTTGCCTTCCTCCTCCGAGTTGGTGCCTTTGTTCTTTCAGCATGTAGTTCGGTTGCATGGCATTCCAGAGAACATTGTGTCTGACAGAGGAGTCCAGTTTGTTTCCAGATTTTGGAGGACATTTTGTTCTAAACTTGGTGTTCAGTTGTCTTTCTCCTCTGCATTTCACCCTCAGACCAATGGACAAACCGAGAGAACAAACCAGACCTTGGAGACTTATTTGAGATGTTTTGTGTCTGCTGATCAGGATGACTGGGTCTCTTTTTTGCCTTTGGCGGAGTTTGCTCTTAATAATAGAGCTAGCTCTGCCACCTTGATGTCTCCATTTTTCTGCAATTCCGGGTTTCACCCTCGATTTTCTTCAGGACAGGCGGAGGCTTCTGTCTGTCCGGGGGTTGACTCTATTGTGCAGCGTATGCAGCAGATTTGGGACCAGGTGGTGGAGAGGTTGTCTCTCTCTCAGGAGAAGGCCCAGCGGTTTGCCAACCGGCATAGGACTGATGGTCCTCGTTTTAAAGTGGGGGACTTGGTTTGGTTGTCCTCAAAGAATATCCCTATGAAGGTTGCATCTCCTAAATTTAAGCCAAGGTTTATTGGACCTTATAAGATCATAGAAATTATTAATCCGGTTTCCTTCCGTTTGCTTCTTCCAGGGACATTTAAGATCCATAACGTGTTCCACAAATCCTTATTGAAGAGGTTTGTCGAACCAGTGGTTCCTATGGCTGCACCTCCCGACCCTGTTTTGATTGAGGGCAATTTGGAGTATGTGGTTGAGAAGATATTGGATTCTCGTTTTGCTAGACAGAGACTCCAGTATTTGGTTAAGTGGAGAGGTTATGGTCAGGAGGACAATTCTTGGGTGTTTGCTTCGGACATTTATGCTGGGAGACTTATCCGTGCCTATCATCGAGCCCATCCTGATCAGCCTGGTTGCGCAGGTGAGGGTTTGGTGACCCCTCCTCAAGGGGGGGTACTGTTGTGAATATGCTGGAGGCGGCTTCTGAGCTGGGGCTCCCTCCGGTGGTTGCTGTGGGTAATGAACTGATTAATGAATGGCCTTCAGCTGGAGCTGAATGGTAGGATATAAGTGGCCTGATTTCCCAGCAGCCTTGCCGGTTATCACTTGTTCTTCTGGTCTTGCTTGAAGCACTGCTAGTTTCCTGCTCTCCTTCAGATAAGTGTTTGCTGTTTTTTTTTTCTCTGTTTGATTTTCTCTGCTGGTTTGCTGCCTGCAGTGGACTGCAGCCTGTCCCCTTTTGGGAGTCTGGCGCTGCAATAGTGCTCCGTTTGTGTCTGCACTTTTGCTTTGCTCTTTTGTTACTTTTATTTGCTGAATGGCGTTTTGTTACACCAGAGATCTGATTTAGGTGGAAGAGGTCGTGTGATCTCAGGTTTTTTGCAATCAGAAGTGTTGGTATTTTTGTTAGGGTTTTTGTTGGATTGCAGTCAGAATTCTTTCCTGTACTTTTCTGTCTAGACAGATTGGGCCCCAGCGTTTGCTCATTCTATTTTCTGTCTGTGTCCGTGCTTTCTTCTTGTCTAACCGCCATTACATGTTTGGGGGCTTCCTATTTTCTTTGGTGATCTGCTCCTGGGGTAGATAGCTTTCATCTTTCTGTCTTTAGGTGTAGTTATCTCTCAGGCTGTGACGAGGCATCTAGGATCAACGTAGGAACGCTCCACTGCTACCTCTAGCTGTGTGGTTAGTTCAGGTTACTGCAATCCAATAGGTTCCAGCCTCTCTGGTGTATTACCGCTTTTGCTATTTTTTGCCATTTCTCCTCAGTTACCGAAACATAACACTCAACTTATGGGGTGGCTGAGGGCTGGTATTTTTAGGCTGGGAAGGGCCCAATAACCATGGACCTTCCCAGCCTGATAATATTTGCTCACAGCTGTCTGCTTTACTTTTGATGGTTATCAAAAATGGAGGGGACCCCAGGTCAATTTTTTTTACTTACTGTATTTATTAGGTTAAAAGATGTATTGTAAGCTACACACGCAAGGCTCTAATTATGTATCTCATGAATATCTAATCATCTATCTATTAATCTATCTGTTTATCTATCTATATCTTTACACATCTTTAGCACATAGAAATCTGCATTCTATTCTGGTATGAGTTACATGCATGGTACACACAGATGTCACACATGTACATATGGATGGTACACACGAATGGCACACGGATAGTACACACGTACACATGAATGGCCAACAAAAAACGACACGGATTGTAAAAACGTCTCACGCTTCTGTGTTTTTAAGCGGACTTGTGAAGGGGGCCTTAAGCGGCTTGCTAATTGGACATAGCTGATAGCTAGTCCATATTATTATTATTATTATTTATTTCTATAGCACCATTGATTCCATGGTGCTGTACATGAGAAGGGGTTACATACAAATTACAGGTATCACTTACAGTAAACAAACTAACAATGACAGACTGATACAGAGGGGAGAGGACCCTGCCCTTTCGGGCTTACATTCTGCAGGATTGTGAGGCAGGAGACAGTAGGTCGGGGGGTTGCAGCAGTTCCGGTGTTGGTAGTGGTGAGGAGGTAGCAGGGTCATTGCAGGCTGTAGGCTTTCCTGAAGAGATGGGTTTTCAGGTTCCGTCTGAAGGATCCGAATGTGTTTGATAGTCGGATGTGTTGGGGCAAAGAATTCCAGAGGATGGGGGATATTCGGGAGAAGTCTTGGAGGCGGTTGGGTGAGGAGCGAATAAGTGTGGAGGAGAGAAGGAGGTCTTGGGAGGATCGGAGATTACGTGAGGGAAGATATCGGGAGATTAGTTCAGAGATATAAGGAGGAGACAGATTATAGATGGCCTTGTAGGTCAGTATTAGTAATTTGAACTGGATATGCTGATGGAATGGGAGCCAGTGGAGAGATTTGCAGAGGGGAGAAGCGGAGGAGTAGCGAGGAGAGAGGTGAATTAGTCATGCAGCAGAGTTAAGGATGGACTGGAGAGGTGCGAGGGTGTTAGCAGGGAGGCCAGAGAAAAGGGTGTTGCAGTAGTCGAGGCGGGAGATGATGAGGGCGTGCACAATCATTTTAGTAGATTGAGGGTTGAGGAAAGGACGGATTCTTGAAATATTTTTGAGCTGAAGGCGACAGGAGGTAGAAAGAGCTTGGATGTGCGGTTTGAAGGACAGGGCAGAGTCAAGGGTTACTCCGAGGCAGCGGACTTCTGGTACGGGGGAAAGCGTGATGTCGTTAATTGTGATAGATAGGTCAGGTAAGGAAGATCTGTGGGATGGGGGAAAGATTATGAGTTCAGATTTGTCCACATTGAGTTTGAGGAAGCGGGAGGAGAAGAAGGAGGATATGGCTGATAGACACTCCGGGATTCTGGATAGCAGAGAGGTGATGTCTGGGCCAGAGAGGTAGATCTGAGTGTCATCAGCGTAAAGGTGGTACTGGAATCCGTGGGACTTTATGAGTTGCCCCAGGCCAAGTGTATAGATTGAGAAGAGTAGGGGTCTTAGAGCAGAGCCTTGGGGGACTCCAACAGAGAGAGAGTGGGACGAGGAGGTAGTTGGGAGTGGGAAACGCTGAATGTGCGGTTGGAAAGGTATGAGGAGATCCAGGATAGGGCGAGGTCTTTGACGCCAAAGGAGGAAAGAATCTGTAGTAGAAGGCAGTGGTCAACGGTGTCAAAAGCAGAGGACAGGTCAAGAAGCAGGAGTATAGAGTATTGTCCGTTTGCTTTGGCTGTAAGTAGGTCATTAGTAATTTTGGTCAGGGTTGTCTCAGTGGAGTGATGGGGGCGGAAACCAGATTGTAGAGTGTCAAAGAGCAAGTTAGAAGAGAAGTGGTAGGAAAGCTCAGCGTGGACATGCAGCTCCAGGAGTTTGGAAGCGAATGGGAGCAGCGATATTGGGCGATAGCTGGACATAGCGGTTGGGTCGAGGGTTGGCTTTTTAAGGATAGGCGTGATTGTGGCATGCTTGAAAGCAGAAGGGAAGGTACCGGAAGTTAGTGATAGGTTGAAGAGGTGGGTTAGGGATGGAATAATAGTGGTGGTGAGGTTGGGGAGGAGGTGGGTTGGGATGGGGTCAAGTGCACAGGTTGTGAGGTGCGATTTGGAGAGAAGACAATTAAGCTCCCCTTCAGTTATGTTGGAGAGGGAGGTTATGGGGTTGGGCATTGGTCTGGTATACAAAGTGGTTGAGGTGGTTGAACAATGAAGACTTGCCTTGTTTGGTCGATCTTATTTTTGAAGTGTGTGGCAAAGTCCTCAGCAGAGATGAGGGAGGTAGGAGGGGGCAGTGGTGGGCGGAGGAGGGAGTTAAAAGTTTTGAATAACTGTTTGGGGTTGTAGGATAGGGAAGATACGAGGGTTGTGAAGTAGGCCTGTTTAGCAGAGGTGAGGGCAGATTTGAAAGAGAGTGTTGCTTGTTTCAATGCAGTGAAGTCATCTTGCGAATTTTGTTTTTTTCCAACGCCGCTCTGTAATCCTGGACACTTGCCGGAGCTTTTTAGTGGTGTTATTGTGCCAGGGTTGTCTGTTGGTACGTCGCACTCTGCCATGAACGAGAGGGGCGACCGTGTCAATAGCCGATGTGAGAGTGGCATTGTAGAAAGCAGTGGCACTGTCTGTATCGTGGAGTGAGGATATTGATGCCAGTGAAAGAATAGAGTCATTAATATAATCCGGCACACCAAGCGATTAGTAGGATGCAAAAAAATCTTTATTTGAAACAGAAACAGCTCATGTGGAAAAGGGAGAAACTCCAAAGAACAATGGTAAGTATAGGTACACAATAACTCAACGTTTCGGCGTTTTTATGCCTTTTTCAAGAGGTACCATTTACTGTATAGGAGAAAAAAATAAAATAAATAAATAAAGGAAACAATAACTAAAGTACATAAATACATCATGAATAAACACACATAAGCTAAAAATAATAGTTGACAGGGCATCCAGAATTGAAACACAGAATATGTTACACCACAAATGAGTAAGTATCAAAAAGAAAAAGTCCAATGAAGACGAAGGGGCCACAAAAGAATAAAAATTGAAAAAAGAAAAATAATAATTAAAAAATAAATAGATGTGAAGCCTAGTATGTATATATATATACGTATATGTACCGTGACCAACACGTAATGCTATATGTAAATATCTTTAGCATAAATGAAAAAATGGAAAAGAATAAAAAAATAAAAATAAAAAGTAAAAAAAGGAAAAAGAAAAAAAGAAAAGAATTCTAAAAACTATAATCATAGTGTAGATACATTGGACATCCATATCTAGGGAGATATAAAAAGTGTAATATAGCATCTAATGATATCCAATCCAAAATTACCCTATGTACATATCATAGATACTGTTAATTGCATACAAAATTAATATAACCTTCTAGTGGTGAAAAAAAACATATATGTCCTAACACCACATATTTAGAAGAACTGAATGATATATATAACAAAACTAATAGTAAGAGATATAGTTGAAGGTGTCCGCTATGGCTGCTACCATTGGTCCAACAGAGATAATATTACATGCTTCCAAGTGCATAAAGTACATCGTGCTCAATAGGGCACCCCAAACATAAGCGCAGCATACAGTAAAACATACCTTAATGCATATGAAAAGGAGAACGTCCGGGAACTTCCTAGTGAGTCGGTGAGCTGTGGCGCCATAACACACATGCTGCTATTTATGTGTCCAGTGAACGCCGAGCCCGTGAACTTCCGGGTTCGGCTGGAAAGGTTAGATAGAGAGTGCGCATGTGCAAAAAGCCGAGAGATGCCGAGAGGAGGCCGAGAAAAGCCGAATCCCCAAGGTTGCAGTGCGCAAGTCAGGGAGGAAATCAGGACACGAGATCGGTGCCGACCTGCCATGGAAAATAAAGGACACACATTATATCAGGAAAGCACTAATAAAGAAGAAGGTAAATACGGAGTCAACAGGCATACAAAGATGATATGAAAATGTGAACAACCTTGTATCTAATAAAAAATAAAAAATGATAAAGAAATAATCGTACCAAAGTTAGATCAAATTAGATATGGTAATTTCATAGTCTAAAATATTGGGGAATTACCATGGACAAGATTAAAGTGGCTAGGGACCAAGCTGAACAAAAGGAAAATAGGGGAAAAAATCAATAATTAGCACACGTCTCTGGTATGCAGTGGACATAGAAAAGCCACGGAAAAAGGTTCGTTAATAGGACAGCTCATACTCCTTATTGCGACCATACGGAGAAAGTGTCTTCAGCGTATGGATCCAATAGGACTCTCGTTCCTTCAATTTTTTGATCCTATCGCCCCCTCTTCTTGCTCTGGGAACGTGATCAATAACTTGATATCTGAGTTGGGCAATAGTATGTTGTTTCTCAAGAAAATGGGCAGGGACCGGCAACAGAATACGTCCACATCTGATTGTGGATTTGTGTTGGGAGATGCGGTCACGGATATGCTGAGTGGTTTCCCCAACATATCCGAGATATTTTTATATCTTTTTATATATTTTATATAATTTTTTGGATAAATAAACCCCTGATTTGTTATAGGAAGTCGGATAATATCAGAAATTTTGTGGTCAGAGCTGATATTGGTACCATTAGAACTGGGCTAACACAGAGTGTACTACATACCCCTCGCAATGGGACATTTCCATGTCTGGGGTGTCTACAGTGTTCCAATATCACTAAGGGTGATAGTTTTACACACCCTAAGACAGGTCGGCGATTTCCCATTAAAGGACATTACACATGTGATTCGTCATATGTAATATACTTAATTAAATGTCCATGCGGTCTCGGATATGTTGGGGAAACCACTCAGCATATCCGTGACCGCATCTCCCAACACAAATCCACAATCAGATGTGCACGTATTCTGTTGCCGGTCCCTGCCCATTTTCTTGAGAAACAACATACTATTGCCCAACTCAGATATCAAGTTATTGATCACGTTCCCAGAGCAAGAAGAGGGGGCGATAGGATCAAAAAATTGAAGGAACGAGAGTCCTATTGGATCCATACGCTGAAGACACTTTCTCCGTATGGTCGCAATAAGGAGTATAAGCTGTCCTATTAACGAACCTTTTTCCGTGGCTTTTCTATGTCCACTGCATACCAGAGACGTGTGCTAATTATTGATTTTTCTCCCCTATTTTCCTTTTGTTCAGCTTGGTCCCTAGCCACTTTAATCTTGTCCATGGTAATTCCCCAATATTTTAGACTATGAAATTACCATATCTAATTTGATCTAACTTTGGTACGATTATTTCTTTATCATTTTTTATTTTTTATTAGATACAAGGTTGTTCACATTTTCATATCATCTTTGTATGCCTGTTGACTCCGTATTTACCTTCTTCTTTATTAGTGCTTTCCTGATATAATGTGTGTCCTTTATTTTCCATGGCAGATCGGCACCGATCTCGTGTCCTGATTTCCTCCCTGACTTGCGCACTGCAACCTTGGGGATTCGGCTTTTCTCGGCCTCTCGGCATCTCTCGGCTTTTTGCACATGCGCACTCTCTATCTAACCTTTCCAGCCGAACCCGGAAGTTCACGGGCTCGGCGTTCACTGGACACATAAATAGCAGCATGTGTGTTATGGCGCCACAGCTCACCGACTCACTAGGAAGTTCCCGGACGTTCTCCTTTTCATATGCATTAAGGTATGTTTTACTGTATGCTGCGCTTATGTTTGGGGTGCCCTATTGAGCACGATGTACTTTATGCACTTGGAAGCATGTAATATTATCTCTGTTGGACCAATGGTAGCAGCCATAGCGGACACCTTCAACTATATCTCTTACTATTAGTTTTGTTATATATATCATTCAGTTCTTCTAAATATGTGGTGTTAGGACATATATGTTTTTTTTCACCACTAGAAGGTTATATTAATTTTGTATGCAATTAACAGTATCTATGATATGTACATAGGGTAATTTTGGATTGGATATCATTAGATGCTATATTACACTTTTTATATCTCCCTAGATATGGATGTCCAATGTATCTACACTATGATTATAGTTTTTAGAATTCTTTTCTTTTTTTCTTTTTCCTTTTTTTACTTTTTATTTTTATTTTTTTATTCTTTTCCATTTTTTCATTTATGCTAAAGATATTTACATATAGCATTACGTGTTGGTCACGGTACATATACGTATTATATATATACATACTAGGCTTCACATCTATTTATTTTTTAATTATTATTTTTCTTTTTTCAATTTTTATTCTTTTGTGGCCCCTTCGTCTTCATTGGACTTTTTCTTTTTGATACTTACTCATTTGTGGTGTAACATATTCTGTGTTTCAATTCTGGATGCCCTGTCAACTATTATTTTTAGCTTATGTGTGTTTATTCATGATGTATTTATGTACTTTAGTTATTGTTTCCTTTATTTTATTTATTTTATTTTTTTCTCCTATACAGTAAATGGTACCTCTTGAAAAAGGCATAAAAACGCCGAAACGTTGAGTTATTGTGTACCTATACTTACCATTGTTCTTTGGAGTTTCTCCCTTTTCCACATGAGCTGTTTCTGTTTCAAATAAAGATTTTTTTGCATCCTACTAATCGCTTGGTGTGCCGGATTATATTAATGACTGTATAGCATCTGTTTTCCTTGAGCACCCGCTATACCAGTGAGCTTCCCCTTTATTTTTCTAGTGAAAGAATAGAGTCAGAGAGTGTGTGGATGTCTAGGTGTGCAAGGTGTCTGCGGGGGTGCACGTGTTGCTGGACATGGGTGACAGGAGAGGAGGACAGGGATGAGAAAGTGAGTAGATATTGGTCGGATAGAGGGAGAGGGGAGGTGGTGAAGTTAGATAGAGAGCAGAGGCGGGTGAAGACCAAGTCTAATGTATGACCATCCGTGTGGGTGGCTGAGGAGGACCACTGAGTAAGTCCAAAGGATGAAGTAAGGGACAGAAGTTTGGAGGCTGCTGACTGAAGGGTATCAGTGGGGATGTTGAAGTCACCCATGATGATGGTGGGGATGTCAGTGGAGAGAAAGTGAAGAAGCCAGGTAGTGAATTGGTCGATGAAGGCAGTGGTCGGGCCTGGAGGTCGGTATATGACGGCCACTTGGAGGTTGGAGGGAGAGTAGATGCGGACAGAGTGGACTTCAAAGGAAGGGAGGATTAGGGAGGGAAGAGGTGGGATTGGGTTAAAGTTGCAGTTAGAGGAAAGGAGAACACCCACTCCTCCACCATGTCTGTTTCCAGGGCGAGGAGTGTGGGTGAATTGGAGGCCACCGTAACACAGCGCAGCAGGGGAGGCGGTGTCAGAGGGTGTCAGCCATGTTTCTGTGAGGGCGAGGAAAGCAAGATTGCGAGAGAGAAAGAGGTCATGAATCACATGAAGCTTATTTCAGATGGAGCGGGCATTCCAGAGTGCTCCAGAGTGAGGGAGCAGGGGGGTGGGTGTCAATGGCACAGGTTTTACGTTGGAAAGATTGCGGTAGTTGCTATTAGATAGGGAGCGGTAGGAAGGAGTACTAATGGTGGGTATGAACTGTGGAGGTCCAGGATTGGGAGATATGTCACCAGCAGTGAGGAGGAGCAGAGAAAGGGAGAGCAGGTGGAGAAGGAGAGAGGGAAGCTTGTTTTGTGTTTTATTAGGACAGATTTGAGGTTGAGGAGCAGGTCTACAGAGGAGGACAGGTGGGGAGGAAGGAGGGAAGGGGAGATGATTATTTGATTAGAGGGGGCTGGGGTTTGGGGATAGCGAAGGAGAGAGAGGATTAACGGAGCAAACACTGTGAAGGCATATGTAAACATGGTGAAAGAGTAAGATGGGTAATTAGAAAAGCCAGGTACAAGTAATTAGAAGTGCTTACTCAGCAGACATACCCAAAAGAGACATAGTGTGGGGTCCTGACTCCTGCCGTGACTAACTGCCGTTGAAATAACTACAGCTTCACTGTACTTTTGCTGCAGTGGTACTTCTGCTGCATGTGTGTGCCTGACCCATACCTCCCAACTTTTGAAGATGGGAAAGAGGGACAAAGATTGCGGCGCACGCAGCATGCCGCGGCACATTTTAGGCCACGCCCCGACCACACCCATTTCACAACTAGTCACACCCATGTCCACGCCCCAACCACACCCATTCAGCACTGGTGATCACACTGACTGGTACTGAGGACACAGTGACTGGTACTGTGGGCACACTGGTACTGAGTAAAAGAATGAGAGAAAAAAGAAAACAGAGAGAAAGAAAGAGGGAAAGCAAGAAAGAACAGAGAGAAAGTAGAGAGAGAGAAATAAACAAAGAAAGGGGAAAGAAAGAAGAGACTGAGAAAGAAAGAGGGGAAAGAAAGAACAGAGAGGGAGGGAGAAAGAAAGAGGGGAAAAAGAACAGAGAGAGAAAGAAAGACGGGAAAGAAAGAACAGAGAGAGAAAGAAAGAACAGAGAAAGAGGGGACAGAAAAAAAGAACAGAGAGGAAAAAAGAAAGAGGGAAAGAAAGAACAGAGAGGAAGAGGGGAAAGAAAGAACAGAGAGAGAAAAAGACAGATGGGAAAGAAAGAACAGAGAAAGAAAGAAAAGAAAGACAGAACAGAGAGAGAGAAAGAAAGAACAGAGAGGGAGAGAGAAAGAGGGGAAAGAAAGAACAGAGAAAGAAAGAACAGAGAGAAAAAGAAAGAAAGAATAGAGAGAAAGAAAGAGGGGAAAGAAAGAACAGAGAGAAAGAAAGGGGGGAAAGAAAGAAAGAACAGAGAGAGAAAGAAAGAGAAAGAACAGAGAGAGAGAAAGAAAAAAAGAACAGAGAAAGAAAGAAAGAAAGAAAGAAAGAGGGGAAAGAACAGAGAGAGAGAGAGAAAGAAAGAGGGGAAAGAAAGAACAGAGAGATAGAGAAAAAGAAACAGAGAAAGAAAGAGGGGACAGAAAAAAAGAACAGAGAGAAAAAAGAAAGAGGGTAAAGAAACAACAGAGGGAGAGAGAGAAAGAAGGAAAGAAAGAACAAAAAGAAAGAAAGAAAGAACAGAGAGATAGAGAGAAAGATGGGAAAGAAAGAACAGAGAGAGAGGAAGAAAGAGAAAGAAAGAACAGAGAGAAAGAACAGAAAGAAAAAGAGGGAGAGAAAGAAAAAAAGAACAGAGAAAGAAAGAAAGAAAGAAAGAAAGAAAGAGGGGAAAGAACAGAGAGAGAGAGAGAAAGAAAGAAAGAGGGGAAAGAAAGAACAGAGAGATAGAGAAAAAGAAACAGAGAAAGAAAGAGGGGACAGAAAAAAAGAACAAAGAGAAAGAAAGAACAGAGAGAAAGAAAGAACAGAGAGAGAGAAAGAGAAAGAAAGAACAGAGAGAAAGAAAGAAAAAGAACAGAGAGAGAAAGAAAGATGGGAAAGAGAGAACAGAGAGAAAGAAAGAGGGGAAAGAAAGAACAGAGAGAAAGAGAAAGAAAGAGGAGAAAGAAAGAAGAGAGAGAAAGAAAGAAAGAGAAAAAGAAAGGGGAAAGAAAGAGGGGAAAGAAAGAACAGAGAGAAAGAAAAAGAACAGAGAGAAAGAAAGATGGGAAAGAAAGAACAGAGAGAAAGAAAGAGGGGAATGAAAGAGAACAGAGAAGAAAGAAAGAGGTGAAAGAGAGAGAGAAGAGAAGAAAAAAAAGAAGAGAGAAAGAAGAAAGAAAGAAAAGAAAGAAAGAAAGAAAGAAAAAGAAAGAAAGAAGAAAGAAAGAGGAAAGAAAGAAGAAGAAAAGAAAGAGGGGAAAAGAACAGAGAGATAAGAAAAAGAAAGAAAAGAAGAGAAAGAAATAGAAAAGGAAAGAAAGAACAGAGAGAGAAAGAAAATGAAAGAGAACAAGAAAGAACAGAGAAGAAAGAAAGAGGGAAAGAGAAAGAGGAAAGAAAGAAAGACAGAGAAAAGAAAGAAAGAACAGAGAGAGAGAGAACAGAAACAGAGAGAGAAAGAAATAAAGATTCTATAAAGATACTATAGCAGCCCGGCTCCCATTGTAGTGCCCACCTGAGCCTCCGGGTGCAGGACATATCATGATCCGCTCACATGGCCGACATCCCCGATTCCAAGGCGAGGACACGGTGATGGATCTGAAGCATTCCCTGAAGTGCCTCCATGGTTCCGTCACAATCTCCTCCCGAAATTACCTCATTTCCGGTCATCTTCCAGCACGTCACTTCTGGTGGAACATCACGTGCGAATTTTAAAGTGCTCCTCGGGGCTCCGGCATGTACTCCTGTGTCCACGGGAAAAGCTCCCGGCCGGGATAGCGGGGCAGACTCCCAAAATCGGGAGTGTCCCGCTGAATTCAGGACGGTTGGGAGGTATGAATCCTCCCCACCATACACCTTGTACACGCACGGCTCTGCACACCTCATACACACACGGTTCCGCTTTGTATGCCTCGTACACACACGTCTCAGCTCCGTCCACCTCGCACACACAAGGCTCCACTCAGTATACACAAGGCTCCACTCCGTACACCTTGTACACACGCAGCCACGCTTTGTACACCTTGTACACATACGACTCCACTCCGTAAACCTTGTACACATGCAGCTTTGCAGCATACACCTCGTACACACACAGTTCTGCTCCGTACATCTCGTATACATGCGGCTCCACTACATACACACAAGGCTCCACTCCATACACACACGGCTCAAGCACGGAGCCCTGTGTGTACGGAGCTGAGCGGCTCAGCCCTGTGTGTACAAAGCTGAGCGGCTCAGCTCCGTACACTTCACACACACAGGGCTCCGTTTCGTACACACACAGCACTGCTACATCCACCTCGTTCACACGGCTCCGCTCCGTAATCCTCGTACACGCACAGCGCGGCTCAGCTCCGTAAACCTCGTACACACTACAGCACTGCTACATCCACCTCGTACACGTGCGGCTCCGCTCCGTGCACCTCGTACACACTACAGCACTGCAACATCCACCTCGTACACACGCGGCTCCGCTCCGTGCACCTCGTACACGCGCGGATCCGCTCTGTGCACCTCGTACATGTGCGGCTTAGGCTACTTTCAGACTTGCGTTTTTTTGCACAGCGCATCGTGTTCTATCGGACGCATGCGCAATGTTCCCCTATCTTTAACATGGCGGGCACAGGGTCTAGCGCTTGCACGCGTTCATCTGCGCTTGGCGTGCGCTGCGCATTTTCCAGGTGTGCGCCCATACGCGCTAGACGCTATATGTTGCATTTTTTTTCCGCCCAACCGCTTTAAAAAAAACGCGTGCACACGTGTGCGCATGCTATGTGCAAAAATAACATTGCAGTCTATGGGTGCGCTGGCATGCACATGGCTTTGCGCTCGTCAGCGCTTTTGCGCGCACGCGATTTTGGAGTAAATAATGTTTAAACACTTGTTTAAATAACCCCCTACACAAGCAACATTGTGAGGAGTGTAGATAAAAAGGTGATAGAGACAGAGATGATAGAGACAGAGATGATAGAGACAGAGATGATAAGAGACAGATGATAAGAGACAGAGATGATACAGAGATGATAGAGACAGAGATGATAGAGTGTCATGGGTGTATCGCCACGAGGATCGTCGCGATTACACACTCTGACTTCTCACAGCTGAGTTGCTGTTTCTTTGTGTTTGGTAATGAGGGAGTTAATTTTACCTAGCTCTTTGCTAAGACTAGGTCCAGCCTCGCCCGGCTGCTTTTGATTATGTTCTAATTAGATTCCTTCATATACCTGCCAGTCTGCTTGTTAGATGCCGGTGAAAGCATTCATGTAGTCTAGCAGACTGGATCGGTTCTGAGAATACTTAAGCTAAGAGTTCCTTAGTTGTTTTTACTCTTATAGCTTATAGTTTATCTCTGAGACCTTAGGTGTTCCTACTGTGTGTGAGTGTTGTATGTAAGACTTTATTTACGTTATTTCTTGTCTTTCTTGTATGTCTTTCTGTTTATTAACCGTTACCTGTTCATTCCCTTTGGTGGTAATCAGGGTCCTTCTTAGGACTAGATTACAGTTGGCAGGGATTGATAGGAGACAGGGTTTACGCTGGTGGCCTGGACCTCTGTACCTTTAACAGTACCTCCAGGTAGAGGGATTAGTTAGGACCCCAGTTTAGGGTCAGCATAGACCCCGGTCACCCTCTAGCCGGAGACAGCGTATAACGAATTCCGTATTGACCCACTGGACATTCTGTCAGGTAATTCTATGTTATCATATATCTATGCGCATGTTATATAGTATGTTGCCCTTTTGATATAGATTACTGTCATCACATATATATACTGCTATACAGCGTGACATTTTCACCGGCCCATACTAAGGATTCTCCCCAGCTGTCATGGATCCAGTAGCCCAGCTGGCCCGGCAGTTGCAGGGGTTGTCCATGGAGTTTGCAGACATTAAGTCCAAGGTTTTGTCCCCCCCGGAGCAAACCAGATCTGAACCTAAGGTTGCTCTCCCGGACAGGTTCACTGGTGGGGGGACAAATTTTTTACTTTCCGGGAGGCATGTAAATTGTACTTTCGGCTGCGGCCTCGGTCATCTGGGAGTGAAGAGCAGAGGGTGGGAATTGTTATCTCGCTCTTACAAGGGGACCCTCAATCTTGGGCGTTCTCTATTCCTCCAGGCTCCCCAGATCTCCAGTCAGTGGATCGATTTTTTACTGCCCTGGGTCTGGTATATGATGATCCGGATCGAGTTTCCCTTGCTGAAACAAAGTTACGTAAAATACGGCAAGGAAATCGTCCAGCGGAGGAATATTCTTCTGAGTTCCGTAGATGGGCAACAGATACTCAGTGGAATGACCCGGCTCTTAGGAGCCAGTTTTATCAAGGGTTGTCTGACAAATTAAAAGATGTGTTGGCTCAGTATGATTCTCCTCCATCACTGGAGGCTGCTATGGCCTCGCTATTCGCATTGATAGACGAATTCGGGGAAGACGCGAGGTAACTCCGCCTCCAGTGATGACTCCACCTACTACTAAGGTCCCTTATACTGAGGTTCCCCTGGTCTGTTCTGAGGAACCCATGCAGTTGGGAGGGACATCTTTTTGTAGGAGGGAATCGGCGGTGCGCCGCAAGACTAGAAGGTGTTTCTTTTGCGGGAGAGAGGGACATTTTGTTGGGGGGTGTCCATCCCGGGCCTCTTTGAGCAAAGGAGTTAACCTGGGAGTGTGTATTTCGTCCCCAAATCCCTCTCAGTTTCTCGTGCCTGCGGAGGTGGTGATTGGTACTAGAACTGAGAGGATTTCTGTCTTTCTTGATAGTGGGTCCGGGGCTAATCTGGTGGACGCTCGGTTTGCCCAGGTGCATGGTATGCAACTGAGTGTATTGGCCAAACCGGTCCCTATAGTCTCTATTGATTCTAGACCTCTCGGTCAAGGTAGCTTGGTACAAGCTGTTCATAACATAGATCTTCGAGTAGGGGCAATACATAAAGAGCAATTGTCTTGTTATGTGTTGGAGGGTCTACCTACTCCTATTGTGTTGGGACTTCCTTGGTTGGCTAAACATAACCCAGTGATTGATTGGCAATCCAGAAAGGTAAGCCAGTGGGGTGAATTTTGCAGGAATAACTGCATGAGCACGGTCATCGGTGCGGTTGTGCCTAGGACTTTGTCTCCTTTTCTGGAGGACTTTGGGGAGATGTTCTCAGAGGAGGGATGTAAAGAGTTACCTCCTCATCGCGCATATGACTGCTCAATAAAGTTGCTTCCTGATGCCTTATCTCGTACTTTCCCAGGGGCCGGGAGGACGGATGATTCCGGTTCCTATTCCTCAGGAGGGAGTTGTAGTGTCAGCTGTATGCTCTGAGCTTGAGGGGGAGGTATTCGGGGCTCAGGGGGACGCCCCTGTGGGACTTCCAGGGAGACTGATAGTTCCAGATCGGTTAAGACTGAAGGTTACGGGGAACCGTTACAAACGGATGGCTGATAGGGGGAGAGTTTCTGGTCTAGATCTGAAGGTGAACGATCTGGTTTGGTTGTCTACCAGGAATATAAAACTTAAAGTTTCCTCCTGGAGGTTGGGTCCCAGATTCATCGGGCCGTACAGGATCAGTTCCATAATTAATCCTGTGGCATTTCGTCTGGACCTCCCTCCTACGTTTAAAATTCATAATGTGTTTCACAAATCATTACTTAAAAAGTATGTGGCACCAGTCATACCGTCACCTCTACCTCCTCCTTCAGTGGTGGTCAATGATAACGTGGAATTTCAGGGGTCGAAAATCATTGACTCACGTCTCAGTCGCCGATCCCTTCAGTACTTGGTTCATTGGAGGGGGTATGGTCCTGAGGAGAGGACGTGGGTCCCTGCGTCTGATGTGAACGCAGATCGATTGGTTCGGACCTTTCACACAACTCACCCGGGCAGACCTGGCCCTGAGGGTCCGGAGGCCCTCGTAGAGGGGGGGGTACTGTCATGGGTGTATCGCCACGAGGATCGTCGCGATTACACACTCTGACTTCTCACAGCTGAGTTGCTGTTTCTTTGTGTTTGGTAATGAGGGAGTTAATTTTACCTAGCTCTTTGCTAAGACTAGGTCCAGCCTCGCCCGGCTGCTTTTGATTATGTTCTAATTAGATTCCTTCATATACCTGCCAGTCTGCTTGTTAGATGCCGGTGAAAGCATTCATGTAGTCTAGCAGACTGGATCGGTTCTGAGAATACTTAAGCTAAGAGTTCCTTAGTTGTTTTTACTCTTATAGCTTATAGTTTATCTCTGAGACCTTAGGTGTTCCTACTGTGTGTGAGTGTTGTATGTAAGACTTTATTTACGTTATTTCTTGTCTTTCTTGTATGTCTTTCTGTTTATTAACCGTTACCTGTTCATTCCCTTTGGTGGTAATCAGGGTCCTTCTTAGGACTAGATTACAGTTGGCAGGGATTGATAGGAGACAGGGTTTACGCTGGTGGCCTGGACCTCTGTACCTTTAACAGTACCTCCAGGTAGAGGGATTAGTTAGGACCCCAGTTTAGGGTCAGCATAGACCCCGGTCACCCTCTAGCCGGAGACAGCGTATAACGAATTCCGTATTGACCCACTGGACATTCTGTCAGGTAATTCTATGTTATCATATATCTATGCGCATGTTATATAGTATGTTGCCCTTTTGATATAGATTACTGTCATCACATATATATATCTGCTATACAGCGTGACATTTTCACCGGCCCATACTAAGGATTCTCCCCAGCTGTCATGGATCCAGTAGCCCAGCTGGCCCGGCAGTTGCAGGGGTTGTCCATGGAGTTTGCAGACATTAAGTCCAAGGTTTTGTCCCCCCCGGAGCAAACCAGATCTGAACCTAAGGTTGCTCTCCCGGACAGGTTCACTGGTGGGGGGACAAATTTTTTACTTTCCGGGAGGCATGTAAATTGTACTTTCGGCTGCGGCCTCGGTCATCTGGGAGTGAAGAGCAGAGGGTGGGAATTGTTATCTCGCTCTTACAAGGGGACCCTCAATCTTGGGCGTTCTCTATTCCTCCAGGCTCCCCAGATCTCCAGTCAGTGGATCGATTTTTTACTGCCCTGGGTCTGGTATATGATGATCCGGATCGAGTTTCCCTTGCTGAAACAAAGTTACGTAAAATACGGCAAGGAAATCGTCCAGCGGAGGAATATTCTTCTGAGTTCCGTAGATGGGCAACAGATACTCAGTGGAATGACCCGGCTCTTAGGAGCCAGTTTTATCAAGGGTTGTCTGACAAATTAAAAGATGTGTTGGCTCAGTATGATTCTCCTCCATCACTGGAGGCTGCTATGGCCCTCGCTATTCGCATTGATAGACGAATTCGGGGAAGACGCGAGGTAACTCCGCCTCCCGTGATGACTCCACCTATACTAAGGTCCCTTATACTGAGGTTCCCCTGGTCTGTTTGAGGAACCCATGCAGTTGGGAGGGACATCTTTTTGTAGGAGGGATCGGCGGTGCGCCGCAAGACTAGAAGGTGTTTCTTTTGCGGGAGAGAGGGACATTTTGTTGGGGGTGTCCATCCCGGGCCTCTTTGAGCAAAGGAGTTAACCTGGGAGTGTGTATTTCGTCCCCAAATCCCTCTCAGTTTCTCGTGCCTGCGGAGGTGGTGATTGGTACTAGAACTGAGAGGATTTCTGTTTTTCTTGATAGTGGGTCCGGGGCTAATCTGGTGGACGCTCGGTTTGCCCAGGTGCATGGTATGCAACTGAGTGTATTGGCCAAACCGGTCCCTATAGTCTCTATTGATTCTAGACCTCTCGGTCAAGGTAGCTTGGTACAAGCTGTTTATAACATAGATCTTCGAGTAGGGGCAATACATAAAGAGCAATTGTCTTGTTATGTGTTGGAGGGTCTACTACTCCTATTGTGTTGGGACTTCCTTGGTTGGCTAAACATAACCCAGTGATTGATTGGCAATCCAGAAAGGTAAGCCAGTGGGTGAATTTTGCAGGAATAACTGCATGAGCACGGTCATCGGTGCGGTTGTGCCTAGGACTTTGTCTCCTTTTCTGGAGGACTTTGGGGAGATGTTCTCAGAGGAGGGATGTAAAGAGTTACCTCCTCATCGCGCATATGACTGCTCAATAAAGTTGCTTCCTGATGCCTTATCTCGTACTTTCCCAGGGGCCGGGAGGACGGATGATCCGGTTCCTATTCCTCAGAGGGAGTTGTAGTGTCAGCTGTATGCTCTGAGCTTGAGGGGGAGGTATTCGGGGCTCAGGGGGACGCCCCTGTGGGACTTCCAGGGAGACTGATAGTTCCAGATCGGTTAAGACTG
>JARQOD010000002.1:583202724-583273944 GCA_033576555.1 Oophaga sylvatica
TTAATTGACATTAGTACACCAGCCATCAGTCATTATTTTCTACCACCCTTAGGAAATTATTATACATCCCCATAGCAGTAGGTACAAACGATTTCCTGAATTTCTCCTTCTTGCACCTTAGTAGGATTAGACGTCTGCTGAATGTGCTCTTCTGATTCAAGAACAGCTCGTATAGTGGGTGTGTATTATTGTTCATTATAGCCCTACACTTCTTCTTCAAGTGATATAAAATAACTCATAGTTAAATGCCAAAAAGTACAACTAAAAGAACACAAGAGTAACTACCTGTGAGATGATCAAGTGACAGCTACCCACCCCAACGCGCGTTTCACCGCTGGCTTCTTCCGGGGGCGTCAACGCCATGTAACAGGACTTTTCTATATTTTTGCACAAGATCTCTGTGTTTTTGATTGTAATCATCCATCCACTTGCAGTCTTCCATAGCTATGAAGATCTTTTGATCGCAAATGAATTGTGTTGTGTTAATTTTTGTTTCATTTATTTATATACAGTGCTCTGGATATATTACTTTGTGACTGCATTTAGGATATTTTTTTCATATATATATTTACTTTAATAATCCACTGGTGGATATATAGGGATTTGTTATATGTATTATCACAATTCCCCTTTTTCTTAATACAGAGATGTACCTTTTTTATTATGAATTTTCATGTTATTCAGTGGCGGCTTCCGTTTTTGAGACATTCTAGCTTTTTAATTGTTGTTTGTATTTTTAATATATCACTAATAAAAATATTTTGGTTTTAAATAGTTTTTTGGTCCACTTTGTTTAATCCATTGATTAATATCGGTGGATTATTGTATACAGCCATGAGAATGTCGTACAATCTGCAGTCACCATGTTCTAGAGCCGGGGGAGCTGATCAGATTGATGTATAGGTTATACACTCTGCTCAGCTCCCCCTCTTGTATAAAGTGGTGACTCCAGATTGGACGGACTTTTCATGGTGACAAGTTCCCATTAAATGATGGAAGGAGAAAGTGTAAAGGGCAGAACATAAAACATAATGTAGAGTAATGGATGAGAGGAAAAAAATATTTTTTTATTAAAACAAAAAATATCCTATAAAGAAAAAAAAGACAAAGCAGAAAAAACTATTCATGTTAACATTCCAATTGAAGCTTCATAGTACAGTCATGGCCAAAAGTTTTGAGAATGACACAAATATTAATTTTTACAAAGTCTACTGCTTCACTTTTTCTAATGGCAATTTGCATATACTCCAGAATGTTATAAAGAGTGATCAGCTTAACAGCAATTACTTGCAAAGTCAATATTTGGCTAGAAAATGAACTTTATCCCCCAAAACACATTTCAACATCATTGCAGCCCTGCCTTAAAAGGACCAGCTAACCTCTTTTCAGTGATTGCTCCATTAACACAGGTGTGGGTGTGGATGAGGACATGGCTGGAGATCAATCTGTCATGATTAAGTAAGAATGACACCACTGGACACTTTAAAAGGAGGCTGGTGCTTGGCATCATTGTTTCTCTTCTGTTAACCATGGTTATCTCTAAAGAAACACATGCAGTCATCATTGCAATGCACAAAAATGGCCTAACAGGGAAGAGTATTGCAGCTAGAAAGATTGCACCTCAGTCAACAATCTATCGCATCATCAAGAACTTCAAGGAGAGAGGTTCCATTGTTGCCAAAAAGGCTCCAGGGCACCCAAGAAAGACCAGCAAGCGCCAGGACCGTCTCTTAAAAGTGTTTCAGCTGCGGGATCGGGCTACCAGCAGTGCAGAGCTTGCTCAGGAATGGCAGCAGGCAGGTGTGAGTGCATCTGCACGCACTGTGAGGCAGAGACTCTTGGAGCAAGGCCTGGTCTCAAGGAGGGCAGCAAAGAAGCCACTTCTCTCCAGAAAAAACATCATGGACAGACTGATATTCTGCAAAAGGTACAGGCAGTGGACTGCTGAGGACTGGGGTAAAGTTATTTTCTCTGATGAATCCCCTTTTCGATTGTTTGGGACATCAGGAAAACGCCTTATTCGGAGAAGACAAGGTGAGCGCTACCACCAGTCTTGTCTCATGCCAACTGTTAAGCATCCTGAAACCATTCATGTGTGGGGTTGCTTCTCAGCCAAGGGAATCGTCTCTCTCACAGTCTTGCCTAAAAACACAGCCATGAATAAAGAATGGTACCCAAATGTCCTCCAAGAGCAACTTCTCCCAACCCTCCAAGAGCAGTTTGGCGATCAACAATGCCTTTTCCAGCATGATGGAGCACCTTGCCATAAAGCAAAGGTGATAACTAAATGGCTCAGGGAACAAAACATAGAGATTTTGGGTCCATGCCCTGGAAACTCCCCAGATCTTAATCCCATTGAGAACTTGTGGTCAATCATCAAGAGACGGGTGGACAAACAAAAACCTAAAAATTCTGACAAAATGAAAGCATTGATTGTGCAAGAATGGACTGCTATCAGTCAGGATTTGGTCCAGAAGTTGATTGAGAGCATGCCAGGGAGAATTGCAGAGGTCCTGAAGAAGAAGGGTCAACACTGCAAATATTGACTTGCTGCATTAACTCATTCTAACTGTCAATATAAGCTTTTGTTACTCATATGTTTGCAATTATATTTCTGTCCGTGATAAAAACATCTGTCAAACACACATAAAAACCAAAGGGCAGCAGATCATGTGAAAATAAAATATTTGTGTCATTCTCAAAACTTTTGGCCATGACTGTACAGTGAGGCTCAATATTTTCCTCCGAGTTGCAATAGTTACTTCTGCCCCGTGTACTTATGGTCTAATGAGTTGTGAGCCTATGATGAATTATAGTAATTAAAGGCAGGTGGAGATGACTTTATTCTCTTATCTGAGAAAATTGGGTCAATTATGCAAATCACACTCTGACCATAGCCTGATCAGAGTGTGAGGATAGTGTGATCTGATTTTCTTGGATGAATAGAAGATGGGAAAAAAAGTTTCTCCATCTTCTCCATTGTGCCAGTGCGGGGAAATAGGACTGCACTCAGATGTCATCCGAGTGCAGTTCGATGTTTTCCACAGATTTATTGACAAATAATGGATCAAACTGAGCATGCAGTGATTTTTTTCCTCTGGCAGACTCTGTCTGAGGCAAAAAATATAGCATGCGCACGGACCCGTAGAGCAACATTGGTCCGAGTGCGATCTGATATTTTGTTGGATCGCACTCTGGCTGAAAGCATGCTCGTCTGCACAAGAACTATAGAATAAAAAATTCCAAAACTTACTAAAGTAATGCCCCACCTTTTATTGTATTAGTATAGCAGCAATATTTCACTTTGTTACCCAGAACGTACACAGCTCATGCAACCCGCGATTGTTCTGAGGGTGCTAACATATGCTTTATACAATTGTTAGGTTATTTTTCTTTTCAACATTAAACTTTAATTTGGTGAATTGTCTTCATGTCTTGCTCTTTCGCAGTCACACATCTTGAGCAGTCAGCAGGAGCCTCGAGGTGCCACTATGCCTCATGGTCAATTTCCATAATTTTATTTCGATGCATGTCTCGGCCGGTCTCCATGAGTTGTGGCTAAATAGCTTTTGCCTCCATCCGACCTAGTGTGTTTATAATTAACAATTTACACACCTATGTTACCTGCACATTAAATATTACGTGTAAAGTCCATAAGTAGATGTGTCTGAAGAAGCAAAAGTCACCCTAGGATAAGACATAGGAACATTTTCTTCTTCCAGCGCTGGAATTAATATTTAATGCACACTGTTTTCATACAGTTGGGGAAGTATTTCATTATTAAAAATATAAGGATATTCGATGCAAGCCTGGCGGTGTCTGCTGGAGACCTTCACATCCTGGTTCTATGATAAATAGAAGGATTATGCGGCATTGCACTTTAAATAGACGCTGATGTTTTTGGATCCCTTAAGGACCATCTTCAGTTCAAGCACCTTAAGAACATGAAGTGAGTGCAGAAAGGCAAGACTGTAGATGTCAGTGGTTTTAGATTCTCCTAGGATTATTCTCAGGCAATGGTAAAGAAATCTAAAGGTCACAGCAGTTACAGGCTACGCTGAGTCTTCAGAACAGTAAACGATGTTGCCCTGTAATAGTGAAATATTGAGAGATATCATCTTTGTATCCTATATGTTATTATTACTGGCAATATCTTCATGCGATGACACTGACATTATTGTAGCTATGTGGTGTATGTATACAAAGATGTAAATTCGGGGGCCGATTCATTAATGTGATTACTCCAGAATTTTGGAAATTCCCTACTTATAACGTGACCACCCACTGTGCAAGGAACTGTGGTAATCCCCATTAATATTATGTAGGCATGATATTTGAGTAAACCAGAGAGTACAGGAGTTTACACAGTAGTTAAAGGGCTCTCCAGGCATGTAATATTGATTATATATCGTTTATATAGGTGGTCAGTAGTGGATCAGTGGGTGTCTGACACCCAGGACCCCCACCGATCAGCTGTTATCTGTGGATGGAAACACTGAACTGATTTGCACTGGACAGCTCCATTACTATCTGCAGCGATTGCTAGAATAGCAGTTGATCTGGTCAACATATTAATTGTATATTCTTCCTGATACACACGCTGTCAAAATTGTTGGTTCCCCTCATTTAATGACAGAAAAACCCACAATTGTCACATAAATAACTAAAAAATCTATGAAAATGAACAAATGAAAGTCAGACATTGCTTTTCAACCATGCTTCCACAGAATTTAAAAAAAATAAAGCTCATGAAATAGGCCTGGACAGAAATGATGGTACCCTTAACTTAATGTTTTCCTCTTAGCCATTCGTGGGTGCTTTTAGCTGTGTTTTTTTGGTCATCCTGTTGCAAGACCCATGACCTACGACTGAGACCAAGCTTTCTGACACTGGACAGCACATTTCTCTCTAGAATCCCTTGATAGTCTTGACATTTCATTGTACCCTGCACAGATTCTAGACACCCTGTGCCAGATGCAGCAAAGCAGCCCCAGAACATAAGAGCCTCCTCCATGTTTCACGGTAGGTTCAGTGTACTTTTCTTCATATGTTTCATTTTTCCATCAGTGAACATAGAGCTGATGTGCCTTGCCAAAACGTTAAATTTTTGTCTCATCTGTCCATAGGACATTCTACCAGAAGTTTTGTGGCTAGTCAACATGTAGTTTGGCAAATTCCAGTCTGGCTTTTTTATGATTTTTTTCAACAATGGTGTCCTCCTTGATTGTCTCCCATGAAGTCCACTTTGACTCATACGACGGATGGTGCGATCTGACACTGCTGTTCCTTGCGCTTGAAGTTTACCTTTAATCTGTTTAGAAGTTTTTCTAGGTTCTTTTGTTACTATTCGTATTACCCATCTCTTTGATTTGCCATCAATTTTCCTCCTGCGGCCACGTCCAGGGAGGTTGGCTACAGTCCCATGTACCTTAAATTTCTGAATAATATGTGCA
Source organism: Oophaga sylvatica (assembly GCA_033576555.1). NCBI lineage: Eukaryota > Metazoa > Chordata > Amphibia > Anura > Dendrobatidae > Oophaga > Oophaga sylvatica. Next base: position 583,208,178 of record JARQOD010000002.1, read on the forward strand.
ACCGCAGTCACGGGAATATCAAGCTGCTTGGTGATGGTCTTATAACTTTTACCTTTAACATGTTTGTCTATGACAACTCTTTCCTTTGCTTCCTCTGGTCCATGTTGAGTGTGATACACACCATGTCACCAAACAGCACAGTGAGTATCTGTAGCCCTCTATACAGGCCACTCACTGATTCCAAGTTTGTAGACACCTATGATGCTAATTAGTGGACACACCGTGATTTGACTTGTCCCTTTTGTCACATTATTTTTAGGGGTACCATCATTTCTGTCCAGGCCTATTTCATGAGTTTTATATTTTTTTTAACCCCTTCACCCCCAAGGGTGGTTTGCACGTTAATGACCGGGCCAATTTTTACAATTCTAACCACTGTCTCTTTATGAGGTTATAACTCTGGAACGCTTCAACGGATCTTCGCGATTCTGAGATTGTTTTCTCGTGACATATTGTACTTCACGTTAGTAGTAAAATTTATTCGCTATAACTTGCGTTTATTTTTGAAAAAAATGCAATTTTCAAACTTTGAATTTTTATTCCCTTAAAACAGAGAAATATGTCACACAAAATAGTTAAGAAATAACATTTCCCACATGTCTACTTTACATCAGCACAATTTTGGAATCAAAATTTTTTTTTCTTAGGAAATTATAAGGGTTAAAAGTTGACCAGCGATTTCTCATTTTTACAACAAAATTTACAAAGCCATTTTTTTTAGGGACCACCTCATATTTGAAGTCACTTTGAGGGGTCTATATAGCAGAAAATACCCAAAAGTGACACTATTCTAAAAACTGCATCACTCAAGGTACTCAAAACCACATTCAAGAAGTTTATTAACCCTTCAGGTGCTTCACAGGAGCTGAAGCAACGTGGAAGGAAAAAATGAATATTTAACTTTTTAGCCACAAAAATGATCTTTTACAAACTTTTTTTTATTTTCACAAGGGTAAAAGAAGAAAATGGACAGATAAAGTTGTTGTGCAATTTCTCCTGAGTACGCCAATACCCCATAAGTGGGGGGAAAAACCACTGTCTGTGAGCACAGCAGAGCTCATAAGGGAAGGAGCGCCGTTTGACTTTTTCAAACTACAATTGGCTGGAATTGAGATTGGATGCCATGTCACGTTTGGAGAGCCCCTGATGCGCCTAAACAGTGAAAAACCCCCACAAGTGACAACATTTTGGAAACTAGACCCCCTAAGGAACTTATCTAGATTGTTGTGAGCACTTTGAACCCCCAAGTGTTTCACAAAAGTTTATAATGCCTGGGTGTGAAGAAAAAAAAGAAACAATTTTCCACAAAAATGATTTTTTAGTCCCAAATTTTTGATTTTTCCCAAGGAAATTGGACCCCAAAAGTTGTTGTCCAATTTGTCCTGAGTACTCTGATACCCAATATGTGGGGGGGGGGGGGGAGAACTGTTTGGGCGCACGGCAGGGCATGGAAAGGAAGTAGTAACGTTTTGGAATGCAGACGTTGATGGGGGTCATGTTCCGTTTGCAGTGCCCCAGATGAGCCTAAACAGTAGAAACCCCCCATAAGTGACCACATTTGGAAACTAGACCTCATAAGGAACTTATCTAGAGCTTTGGTGAGCACTTTGAACCCCAAGTGCTTCACACAAGTTTATAATGCCCGGGCATGAAAATAAGAAAATCCTATTTTTTTCCACAAAAATTATCTTTTAGTCACCAATTTTTTATTTTCCCAAGGGTAACAGGAGAAATTGGACCACAAAAGTTGTTGTCCAATTTGTCCTGAGTACGCTGATACCCGATATGTGGGGGGGAACCAATGTTTGGGCGCACGGCAGAGCTCGGAATGGAAGGAGCACCATTTGACTTTTTCCAACCAAAATTGGCTGGAATTGAGATTGGACGCCATGTTGCATTTGGAGAGCCCCTGATGTGCCTAAACAGTGGAAACCCCCCACAAGTGACCCCATTTGGGAAACTAGACCCCTAAGTAACTTATCTATCTATTAATATTTTCGTCCCCAATATTTTATTTTCACAAGGGTAACAGGAGAAATTGGACCCCAAAAGTTGTTGTCCAATTTGTCCTGAGTACGCTGATACCCAATATGTGGGAGAAAACTACTGTATGGGTACACGTTGGGGCTCGGAAGGGAAGTAGTGACGTTCTGGATTGCAGACTTTGATGGAATGGTCTGTGTTGTGAATGGGTTTGAGATGAGTTCTGAGCAGAGACTCCCTCTGGTGGTTACAAGCGGTGCTGGTCTGTTCAGTGAAGATTGTGAGGACTGGGAATCAGGTGTTACTGACTGGTCTTATATAAGGGAGTCACTTTCCCATCAGGGTTGCCGATGATCAATTGTTCTGGTCTGAATCCTTTATTCCAGTTTCCCTTGTAGCCTGCTGTGTGGTGTCTGCATCTCCTGCTAACAGATAAGACATTTTCTTCTTTTGTGTTTGTGCTATATTTTACTGTTATGTTTCGGTAGCTGAGGAGTGCAGGTAAAAAAGGAAATACACCAGAGCAGTTGGAATCTATGAGATTGCAGTACCCTGACTAACCACCACAACTAGAGGCAGCCGTGGAGCGTTCCTACGTTGGTCCTAGACGCCTCGTCACAGCCTGAGAAACTAACTACACCTAAAGATAGATATAGGAAAGCTATCTGCCACGGAGCAGAACCCCAAAGATATTAGAAAGCCCCAAACATGTAATGGCGGTTAGACAAGATGAAATACTGACACAGAAAGAAAATAGTATGAGCAAACGCTGGGGCCCAAACTAACTAAATAGAAAAGGATAGGAAGGGTACTTACTGCAATCCCAGAAAACCCTGAAAAGAGCCAACTCTACTAATTTCAAAAATACCTGAGATCACACGACCTCTACCACCTAAATTAGTTCTCTGGTGTAACAAAATCAAAACAGCAGCCACTGAAAAAACTGGAAAAAGCAAAAGTACAAATATCAGTGGCTGAACAAAACTGAGAGGGCAGAAGCCCCCAGAGGGGACCCTGAAGGCCCCCACAGAAGTGCAGGACAAAATGCAAAAATATAGCACAAACACAAAAGAAGAAAATGTCTTATCTGTTAGCAGGAGATGCAGACACCACACAGCAGGCTACAAGGGAAACTGGAATAAAGGATTCAGACCAGAACAATTGATCACCGGCAACCCTGATGGGAAAGTGACTCCCTTATATAAGACCAGTCAGTAACACCTGATTCCCAGTCCTCACAATCTTCACTGAACAGACCAGCACCGCTTGTAACCACCAGAGGGAGTCTCTGCTCAGAACTCATCTCAAACCCATTCACAACAGGTCTGGGGGCGTCATGTCGCATTTGGAGAGCCCCTGATGCACCTAAACAGTGGAAACCCCCCACAAGTGACCCCATTTTGGAAAATAGACCCCACAAGGAACTTATCTAGATGTGTGGTGAGCACTTTGAACCCCGAAGTGCTTCACAGAAGTTTATAACGTACAGCCGTAAAAATAAAAAATATTTTTTTTTTACAAAAATTATTTTTTTCGCCCCCAATATTTTATTTTCACAAGGGTAACAGGAGAAATTGGACCCCAAAAGTTGTTGTCCATTTTGTCCTGAGTACGAGGATACCCAATATGTGGGAGAAAACTATTGTATGGGTACACGTTGGGGCTCGGAAGGGAAGTAGTGACGTTTTGGATTGTAGACTTTGATGGAATGGTCTGGGGGCATCATGTCGCATTTGGAGAGCCCCTGATGTGCCTAAACAGTGGAAACCCCCCACAAGTGACCCCATTTTGGAAAATAGACCCCACAAGGAACTTATCTAGATGTGTGGTGGGCACTTTGAACCCCGAAGTGCTTCACAGAAGTTTATAACGTACAGCCGTAAAAATAAAAAATTATTTTTTTAACAAAAATTATTTTTTTCGCCCCCAATATTTTATTTTCACAAGGGTAACAGGAGAAATTGGACCCCAAAAGTTGTTGTCCAATTTTGTCCTGAGTACGCTGATACCCAATATGTAGGAGAAAACTACTGTATGGGTACACGTTGGGGCTCGGAAGGGAAGTAGTGACGTTTTGGATTGCAGACTTTGATTGAATGGTCTGGGGGCGTCATGTCGCATTTGGAGAGCCCCTGATGCACCTAAACAGTGGAAACCCCCACAAGTGACTCCATTTTGGAAAATAGACCCCACAAGGAACTTATCTAGATGTGTGGTGAGCACTTTGAACCCCGAAGTGCTTCACAGAAGTTTATAACGTACAGCCGTAAAAATAAAAAATATTTTTTTTTTTACAAAAATTATTTTTTTTGCCCCCAATATTTTATTTTCCCAAGGGTAACAGAAGAAATATGACAAATTGCACAATAACTCTAGGGGTCCAGAGTACGCTGATACCCCATATGTGGGGGTAAACTACTGTTTGGGCGCATGGCAGAGCTCAGAAGTGAAGGAGCACCGTTTGACTTTTTCAACGCAGAATTGGCTGGAATTGAGATCAGACGCCATGTCACATTTGGAGAGCCCCTGATGTGCCTAAACAGCGGAAACCCCCCAATTCTAACTCCAACCTTAACCCCAACACACCCCTAACCCTAGTCCCAGACCTAACCACAAACCTAACCCTAACACATCCCTAACCCTAATCCCAACCATAACCCTAAGGCCGGCGTCAGACACAACGACAAAAAATCGGACCGTTTTAGTCGGTCGATTGTCGGATCAAAATGCAAACATCACACATCCTTCTGGCATCCGATTTTCCTTCAAAGATGCGATTTAGTCGCATGTGTGTGTACCTTGTAACATCCGATTTTCATCCGACTTGCGAGAATTTCTCGCAGGCTTGCAAAACTGACATATAATGGATCCAAAAGAATAGTATTTAAATCACAAAAGAAAGAATAGATATATACACATAGAACACATATATATATATATATATATATACATGTCATTGTGACATGTATATATATATATATATATATATTTATAGTTCCTAGCCTTCTACATACTGTAATAGCCGCTAATTCAATTGCCGGCTTTTGTGAAATCACAGAAGCCGACATGAAATGATACATTGTTTCCACACAGTTAACCATGTCATTTCCTATATTTTGATATATGGTTTGAACTTACAATTACATATGTGTATTGGTGCAAAATTTCAGACATGTAGGGGTTAATTAAAGGTGTAAATTCGTTTAAAAAAAATGCGTGGGCTCCCGCTGTATTTTCTCCACCAGACAGACAAAGCAAGCGAGTGGGGGCAGATAATAATAGCCTAGGGAGGGTACATTTTTTTTCGCCCTTTCTGGCACTTTGCCCGTCTATTCCCATTGCCCTGTAGCGGTGGCGAATGGGTTAATAAGGGGTTAAACCCACCTTGCTATTGAAGCTGTCAGTGTGATTTTACAGTACAGCCGGGGATGAATTGCCGGCTTTTCTAAAGGACACCGATGCGATTTAATCGCAAGTCACACGTGCGGTCCGTTTGTAATCCGATTTTTCATCGCTCCCATAGACTTGCATTGGCGATAGTCGACCCACAATCGGTGACAATCGCAGCATGCTGCGATTGCACACGGACGTTTAAAACGGACCACAAAAAATCGGATACTGGGAGCTGCTCCATAGATTAACATAGGGCAGACTGCAATACGATATTTCATCGCATTGCAGTCGTCCGATTCTGTCGCCAGTGTGACGCCGGCCTAATACTAACTTTAGCGCCAACCCTAACCCTAACTTTAGCCGCAACCCTAACCTTAACCCTAACCCTAATGGGAAAATGGAAATAAATACATTTTTTTAATTTTATTATTTTTCCCTAACTAAGGGGGTGATAAAGGGGGTTTGATTTACTATTTATAGCGGGTTTTTATGATTGGCAGCTGTCACGCTAAAAGACGCTTTTTATTGCAAAAAATAGTTTTTTGCATCACCACATTTTGAGAGCTATAATTTTTGCATATTTTGGCCCACAGAGTCATGTGAGGTCTTATTTTTTGCGGTACGAGTTGACGTTTTTATTGGTACCATTTTTGAGCACGTGACGTTTTTGATCGCTTTTTATTTCGATTTTTGGGAGGTTAGAATGAACAAAAATCAGCAATTCATGAATTTCTTTTGGGGGAGGCGTTTATACCATTCCACGTGTGGTAAAATTGATAAAGCAGTTTTATTCTTCGGGTCAGTACGATTACGGCGATACCTCATTTATATCATTTTTTTATGTTTTGGCGCTTTTATAGAATAAAAACAATTTTATATAAAAAATTATTATTTTTGCATCGCTTTATTCTGCGAGCTATAACTTTTTTATTTTTTCGCTGATGATGCTGTGTGGTGGCTCGTTTTTTGCGGGACAAGATGACGTTTTCAGTGGTACCATGATTATTTATATCGGTCTTTTTGATCGCGCGTTATTCCACTTTTTCTTCGGCGGTATGATGATAAAGCACTGATTTTTTGCTTTGTTTTTTTTTTTTTAATGGGTTCACAAAAGGGGTTAACTAGTGGGACAGTTTTATAGGGGGGGTCGTTACGGACGCGGCGATACCAAATATGTGTACTTTTATTGTTTTATTTTTTTTATTTACAGGAAGAAATGAATTTATTGGGGAATATTTTTTTTTTTTTTTATTTATTTTGGATTTTTTTTTACACATGTTTATTTCTATTTTTTTTACTTTTTTACATTGTCCCAGGGTGGGACATCACTGTAAAATGTCAGATCGCTGGTCTCACAGTGTGCACAGCACTCTGTGAGACCAGCGATCTCACAGGCAGCGCTGCAGGCTTCTCAGTGCCTGCTCTCAGCAGGCACTGATGAAGCCGCCTCCCTCCAGGACCCCGGCGCCATCTTGGATCCGGATCCTGGGAGGGAGGAAGACCTCAGAACAGCGCGATCACATCGCGCTGTTCTGAGGGTCTCAGGAGAGCTCGCAGGAGCCCCCTCCCTGCGCGATGCTCCCCTGTGCCCCCGGTACACCGCGATCATGTTTGATCGCGGTGTGCCAGGGGTTAATGTTTCAGGAGCGGTCCGTGACCGCTCCTGGCACACAGTCCCAGGTGTCAGCTGTGATAATCAGCTGACACCCGGCGGCGATTAGCTGCGCTCCCCCCGGGATCGCAGCTAATCGCTATGACGTACTATCCCGTCCATGGTCAGATTGTCACGGGTTTCATGGACGGGATAGTACGTCAGATGTCAGAGAGGGGTTAAATTCTGTGGAAGCATGGTTGAAAAGCAATGTCTGACTTTCATTTGTTCATTATTATAGATTTTTTTTATTTATTATTACTTTTGTCAGATTCAAGTTATTTCTGTGACCATTTTGGGTTTTTCTGACATTAAATGAGGGGTACCAACGTTTTTGACCACGTGTGTATATCCTAAAAGAAGATGAGAATACCATTTTGAGGGGAAATTTGTCACCACTTTTTTGTTACCCCATCTGAGAGCAGAATGATATAGGATCAGAGACCTTGATTCCAGCGATGTGTCACTTACTAGGCTGCTTACTGTCATTTTGTTATAATCACTGTTTTTTCTGCTGCAGATTTAGCAGTTTTCTGAATGCTGAGCTCTATATACCCCCGTTCACATCACTGATTGGCAATTTTGTGTGTACACTGTGCATAGGCCGAAAGATGCTAATCAGTGATGGGGGTTGGGTTACATGGCACGAGAAGACTAGTCCTCTAGTAATCATTTCCTACTGATTTTATTGAAACAATAACACACAGCCCAGTAAGGGACATATTGCTGGAATCAGGGTGACTACCATCATGCTACTCTGAAGATTACATTGCAAAAACCTGTTAACAGATTCCCTTTACTTCACTGTGTTTTGAGAGGTGAGTTGGACTGGGAGAGAGGAAACAAAAACTACTGCCTCGACCAGAGTTTCCTGATCCACTTGACATGACTAGGTTTTCTAGAGACCTTTGGTCAGTAAAGGAAAATCTAGCCATCCTTCTTTCAAAGAGGGTGTCATAACCCAGGACGGGGTTTTGTCTTTGTCCCGTCCTGGTCAGACTGGGGTTAATAGTTTCAGCCTCTCTCTGTCAGAGGGCGGCTATTTAGTTGCCAATTGACCTAGGTCTGGTGTCAGTTATACTCCTGCCCTCGGCTGAGTTGGTTGACCTCCTGTGTGCCTGTGCCTTGTGCCTGATCTTGTTGCTTGTTTGGTTTTGACCCGGTCCGTCTCTTCGTTGTGAGTTTGTCTACTGTCTTGGTGCTGTGTATTTGCCCGTTCTGGTTTTCTGATCCTTTGGCTACGTTCTGGTTATTCTCTGCCTGCTCCTCTTGTACTGCGTTGCTCCCTCTGTTTATGACCTGGCTATCCTGACTATCCGTTTTGTCTATGCCCCTTGGTAACTCTGTCCCGTAGTTACCCTTCTAGGAGTTTTCCTTCTGCTCATAGCTCTCTGAAGCTTAGGCCACGCCCACCAGCAGTCACGTGTTTCAGGTCCTCTGGCCTGAAGCATTCTCTATCTGTTACTGCTCCCTCTGAGAGACCTGTGGCCGGCGCCGCCCCTTTGCAGTCACGTGCTTCGGGTCCTGTTAGTCTGAAGCACGCATCTTCACCGCTACTGCCCCGCTCCACAGGTATCTTTGAGTGCAGTCTGTCTTATTCAGGACACACGCACTGGCTCAGTGAGCAAGTGCAGTGCGGTGTTCGTGACAGAGGGTATATAATGGGGGCACCGACAAGTAAATCTCATAGTACTAGGTCAGAGAACTATAACTAGTTGAAGGATAGTTTACCCAGATCTGTCAAAGCAGGAATAAATGATTATCCCTGAACTGACCGGGATCCATTTCCACTTTTTCAAATGGATGTGAAAACTTGACATGTGAATGTATTGTAGCGCAGTGAGAATTACAGAATCCATGTAATGTAAGATGAAGGAAACAATGCGGGACACTATGACAATAATACAATGATATTGGAAAACACACAGAAGGCTCAACAATAAATGCACCACGAGGAGGGAGTGTGACCACAGAGTCCAGCGCCATTACAAAGCGGTACCATGATCACGCCACTGATTCCAATATCAGCTTCTACCCACACGTAGGTCTATGGAGTATTGCAGAATGTTATTACAGTAGATCACAAGCTCTGACCCCAACAAGAAGCAAATCTATCATTTTCTAGAGTCTGAACCCTAGTGAAATGCAGAAAGTTTATGTATCAATGCCTCCTATAATTACTTCATCAGTTTACTCAAAAATTATGATCCCATAGGAATAGAACATAAACTCGCATCTGAGATTATGGTAATATTTCTAAGGAATAAAATAAAGCTTTATAGTTTGTAACATTTCCGGGGGTTTAGCTCTGAGATCGCTGTCTGGGTAGACAGAATGGCATGGAAACAGTTCATTCAGACAGCAATTATGGTAAAAACTGGCAGCAACCAGTTTTATTAAAGTCCACAGCACACAGATAAAACAAAGCATAAACAAAAGACCTAGGCTTGTCTAGCCACTAAATTACACTTATGTAATGTTCCTTTCTATCAGGAACCCAGACTCTATCAGTCTGTGCCCAAAACAACACATATATATGTTACCAGTATGGAGTTTCCCAGATACTCCTCCTTATGTCTGAAGGTCCACCCGACGTCCAGACTTGAGAGAGATCCACTCCTATTCAGTAGTCATTATGCTGGAGGTTCACAGAGACACTCTTGTGTCCGGGGTACCTCTAACCCAGACTGAGACAGCTCCCCTCCTCTTCAGTAATCATCAGCATGGAGGTTCACAGAGACACTCCTATGTCCGGGGTCCTTCCTGCACCCAGACTGAGACGGCTCTTCTCCTCTTCAGTAGCTTATCCGCATGCATTCTCACAGAGACTGCTTCCTTGTGCCAGGACACATCTCTGTGTCCAGGCTGAAGACAGCTCTAACACTCTTGGAGACTGTTTCTTGTGCCAGGACACCTCCCTGTGTCCAGGCTAAACTAGCTCTCTGACTGTGTCCGCAGACACCTATTTCTGGCTTCTTAATTAACAGCTGAGTGGTTACAGGTTTGAGCTGCAAGTATGCACTGAGTGGAAGGTGTAATGACCTTTCTCTACCACCAGGTCTACAAAGCCATACACCTCCCTTATACCAGTCAGCAAAGCACCCAGGTGAAATATACACCCCATCTAACCCACATATTCTCACTGTCTCACATATCCCCCCCCCTCTTCTCCAGACCGGAGGGCTGGTCATCCAGACCGGAGGACTGGTCAACAAACCTCAAGAGACAGTGAACACAGCTCAAGTCATGGCCCACATCATCTTCATCTTTATCTTCCATTAAGCAGGGTTTCTATACCCTTACACACACACACACACACACACACACACTGTGTGATGTCACAGTCATGTGACCAGTCAACTGAGGAGAAGGAACATGGACAGTCAAAACATACATACTGATCCATTAAATGAATGCCAGCCAGCGCTGCATTACCCATCCGTCCCCTCTGCATACAGCTTTATCCTAGGTATTTAGACACATACCCCTTAGGTGGGTTTGTAGGTGACTGGACCCGCCCAGCTCTCCAAGTCACCTGGAAGCCTCCCAATGTATAGCACAAGTCTCAGCAGTAGATCTGCTGAACCAAAATATATCCAGGCTTCCATCACAGGGCCACCCACCTCTGCGATACATACCGTCCATCCATCACATGCCTCCATGCATATCCTGAGGGCCATACCCAGTGCCCCCTCTGTTCAAATTTGTGGGGTCGAACACCTGCCACCCGACCAGAGATCCCCCTCGGTCGCCTCTGCCAGTCACCCCGTCTCAGTTGATTTTGGGCACTATGCAATATCACCTCTTTGTTAGGCCTCTCCCGCCCCCAGCGGTCAGAACGTTGGCCTTGTCCTTGTGTCGGTGTCACCTCACCCGACCTTTCTTTCCTGAACTGACTCCTACCGTCGTTGCGGCCACGAGTCCATCGTCCAGTCAAGCTTACTGGTAGCTCTGAGTCTGACTCTCTGTCTTTTCGTCCGCCACCGGGTCTCACACTCAGCCGTGAGCTAACAGAAGCGTCATCTCTACCCCTCATTGTTTTAGCACGTCTACTGCCAATCCCCAGGGAAGCCTCTCGTCTCTCCCTTTCTTGGGCTGGAAGTAGTCGCTCTCTTTGTTCCAACTGTAAAACATCCTCAGATGGCATCTTCTGTCTGGCTGTAAGGTCAGCATCAGCCTTCTTCTCAGGACTCTCAACCTCTTCTGCTACCATGCCTTCCTCATTTGCACTGGTTGCTTTATTGTCATCAGATGATTCATTATCACTCCCACTATCCCTGTCTGACCCCTTTTTCTCAGCCACATCCGGCTCACTTTCAGGGTTAGACACTTCATTTTCATTCACATCCGGCTCACTGTCAGGGTTATACAATTCACTCTCATTCTCATCCTGCTCACTTTCAGGAGTATACAATTTATTTTCATTCACATCTTGCTCTGGAACCTTAGTTAACATGTTATCCTCAACATTAACTTCACCATCTGGTCCCTCAAGTATGTGACTATGTGACAACCCCAGCACTATACCTCCATATAGCTCAGGTAACAGGAGCTGACTCACGACCTCTCCCTGGACTTCAGTGTCCCTAAACAATAGGTTATTGTTCATGACAGCATGAGGAAACCTCTCCTCAGAGCCAGGCTCTTGGGGAACCTCATTCAGAACAATTACATTTTCCTGTGCCGTTTTAAGAGTGGGGTCTCGCACCGGCTCTCTCCCAAAATTGTCACAGGACACAGGCAGGTCAGGGACACTCGGTTCCCGAGAACCACCATCCTCGTCTCCCAACATCACCTGCAAAGAAATTTCATCTTTATCACGGTCATCATCAGTATCATCACTATTATGATTAGCATCATCATCATTATCAATATCATCATCACTATCACACAAGATAAACGGCCCACTAACATTGGGTTCCGCCCCTCGGGACTGCGTACCCTCAGTAGGGGCTTCATCACACTGTCCATCAGAATCACCCTTCCCCCAGAGATCCTTAGACCGGGGAAAGTCATTACACAACACAACGGGGTGCACCAGGTTCTTCACTACCCCCACTTCACATGAAACCTCCCCGAGTTTAGGGACCAAGTCCACGGCAGTCTCTGGGTAGACTTTGGTGTCTCCATGGATGCACACCATACTCAAGTGCTTATCAGGGATGAAGTCCCTATCAATCAGGCTGTCACATACGGAAGTCACTGGACTCTCTGAGTCCAAGAGGGCCTGCGCTGAGCAACCATTTGTAACCACCGGGGACACATGTGGTCCAGTCTCTTCGGTTGCGGTGGTCACCCACACAGGTTCTGCGCAGAGAGAGAGGGATCTGCCAACATCACGGCACATAGGCTCCCCCTCTAGTGGACAGTTGGCTGCAATTTCACGACATCTCCAACACTGTCCATCACACTCTTCCACCCACATGTCCCCTCGGGCCTGAACCCGCTTATCAGCATACCCCATGTCCCCAACAGCTGGAACGCTCTTACCGGGAGAGTTCGACGTCCGGGAACTCTGAAGTGACGTCCTCTCAGATGGCTGTACCTCAGGAGAACATGCTCGGGTGTAGCGGTTCACTGTAGGACATGCTCGGGTGTAGCGGTTCACTACCACCTTTTCAACTCCATAATCAGGCCTGCTGACTGCAGACTCCCAACTGTATCTCCAGTCATGAACTCCCCTGGCATGGGCTGTCACCGTAACACCCAGCCGGGTACGAATCTCTGCCTTCAACTTGGCATAGTCTTCGCTGTCCTGCTTGCTCAGGTCAGCATAGGCCACCTGGGGCACTCCAATCAGATAGGGTGCGACCATCATGGCCCACTCAGATAGGGGCAGATTCTCCTTCTCTGCCAGTCTCTCAAACCTAGTGAGATATACCTCCACATCATCACGAGGTGTCATCTTTTCCAGGGACCGTCTTACCGCCTTCTTTACATCGGACAAGTCAGGTGCCTTCACAACATTACTCTGAGACGCGGTGCGGAGAGCTGCAATCTGCTCCAACAACCGGTTATTCTCCTGCTGCTGCTGCAGGAATTTCTGCCGGTGCTCCTGCATGCGCTGCTGGTGCTGCAGGCGCTGTTGCTCCATGCTCCGCTGGGCCTGTACCAGGTACTTAACGAACCCCTCCATACTGCCGGACTCATCTGTCTCAATCACAGCAGTCTTATGTTGCACAATAACTTGCGCCATTTGTTCAAACAGCGCCTCCATGCTGTCATCCATGCTGTCAGACTTCTCTGTCTTCACAACGGTAGTCTTCACTCAAGACATACACACTCTACAGTCTTTTCCATAGAAAAATTTAGCTCTGCTGTGCAGACACTTTTTTTTTTTTTTTTCCTTTGCAAAGTCTATTAGGGCTACTGTCTCTTTAAGACTGCTCCACAAACTTTTCTTTTGCTGCTGCACATTCCACAGTCATTTTCACAACAAGTTCAGCTTTGCTGTGCATACATTTTCTCTCTGCAGACCCTATCAGGGCCACTGTCTCTCCAAGACTGCTCCAAACAGACGTTTCTGCTGACACACACTTTTTTTTTTTTTTTTTGCTGCTATTTCAATAGACTTCACCTTTAATGCTGTCTCTCGCCACTGTGCTGCATACACACTCCAGCACTAACTGTATCCGCCACTGCGCTGCCCCAGCATTCTCCGCCAATTGTGACATTTCCGGGGGTTTAGCTCTGAGATCGCTGTCTGGGTAGACAGAATGGCATGGAAACAGTTCATTCAGACAGCAATTATGGTAAAAACTGGCCGCAACCAGTTTTATTAAAGTCCACAGCACACAGATAAAACAAAGCATAAACAAAAGACCTAGGCTTGTCTAGCCACTAAATTACACTTATGTAATGTCCCTTTCTATCAGGAACCCAGACTCTATCAGTCTGTGCCCAAAACAACACATATGATATATGTTACCAGTATGGAGTTTCCCAGATACTCCTCCTTATGTCTGAAGGTCCACCCGACGTCCAGACTTGAGAGAGATCCACTCCTATTCAGTAGTCATTATGCTGGAGGTTCACAGAGACACTCTTGTGTCCGGGGTACCTCTAACCCAGACTGAGACAGCTCCCCTCCTCTTCAGTAATCATCAGCATGGAGGTTCACAGAGACACTCCTATGTCCGGGGTCCTTCCTGCACCCAGACTGAGACGGCTCTCCTCCTCTTCAGTAGCTTATCCGCATGCATTCTCACAGAGACTGCTTCCTTGTGCCAGGACACCTCTCTGTGTCCAGGCTGAAGACAGCTCTAACACTCTTGGAGACTGTTTCTTGTGCCAGGACACCTCCCTGTGTCCAGGCTAAACTAGCTCTCTGACTGTGTCCGCAGACACCTATTTCTGGCTTCTTAATTAACAGCTGAGTGGTTACAGGTTTGAGCTGCAAGTATGCACTGAGTGGAAGGTGTAATGACCTTTCTCTACCACCAGGTCTACAAAGCCATACACCTCCCTTATACCAGTCAGCAAAGCACCCAGGTGAAATATACACCCCATCTAACCCACATATTCTCACTGTCTCACAAGTTGTACAAAAGTAAAAAAAATATTGTTATATCCTGAGTATGTAGCAGATGTCCTGCAGCATTGTGTTCACTGAATAGGACCATATTTGACATTTGATTTCTATGCATGGGGTCACCTAGATTGCGATCTGTCCCGGTGCAAAAGTTGTACCTGAGTCCACACCTGTATGTTGGTCAGGTGTGTAGAGTTATGTGCAAAATAATAGCAGTGTGCTTAAAATAACTGAGAAAAAGCTCAATCCCCATAATAGCATTGATTTCCATATATACAAAGGCGCTGGGAGCTGCCCTTACAATTCCAAATGAAAACATGAACAAAATATCAATTTTTAAGCTGAAAGGGAATAAATAGGCTACTGAAAAAAATAGCAGTGTCTGCATTTTCATTTAGAAACTCGACTTTTTACAGTATAAATGGAAATTGGTTTCCAGACTTAGCTTTTCTGTTAATCACTGAACTAATATTTAGTTGTATAACCTTTATTTCTGTGTGGCATGGAGTCAACTAATATCTGACCCATGTGAACATATATCAAGCTGGCTGGACTACATTCCACAGTTCTTTTGCATTCTTATGTTTTGTATCAAAAACAGCAATTTTAATGTCACACCGCAAATTCTCAATCTTATTGAGGTCTGGGGATTGGGCTGGTCACTTCACAACATCAATCTTGTTGGTCTGGAACCAGGATGTTGCCAATTTGCTGGTGTGTTTGGAGTCCTTGTCCTGCTGAAATAACCATTTCAAGGGCATTTCTTCTTCAGCTTAAGGCAACATGATGTCTTCCATTATTTTGATATATTCAAACTAGTCCATGGTGCCTGGTATTTGATAAATAGGCCTAACTTCAAAGGGAAAATGTCCCCAAACCATTTTGCTTGTACCTCCGTGTTTTACAATCTTCACACAGACACAGACTGGCTTGAATTCCATGTTTATGGGTCCTGTCACAAACTATCTGTGGCTTTTAGACCCAATAAGAAGAATCTTGCTATCATCTGTCCATAGAATGTTGTGCCACAAACTGTGAGCTTTTCAACATGTCTTTTTTTTCAGCAATGTTACTTTACAAATAGTTTGGCTTCACGTAGCCGTCTTCTGATAGTTGCAGGACTCACAGGTAGCTGAAGATCATCTTTGATCGCCTTGGAGCTGATCATTGGGTGCTTCTTTGCCATTCTTGTGATTCCATGATAGTTGTATGGTATTATTTCTTCTCTTACCACGCGTTTCGGGTTTTGTTTTCAATTTTAAAGCATTGTAAATCTTTTTAGCTGAGCAGCCAATTATTTTCTTCTCTTGTTTATATGTTTTCCAATCATCTTCTTCTTCAAAGTTTTTTCTCCTTCGGTACAATGTCTGGAATGTCCCATTTTACCCACTGAGCGAGGGCTAAAACCAACAGGAACATTTGCTGCCATCCTTCTGTAAATAAAGGCCATAATCCACACCTGTTTCTTCACAGAATGAATGACCTCACTAATTGAACATCGCAATGCTATTAATTAGAACACCCCCTTTCATTAAATTAGTGAATTACACCCAATTAGCAGCGTGGTATCGATTCATGACTGTTGATTCTGTTGATTGCCCATTACTCACCTACACCTAGTCATGATTTTTTTCCCATGTTGCATTATCTTTTCTTCCAAAAACCGTAATTAAACACATTAGTGATGGTATACTGCTTTTATTTTGCACATAACTTTATGGGCCCTTGTAGCATTTTAGATTCTCTAAATACACTTGTGTTTACCCCACTTTGTAATAATATTCCCATCCTGGACTCATCCGGTAATAATGTTCCCATACGGTAATAATGTTCCCATCCTGCTGCTCTTCTCCGCCATATTTAAAAAATAAATAAAAAATTCTTCTTCCCACCTTCTCCTCTCATGATGTGCAGCATCCTGCACCAAAGCTGGCACAGAGGCCAGCAGCTGACATCGAGTGCCTGACACGGGTGGTGCTTGATGTCACTGTCATGTGCTCCCCATGACGGACGTGTATTGAAGTGCAAGCAGCCTCCAGACTCTGCGCCGCAATTTAATTCAGCTAAATGTGCGTCCTCGGATGTACATCCAGCTGAAATAGGCACTGGCATCGGCCTGTCCCCTTCCCGCATGATCCGGTTGCGGTCGTACCCTCTGCTGCCTCGATCATTATGCCCTTCGTGTGACCCCTTAGTTTCGATGTTGTTGCAGATAATATTTTCTACAAGTTGTAAAAGGGTGGGGTCATAGTAGTCTTGACACTTGGTTCCAGGGTCAACATCAAAACTCTGTGACTGGAGGGGAAACAAGAATAAAGTTATATTAGTCATTAATACTACAGTCTGCACGGCTCCTAAACGTTATCTTGGTGTTACTCACAGATAACATTTTTTGACACATCTGAGTTAACATTTCCAGTTCTCTGTTCCATCATAAGAGCAGAAAAACAAAAATGATGGTGTCAACTGAAGGTCACCGATAATGCCAACGGACCACATTAATTTTTATTGGAGTCTTTCAGGTTCTGTCACAGCATTAATTGTCTGTATGCTGCTCTATTTTTTCCTAAAAATATGATGGAATCTGGAACTGGGACTTTTCATCGATCCTCCAACGCAGATGTGAACTCAGCGTTCACTTATTCATTTCTTGATTTAATGATTGGTTGCGAATTAATAACATTCACGTTTATTTTATTTGACTCATTACTACATATTTGGTAGACTTCCCATTAATGCTTAGGCCCAGCCTACACTTTGCATTTTGAACCAGTTCTTGCATGCAGTTTTTTTTTTTTTCAGCCAAAAGTAGAGACGGAAGAAAGGTTCATGACTCTGTTCTTTTCTGAATAAATTCCCAGTTTTAGCATAAACGAAAATCATCATAAGGCATGTGAATCAATAGTTATAGAAAAGCTTGTGTGCAATATACCAACATTACTGCTACGGCAGAACCTGAACCTTTTTTGTACACCTGTTAGGGTATGTCTTTTTGTTGTGGGTCCGTTCCAAAAACCCACAGAAAAAGCGCACAAAAAACACCAAAAGAAAGAACGTGAAAAACCATAATAAAGTAATCCATGTTTCTATGTAAAAAAACACTTGCTGTGCATACATTGAGTCTTTTGAGCATCTTTTAACCACTTCACGTTTTCAAAGATGCCAAGCAGTTAAAAGAAGAGAGCTGTCCATTCTTCAGACGTTTTCACTCTGGAGTCCCTTTATTCTTTACAATAGAAGGCAATGAGATGGCTGAAGAAAAAAACGACCGAAGGCCATATATGCCAAAAAAAACACTCAGAAAACAACAAAAAAAGACACAAGGAAAAAAAAATGCTGACTTTTCCTGAAGCATCTTCATCTTGAGAAACTCATTGATTTTCGCCCACCTGGAAAAGATGTGTGCATATACCCTTATGGTAAAAAAAAATACGCAGGAAAATATCATTTAAAGAGATATTCACAGGATAAAATTAATATTCCATAAGAATAGAACGTAAACTCACATATGAGATTATGATAGTATTTCTAAGGAATAAAATAAAACTTTTTAGTTCTGCGAAAGCTTCTAATAGGATCAATTATCACTTCTGAGATCCTAATCTTTAAAGGGAATCTGTCAGCAGGTTTTTGTTATATAATCTGAAGATAGCAGGAGATAGAGGCTGAAACACAGAATTCAGGGATGCGTCATTTATTAGGCTATGTGCTGTTGTTTACTTACAATGAAGGCTTTATCACCAGGAGATTATCACTGCCAGGCCTACAGCTCATTCTCTTGTGAGACTAACCACACCTTCCTCTGATGAGCAGCTCACTGTCAATAGACAATGTACACAAAAAAGCTGTGGTGTGGGTGATGTTAGCTTTCTCAGCTCTTCTTCATGCTACATCTAAAACTCTGATTGTATCGCAACTACTGCACCCAGTAAATTAAGTGATACATCATTGGAATCAGGATTTCTTTTCCTACATTATGCTGCTCTCAGATGAGGTAGAAAAAACTTAAGATCAGTGGTCCCAATGATTTAAATGTTTGATATTCTTGACTGACATTGATGGAGTTATGGCCATTCTAGAGAGCAGGTTTGCATATATAAAAAATCCACACCAGAGCCTCAGCAACATCTTGAAAAAATAGGTCTTAAAAACAGGTAACTATGGTGCATAATAAGTTAGAGTTAAATTAATGCATTTTAAGGACTATCAACATGTATGCACAGTGCAAAGAACATATCCATACTTTATAATGCATCCCATATAGTTATTTGGTCTCTGTAGACAATTATTGGGTACACTGCTACAAGTTCTCCTGCATTGTCTTACATAGAATACATTTATAAATTTAGTGCATCCATAGAACAATATGTACACATCCTTCAATTATGGATGATAACCATGTGAAAAAGAAAAAGTGCTGGTATGCATCATCATTCCTGAGATCTGACTTTAGTGATCAATATATCTAAATAAAATGTGTTACAGAGTCGGAATACACCGTGTTTCGACTTCAGTAAATATTTTTAGAGTCCAAGACAATCACTTTAATCAAGATTGCAACCCTTATGTTTTCCATGGATATTAATGTATGATTTCCAGAGTAAATGCTCTAGTTAAAAGTCTTTAAGGTTCATTTACATCAATCTTCTCGTGTCCCGGCCTGCGCAGAATATTGGATAACCAGGAGATCGAGGAAATGTGTTTTTTGTTACATTTAGGCTTATCCTAATGATTTTCTTATTGAGGCACAGAGAGATGCAGAGAGGCCGGAATAAGTTGAATAAATTGATTTGTGTTTCCTTCGCCTACTTCTTAAATGATCCTGTTGCTTCTAGGCGGAAAGTATGATTACATCCAGGCTGATAGAATGGCAATTCAGTGCCGAAGCTAAACTACCGTTATAATATAAAGTACATGGAGACTTATCAACCTTTCGTTTTGTATGCAAAACACGGGCGCAGAGATAAATAATGTAGCTGCATTAAAGTAGTACATTTGTTTCACTAATTTCTTTGTCCTTTTCCTCTGTTGTCTTAGTTTATGAACCCTTGGCTATTAATTGCTTCTATATATTCTTTTCAATAAGCACTGAAAGTAAACCGCTGATTATAAATATTTCCTTCCTTCCACATGAGCCAAGCGAACGCTAAGCACTTTTTTTTTTTTCCTAACCGCGCAGGAAACATTTTCAGCCCATTCATTTGAATGGAGCACATATCTTCTGCAGCACCGGAGAGGGTCCACGGTGAATGCAGAACAGGACGAGACTATTAGCTTCTGTTTTGATTAAATAAATTCCTCCCGAATTGAAATAAAAAAAAAACACTTTTAATTCATGTCCGATTAGAAATCCCTTTCCAGCTACAAAACTTGCAAATTACTCACGAGTAAAAGTTTCAACGACAACATGACATTCATGTGACCTTGACAATGAAATACTCATTAGCTAGTACTAGCCTGTGTAAGCGTTGCCGTTTTTATTAATCATTTTTTATTCATTGTCCTCTATCTGCAGCCTCTCTATACAGAACACAATAGCTATATCTGGTCTCTATTTCTGTATTCCAGCGTTAAAATGAAAATCACTATGTACTGTGCACGTTCTTTGTCTCTTGTGTGCACATTGCTATTTCTAGCTGAGACTTCCCGTCAAGGGCAATTTCACCTCTATGATAAAATTGTTCGAAAAAAAAAAAAAAAAATCCCCCATACCCCACCTTACATATTTCATTTCGGAGCTGCCACTCACAATTCTCCATATGCACTAATGTAGCCCCCCACACTCCTACTAAACAGGGCTGTTGCTGTGCTTCTTCCAGGGTGTTTCATCTAACAATACATCTATTTTAAGCCACTTCAGGGTTATCACAGAATGCAACATAAATGTCTCTAGAGACTACACTGAGCAATATCCCTGGAAAGACATAATGTTAACGCTTTACGCCCAACACTTGAATTCTTCATCAAATTAAAACAAATCCAAAAATGTGTTTTTTTTCCCAGAATAAAACATTGCCAGATTATTAGCACTTACCCCCGATAGAGCATGTACTGGAGTTGATTTCAAAATAGCTGATCCTATATTATATTAAAGGGAAACAGTCAGTAGGATTTTGCTATTTAATTTGAGAGCAGCTTAATATAGAGCCTAATTACAGGGATGTGTCACTTATTAGGCTGTGTTTCAATACAATCAGTATTTTATCAGAAGAAGATTAACACTATAGGACTACATCTCATGTGCCAGACAGTCCAGCTAATCTGTTTACACCCATCACTGATTGGCAGCTTGCTGACAATTCACAGTGTATGCAGGATGCTGCCAGTCAGGGGTGGGGGCAGGGTTTCACAAATTAGCTGTACTGCTTGGCTTGACACGCCAGATGTAGTCCTATAGTGTTAATCGCCTGCTGATAAAATACTGATTGTGTTGGAACATAGTGTATGTGCCATAGAATCAGCCCATGAGTTACCATAGGACTCAGGAATAGGGGGCCCGGTCAGAGAAACTAACGATAGAAACAGCAGGTAGTGCACCGACAGAGGTTATTTTGTGTTTTTCTGCCTTCTCTATTTCATGAAGATCCAAAGTACATGGAAATCACAAGGTCTGACCACAGATATCAGAACTGACATTCTGCACCTGAGAGTGACATTAGTGACCAAAATGATTAAAGGGGTTTTCTCCAACTTATCATACATCCATCACTTCTCCACAGGATCATCATCCATTTTTTAGATCTTCTTTACTTCTTCACTAGTCAATTGTAATGAGGAGTTTGTATAGAAATGTGGTCAAACATGCCTCTCCTTTCAAAGTCTATGAAACTGATAAAAAAAAAACATGCTGGGACCCCCAATCTGTTATTTGGGTTGCGAAAACTACTTTAAGTCTTACTTAAAGAGAATCTGCCACCAGGTTTTTACTGCCTCATCTGAGAGCAGCGTAATGTAGGCAAAGAGACGGCGATTCCAGCGATGTTTCACTTGGTTTACTGGGCGCAACAGATGTGACACAATCAGAGTTTTTAGATGTTGGAGAGATCAGAAAACTGAACCTGCCCATACCCCTGATTAGTAGCTTTCTGTGTACATTATATATTGACAGTAAGCTGCTAATCAGTGCTGGGGGCGTGGTTGGACCAGTATGCACATGGGAGCTAGTCCAAGCAGTGATAATCTCTTTCTGATAAAACATTCATTGTATTGAAACAACAGCAAACAGCCTAATAAGTGACAACTTGATGAATTCAGGGTCTCTGCCCCTACCTCATACTGACTTCAGATTACATAGTAGAAACCTGCTGACAGATTCCATTTTAAGATGCCGTTAAATAACTTTGCAGTTACATTTCCCAACCTTGCATGGGTCTGTAAAAAGGAATGCCCTATAGGTCCGTAACAAGACAGATTCACAGAGTTTTCTTACCGACAGAAAAGTAGGCAAAAGAAGAACAGTATGGGTTACTAAAAGATTCTTCAAACCATATTTAGACCCTTTTTAATGTTTATAGAGTTGAGTTGAAATGCCAGACATGTCAGATGGACTCAAGCATGCAGTTAATAAATAAAAAGTCTACCCTTTTACTCATATCTCAAAAAAAAAATCGTTTTAACTACTGATATAAATGATCTGCGCAAAATGTGCAATTTAGGTTTTATGAAACATGAGACATTTCCACAAATATATTTAATGTCTTTTTACTAACTTGAAATAAGATGCCCATTGATGTATTAAAGTTTATTTGTTGTTGTTTTTTTTATTTTTTTTATGCCTTTTTTACATCATTTTATGATCTGTCCACAGGAAAACAGGCGTTCTTGTCATTGCCCCATCTGGAAATGAAGAATTTGAGTCCGTATGTAAGAATATGGATGAAAAAAAGATATCGTGGGAGTCTCTTACTCAAGAGCAATGCAAGCAAAAATATCCAGGATTGGTTCTAAAGCCGGGAGAAATTGTCTGTTGTGACCATGATGGTGGAGTTCTGAGTGCCGACAAGGCTTTACGGGCCGTGCAGGTACCGTGAGAAGTTTCCATCCCGGTGTTTATTAGAGACCTATGTAATCCCTACATGAAACACAAAGACGTGTACACATAATTATACACCGCAACACAAAGTGATGAGCAAAACATTCCGTGTCCCCTGCTAGAGACACGTTGGAACGTTCTCTGTAATTAGATTAGCTACTGATTAAAATATATTTATGCAAAAAGAATTAAAAAATCTAATTTTCAGTAGAGACATGTCTTCATTCTACAGAGAGCACGTATCCAAAGTGTGAAATTGCTTTGTTCATAAATAGTTCTTTGTTTTACGGAGGAAAGAGCAAAGTAACTCTTTAGGGACTAGAGCAGACTGCTGCGCACTGTGTTTCGCTTGCACGGAGTTCATCTTATGAAGAATGAATAAAAAAAAAAAAAAAGGATCAATTTAAACATGTTTCTTTACATTACATTTGATCAATGTCTAATTAAACATCCCGGCAAATTAAAAGGGTTGTTCACAATAATTTGACTGATGTGTACAAGTTGGGTTTGTCGCAGTGTTTAATTACACTTTCTCTTATCTCCTCAATGTATATGATTAAATTACAGGATCGCTGGCTGCCATGTAGATTTACAATTAACACTATGAACATCATTACAGGTCAGGACTCATTTCCTGAAGCTTCTTGAGAACAAAATGTGCAAAAAAAAAAAAGTGAAAAATTTGAAAAATAGTATTTTGAGTTTGTTATAAGGGTTTTCTGGGATTTTTTTTAAAGGATGGCAAAGTAGAGTTTTTTAAAACTGCTCCTGTGGTCTGTACTGGAAGTAATAGTGTGAAGCTGCAGCGATCACATGACTGATGGACAGGATGTCACTACTGCTGGTACGAAGGAGACTACCTGTAATGTATGTAGTACAGTTCATATAGCGTCTTGTGCTTGGGTGCGATGAAAATACATGAGACACAGGTTTGATATAGAAGTGTCACGCTGTCTAATGATATGTATACAATGTCAGTAAACTATTAATACAGGAACAACACTCTATACAACAACTAGTATAGCAACATCAGCATGTAAGTATAGAATAGATTTACCTGACACGATATCTGCTGAACTCAGGGTTAATCTTGAGGACTTGATGAGCTGAAACAGGAAAGAGGTGGACCGGGATCTAACCTGACCCTAAACTGGGGTCCTAACTAATCCCTCACCTTGGAGGTACTGATAATGGTTCAGAGGTCCAAGTCTCCAACCTAACCCTGTCTCCTATCAGACCCTGAACCCTGTAATCAGTCCTAAGAAGGATCCTGACTACCACCAAAGGGATATGGGCTGATCTCAGCTAAATACACAGATTAGACATATAAGACAGACAGGATAACACTCGCTTGCATACACACTCAAACACCAAAGGAACATAAATGGTCTGGGAAATAAACTCTAACCAAGTTGAGCTTAGAACAACTAAGGAGCTCACAACTAAAGTCTATACAGATTCATTCCTATCTGTGGTCTGCATGAAGGTTTCACTGGCAACTCCCCAAGCAGACAACCAGGAATTTAAAGGAAACCAATCAACAAATAATCAATTGCAGCCGGGAGAAACTGCACCCAGTCCCAGCACCGAGCACAGACAGAATTAACTCCCTAGCTGCCAAACACAAAGAAACAGCAGCTCAGCTGTGAGAAGTCAAAATGTGCAACCGCGACGATCTTCGTGGCAATGCACACATGACAGTACCCCCCCTTCTACGAGGGGCCTCCGGACCCTCAGGGCCATGCCTGCCCGGGTGAGTTCTGTGGAAGGTCCGAACCAAACGATCTGCGTTAACATCAGACGCAGGGACCCACGTCCTCTCCTCTGGACCATACCCCTTCCAATGCACCAAGTACTGAAGGGACCGGCGATTCAGACGTGAGTCAATGATCTTTGATACTTGAAATTCCAAGTTACCATTGACCAACACAGGAGGAGGAGGTAGAGGTGACGGTATGACTGGTGCCACATACCTTTTAAGTAATGACTTGTGGAACACATTATGAATTTTAAACGTAGGAGGGAGGTCCAGACGAAATGCCACAGGATTAATTATGGAACTGATCCTGTACGGCCCGATGAATCTGGGACCCAGTTTCCAGGAGGGCACTTTAAGTTTTATATTCCTGGTAGACAACCATACCAGATCGTTCACATTCAGATCTGGACCAGAAACTCTCCTCCTATCAGCCATACGTTTGTAACGGTTCCCCATCGCACTCAGATTATTCAATACACCTCTCCACACAGAAGCAAGTGACGACGAGAAACGCTCCTCCTCAGGAACCCCAGAAGGGCCCCCCCCCATTGAAAGTACAAAACTGGGGATGGAAACCATATGCCCCAAAAAACGGGGACTTACCAGTGGACTCGCTCCGCCTGTTGTTAAGAGCGAACTCTGCCAGAGGCAAGAAAGAAGACCAGTCCTCTTGGTTCTCTGAGACAAAACACCGGAGATATGTCTCTAAGCTCTGATTCAGACGCTCTGTCTGACCATTGGTCTGCGGATGAAAAGCCGAGGAAAATGACAATTGCATCCCCCGACGTAAACAAAATGCCCTCCAAAATTTGGACACAAACTGAGACCCCCTATCTGACACCACATCAGAAGGCAACCCATGAAGTCTAACGATCTCCCTAATGAACACCTGCGCCAGAGTTTTAGCATTAGGGAGTGCAGGAAGAGCAACAAAATGTGCCATCTTACTGAACCTGTCAACAACCACCAGTATGACAGTATTCCCTGACGACGGAGGAAGGTCCGTAATGAAGTCCATAGATAAATGAGTCCATGGACGCTCCGGAAGTTTCAAGGGTAAAAGGGTCCCAGACGGACGGGTATGAGGGGTTTTAGAGCGAGCACACACCCCACATGACGCGACAAAAGTTATAACATCTTTATTAGCATTAGGCCACCAAAACCGGCGAGAAAGGAGATCTAAAGTAGCCTTACTCCCTGGATGTCCTGCTAGAGCAGAATTATGATGTGCCTCAATAACCTTTTGTCTCAACAGATTTGGGACAAACAGTCTCCCTGGAGGTCCTGCAGGGGCGTCCCCCTGAGCCTCTAACACCTCCTCCTCAAGCTCATAAAATACAGCCGACACTACCACCCCCTCCTGAAGGATAGGACTCGGGTCATCCGTTTTCCCGGCCCCTGGGAAACTGCGAGACAAGGCATCAGCCTTTACATTCTTAGACCCCGGGCGATAAGTGACGACAAAATTAAACCTGGTAAAAAACAACGACCATCGAGCTTGTCTGGAATTCAGACGCTTAGCGGATTCCAAATACAACAGGTTCTTGTGATCAGTAATAATGGTAACCGGGTGGACTGCCCCCTCCAAAAAGTGACGCCATTCTTCAAAAGCTAACTTAATGGCCAAAAGTTCCCTATTGCCGATATCATAATTCCTTTCGGCGGACGACAATTTCTTAGAAAAGAAAGCGCACGGATGCCATTTACCAGGGGACGGACCCTGGGACAATATAGCACCCACCCCTACGTCAGACGCATCCACCTCCACAATGAACGGCTGAGATGCATCTGGTTGGATGAGAACGGGTGCCGAAGCAAAACATTTCTTCAAAGAGGAAAAGGCTTGGCAAGCTTTGTCCGACCATTTAGAAAAATCCGTCCCTTTTCTTGTCATGTCAGTGAGAGGTTTGACGACAGATGAGAAATTACAAATAAATTTCCGGTAGTAGTTAGCAAACCCCAAAAAAACGCTGCAGAGCCTTAAGATCCCCTGGCTGATCCCATTCAAGCACTGCTCTCACCTTTTCAGGGTCCATACGGAAACCGGAGGCTGACACCAAAAAACCCAAAAACTGAAGTTCCTGTACGGCAAATACACACTTCTCCAGTTTGGCGTATAGTTTATTGTCTCGCAAGATCTGCAACACCTGTCTCACATGCTCCTGATGAGACACAAGATCTGGCGAGTAAATTAAAATGTCGTCCAAATATACAACCACAAACAGCCCCACAAGGTGACGAAAAATGTCATTAACAAAATGTTGGAATACTGCTGGTGCAGTAGTCAGACCAAAAGGCATGACAAGGTTCTCATAATGTCCCTCCGGCGTGTTAAACGCCGTTTTCCACTCATCCCCCTCTTTTATCCTAATCAGATTATACGCCCCCCTGAGATCCAATTTAGAAAACCATTTGGCGCCAACAATTTGATTGAAGAGATCAGGAATAAGAGGAAGTGGATACGGATCTCGAACAGTAATCCGATTAAGTTCGCGGAAATCCAAGCAAGGGCGTAGGCCTCCATCTTTCTTCTTCACAAAGAAGAACCCCGCGGCTACTGGGGAAGATGAAGGTCTAATATGCCCTTTGGCCAGATTTTCAGAAATATAATCTTTCATAGCCTGCCTCTCAGGACCAGAAAGATTATACAACCTAGCTTTAGGCAACTTAGCATCAGGAAGGAGATTAATAGAGCAGTCATTCACGCGATGAGGAGGCAACTCCTGACACCCCTCCTCAGAGAAAACATCCCCAAAATCCTCCAAAAAAGGAGGCAATGTACTAGGCACGACCGCACTGATGACTGTGTTCATGCAGTTGCTTTTGCAAAACTCACCCCATTGGCTTATTTCTCTGGACTGCCAATTAATCACAGGGTTATGTTTAACCAACCAAGGAAGTCCCAACACAATGGGAGTAGGTAGACACTCCAACACATAACAAGATAATTGTTCCCTATGTATTGCCCCTACCCGAAGGTCAATGTTATGAACCTCATGAACAAAGCTACCTTGGCCGAGAGGCCTGGCGTCAATGGAGAATATAGGGATCGGTTTGACCAATACACTCAGATGCATACCTTGAGCCTGAGCAAACTGAGCGTCAACCAGATTAGCCCGGAACCACTATCAAGAAGAACAGACAATCTCTCCACTCTCGTACCAACTACCACCTCCACTGGTACAAGGAACTGAGAAGAACTGGCGGATGAAATACATACTCCCAGGTTGTCGTCCACCACACAACCTGGGATTAACAGTTTTCCGGCGACTTTTGGCTCAACAAGGCACGGGATGGACATTCTCCAACAAAATTCCCGCAGAAAAAACATCTTCTAGTCCTGCGGCGTACCGCCAATCCCCTCCTACGAAATGATGTCCCTCCCAACTGCATAGGCTCATCCGAACAGACAAGGGGAACCTCAACATAAGGGACTTTAGTGGTAGGTGGAGAAACAACAGGGAGTGGGGTTACCTCACCCCTCTCCCGAAGCCGTCTATCAGTACGGATAGCTAAGGCCATAGCAGCCTCCAGAGAAGGAGGAGACTCATACTGAGCCAAAACGTCTTTTAATTTATCAGAAAGCCCATGACAAAACTGGCTCCTAAGAGCTGGGTCATTCCACTGAGTATCTGTGGCCCATCTACGAAACTCAGAAGCAAATTCCTCTGCCGGACGATCTCCCTGCTGTATCTTACGTAATTTTGTCTCAGCAAGAGAGACCCGATCTGGGTCATCATATACCAATCCCAGGGCAGTAAAAAATTGATCTACAGACAGTAGAGCCGGGGATCCCGGAGGAAGGGAAAATGCCCAGGATTGAGGGTCCCCTTGCAGAAGTGAGATAACAATTCCCACTCTCTGCTCCTCACTCCCTGATGATCGAGGCCGAAGCCGAAAATACAATTTACATGCCTCCCGGAAGGTGAAAAATTTGTCTCGCCCACCAGTGAACCTGTCCGGGAGAGCTACTTTAGGTTCAACTCTGGTTTGCTCCAGGGGAGACAAAACTTTGGACTTAATGTCCGTCAGCTCCATGGATAATCCCTGCAACTGCAGAGCCAGCTGGGCTACTGGATCCATGGTAACTGGAGATAATTTTTATGGCCAGTGAAAATGTCACGCTGTCTAATGATATGTATACAATGTCAGTAAACTATTAATACAGGAACAACACTCTATACAACAACTAGTATAGCAACATCAGCATGTAAGTATAGAATAGATTTACCTGACACAATATCTGCTGAACTCAGGGTTAATCTTGAGGACTTGATGAGCTGAAACAGGAAAGAGGTGGACCGGGATCTAACCTGACCCTAAACTGGGTCCTAACTAATCCCTCACCTTGGAGGTACTGATAATGGTTCAGAGGTCCAAGTCTCCAACCTAACCCTGTCTCCTATCAGACCCTGAACCCTGTAATCAGTCCTAAGAAGGATCCTGACTACCACCAAAGGGATATGGGCTGATCTCAGCTAAATACACAGATTAGACATATAAGACAGACAGGATAACACTCGCTTGCATACACACTCAAACACCAAAGGAACATAAATGGTCTGGGAAATAAACTCTAACCAAGTTGAGCTTAGAACAACTAAGGAGCTCACAACTAAAGTCTATACAGATTCATTCCTATCTGTGGTCTGCATGAAGGTTTCACTGGCAACTCCCCAAGCAGACAACCAGGAATTTAAAGGAAACCAATCAACAAATAATCAATTGCAGCCGGGAGAAACTGCACCCAGTCCCAGCACCGAGCACAGACAGAATTAACTCCCTAGCTGCCAAACACAAAGAAACAGCAGCTCAGCTGTGAGAAGTCAAAATGTGCAACCGCGACGATCTTCGTGGCAATGCACACATGACAAGAAGGTCTTGTATTACTTCATACAAGTGGCAAAAATAGTCACACAGTTTGCAGATACAGAAGCAGGAGACACAGCAGGCCAGAGTAACTTAAGCTCAGCAATCACTCTCCACAACAGGTTCAGAATCTTCTTCTCTGTTACCGTAAGTCCATGCAAACGTGGATCTTTCAAAGAGCAGGGTTCCAGAGTCCACAAGTGTTCAGAGTTCCTCAGTAGGAATAGCTGGAGTGCATAGTCCAAGGCTTCCAGGAGTCAGGTCACAGATTCACTGCAGGCTAGATTCTGAAGCACTGATTGCTCAGCTGTGGCTGCTTAAGAAGCAAGAGGGAGAGAATCAGGGCGGGAACATGAAAGCTGAAAACTCCATATTGACTGAGGGCAAGATAGCTGCAGCAAGACAGAAAGCAAAATGGCTGACGGAAAACTGAGTTTCAAGAACATGTACAAAGAACCTTACATTACTCCCCCCTTAGGGACAACCTCCGGATGGCCTCAGACCAGGCTTGTCTGGGTACCTCTGATGAAACTGGCGGAGCAAACGAGGAGCATTAACGTTATTGACTGGTTCCCATGAGTTGTCCTCCACTGGGTAGCCCTGCCATTTAATCAAATATTGTAACTGATTCCTGTATAACCTGGAATCTAGAATTCTTTCCACCACAAATTCTTCCTGACCATCGACTAGCACTGGGTCAGGGCAAGGAGAAGAACGTCCAGGAAACGTATTGGGTGTTGCAGCCTTTAGATGGGATACATGAAAGACAGGGTGGATTCTCATAGTTATAGGCAGTTGAAGACGACAAGCAACGGCACTTATAATTTTACTGATTTTATAGGGTCCAATGTACTTATGTCCCAACTTAGACGATGGAATCCTTAACTTAAGATTTCTGGTTGACAGCCAGACCAGGTCTCCTACCTTGAAAACTGGTGCAGGTTTACGAAATTTATCTGCTGCTTTCTTGTACCTTTCCTGAGCCAATTCCAGATTCTCCTTTAGAAGATCCATATTCTTCTGTAAAGACGTGATTCTTTCGGCCACTGCTGGTAAAGGCGTTTCTATGGGAAATCGTGGAAGAATGTTAGGATGATAACCTAGATTGGAGTAAAAAGGAGACTGCTTAGTGGAGGCGCTCTGAGAGTTGTTATAAGAGATCTCAGCCAATGGAAGTAGATCCACCCAATCATCCTGTAGGTGGCAGATAAAGCAGCGGAGATACTGCTCCAGAGTTTGATTGGTTCGTTCGGTCTGTCCATTAGTCTGGGGATGAAAAGCAGAAGAAAGGTTTACTTTAATGTCCAATGCTGCACAGAAATTTTGCCAAAACCTTGAAGTGAATTGCACCCCTCGATCCGAAATAACCTCATCCGGTACTCCATGTAAGCGAAACACATCTTTAATCATCAAATCTGATGTCTGTTTTGCAGTGGGTAAGCCGACACAAGGAATAAAATGAGCTGCCTTTGTTAAACGATCAACCACCACTAGAATGGTGTTTTTCCCTTGAGAGGTTGGTAACTCCACAATGAAGTCCATAGAAATGGATCCCCACGGGCGGGACGGGGTGGGAAGAGGTTGTAACAGACCAGTTGGTGAGGAGCGAGGTGTTTTGCATCTTGCACAGACTTCACATGAAGTGACATAGTTTAAAACATCCTTCCTGCAAGTGGGCCACCAAAAGAAACGAGAAAGAAATTCCTGTGTCTTTAGAATTCCTCTATGCCCAGCTATCTTGGAATCGTGAATGAGTTGCAATACTCTCAATCTGACTGTTTCAGGAATATACAGACGTTGTCCCAGAATCCACACACCATTCTTAAAGACAAGACTTACGTCCCTTGGGGGTTGTGCCAACAAGGAATCCGCATGGTATGCTTCCTTGATGTCCTTAAGTAGGTCTTGATTATGAATCACTCCAGGAATCTAGAGTCAGGAAGAATAGTCTTAGGAGGAGCAAGTGGACGGGTCTCTGCTGAATGAATCCTAGAGAGTGCATCAGCCTTTCCATTGCGCGATCCTGGTCTATAAGAAATGACAAAATTAAATTGGTTTAAGAAAAGATTCCAGCGAGCCTGGCGAGGAGTCAGGCACTTAGCCGACCTGATAAATTCAAGGTTACGATGGTCTGTCAGGACGACTATTTGCTGTGCAGCTCCCTGAAGAAGGTGTCTCCATTCTTTGAAGGCGGCAATAATGGCCAACAACTCTCTATTGCCAACATCGTAGTTCCTCTCAGCCGAAGACAACTGCTGGGAAAAGAAGGCACAGGGATGCAAGACATTCTTCTCACCTGTTCTCTGAGAGAGTATAGCTCCAACGGCACAATCTGAAGCATCCACCTCTATTATGAAGGCAAGTTCGGGGTTGGGATGTACCAAGATAGGTGCGGTGGTAAATTTATCTTTTAGACGAGAAAATGCTTCCTGGGCTTGGGGAGTCCAGGAGAACCTAGACTCTTTCCGGGTAAGTTGGGTGATAGGTGACACTACCTCAGAGAAATTCCTAATGAAACGTCTATAGAAATTGGCAAACCCGATGAAGCGCTGCACCTCCTTCACATTTCTAGGACTTGGCCAATCCTTGATGGCTTGGGTCTTACTTCCATCCATACTAATTCCTTGTGTAGACAGTACATACCCCAGAAATTGAATTTCGGTCCTATGGAATTCACACTTTTCAAGTTTGATGTAAAGATGGTTTTGTCTTAGACGTTCCAAGACCATTCTCACATGTCCATGATGTTCCTCTGTGGAGTTAGAAAAAAAATTAGAATATCATCCAAATAAATCACCACGAATGTATCTAGGAGATCCCTGAAGATGTCATTCACCAAGTGTTGGGAAGTGGCTGGTGCGGTACTCAGACCAAAAGGCATAACTAGATATTCAAAGTGTCCATAGCGTGACCTGAATGCAGTCTTCCATTCATCCCCAGGTCTAATACGGACCAAGTTATAGGCCCCACGGAGATCCAATTTAGAGAAAATTTTGGCATGCCGCACTCTCTCCAATAACTCAGGGATTAAAGGCAATGGATAACGGTTTCTAATAGTAACCTTATTGAGTTCCCTATAGTCTACGCAGGGTCTCAGAGATCCATCTTTCTTCTTCACAAAGAAGATGGGTGCACCTGCAGGAGATGAAGAGGGGCGTATGAAGCCCTTGGCTAGATTTTCGTCTATGTAATCCTTTAAAGCCTTTAGCTCAGGCCCCGCCAGGGGGTAGATCTTACCAAAAGGTATCTCTGCTCCAGGCAATAATTCAATTGGACAATCATATGGACGGTGAGGGGGAAGCTGGTCAGCGTTCTTCTTGTCACATAAATCCACATAGTCCTGGTATACAGCTGGTAGTTCAGGGACTGACATGGTTCCTTTAGGAACAGAGCAAGCTGAAACTTCTGGACTCATCTGTTTCTCTGGAAAGTGTAATTCCTTGGTCTCCCAGTTAATGGTAGGGTTCTGAGCCTGCAGCCATGGTAGCCCTAGAATAATGGGAAAGTGGGGAGAAGAGATAAGCATAAAGGACAGTTTCTCTTGATGATCTTTACCCATAAGGACCCTCAAAGGCTCCGTTTCCTGATCCACTGGTCCAGAGGTCAGCAGGGAGCCATCCACAGTTTCCATCTGTACTGGAGTAGCCTTCTTCACTGAACGTATCCCCTGTTTCAGAGCAAAGGAGACATCCATAAAATTCCCACTTGCCCCTGAGTCGATCATAGCAGAGCTAGACACCCAGACTGAGTTAACCCAGAGTTTGATGGAAAGGAAGCAATGAGAATTGTTTTTCCTACAACTCAGCTGGGACACCGCTGAGGAAACTTGAAAAATTGCAGCGTTTACACAGTCATCGTCCTCAGAAGTAACGGAGTTTAAGTCCGAGAAATCAAGATCTGTTGCTGTAGATCTCTCTGGAGCCTGAGGCTCGGACCTGACAGATCTCCTCTCGCAACACTCACAGTGAATGAGTGCTGCAGTAGTCTTACGAGAACGGCTGGGGCAGTTTATAATGAAGTGCCCTGACTTACCACAATAGAAACATAGATTTTCCTTAAAACGATGTTCCTTGCGTGCATCACTAACCCGTCTTTGTAAAGAGTCTACCTGCATGGGTTCAGGTTCAGGTTCCCGTGTGATCCTACTCAAAGGTTCCTTAGCTGGGGAGGAAGGTAGGAAAAGGTTAGTGCGATTGCTTTCGAACCATCTCTCTTGCCTGCGTTCAGTCAGGCGAGCATCAATACGGATGCAGTAGTTAATAAAGTCACCTAACGCAGTGGGAGGGTTGGCACGAGCAAGTTCATCCTTAATTAGTGGAGACAACCCCTTTCGAAAAATAGATTTTTTGGCGGAACTGTCCCAGGTGGTATCAAGGGCCCATCTCCTGAAATCCAAGGCATATTCGGCTACCGAGTGCTTACCTTGGCGCAAAGTTAACATGGCTGCTTCAGCTGTTGCACCTCGATTGGGGTCATCAAACACCTGCCCCATGGCTGAAATGAAAGCATCAAGATGATCCAAACATTCATCCTCAGTCTCAATCAGAGGGTTTGCCCACATCAAAGCCTTGTTGGTAAGTAACATAATTATAGTAAGCACTTTAGATCGTTCAGTGGGAAATTGTGAAGCATGTGCAGAAAAAAACAGATTGCATTGGTTAATAAATCCCCTGAATTTTTCACGTTCACCGCCAAAACGAAAAGGGGGCAACTTGGGAATCCCAGAACTTGGGGCTACGGCAGGAGCCTGGACTCGCTCCTCTAGAACCTCAATCCTGGCTCGCAAATCCTGGGCAGTCTGTCCAAACACTTGCAAATTGTGATTAGTGAGGTCCTGTAGGTTTGTAAAACGGGTTTTTATAGTCTGTAAATCTGCAAGGATATTATCAGTCACTCCGCAAAGTTCCTTTATGCGGGCCTCCATTTTCCAGATCTTTTAAGACAGGAGTACTGGAAGGAGAGGAGAAAAGAAAAAAACAATAGTGTTTACCTGTGGTAACACTGCAGAGAGAAAAAAAAATTAAGGGAACTGCTCACCTGGAATGGTTGTGAGAAGTCACAACCACTATCATCACAGAAAGTTCAATCGGACATCTGATATCCACAGTTACAGCAGACACAAAAGAGGGAAGAGAAAAAAAAAAAACAATAGTGTTTACCTGTGGTAACACTGCAGAAAAAAAAACTTAAGAGAATTGCTCACCTGGAATGGTTGTGAGAAGTCACAACCACTGTCATCACAGAAAGTACAACTGGACGTCTGATATCCACAGTTACAGCAGACACAGCCTTCCCAGACCCAGCAGACACTAACGTTTTGGCTTCAGAATCTTGTAATGTATGTAGTACAGTTCATATAGCGTCTTGTGCTTGGGTGCGATGAAAATACATGAGACACAGGTTTGATATAGAAGGTCTTGTATTACTTCATACAAGTGGCAAAAATAGTCACACAGTTTGCAGATACAGAAGCAGGAGACACAGCAGGCCAGAGTAACTTAAGCTCAGCAATCACTCTCCACAACAGGTTCAGGATCTTCTTCTCTGTTACCGTAAGTCCATGCAAACGTGGATCTTTCAAAGAGCAGGGTTCCAGAGTCCACAAGTGTTCAGAGTTCCTCAGTAGGAATAGCTGGAGTACATAGTCCAAGGCTTCCAGGAGTCAGGTCACAGATTCTCTGCAGGCTAGATTCTGAAGCACTGATTGCTCAGCTGTGGCTGCTTAAGAAGCAAGAGGGAGAGAATCAGGGCGGGAACATGAAAGCTGAAAACTCCATATTGACTGAGGGCAAGATAGCTGCAGCAAGACAGAAAGCAAAATGGCTGACGGAAAACTGAGTTTCAAGAACATGTACAAAGAACCTTACACTACCAGAGCGGTAGCACTTGAGTGGAGGAGATTCAAGGGGCAAATAATGCTATTTTTTATATACCGTTACGTACTCTTTGCCTACTTTTGAAAAATACCAAAAAAGTTTAACCTTTTCCTTGAAATTTGTATTTTATCCTTTTTTTTATCAGCCTGTAGTTCACTGTAGAACGAAAGGGTTAAAGGAAATCTGTCACCCCAATTTTGCCATATCAACTAAAGATATGGCTGAATAGTGCGTCCCATAACAAAGCTATCGGTAGGTATCATATATCCTGATACCCCCGTTTTCATATCAAAATACCTTTGTAAACTTCGGTGTCTGCGCGGTCAATCAGGGTGATCAGGTCAGGAGGGCGGAGTTTTCTCTCTCTCTCCCCCCCGCTCCTCGGTATCACTTGCGTATCGCCATCTGTGAATCCCACAGACGGCGTTCGGCTTCCCGCAATTGCGCATTTGAAATTAGGCCCCGCGCATGCGCAGTGTGCTTTGCCCAACAGTGGGCAAAGCATAAAATCAGTACAGCACATGCGCTACTCTTTCCTTGCCCCGGAAGTCGTCCAAGGCAAGCAGTCATTTCCGGGGCAAGGAAAGAGTAGTTGATATGGCAAAATTGGGGTGACAGATTCCCTTTAATACACCTTGTAAATCTACACTTAAGTTGGCCATACTTTTCTGTTAGATGTTGGCTCATCTATCGATTATTCTTTCCACCTCCACATTATTCAGTGTTAAATTTTTATGGTTTTTACAAGGGGGCATTGCTCACAGTGTAAAAATGCAGAGCAACCCATAGATACAGTCGCAGAGAATTTTGTGCGAAACGCCCTCTTGGAAAACATCATAAAAATTTGCTCTAAATGAAAAGGTCCTGATCTCTGGAACTGTCTGGCAGATTAAAAAAAAAAAAAAGCAAAGTACTTATGCAAGCAGAGGGAATCAAATAAAAACTATTGGGAAGTGGGAATAAAGTAAGAAAAATTGGTCTCTTAGTCCTGTAATAATGTAAGAAAAATTGATCACAGGTCCTCTTTAA
The DNA here is from genome assembly GCA_033576555.1 of Oophaga sylvatica. Classification (NCBI taxonomy): domain Eukaryota; kingdom Metazoa; phylum Chordata; class Amphibia; order Anura; family Dendrobatidae; genus Oophaga; species Oophaga sylvatica. The sequence continues at coordinate 583,244,301 of JARQOD010000002.1, forward strand.
AGAGACCACTATTCTAGAGTCAAAATAATCCATTTGCTTCAGGACTGCCCAAAGACATCGGGGCAGTCCACAGTTATCTCTGCACTGACGTTCTGAAATGTCAAGGCAAAGTAAGCATCTAACAGTAGATCGTACTGCTGTGGAGAAGAGAGGCTGGCTGTCAGACACAGCCAGACTACCCAGAGAGATGATACACATGCTTTCGTTATCTTGTTTACCTTCTCGATCTCTGTAAAAATAAACTATACAGTATATTGATAGGCTAAAATGCTCCCCCACCCCCCTATCATAAAAGTCTTCTAAGACCTTATGGTGGAAGTCACAAATTAAAACTAAATGAAAAAAAAATACAAATATCAAAAATATAATATAAAAAAAAGGTGAAAAATAGGCACGTATTTCCCAATTTCATCGAGCTAGGATAAAAAATTACATAAAATCAAGCCTCACATGGCATGAAAAAAATAAGAAACAATTATTTGGATATCCAAATGAGAACATTTTTTAGAACAATATACGGTAATATCTGAAAATATTCCAGGTCATGAACTGGTTAAAGGGGTAATCTTACTGAATATCAGAATATACGGTACCTTTTTTTCCAGAAACAGCTCAAAACGTCTCCACAAGTAGCATCTGCCATCACAACACAAGCCCATTGACAGCTCTTTTAAGAATTTTGAGAATTACAAAAAATCTAAAAAAAAAAACCTCTAAATCTAAATAATAAAGAAAATTGAAAACTTCTTTATCAATTGTTGGACCTTTTCCTTCCAAATTCTTACAATACTTTCTTTTGTTCTGAAAAAATGAATACAGGGGGCATACAAATTTAGATGGAAGGGATGAAGATATTAATAATTTACCTTAATGTTTGCAGTCACCAAGACATTTTAAAAACTGTTGCAAAAATGTTTTATCTTTACCATAAACTTCTTTATGATTATATTAAAGGAGCAGTTTCAAAAAATGGGTGGAGTGATCCGTGACGGGGAAAAGGTAAAGCACGTACAGCCAGGACCGGTGGTCACTGTAACAACCACTTCCAGTATCTTTGAAGCTAAAAATTTAGTGATCACTGCCGGACCCTGGGCGCAGAAGGTGCTTAGCCCACTGGGCCTTGAACTACCCTTAAAGGTGAGATTTTTATTCATTTAATTTTTTTAATCTTATACTTCAGAAAAAAAATTGCCTTTCATCATAAAACCTCATTTTTTTAAAGAAGGAAAGTAGAGGGATTACTTATTACTTTTTCATTTGATTTACACTATGATTCCTTGAAACAGAACTGCATTTAAAAGGTTTCTGGGACTGTCATCCTCCCTTGGGCAATATATATCACTGCGATGTGTTAGAAGCTCCTCTACCAACAAACAGCTTATATTGCAGCCAGTTTCTTTTCCTGTAGCCTTGAGATTCTTCATAAGTAACAACACAAAACCTTAGTGTTGTATGCCTGTCAATTTCCAGCCACCTTTAGGGATTACTTTTCCCTTTATATGAACACTTTAGATAGAGAAATAACAGAGTCGTTTATCTTAACCGCTGCTGGTTGCCATTAAAAGAGCAAGACAGTGTAGAAGTGTTTCTAATTTATGAACCTCTTCTAAAGAGGTTGATTATTATAGATTGGTCTGACTATATCCATTTCCTACGACTTTGCTAGAATGAGTCGGAATACTTTGATTAGGAATATTGGTGGCACAGATAATGTCGGCATTTCTTGGGCACTGCTCACACCACATAGATTGGGCAGCATACATGTAAAAAAGAAAACTTTCAGACATATACTATACATTAATTATATAACATGAATGTATGCAAACAAAATTATTTTCATTTGACATACATTTGGATGTGCAATTGTGTAAATTACCATTAAAATCTATCATTATGCCACGCTGCTCCATTATATATCTGTTAGCCAATATTATAGAAAATGATTAATCAAGATTGGCAATTTTCTTGCGAGTCTTGATGAGTTGACGTGCTAGAGTCAAGCGCTCCTGATTCATTAGGAGGAGCACGCCTCTTATTGAATCTGGATCCTCTAATCAGTGGCATGCACCTTTTGTGCGCCATGCTAGAAATCTTAATACAGTCCCTGACTGGTGAAATTTCTGGCGTAAGGAATGCCACAGCTCGTTATGTATAGGACAAGCTATGGCATCATGTCGCCATCCCGCCCCAGCTCTGCACAATTTGGCTGAGATTGAGGAAACTTTTTGGTGGAGATGGAAGTAATTTTTGTGCCAAAAATTGCGAAATTATTGCACAACTCCGAGTTGTGAAAAAAAAATTCCAACTTTTCAAATAGATTTACTTCTGGTGAAATTGCATTGATGAATCGGGGCCATTATGCTCTTAGGCTAATAGGAGTGATCAGAGAATATATCAGGCATAGAATTCAAAAGTCCAGAGTATTTATGAGAAAAGCAATCCCCCCATATCTCACTGTTAGCTATACAGCAACCAGCAGTCAATCACCACAATGGAGGGCAGGCAAAGTAAGGAGATTTGGGGGGGGGGAACTTTCTCCTCATCAATACAATGAACTTTATATGATCCGTCTATTATTGATTAGTCGTTATTAGCCAAAGACACAGTAATATTTGTACTGTTCTACTGTTCTTCCCTTACAAAGAGCAGCATAGTCTGATGACTAAAAATTAGCGGATCAGGCAAATTCGAATTCACCTGTTCACACGGGTTTTCCCAGGAAATTTGATTCCCAGAGAAGTTACAGTGGGTACAGAAAGTATTCAGACCCCTTTAAATTTTTCACTCTTTGTTTCATTGAAGCCATTAGGTAAATTCAAAAAAGTTCATTTTTTTCTCATTTTAATGTACACTCTACACCCCATCTTTACTGAAAAAAACAGAAATGTAGAAATTTTAGCAAATTTATTAAAAAAGAAAAACTGAAATATCTCATGACCATACGTATTCAGACCCTTTGCTCAGACACTCATATTTAATGGCGGCAATGAAACAAAGAGTGAAAAATTTAAAGGGTTCCGAATACTTTCCGTACCCACTGTATATACCAGAATGGAGCCAGGATGAGGGACGTGCATACCAGGATGGAGGGCATATATATACCAGGATGAGGGACATATATACCAGGATGGAGAGGGGCCCCGTTCCAAATCTTGCCCCGGGACCCATCAGACTCTGGTTACGCCACCACAACATGGAGGATAACAGGAAAAACAAGAAAAAACAAACCAGAGAGGTCATACAGTATAGTCAAGAAAACAGCACAATCGACCATCTGCTAAAGATAGTCCCTCTAAAGCATAAGCCTGGAGTTATTGAATAGACCATCACCCCTTCTCAACAGCTAAAGTTGAGTCCATTAGTCCCAGTCTCTAATCAACCCAAAATTGTGGTCAAGTGAACATGCAAAAATTATGGTTTGCTTAAGTTTTCTGTCTATTGCCATCTTTTTTCTACAGTAACTTTAACAAGTTTTAATAGTTTTTGTCTCAAAATGTTTTCTTCATCTTTATCTACCAAGTTTTGTTTCAGCTGTTTTATCTGTTCCCTCAGAAGTTTAATTTGCCTTTCCATGCCTTCTGATTCTTCCTTCTTCTCAGACAGATATTTCGATAGTTTGACACTTTATTTTTCATGCTAGTCTTTTCTTCCTTATCAGTTTGTATCCATTTATTGGCTTCTTCTTCTGAGAACTAATATATATCTTCTCAAGATGTTGGTTCACATACACTGATTTTGTTTGCCGTGTACAGGTGGTTTACCTGTCTGGCTTTGGTGATTTTTACGCACTGGTAGGGTTTGGGCTTGCTATGACTTGGACAGTTAAAGTAGTCTGACCACTGTTAGTCTTCTCTTCTGTTCTTATCTCCAGTGATTTCATGACTAACTTTTGAGTCCTCTTTTCTCTATCTGTCAAATGTTTCATGAATAGTAGTCCTCCTTCCAGACTGGAAACAAGTGTATATTTTACAGTTATGGCTAAATTCTCTCCAATTCTCTTTCCACTCGGTCATGAGGACTCGATGCCAAGGACCTACAGCATTTATACTGCTTTCATCAGCAAGATAGATTATTGGTAATTAAGTTAAAAGTGACTGCACTGAGTCCAGTGAGTGAGCTCAGAATCTCTTGCCATATACAATGAATGGCTGCAGTGCTGTCAATGCGATGTCAGATTGCAGACAAACAGCAGAGACCAGCCCAGGAGCAGAGACCAGTGCAGCAGCAAAAAACCAGCGCAGGACCTTAGAAGAATAATACATAGGTCCTAATTCATCAAGACCAGCATTGTTCATGACTAGAGATGAGCGAATTTGTTTGCATTTTGGCCCCGAATCTGATTTTGACATATTCGAGCCATATTCGAACACTATTCGTGCTGAATGTATGTCTTATGATCGGTTCCGAACATATTCGGTAATTTCTACTCCCATTGACTCTAATGACGTTCGGCTGTGTTTGACGAATATTGCAAAAACCGCACATCCAAGTTCTCTCCACCTCCTGCCGCCTCCAGCTCAAAAATATTTCCAGTATCCGTCCCTTTCTCAACCCTCACTCTACTAAAATGCTTGTGCATGCCCTCATCATCTCCCGCCTCGACTACTGCAACATCCTTTTCTCTGGCCTCCCTGCTAACACCCTCGCACCTCTCCAGTCCATCCTTAACTCTGCTGCCCGACTAATTCATCTCTCTCCTTGTTACTCTTCCGCTTCTCCCCTCTGCAAATCTCTCCACTGGCTCCCATTCCCTCAGCGTATCCAGTTCAAATTACTAATACTGACCTACAAGGCCATCTATGACCTGTCTCCTCCATATACCTCTGAACTAATCTCCCGATATCTTCCCTCACGTAATCTCCTGTCCTCCCAAGACCTCCTTCTCTCCTCCACACTTATTCGCTCCTCACCCAATCGCCTCCAAGACTTCTCCCGAATATCCCCCATCCTCTGGAATTCTTTGCCCCAACACGTCCGACTATCAACCGCACTCGGATCCTTCAGACGGAACCTGAAAACCCACCTCTTCAGGAAAGCTTACAGCCTGCAATGATCCCCGCTACCTCCTCACCACTACTGGAGCTACCGCCTCAACCATCACTGGAGCTGCTGCAACCCCCAAACCTACTGTCTCCTTCCCCACCATCCTGTAGAATGTAAGCCCGAAAGGGCAGGGTCCTCTCCCCTCTGTATCAGTCTGTCATTGTTAGTTTGTTTACTGTAAGTGATATCTGTAATTTGTATGTAACCCCTTCTCATGTACAGCACCATGGAATCAATGGCGCTATATAAATAATAATATTCACTTCCAAACGCATATGGAACCGAATCCAAACAAATTCGCTCATATCTATTCACAACAGTCTGGAAGAGGATATATGCTGGAGACAAGTGAGCAGATGCGCCTTTTCATGAATCAGGAGATTCGGACGAGTGGCGTACACCTGTTTGTGAGCCTTGGAACACATCCTACTCTAGTCACGGCTGGAGTAAGATTTGTGGCGTAGTAAAACCCGGCACTCATAATGAATTTGATGAGCTGTGGTAACCACACTGCTGTCATGCCCCAGCGCCACCACTTTGTCAGAACTGGTCAAAGATGGCTTGAGAATGCCAAAAGTCACAAAATATTAGCTCAGCCTTGAGTTGTGCCAACATTTTTTTATGACAACATACTGGCATAAAAGCTTCCATTAATCCGTCCTTTAATCTGTTTTATAACTACTGAATGTACATACAAAACCTTTCTTTAAAGGGTTGTCCACTTATTGGTCAACCCCTTCTCAATTCGTATGTTTGCCCTCAGTAAAACAATAACACCTATAGTCAGCTTTTTTGCAAGCACCGTTCCAGCGTTGTCAACACTGGCTCTACCCGGAAATTATGTGACATTGTTAGGTCACATGATCCACTGCGACTGTTGAGCGCTGACGTCACTCTACCCACCTTTGGACAGATCACATACATCCAGAGGAAGTAACAGCTGCTGCAGGGATAGCATGACATAACAATGTCATGCGATCTCTGGGAGAGCTAGTGTCAACATGGCTAGAACAGCACATGTACCAGAGGGGAGTATAAATGTTATTATTTTATAAAGGGGAAATATACAGATTAAAAAGCAGTTGTCCGAGTGGTAGACAACCCCTTTAAGTCATTGACCCTTATTAAGTTAGGTGCCGATTTCCACTTTTTTGTGACTTGGAATCCCAGTGCTGTGTTATCTAAGTGACGGTAAACTTTGCAGGATCTGTGCTTATACCTAAATATACACAAAATACATTTTTAAAGATAAGAAAGATACTCCAATAGCAGAAGAAAACTGAGATTAAATTATTTTTTTAGAGCTTGGCGGCACACTGTGCACAGGAGCACTCATGTTGTCATTATGTTGAGAAAGGCAGTGACTCCATAGGAATTTGGGCATCATTTAGTTATGTTGTACACTTTTATTGCATCTTAAATAATATCAAATATTGATTCTTGTATGGGCTCCATTTCTGGTTATGAAGATCTAGATTTCAATCTTTAAAAGAAAATAAACAGTAAGTAGTTATTATCAAAATGACACTAAATACACAACCTTGCGTTGCCAATGTATAACCTTCTGCAAATGAGATCCCACATTCAGTTTGATAGAATAATTATATTCTTTTAATTCTTTCCTACTCTGCTGTCATGTCCTCCAAGCTATGTTCATGACATTCATGTTTCATATAATGCCTGCGGTAGAAATCAGACTGGTAACGATATAATTATGTATTATACTGCAATACATTCTGACAAGAACTGTTTCATTGCACTGAGCTTTCATGACTTTATATTAAAATTTACATGAATCTGTATATATCACAAAGTTTCCATCATTTTTCCTGCATCATCTCCTATAGCCTTTGTTCATATTAATGTGCACAAATCAACCACTTATTACCGAGAACATTACAGAATATACATAGTATTCAATTGCTCTGCGATAATAAAGCAGTTACAGCAGACTGAATGATGTGTGGGGACTGGAGAATACTAAAATATTATATTGATTCGGATGATTTTAATAAACCTTTGCCAAAAGAACAGGTTGACACTTTAACAGAGAACTATTGGCGGTGAGGAATGAAATAGATTACAATAGGAAAAGTTAAAGTCCTTGTTCTATTGTCATATCAAAGTATTGGATCAGTGCAAATATGTTCAAAATTATTTCTCCCACTTTGAAATTTGTACAATAAAACAATTAGATAAGAAGTGAATGACTAATTTACATCTACATACTAAAAATGTCAGTTATAAAGCCAATACCAGAGAAGAAAAGTTTGTTCTATAAACTTTTTGGAATGAACCAGATTTCTCATACTGTGAGCATCACAATACAGCATTATAGCATTCTAGTACTAATTACTTTTCGTTTTTCCCCCAAAACATTGAATAACCAATTTAACTCTCTCCTCACTTCTGTATCCTGGTGATTCATAGTTTGATCCTGTAAGGAAATTAACCCAGTTATCAATGCACTGGCAGACCCTAAAATTATATTAAGGGGAACCTGTCATGTGAAAAAACACTATTAACCTGCGAATATATGGTTAATCTGCAGGATAATAGCGTTTTGGACCTTCCCAGTGCCCGCACTTAGATTCCCGCTGCCGGGAGGAAATTGGCTTTATTCCTCCCAGCAGGGTTGTAGTTTCCGTGCAGCTCCTCTTAGCACTTCCAGATTTGGATTGTAGGTGACCACTAGAGGCACACGGTTATTTTCTTCTTTAGCTTTGTAATGTGGCAGGTGATTCCTTGGTATTTTGGTGGCTCTTTTAATTTGGTTTTCAATTGTTCTTGGATGGTAGCCCTGATTCAAAAAGGTCTTTCTGAGGCGACCTGGAATCTGGAAGTGCTAAGGGGAGCTGTACGGAAACTACAACCTTTACTACAAAAAGATGCCCGATTAGAATCCATATTTCCAGACCCCCCACTACTGTGTTTTAGGCAGCCCCCAAATTTAAGAAGCATCATTGTCAGAATGTCCCTGTCCTCCCCAACAGCTGCAGGAACCTTTCCTTGCAACCAGAAAAAATTTAAAACCTGTCCATCTATAATGACCACGGACAAGATAAAGATCCCAGGGACTTTCAGCTGCATCACATCTAATGTGGTGTACCTAATTATTAGTACAAAATGTCCAACTGGGTGTCTATATGTGGGGAAGACAGGGCAAAAACTGAGAACAAGGATGAATTCTCATCGCCACACAATAAGAGAAAAAAGAATGGATCTACCTGTGGCCAAACACTTTTGTATCCCCGGTCATAGTATGATGGACATGAAATTACTTGTATTAAAATCTAACTTTAAATCTGAGAGAGACAGAAAAGTTTGGGAATATAAACTCATGACGACCTTTGACATACTCAGAGCAGGAATGAATGTGTCGCATGGGTTTATGTCTTTTTACATCAATTAAGGAATTTGCACTTCAGACCTTCTGGGGGCATCACAACACAATACCAGACCCCAATCAGAGGGCAATAAAACTTTCACACTCCTTATCTATGAACTGTTCCAATATTTATGTTCATCTCTATCTCCCATAATGACAGTTCTGCTTTACGTCACTTGTCTTACCTATTGCATTGTTTCTGTGCTGTGTTGTGTATAAATATGTGATTCTTCAGATTTTGTTTTAGTCTTTGCCTGATGAAGAGTAGTCTCAAAAGCTTGCAAATTGTTATCATCTTTTCAGTTAGCCATTAAAAGGTATCAACCACTGAGGACTCTCAATTTTAAATATTTTTCTATCTACTGGCTAACACGGTACAAAGATACACATCTTTCCGATATCAAAATCGGAGTTAGGTTAAGTCACTGCACCACCTCCACCAGGTACATACATCCAGTAATTGGTCCTGCCATCTACCAATGAAACAACAAATCATCATTAGAGAACTTTTTGGGGATGTGGACTTTGGTCAATAAGCCTGTGTTATTCCCTGCCCTGGTTAAAACTGCACTTACCACTAGAGATTGGCTAATCAATTTGCGGGATTCCAGTACATCAGCCAGGTAAGTAGTCTCAGCCCAGTGGGCAAGAGCTCTGCAACTCTCTAACCTTCCGGGATCCACAATACAGCTTTAGTATGCCAGTTTGGTGCAACGTTATCATTGTGTTGTGATGAACAGCCATGCCTGGTAGAAATTTGCAAAGCTCTCGTCCAAGGGTTAGAGACTTCTGACCTGGTCAATGGAAAGAATGAATTGAACTTCCTATCCATCCACAACACTAGGCAAGGCTTTCTGATTTGGAAGATCAAAAATTTCTTATTTGTGTTCTTCTAATGAAGAAGTTCTCTGGATCAATCAGAAACACAAACAGGCTTCGATCATTAGCATTGCATGCAGCTGTATGTTTCCTAATACCTCTTAATAAAATGGCCCCAATTCATCATTGCCTTTGTGCTTGTTCTTTGTCTAGTTTTGTACCTTCTTTTTGTTTGTACCCAATTCATTATTCTAATTGTTTCTTTCTTTGAAGTCTTTTTTTATGTGTGCTCATCTGTTTGTTTTTTTGTTGTTGCTTTTCGCTTTGTGAGTGGGGTCTAACAATTCCAGATGTTTTTGCTTGATTCATTAAAAAATTTATAAAATTGTCACAACTTTGCTCAAGTCCCCCCACACACCCACACCAACTGGCAACTTTGATGCCAAAAGTCGCTAAAAATATTCAAACCAGAAATAAAGCTCTTTTTTTTTTACCTTGCACCTAATTCATATATCGTGTGCGTCATTTGATGAATGTGGCGCCAAAAATAGCAACTACTACAAGACAAAAAAGGAAAGTGACTTGGAAAAAGCGGAAATGATGAATCTGTGCCCTTGTGCTGTACTTACAGTGGGTATGGAAAGTATTCAGACTCCTTTAAATTTTTCACTCTTTGTTTCATTGCAGCTATTTGGTAAATTCCAAAAAGTTCATTTTTTTTTCTCATTAATGTATACTCTACCCAGCCAGAGCCCTGACCTAAACCCAATTGAGCATCTCTGGAGAGACCTGAAAATGGCTGTCCACCAACGTTCACCATCCAACCTGACGGAACTGGAGAGGATCTGCAAGGAAGAATGGCAGAGGATCCCCAAATCCAGGTGTGAAAAACTTGTTGCATCATTCCCAAGAAGACTCATGGCTGTACTAGCTCAAAAGGGTGTGTCTACTCAATACTGAGCAAAGGGTCTGAATACTTATGACCATGTGATATTTCAGTTTTTCTTTTTTAATAAATTTGCAAAAATTTCTACATTTTTTCAGTAAAGATGAGGTGCAGAGTGTACATTAATGTGAAAAAATGAACTTTTTTGAATTTACCAAATGGCTGCAATCAAACAAAGAGAGAAAAATTTAAAGGGGTCTGAATACTTTCCGTACCCACTGTATAGGTATCCATTCAATATACAGTTTTTTGACTGATATCCTCTAACTTAGTGTTGATGAGCCTGTCAGCCTGAGGCTCGTTCAGCTTATACTACTGTATGTAACATGGATGTTACAATTAGGTAAGGGAGATGCTAACAAGAACTGGATGTGATCAACTATGTCATGTTCATGGAATCCTGCAGATCTGTACAAGCCCTCGGCATGTCACCCGGTAATAGATTCCTTTTACACAGCAGTCCACTAATTATATCTGAGTTATGTTTTTGACAGAACATAGGAACTGTTAGTTAATGTTTGCCAGCAGTATTGTGAATATTTTGTACCAATGACATTGCTTTCTACTCTATGGGATATTCAAGTCAAATAATATCGGTAAGGAAAAGTCGCTTTCCCTATTACCATATGACATAATGAATTATTTAGATTGTGCAAGTTGCATGGTGATTATTTTATCCTAAGTAGCTGTAAGGTTCTTTGTCTCTGTTGACATGTTCCTTGAAACTCAGTTTTCCGTCGGCCATTTTGCTTTCTGTCTTTCTGCAGCTCTTGCCCTCAGTTAATATGGAGTTTCCAGTTTTCATGTTCCCGCCCTGATTCTTCCCTCTTGCTTCTTAAGCAGCCTCAGCTGAACAATCAGTGCTCCTGAATCAAGCCTCAGTCAGTCTGTGACCTGACTCCTGGAAACCTTGGACTTGTACTCCAGCTATTCCCTACTGAGGAACCTTGGAACACTTTTGGACTCTGGAAACCTGCTGTTTGGTGAATCCATGTTTGCAGAGGAATTACGGTACAGAGAAGAAATCCTGAACCTGCTTTGGAGATTTATTGTAGTGCTTGAAGTTACTCTGGCCTGCTGTGTCTCCTGTCGCTGTTCCTGCAAACTGTGTGAACTTTTCAGCATGCTTGTATGAAGTAATACAAGTCATTTCATTTCAACCTATGTCTCCTGTGTTTTCCTCGCACCCAAGCACAAGACGCTATAGGAACTGTACACTATACATGACAAGATTCAGGAGCCAATGTTTAGTGTCTGCTGGGTCTGGGAAAGCCGTGTCTGCTGTGACTGTGGATATCAGATGTCCGTTTAATACCTTATGTGATGACAGTGGTTGTGACTTCTCACAACCATTCCAGGTGAGCGCATTCCCTTAAAATTTTACTCTGGAGTGTTACCACAGGTAAACACTATTGTTTTTTTTTTTTTTCCTTTCCTCTTCTCCTTCCAGCACTTCTGCCTTAAAAGATCTGGAAGATGGAGGCCCGCATAAAGGAACTTTGCGGAGTGACTGATACAATCCTTTCAGATGTACAGACTTTAAAAACCCGTTTTGCAAGCCTACAAGACCTCACTAATCATAATTTGCAAGTGTTTGGACAGACTACCCAGGAATTGCGAGCCAGGATTGAGGCTCTAGAGGAACGAGCCCAGGCTCCTGCCATAACCCCGAGTTTTGGGATCCCCAAGTTACCTCCTTTTCGTTTTGGCGGTGAACGTGAGAAATTCAGGGGATTTATTAATCAATGCAATTTATTTTTCTCTGCACATGCTTCACAATTTCCCACTGAACGATCCAAAGTGCTTACTATAATCATGTTGCTTACCAATAAGGCTTTGATGTGGGCAAACCCTCTGATTGAGACTGAGGATGATTGTTTGAATCACCTTGATGCTTTTATTTCAGCCATGGGGCAGGTGTTTGATGACCCCAATCGAGGTGCAACAGCTGAAGCAGCCATGTTAACTTTGCGCCAAGGTAAGCGTTCAGTAGCCGAATATGCCCTGGATTTCAGGAGATGGGCTCTTGATACCACTTGGGACACTTCCGCTAAAAAATCTATTTTTCGAAAAGGGTTGTCTCCACTGATTAAGGATGAACTTGCTCGTGCAGACCCTCCCACTGCGTTAGGTGACTTTATTAACTATTGTATCCGTATTGATGCTCGTCTGACTGAACGCAGACAAGAGAGATGGTTCGAAAATAATCGCACTAACCTTTTACTACCTCCCTCCTCAGCTAAGGAACCTTTGAGTAGGATCACAAGGGAACCAGAACCTGAACCCATGCAGGTGGACTCTTTACAAAGACGGGTTAGTGATGCACGCAAAGAACATCGTATAAAGGAAATCTATGTTTCTACTGTGGTAAGTCAGGGCACTTCATTATAAACTGCCCCAGCCGTTCTCGTAAGACTACTGCAGCAGTCATTCACTGTGAGTGTTGCGAGAGGAGCTCTGTCATGTCCGAGCCTCAGGCTCCAGAGAGATCTGCTGCAAGAGATCTTGATTTCTCGGACTTAAACTCTGTTAGTTCTGGGGACGATGACGGTATAAACGCTGCAATTTTTCAAGTTTCCTCAGCGGTGTCCCAGCTGAGTTGTAAAAGAAACAATTCTCATTGCTTCCTTTCCATCAAACTCTGGGTTGACTCAGTCTGGGTGTCTAGCTCTGCTATGATCGACTCAGGAGCAAGTGGAAATTTTATGGATATCTCCTTTGCTCTGAAACAGGGGATACGTTCAGTGAAGAAGGCTACTCCAGTACAGATGGAGACTGTGGATGGCTCTCTACTGACTTCTGGACCAGTGGATCAAGAAACAGAGCCTTTGAGGGTCCTTATGGGTAAAGATCATCAGGAGAAAATGTCTTTTTTGCTTATCTCTTCTCCCCACTTTCCCATTATTCTAGGGCTACCATGGCTGCAGGCGCAGAATCCTACGATTAACTGGGAGACCAAGGAATTACACTTTCCGGAGAAACAGATGAGTCAAGGAGTTTCAGCTTGCTCTGTTCCTAAAGGAACCATGTCAGTCCCTGAACTACCAGCTGTATACCAGGACTATGTGGATTTATGTGACAAGAAGAACGCTGATCAGCTTCCTCCTCACCGTCCATATGATTGTCCAATTGAATTATTGCCTGGAGCCGAGATACCTTTTGGTAAGATCTACCCCCTAGCGGGGCCCCGAGCTAAAAGCTTTGAAGGATTATATAGACGAAAATTTAGCCAAGGGCTTCATACGCCCCTCTTCATCTCCCGCAGGTGCACCCATCTTCTTTGTGAAGAAGAAATATGGATCTCTGAGACCCTGCATAGACTATAGGGAACTCAATAAGGTTACTATTAGAAACCGTTATCCATTGCCTTTAATCCCTGAGTTGTTGGAGAGAGTGCGGCATGCCAAAATTTTCTCTAAACTGGATCTCCGTGGGGCCTATAACTTGGTCCGTATTAGACCTGGGATGAATGGAAGACTGCTTTCAGGTCACGCTATGGACACTTTGAATATCTAGTTATGCCTTTTGGTCTGAGTACCGCCCCAGCCACTTTCCAACACTTCGTGAATGATATCTTCAGGGATCTCCTAGATACATTTGTGGTGATTTATCTGGATGATATTCTAATTTTTTCTAACTCCACAGAGGAACATCATGGACATGTGAGAATGGTCTTAGAACGCCTAAGACAAAACCATCTCTACATCAAACTTGAAAAATGTGAATTCCATAGGACCGAAATTCAATTTCTGGGGTATGTACTATCTACGCAAGGGATTAGTATGGATGGAAGCAAGACCCAAGCCATCAAGGATTCTAGATTCCAGGTTGTACAGAAATCAGTTGCAATATTTGATTAAATGGCAGGGCTACCCAGTGGAGGACAACTCATGGGAACCAGTCAATAATGTAAATGCTCCTCGCCTGCTCCGCCAGTTTCATCAGAGGTACCCTGACAAGCCTGGTCTGAGGTCATCCGGAGGTTGTCCCTAAGGGGGGAGTAATGTAAGGTTCTTTGTCTCTGTTGACATGTTCCTTGAAACTCAGTTTTCCGTCGGCCATTTTGCTTTCTGTCTTTCTGCAGGTCTTGCCCTCAGTTAATATGGAGTTTCCAGTTTTCATGTTCCCGCCTTGATTCTTCCCTCTTGCTTCTTAAGCAGCCTCAGCTGAACAATCAGTGCTCCTGAATCAAGCCTCAGTCAGTCTGTGACCTGACTCCTGGAAACCTTGGACTTGTACTCCAGCTATTCCCTACTGAGGAACCTTGGAACACTTTTGGACTCTGGAAACCTGCTGTTTGGTGAATCCATGTTTGCAGAGGAATTACGGTACAGAGAAGAGATCCTGAACCTGCTTTGGAGATTTATTGTAGTGCTTGAAGTTACTCTGGCCTGCTGTGTCTCCTGTCGCTGTTCCTGCAAACTGTGTGAACTTTTCAGCATGCTTGTATGAAGTAATACAAGTCATTTCATTTCAACCTATGTCTCCTGTGTTTTCCTCGCACCCAAGCACAAGACGCTATAGGAACTGTACACTATACATGACAGTAGCATGGGGTAATGTTACATGGCAACAGTGTATATGTGCAAGCCATAACGCAGCTATTTAGCTGCCTTTATTAAATCATGGTTAGTACCCATGAAATATAATATTTTGTGGCAGTACAGTTATTACATGCCCATGTCTCGTGCCGTTTATTTGATTATAAGTGTGCTTTTTTCCTAGACTCTGAGAATTAATGTCTGTTACTGGAAGGAGACGATTCCTGGGAGATCTGGACTCCTGCAAAACTTCCCAACATTCCTGGGTGTAAACCTAAATGGAGAAGAGCACGAGGTGTATGGACTGCCCTCCCGGGAGTATCCTGGACTCTTTAAGGTGCACACATCAGCCATATTTTATGTATAATCACTTTATTCCCAGAGTATGAGAATTCTGTTTTCTGTCCCATTATAGGAACATAAAATCAGAATTCACACAGGGCACAGATTTGTTAAGTGATGGACACCATCAGTGCCCTACTGACTGCACTGGGCTGTGTAGGGATTACATCACGAGGTGATCCAAGCCAATATTGTGGTGTCTACTGACTGGCAATACTTCATTGTGTACCTCCAACCTTGAACATCATTTCACAGTACATCAAGTCACTACTTTATTTTCTGTTACAGATATTGGCCATTTCCATTGTGGCACTAATTTTTCTATTTCCATTTTGCTGAATGCTACATATACATTTTCCCTGACCCTAATTCTTCAGAAAAAAAGTGTTAAATGTAGCCAGTTCAGCAATAGACTAAGGAAAGCAATTCTGCAGAGGCTTCCGGGAAGCAGTATGTAAATAAAGAGATAGACATGAAAATTCAATAATTACATCCATATCATAATTGACCGTGATTTATTTAACTAATTAATTGATGACATTGAGTACATGTTTGGATGTCTACATCCAACACTAGAGGGATTTGTAGAAACGTTAATTTGCCTGAAATGAGGAAAAAGCTACAATTAAATTCTGTTACTCTGTTGTCAAATCTTACTCAGACTTAAATGATTTAAAAGGGCTGTCTCGTAAAGACATCAATCCATATACTCTAATAGGACACATGGAATTCGTGGAGGGGAAGCCCAGCTTGGGGCCAATGGGGGTGCCAGGGGCTGGACCCGCAACTCCAATCTGAGCAGTGACGTCAGTGAAGAGACAACTTATATCCTAGTTATATTGATAAGGTTTATCACAATTTAATGCCCCTATACACATTATACTAATGTTGGCTAAACCTGCCGATATTGACATGTTCAGGCCACGGTCTACTCTGTATGTGGGCACCGACCAATGATGATCAGAGGAGAAGTCTATCACACATGTCCAATTTGTCAGTCAGATACTTTCTAATAAAGAATTCAGGAACGTTTGGCCAAACGAGTGTTCCTGTATATGGGACAGCTAGCCAAAATGTTTGTCGGCAGAATGATCATATGTAGTTTCGTTCTGTCCACAGCCATCTAATGTGTATGGCCAGCCTTATTTTAGGAGCCAAGTCTTTTGGACCTCCACTGATCTTCTGTACTACGCTGCTGCTTACTGCAACTCATTCTTAATCAAAATAATGGAGTTGTCGTATTTCTGAAGGTTTTGCCAAGATTTACTAGTGATTTTGCCCCTTTCATCCAGTGACAAATGGGGTGGTATCTTAGCATCATTCTATAAATATTTTTTTTTCTTTCATTTCACATATAAATGCAAATATACTCCCAAGTAGAGATGAGAAAATCAATTTGATGAAGATGGAATTTGTGTTGAATTTTAGGAAATTAGCTGGACCCGGCAAATCTGAACAATTTGTAATTTAATTTCTGCTAACCACCAAAAAAATGACCACTGCAATTTTTCACAAAGGAGAAGATGATATGAGCCAGAGAAGGCTCACATGACCTCAGGTGCGGCCTCATGGGCTTCACCATAATGCAGCTATCACATGATATAGCACAGCCAATCAGGAGAGACTCTCATAGCCTGTATAAAAGCAGAGGCAGGAAGTGGAGCAGGTATTTAGCAATGAATCTGGATATTGAGAACTCACAGTTTAGCAATATAGGGACAAGGAGAGAAAACTTAAACAGTGAATGAGTTTTTGATGCTGCATATGTTCGCTACATCAAAAACACAGAAGCTTACAGTACCAACAATTTGGATGGATTTATAGAAATCTCATGCCCACTGAGCTTTTTTTTTTTACTCAGCATAAACTGACCTGCGGTGCGTGTTTCAAATCCACAGCATGTCATTTTCTCTTGCAGATACACTGAGTTTTATATGCAGATTTTCCTGTAGACTTGCATTAGATGCAGAAAATCCACAGGTAAAAACCACACATGCGTTTTTAGTGTGTTTCCAATGTATTTAATCTGCACATGGCTATATCAATAAAGTTTTCTCAAAGCCAAATAACGGGAAGTATCAAAAACAAAGAAGCTTTATTTAAAGCATGACCAAAAAGGGACAAAAATGCAGCGTCAAAAACGCGATGCATGTAAAAAAGCACTCAAAACCACAGGCAACCTAATTTACATAATAGGTGCAGAAAATCTGCAACATCAAAACTCACCAAAAGCTCATCGTGGGAACGTAGCCTTAAGCCTTAGTTAAAAGATTAGTCACAAAGAAATGATGTGACCTTCCAAAGGTATACATATTCAAACTGCCATTGTGTAAACCATAGCTTCTCATTCTCTTTCTACTAAGACCTCAACAGCCCAAACTTTAGGCATCATTAGGCCTAATTATTTGCAATCTAAGCCAAAAATGTTAAAAAATGCTGTCATTTTATCTTGAAACTGAAGCTAATAGATAAGCAGAAAGTCAATTTTGCTGCTAAACCATAGAATGGTACAACCATAAAAAGATAATCACCATCAAAACTACATCCCCAAATGTGCCTCACCAACAACACAGGGGGACCTTACTGATGAGGTCAAAAAAATTGTTTGAAAAGTACAGTTCTCTATATGTACTTATATAATACAAGAGAGCAGATTCAATCACTCTTGCAAAAATATTTCACCATAAACATTTTTCATTTCTGTGTAAGTAATATCACATAAGTGCGGTACTCATTAAATGTTTCAAGGCACGTGATAAATATAAATGGAGTAAGTCACCAACCAGTTTTAGCACAGCTTCACAGCACCGATATATAGATCTGCCCCAGTACACTGCCTTGTCATTCGTATGATGGCTTAAATTATATTTTTCATTATGCATCATTAATGTTGTCTTTTCTATCACAGATTTGCTTTCATGGTGGAAATGAGGCAGACCCTGAAGAGCGTGAGCTTCAGGTCAAATCCAACCAAATCCAGGATATCCAAATACTCTGCAATTTTATCAGTCAATACTTTCCCGGCTTGCATCCTAAGCCAGCCGTGATAGAACAGTGCATGTATACAGTGAGTATATTCTGTAAGAAGTTTAGTCTTGAGACTATAATAAAATGTATATTTAATAGGCTTCTCCACAGGCCATCAATGTTTAATCAGCAGAGGTCCATCCTCTGGGACCCCAGCTGAACTGTGAAATGGCTGCTGGTTAAAACTTACATCTTTGCCTTGTACTGTAGATTCTCCCATAGAAATAGAGACTATATGCCATTTCTACATAAACAATGGATAAGTTCAGCTGGGGCTACGTGGCGACTTTTGCCCCCACATAGGTCATGCAGGATAATGCAATTGAGTGTCGCAACCACAATAATCAAGCAGGGCTGTGGAGTCGGTGTCCATTTTGGTGGACTTGGCATAAAATGAACAGACGCCGACTTCTAAAATATATAATAAATTGGGTTCAGTAGTACATTGCAGGATGTGCTGTAAATGTTTTCATAATAATTTGGGAAAGTTATGAAATGTCCTATAAATGTTCTGTTTTGTTCCTGATCTAAGGATCTTGGATTTTAGTTGAGATGAATCTGTGCTGCACTTTATGTACCGTACATGCTCAGTAGTGACCAGTGCTGTGGAGTTGGAGTCGTGGAGTCCGAGAAACTGAGGAGACGGAGGTTTTGCTTACCAATTCCACAGCCCTGCAAGCAAGTCGCAAATAGTCTGAACCAGTTGGCATTTTTTTTATGTGTTGCATGCATGTTTCACAATGCGACTCTACAGTATTCATCGGCATTATGCTTCGATGTAACATCTGCATCGTGGCCAAAGTAGCCCTGTATCCCCAGCCTTATTGAGAAAGCAATGCCATTGTAATCCTGCAGATATCCCTAGTGTGTTTATAGGGTAAAATCCTCCTAAGGCTGGTCCCACACGTCCAGATATTTCTGGTACCGGAAAATTGGTACCGGAGATATCCGTGTCCATGTGTCCGTGTAAATATGTGGTACATCCGTGTGGCACACATGTGCCGCATCGGGACCACACGAACGGCCGCAGGGGAAGAAGCGCTACAGTAAGCGCTGTTCCCCTGCTTGTGGTGCTGAAGTCGGCTGTCATTATTCTCCCTGCTCTGCCGGCAACAGCGAGCAGGGAAAATGACTGAAAGAAAACCCGACGTTGGGTCCCCCTTAGTATTTAAACCAACCCGGCAAAACTATACAGGTGCGGGCTGCTATTCTCAGGCTGGAAAAGAGCCATGATTATGGGCCCCCCAGCCTAAAAACAGCAGCCAGCAGCTGCCCAGAAAAGGTGCGTCTATTAGATGCGCCTATTCTGGAGCTTTGTCGGGTTCTTCCCACTTGCCCTGTAGCGGTGGCAAGTGGGGTTAATAAGCCTGAGAATAGCAGCCACCCCTGTATATATGTACCGTCTGGTTTTCTTTCATTCATTCTCCCTGATCCCTGTTGCTGGCAGAGCAGGGAGAATGACAGCCGCGTTCAGCACCACAGGCAGGGGACAGTGCTTACTGTAGAGCTTGTTCCCCGGCGACCGCCCATGAGCACGGAGGACAGTGTGAACTGTTCTCCATGTGCACGTGTACAGCACGTTTTGTGGACCGTGCGCTCCCACGAACACTGGCATGTCTCCATGTTTTGCACACGGACACATTTTAATGAGTCTACGTGTGTCAGTGTCTCCGGTACATGAGGAAACTGTCACTACACGTACCGGAGCCACTGACGTGTGAAACCGGCCCAATGGACATATTCAGTATCTTCCTAACATGATAAAAAAGACAATATCCAGTAATTGCAGGCGCATTTTCTCGTAAGCCGAACCATAATACAGCTGCTATCCCTGATGTCAATTATTTATTACATCATTTATCAGACTGATTTACATAAATTTTTCTTTCCTCTGTAGAATACCCCGGACTGTAATTTTATTTTGGACTATCACCCACTGCACAAAAACATTGTGATAGGGTCTGGATTTTCAGGTGAGCAATGTTATCCTGCATATTAGTTTTGCCTTTTCCACAGCAAAACCCTAAAAAATCTATTGTGAATACTTATGTATCACCAAGTGAATAATGAATTCTGCTAGGAAATGCAGTGCTGCTTTACTTATTTTTTTTAAATCTTTGAGTCATGAACTGACCTCTTACATGCTGTCCTAGATATTTGAAAAAAATGCTTATTTTTATGTTTAATTTGTTTAGAGTTGTCCCTAAACATAAAATATAGGTTTCAATGGTATGTATTATCAAAATGCCCAAATCTTCAGGTATTAGTGCTTTTTCCAGGTCCTGGTAGCTCCACTTTTTGCTTGTGCTCAAACAGAACCTATCAGCACGATTGTATATATAGAAGTAGTGGGATAGGCTGGGTAGGTGCGTGGTCCCCAATAAACAATGCTACTTGCTGGGCTGCTTCTTACAAATGCACTGAGACGCCCCAGTGCACTTCTATCCTGATTTGTGTATGGCTTAACACAGAAGTTTTCTGTACAGGCTCATCATCAGTGTCATATGTTAAAGGAGTTGATTGCTTCACTTGATTAGTCCCTTCTCTGTCACAACTGATGCATAGACAGTCCACCAGCCCCCTTTACACCGCCAATATAACACATGGCAAGGGTGCAAAAAGAGACTGTGTACAGGACAGCAGGAATCCGGCACCAGGGTCTGCCCCATAAAGAGCACATGTGCACGCTGCAGTGCAGGACAAGATGACAGGAACCTCAGGGGTCTTAGCTGCGAGACCCGGAACTTCGGGGTCCACTGTCTGTGACTGATTGAGTTCAGAACCCATCCATGTAAAGACACCAGAAGTTAACCTTGGTATTTTCCTTATCGCCCATTAAAACTGCATTTTTTCTTGAACTCAACTAACAGTAAATCATTGTTAAAAAAAAAGTCCAATCTTGCTATTATTGTACCTTTCCATCTGCATTTTACACTACGGGTTCGTTCATACGAGCGTATACATCGGACTAGCGCTGGTCGATGTTTTATCAGATAGCTCTCGGACTAATGTCATTCAATGTGACAGTGCTGATGCACAATTTTTTTCACTGACAGAATCCGTCAATTGAAAAAATTGCAGCATGCAGTGATTTCACTGTGAAATCAGATGACACACACTCATTCAAGTCTATGGGTGCGTGGAAAACATCCGAACGCAGTCCAATTTCAGCGGATTCACAGAATGGAGTAGACGGTGAAATTTTGTTCTCCGTCTTCTCCTCAGAGTGTGCTCCGATTTTCTCATCCAAGAGTATCTGATCACACTATGCCGACTCTCTGATCAGAGTTTATCGAACTGTCATTAGCATAATCGCCCCATTGTGAATCTACGGTCGTCTGACCGTAGCCTAACACAAAATATGACCTGTGTTGAGTACAAGCCGAAGGTGGAGCTGCCGGGACCCAGCCTGAAACTAAAGTCTCAAGGTCAGGGCACCCTAGATAATGCACTAGCAAGTTCTGTATTTTTTTTATTACTAAAAATATAAATCTATTTTTTTTCAAGAGGACAATTCAATTATTACAAGAATTATTTTAATCTTTAACCTTTCCCATCTTATAACAGGTCACGGTTTTAAACTTTCCCCTCTGGTTGGGAAGATACTATGTGATCTCAGTATCGGGAAACAGTCATCATATGATCTAAAGCCGTTCTGTATATCTCGATTCAAGAGCCCAATAAATTCATCTTAGTGATGCCGTACATAAGAAGAAAATATGCTGTTGGGGTTTTTTTTTATAGAAAATTGGTGCTATTATCTAGAGGCACATCTAGCTACATTTATGAATCCCGGCATAAAAAAAAAATATGAAGTTGTTCAGCACAATGAAGACCTCTGGTTTCATTTTTAGTGAAACTAACAAAAATAAAAGACATATCAGATCGCACCCTGCAGACAATGTCATGTGTTGATCAAGTTCTCTTTCCAATATGTAAATGTAATGGATACGTGATTATTACCATTAATGTTAATATTTGTTGGTGCAGGTTGTTAAATACTAAACTACATCTTTAATGTTTAATCAAATGGAAAAATTAACATAAAAATGCTTACACAAAGATTAATCTCATTGGTATCAATGATGATAGTACGTAGTTTTGGTTGGCCTGCTGTGCATTTGCACAACAGGCCACATGTGGACTAATGTTAGCCTATGGGTGATTCTCCTCATTTAGCATATGTCAAATCCACATAGAAAACCTTTTGTAGCTTGTATGCCACTAAGTACAGAAGTACATAACCACATGGAATAGGAAAACACAATGAAGATATAACTTACTTACAGTGGCTTCTGAAAGTATTCACCACCTTGACTTTTAACATATTTTTTTACATTGCAGCCTGTATTTAAATATTTTTGTAATCGGATTGGTGTGATGCATCAGCAATAAATAGTCTAAGTTGTTGACGTGAACTGAGAAAAATATAGGCAAAAATTAAATTTATGGGATAAAATAAATACAAATTGGCCATGTGCATATGTATTCACCCCTTTTGCTATGAAGCCCCTAAAAATTTGTGGTGCAAGCAATTCCCTTCATAAGTCACATGCTTGGTGAAAGGAAGTCCACCTGTGTGCAATTTAAGTGTCACATGGTCTGTCAGTATATACAGTACACAGCTTTCCTGAAAGGCCACAGAGGCTGAAACACTCTTAACCCTTTTGCGACCTTCGCCGTACTAGTACTGCTGTGCGGGAGGTGCGATTGTGCCCAGAGCAGTACTAGTACAGCGCACCGATTGCGCGGCCTCACGCTGAGCAGCGTGGCGATCATGTGTGGGTGTCAGCTGTATGTGACAGCTGACACCCCGCAGCAATGCCCACAATCGGTGCTAGCATTGATCGTGGGCATTTAACCCCTCTGATGCCACTGTTAGTAGTGACAGCGACATAGAGAAGCATCGCGCAGGTAGTGGGCTCCCTGCGTGCTTCCCTCAGGACAACGCGATGCGATCTCCATGTCCTGATGGTCTCCATGGAGACCCCAGGCACCAAGATGGCCACGGGGTCCTTCGAAGTCCTGCAGGTGAGGTAGCTTGTAAGCCCCTGCTGAGAGCAGGCGCCAGCATGCCTCCTTCCCTGCTTGTCAGATCGCTAATCTGATACTCTGCTTTTCAGTGTCAGATCGGCGATCTGACATTATATAGTGATGTCCCATACTGGGACAATGTAAAAAAAAGTTAAAAAAAAATATAAAGTGTAAAAGTATTTTTTTTTAAAATACCCTAAAGAAAAAAAATATATATATTTTTCCAATAAATAAATTTATTTATGGAAATAATAAAAAAACTGTAAAAGTACACATTTGGTAGCGACGCATCCATAACGACCTGCTCTATAAAACTGTGCCACTTAGTTAACCCCTTCAGTGAACACCGTAAGAAAAAAAATAAAAAATGAGGCACAAAACAATGCTTTCTCATCATACTGCCAAACAAAAAGTGTAATAAAACACGATTTAAAATAAAAATGGTACAGCTGAAAACGTCATCTTGTCACGCAGAAAGCAAGGTGCAATACAGTTCCATCAGCAGAAAAATAAAAAAATTATAGCTCTCAGAATAAAGTGATGCAAAAATAATTATTTTTTCTATAAAATAATTTTTATTGTGTAAAAACGCCAAAACATAAAAAAACATATAAATGAGGTATCGCTGTAATCGTACTGACTATTCTTGAATTGCTGGTTTTCGTTCATTCTGTCTCCGAAAAATCAGAATAGAAAGCGAGCGAAAAATGTCATGTGCCCGAAAATGGTACCAATAGAAATGTCAGCTCGTCCCGCAAAAAACAAGCCCTCACAAGACTCTGTCAGCCGAATTCTAAAAAAATTATAGCTCTCAAAATATGCAATACGCAATAAAAAGCGTCTTTTAGTGTGTGACAGCAGCCAAACATAAAAACCCGATATAAATTTGGTATCGCTGTAATCGCACCAATTTTTTTTAAAGAGAAGTAAATGTTTATTTTTTCCTTCCACATTCCAAAAATCCCTGTGAAGCACCTAAAGGGTTTATAAACTTCTTGAATGTGGTTTTGAGGACCTTGAGGGGTGCAGTTTTTAGAATGGTGTCACTTTTGGGCATTTTCTTTCATATAGACCCCTCAAAGTGACTTCAAATATGGTCCCTAAAAAAATGGTTTTGTAATATTTGTTGAAAAAAAGAAAAATCGCTGTTTAACTTTTAACCCTTATAACTTCCTAACAAAAAAAATTTGGTTCAAAATTGTGCTGATGTAAAGTAGACATGTGGGAAATGTTATTTATTAACTATTTTGTGCGATATGACTCTGATTTAAGACCATAAAAATTAAAAGTTTGAAAATTGCTAAATTTTTTGCTAAATTTCCATTTTTTTCACAAATAAACACAAGTTATATCAAAGAAATTTTACCGTTATCATAAAGTACAATATGTCATGAGAAAATATTCTCAGAATCACCAGGATCCGTTGAAGTGTTCCAGAGTTATTACCTCATAAAATAAATTGTAAAAATTGGCCTGGTCATTAAGGTGAAAACAGGCTTCGTCTCAAAGGGGTTAAGCAAGAGGCAACAGTAACCAAACACCATGAAGACCAAGGAGATCTCCAAACTATTGAGGGACAAAGCTGTTGAAACATACAAATTAGGGTTGGGTTATAAAAAAATCCCATTTCTGATGATCTCCTGGAGTACCATCAAACTCATTATTATCAAATAGAAAGAACATAGTGCCACAACAAAGCTGCAAAGAAATGGCTGCCCAACCAAAACTCTCAGCCCAGGCAAGGAAGATATTAATCAGAGAGGCAGCACAGAGACCACAGGTAACCCTGAAGGAGCTGCAGAGTTCCCAAGCAGAAACTGGAGTATCTGTCCATACAACCACAATAAGCCATACACTCAATAGAGGTGACCTTTATGGAAGAGTGGCCAGAATCAAAGTTTTTACTTACACCAAAAAATAAAAGACTCATTTAGAGTTTGCTAAAAGACATGTGTGAAACTCCCCAAATGTATGGAAGAAGGTGCTGTGGTCAGATGAGACCGAAATGTAACTTTTTGGCCACCAAGGTTAAATCTATGTCTGGTGTCAAACCAACACAGCTCATCACCCAAGACCACCATCCTCATAGTTAAACATGGTGGTGGCAGCATCATGCTGTGGGGATGTTTTTTTGCAGCAGGGACAGGGAAAATGGTTTGAGTAGAGGGAAAGAAGGATGATGCAAAATACAGGGAAATTTGTGAGTAACACCTGTTTCAGTCTGTCAGTGATTTGAGACTTGGAAGGAGGTTCACCTTCCAACAAGACAATGAACAAAAGCATAATGCTAAAGCAACACTCAAGGGGTTTAAGGAGAATCATGTAAATGTTTTGGAGTGGCTTAGCCAAAGCCCAGACCTTAATCCAATTGAAAATATGTCGTCAGACTTGAAGATTGCTGTTCACCAGAGGAAAACATCTAACTTGAAGGAGCTGGAACAGTTTTGCCTTGAGGAATGGTCAAAAATCCCAATGGTCATATGTGAAAATCTCAGAGACTTATCCAAAGTGACTTCCAGCTGTAATTACCACAAAAGGAGGCTCTACAAAGTACTGACTTTAGGTGGATGAATAGTTTTGCAGACTGATGTTTTCAGTTATTGTATCTTATTTGTTGTTTTGCTTCATAATAAAAAGAAAACCAAAAGTTCATCGTTGTAGGCATGCTTTTTACATGAACTGATGCAAACCCTCCAAAAAAAACAGTGAAATTCCATGAAAAACACAAAAAATGCCGGGGGGAGATGGAATTCTTTCACGAGTCACTGTACCATGTTCTCGACCCTGCCACCTCTCTGTCTCAGCGCTGAAAGTGGACAATCACTGATAGCTGGCACAGTCAGACAACAAAACAAAATCAAGTAAACAGTTAACACTTTCTGTTGAGCAGGGAGTATTGCTGCCCAGCTATCACATCGTTATATTATGCACACTATGACCATTTACTGGGCTTTGTCAGCCAACAAATCATTCTGTACTCCTATGCCCTATTAAAACTTCTCAATGACTGTGGGCCAGTGCCAAGCAGGGCTGGACTGGTCAACTAGCAATTTTGGCAAATGCTAGATAGGCTGGTCTGGCAGTGTGCTAAATCGATAGCAACATTTTTAACAGTATCTGTCATCAACATGGATAATGTTAACAACTGTAGCAGAGCAGAGAGCCATTGGCTCCCTACTCCACATTTTACACAGGTAGGCTGCTTTTGGCTTCCGATCTTCAAGGAGACAGTGCTATGCAGGTGACATCTGGCTGTGCGATGACAACACTGCATTGCATCACTCGTGTTGGCCCCAGGACCGCAATGAAGAAGCGTGGATTACTAATCAGCATGGGAGCAGAGTGAGCTACGTATTAGTTGTTGTTAGTTGACCACACCATATTATTGCTAAAAGAAGGCAGAAATGGGTGTATTATTATAAGGAAGCAGAATGGGGTCTTTATAATAGAAGCAGAATGGTGGGGCATTGTAATAGAGACACAATATGAGGCACACTGGGGGAACATTATTATCAGGAGGCACAATGGGGACTTAATAATAAAAAGACTCAATGGGGCTATATAATAAGGAGGCATCATGGAGTGCATATTGATAACGCACAATGGGGACATTATTACAATAAAGAGGGACAATTGGGGCAATATTATAAGGATGTATGAAGGGCAGCATTGTCATACGGAGCTACAATGGAGGGCACAACAGAGATATTACTATTATAAAGACGCACAAGGGGATATTGTCCTTACAAGGAAGCACAGGGGGAATAAGAAAGTACAGGTGGTAATATCAATATAAGGTGCTTTGGAGGTCATTATTATTAAGGAGCACAAGGGGTTTGTCATGTCCCATGACTTAGGAATCATTCATTATTGTATTATATTGCAATAAGGTTTTCCTTTTAGAAGTATGTCTTCCCTCTCTTCCTGTCTGCCTCCCTAGCTCTGATGTCGGTAACACCTCCTTTCTACTTCTTCCTCAATATGAGTATGGCAACCAACTTAAGAAGTCACATGTCCTGCAGCTCTGGTTCAGAATAGTCTTTTTTACCTACTGCAGCTGTTACAGCTACTGATACTGCAATTATACACACTACGTACAAGAATTCTGCTTGAAATAAACCTACTTCTGGAATCTTCATACGTGCCTCCTGCAGTCGAGTCAAGCTATCTGATGACATCGCTTTGTGTGAGTAATGGTACCAGGAGACAGCCATAGAAACAGTGTCTCAAGCGCACTACACTCGCAGCCTAGTTATGGAGTCAGAATAGGGATTAATATAAGGAGGCACAGTGGGATATTATTACTATGAGGAAGTACAGAGGGAAGCACTTTTATTATGTAGAGGCACAGAGGAACATCATTACTTTATTATTGTGTAGGGGCACAGAGGGGGTACTGTTACTGTGTGGGGCACAAAAAGAGGTTACTATTACTGCGCAGTGCACAGAGGAGGCATTATGTTTGTGCAGAGGTGGGGGATGTGAAGAGGGTGCTAGAAAAGCAGTAAGACAAAAATGTCTCTTTTTTACATTTTGCAAGGATAAGTTATGGATTGTAAAAGTGATCATGGTGGTCTGGGCCGAAAGGAAAAGAAAAAGGAAAATTAATGACTACAATCAGCAAAAATGTCACTAGTAAGCATCTGTACAGTATACATATATGGTCTGCAGAGCACTTGTGTAGAATTGATATTACCATTATATGGTCACAGTATGGTGATAATATCAATTTCAGTACAGTGGTTAATGATGTATATGCTGGCAATATTTGGTTATTAGAGTTGAGCGAAACAGGTCGGTCAGATTCATAAGTCGCTGATTTTCGCCGAAGTCAGCCGTGTGTTCGGCAAAGCGCCAAAGTCGGTTTTCCCATAATGCTTGCAGGCGCCTTTTTTCAGCCAATGAGCAAGGACGTGCAATGTGGGCAACGAGATGACATAGGCAGTGTCCGCCACCATCTTAGAGAAGGGCATTGCAGTGATTGGCTTGCTTTGGGGGGCGTCATAGTGTCTATAAAAGCCCTGACCGCCGAACTCCATTTTACTTCTGCCAATCTTAACAGTAGGGAGAGGTTGCTGACGCTGTTTATCAGTAGGGAGAGAGTTAGGGCTGGAAAGAGAAGTTCTTATGTGCTTGTGCTGATAGTAATTGTGCTGTACAGTTAGTGTGCAGTGACAGGGGAGGATTTTCTTGTGTGCAGCAGCGCTGGTTATTAGGCTGCCTGATAGCTGTATTGCTGTTTGTACACTGCTGTGCAGACTGCTTTTTTGCACAGCATTAATACTGTTGGCAGCTACTAGCGACCTAAAAGAGATCACACCAACGATCTCATTAGCTTGCGTCGTTATTGAGATCGCTAACCAGATCGCTAAGTGTGGCAGTACCTTTATTCTTTTTTTTGCACAGTTACCGAGCGCTCATTTTTTCCCACACCGTATAGAGCTGTACGCTCCTCACACACTACCGTGTACCGGCTGGTATCATGGACAAATACATGCTGACTATCTGCGTGTGACTCCGGAAATATATACGGAGATTTAAATTTTCCCCTACACCGTATACAGCTGTACTCTTGTGATACAGTACCGTTTTTCTGCTTTTTGTATTATGGTCAAATCCATACTGAGAGAGCGTCTGTGTGTGACTCCAGAAATATATGCGGAGATTTAAATTTTCCCCCTCACTGTATACAGCTGTACGCTTCTGATACAGTACCGTTTTTCTTCTTTTTGTATTCTGGTCTAATCCATACTGAGTGAGCGTCTATGTGTGACTCCGGAAATATATACCGAGATTTAAATTTTCCCCTACACTGTATACAGCTGTATGCTTCTGATACAGTACCGTTTTTCTGCTTTTTGTATTCTGGTGTAATCGATACTGACTGAGCGTCTGTGTGTGACGCCGTAAATATATACAGAGATTTAAATTTTCCCCTACACTGTATACACTGTACAGCTGTACACTTCTGATTCAGTACCGTTTTTCTGCCTTTTGTATTACGGTCCAATCCATACTGAGTGAGCGTCTGTGTGTGACTCCAGAAATATGTACGGAAATATAAATTTTACCCTACACTGTATACAGCTGTACGCTTCTGATACAGTACCGTTTTTCTGCTTTTTGTATTCTGGTGTAATCCATACTGAGTGAGCGTCTGTGTGTGACTCCGGAAATATATACAGAGATTAAAATTTTCCCCTTCACCGTATACAGCTGTATGCTTCTGATACAGTACAGTTTTTCTGCCTTTTGCATTACGGTCAAATCCATACTGAGAGAGCATCTGTGTGTGACTGGAAATATATACGGAGATTTAAATTTTCCCCTACACTGTATACAGCTGTACGCTTCTGATACAGTACCGTTTTTCTGCCTTTTGTATTACGGTCAAATCCATACTGAGTGAGCGTCTGTGTGTGACTCCAGAAATATATACGGAGATTTAAATTTTCCCCTTCACCGTATACAGCTGTACGCTTCTGATACAGTATCATATATCTG
>JARQOD010000002.1:583274044-583433798 GCA_033576555.1 Oophaga sylvatica
TAGACAAATCACAATCATTCTAGACATTGAAATGAAGCATATAAAGAAAAGTGCATAGTGAATTTTTTTGGGCTGCTTTGCTGTCTCTGGTACTGGAGACTTTGAATTTCTTCCCGCAGAAGAAGGCATTGCAGCTGAAACGCGCGTTGGGGTGGTGGCACCACAGTTTTATATAAATATCTTACTCTGCACATGTTCTATTTGGAATTTATTCACTGCTAGGTGTGCTGTTTCCTGAGACCTATTTATTAGCTCATAACTATTCACAGCAATCATTCACACCTCACTTATAATTTTCCTTGAATTAACAATCCGGTTATCATGTTTGCCTTGAGTATGAATTGTTTATAGCTGTGGTGCTCCCTTTTTTTCTTACCAATCTCTGTCATCACCTTGTATACAATATCTCCTACTTTTAACCTACTTTTGTCTAATAAAGATTAGCTTTTATTCTATTCTATTTATTCTATTTTACTGGTTTCTATGTGCATGATTTTCCCTTATATGCACTATTTATGTCCCAAATTTGTATGGCACAACAAGAATATTGATCAAATTGCTGTTTGATTTAGAACTAACCATCTTATAATGATAGCATAAATATTTGTATTTATTATTTTTTGTATTCATAACTATCATTAAATATAACTTTTAGTTTCAGCCACAGCTTTCTCTCAATATGGAGTTTGCATAGTATTCTGAAGATTTTTTATTATTATTATTTTATTTTTTTTATGTAACATAACATTTTGCTTCCTCATAAAACTTTTAATGTTTCTTGTTCTTTTACTTTTTTGGGCAAACTATTCGACATGTTACTTTATGCTGTCTGACTAATGATTGCACAATTATTGGGGCCATGGAAAGACAAATGCTACATTAAGTTTACAGAGATGCATGTATCTGTGCTGTAGATTGCAGTTCAAAACAAAGGACACCGCACACTTTTTTCATTTACAGATGTACGAAAAAGTGTAGTCAGATTAGTTTTATATTTGGAGATGCAGGATCCCAACACATGGGACCCAAAAGGGTACCCTTATGTCTTCAGTGAATACAGAATTTACCATTACTGAGATAGAAGATGACAGTTGGTGCTCGTAAAGATCCATGGAGAACTGTAACTGACGTTTCTGGAGAACTTGCAGCGGAATGTCCGTGTTGACCTCTAGCTCTTACATCCATAGAATTTTAAAAGCACTAACTGCCACCTCCTATATAAGTAGTGTATCTTCACTGCGTACAGCTTTTATCTATGAATGGAGAGTGAAAGATCAATTCAGGGGGATAAAAGCAGCAAATTTCTCTGATTAGATATATTACACATTATTTTCATGTGTACTATTGATTTATGAAATAAAAATTAAAACGACGGTTACTCTTTGATCATAGTGACTATCCCCGTCAATCATAGCACAGACGTGTATTATATGACGTCTTCTATCTTTGGTTCTGTTGCTTCACAATCACTTAAATATTTAATTCTACATACAGGGAATGGCCTTTGTACGGTCTACATGGTCCGTGGCTATTTTCGCTTGCCACTTGGCTTAGCTGCCGATGAGTCCTAGCTCTGCCCCAATGACCTGGCAAGCATCACCCTGACTCTGTTGATTCAGATTTGCAGCGCTTTACACATTTATACTTAATAAGCAGCCAAAAGCAGTGACCTGTTAATAAGCTGTAAGCATAAAAAGCTAAACAAATGGAAGAAAGATGGAGAGGAACTAAAAGCAGAAAATCTCTGAAGCGGCTGCCGGTTCTACAGGGGACTACAAACCCAGAAGCTTCCTCCTGACCTTGCTAGATAATCAGATTGAAGCTGGTGGAGGGCACACAGTGCGGAGGACAATGTGCCTGGACCTCCAATGTCTCACTGAACTCATAGTAGCCCACCATTAAGCAAACGGCAGCCGTTCCTGAATTAGCAGGGCTTTAATAATTAACATGGCAGAGCACCAGGCCTCTCTCCTGCACCGCTCCAGATTAGCATATTTATTAAGCTTTATAAATGATTCACGCAGTGGCCCCGCTCGCCACTCTTCACTCTCTTACCCCCGCCTGCTGAAAAATATGTCTAGCAAATCTGCTGGGAAACATGTTTCCACTAGCCTAATAGCTGAGCATAGGAGCCGAAAGACGGCAAATCAGAAGGAATATTCTATTTAATATATACATGGCAATCTAGGAACTGCTAAGTCTCCAGCCATGGAAGAAATCTCATTAGCTCTGTACATTTAGGGTGATATGGTTTCCCTTTATATTTAAAGGAAACAAATTATTGAAGTGGAGCGTCGTTCAATTATGCAAAATCATATGGAAAAGGGAAAAAAAACTCCAGTAATAAAATGAGCTAATGCTATAGGTGAAGATAGAGATCTCAGGCTGTTATTTCTTTTCATGGGAATAGCTCTTAATAAACTATAGTTGAAAAGAGCCTTTAGGGTGGATAATATGGATCAGGATAGTATAAATGTACACTTGTCTTTTTCCTCCTTAATTAAGTTTTTTTTTTCTTTCCTGTTTCTTACCTACCAATTAAAGTTTATTTCTTCTTTCCTTACTCTTCCCTACCTATTTCACTTTCGTTACTTTTTTTTGCAAAATTTTTAAAATCAATAAAAATCATTAGAAAAAAAGGGTCGCCATTCTGTATCGTTACAGCAGTAGTGGAAAATTATTGTGATCTTCCGCAATTGACCTCAGAGTGGAGACAAGTAGACTTCAATGTTGAGAGAGCAGGGCCATGGTCTGCTGACTTCAATGCAGAATTTAGAAGCCATCTAAAATTATACACAGCATATTCAAAGGTCATACATACACTGCCTCTTCAGAGGTCATACTAATAGTCAGAGGTCATATATACACTGCCTCCTCAGAGGTTGTAGTAATACTCAGAGGTCATATATACACTGCCTCATCAGAGGTTGTACTAATACTCAGAGGTCATATATACACTGCCTCCTCAGAGGTTGTAGTAATACTCAGAGGTCATACATGCACTGCCTGCTCAGATGTCATACATACAGAGCCTCCTCAGAGGTTGTACTAATACTCAGAGGTTATACATGCACTGCCTGCTCAGAGGTCATACATATACTGCCTCTTCTGAGGTCATGCTCATACTCAGAAGTCATACAAACACTGCCTCCTCAGAGGTCATATATTCACTGCCTCCTCAGAAGTTGCACCAAGACACTGCATAAATGGGGAAGGGGCGGGACTTATTCGTGTGCTCATACAGGAAGTGTGTCACAGGAAGTGATGTCATTTGTGTTCCTCAGGGCTCAAGCTTGCGGAAGCTTGTGTCTCAGAGACACTTCAGCTCACTACAGCAAGCGATGGATACCGCGCTGATGAGCCTGACATACCGCCCACTGAACCACCACTGGTAAGATACATTGTGCTTCTGAACACACTTAATCCTAATATGTCTCTCACTAATAGCACTAATGGGACATATCACTTTCCTAGGGCTGACGCTTATGCTACCTGTGGACACAGTGAGACTATCTTTTGTTCCAGTTTCCCCATATATTTTTGGTTTTCTCTTGCATTCATTGGACACATTTTTCTTATATTTATTGGACACATTATCATTATAGGTAAAGGCTTTACCCTATATGAGAGATTCAAACATTTTCTCATTTTCCCATCAGAGGACATTCTCCTCCTGAATACATCTGGCCATATTTAAGTGCCTTATGCCATCCATGAAAGTAAGCACTTTTTTTCCCTCTAATTTGAGCACTCTTTATTTATTATTTCCATGCTCATACATATTTTCTCCTTTTACAGAATTTTGATACCTATGAAAATGGATGCTCACTAGATGTAATTCATATAAATGAGCAGTTTGGTTGGTACCATTGCTTTGAAATGATTATTGACATATATCCCCCACACTCGATATGATATGTTACTCAATTTATTTGTCCCTAGAGGGTCAATTTACCTACTGAACATTTCATTATACCTCTTGAAGGTGTACCCAAGTCTACATGGTACGTTCACTTACCTGAGATACTTACCACAATCTAGCATTGATGACCACTCAGGTTCATTATTTAATATTTTAGGCTGGTTTCTATCTCCACATATTGGATTGTGCTTACACTGAGCAGTCAGGTAGGTATCCCCATACCTTTCTTTTCCTTCCCTACTTCTCTTTTGCACTTTAAGCACGTACATGATGCCAGATTGGCTATCAATTGTTTTTCAGTTTTGATATTTATATTTATTTGTCTCATTTTTAGTCTCATGTTCATAGTGTCATGTGTTTGAGATATGTTGTTTACTTATTGTATTTGATACACATTTGTTGCAGTACTTGATGAAGGTCCACTCTGGGACCGAAACGTTGTTGATTTTGGACTGCATTAAAATTTTCATAATCATCAAAAGCTGAGTGCCAATTTTTTTTTTTGATATTATTCACGAGTTGGGATCCTACTTAGGCACCACTCACAGCAGTGCCACGTTATATTGTCTATATTGTACAGCCAATAGACATTACAACATAACAATAAACACAGATCAATGTAGATACCTAGAGGAATAAGGGCCCTGCTCGCAGCTTACAATCTATGAGGAAAAAGGGGAGACACGAAAGGTAGATGGTAACAATTGCTTTCATTGTTTGGACCAGCCATAGTGTAAGAATCGGGTGTTCATGTAATTCTGCATGAACCAGTTAACAGCCAAAGTATGTAACAGTACAGACACAGAGGGCTATTAAATGCATAAAGCGGGTGAGAAATGTTTAAATGTTCTTTTGCATACTTCTGAAGCTGAATTGTATGCTGAGGATGCAGGAGAAGTTGTCTTTTGATGACTCTTCCATGAAGGCCATATTTACTGTATGCTGGTCTCTCTGAATAGTAGAACAGTGTACCACAACTCCAGAGTCTGCTAACTCTTTCTGAAGGTCTTTTGCAGTCAAGTGAGGGTTCTAATTTACCTCTCTATCTATCCTACAAGCAGCTGTCACTGAAATGATGCCAAGGGCTGCTTTCACACATTAGTTTTTTGCTATCAGTCACAATCTGTAGTTTTTTTAAAAAAACGGATCCGGCGATTGATACCGCAGGATCCGTTTTTTTCTCATAGACTTGTATTAGCGACGGATGGCCGTGCGTTTCATCTGTCGAAAATTTTGTGTCCAGCGGCCGGAGACGACGCACAAAGCAACGTTTTTGGTCTCCGTCGGAAAGTCGGACAGTGAAAATCCATCGCTGTTCGTTGTTTTTTATAATGAAAGCAAATGGGTGCCGGATCTGTCGTCATCCGTGAAATGACGGATTCCGGCGACGGATCCGGGTTTTTTAACAGGGAATGCTCCTGACAGGTTAAAAAAAAAAAAGATTACATATATACACGTAGAATACATATATATATATACACACACACATGTCATTGAGACACACATATATATATATATATATATCTACACAGTATATTTATAGTTCATACAGTTCTACATAGCATAATAACCGCTAAATCAATTGCCGGCTTCTGTAAAATCATTACAGAACCCGACATTAAATGACACATGGTTTACATACAGTAAACCATTTCATTTTATTTAGTTTTATATATGTTTTAGACTAATAATTAGATTAGTGTATGTGTGCAAAATTTGGGACATGTAGGTGTTAATTTAACGGGTAAATTCATTATTTTCTCCGCCAGACAGGGAAAGCCAGTGACTGAGGACAGATATTAATAGCCTTGAGAGGGACCATTGTTTTTGGGCACCCCCTGGCTACTAATATCTGGCCCCAGCCACCCCAGAAAAGGCACATCTATTATTAGATGCGCCTTTTCTGGCACTTAGCCTCTATTCCCATTGCCTTTAGCGCTGGCTCATGGGTTAAAAGGAGTTAATGTCTCCTTGCTATTGAAAGGTTCATTAATCCGGGTTAATAATGGAGAGGTGTCAATTAGACAACTATCCATTATTAATCCTATTGTAGGAAAGGGTTAAAAAACCTGCACACATTAATTAAAAATTATTTTAATTAAATAGTTACACATAGTTTTTGACCAGCTTTATTATTCTGCTAATCCATCTGAATCCCTTGTTCTCCTGTAATAAAAATAAAATAAAAAAGCAACAATATCCATACCTCTTTGCCGTTCAGTCAGGTCCCCACTGCAATCCATCACAAGGGGTTAACTAGTTTACAGCAGGGACGGATGCTAATGCTACCGGCGGCTGGCTGTAAACCACTGCAAAATGAATGAATTCATGTCTGCGCAGCCGCCACGGCTGAACGGAGATGAAATCAGGAGCGTGGGAAAGTTTCTTAATTTTTTCCCACGCTATGGAGTTCAGTTCAGGTCAACCAGGGACTCCGCACAGCCTCACTGACGTCAGCGGTAGTCAGGATTGTGACTGACGGCAAAAAACTGATGTGTGAAAGTAGCCTTAGTCTTCCAGAACTTGAATCTTATGTAAAACAAGAAAAGAAAAAGGGCACATGTGTAGACTCACAGGGCTACTTTTTAAAAATAGTGCCAATGCACTCACCTGTAATGGTTGTGTGCATCTACACAACCAAGATTAAGCGTGTGATTAATGAGGCTCCGGGTCACCTCTCTCTATTTGTGATGTCGTCCCATCGGTGTTTGCATCAAGCCTCCGTGTTCCTCTGATGGTCACACAATCCCGCTCGACCAAATGGCACGTCACCTTAGGTCCTCAGTTATTAACCCGGTGGCTGTAAACCAGAGGTCCTCGATACATCCAAATAAACCAGGCTGCTCCTGCCGCTGTTAACTCCGTATGGAGACTTTTCGCATGTAAACAATGGAGCAGCGGTCTCAAGGGGCGCCAAAGGAATAATGGACAATTTAATAAATGTTAGCCAAACTTTATTCTTCCTCCAATACCACTGCCACAACGCGTTTCAACGGTCCAAACCGTCTTCATCAGGTGGGGTCTTGAATCTTGACCTCTATTTTTTCTGTTAACTGTCATTTCTTAATTACATTTCAAATTGAGTAAAGGGAAACATGAAAATGCTTTGCTATCTTCTTATAGCCTTCTCCTGCTTTGTGAGCCTCCACCATTTTCATATTCAGAGTGCTAGTCAGCTGCTTAGAAGAACCCATGGCTGCTGTTTTTGGCACAAGGTTAGAGGAGGCTGGATTTTTATAAAACTTGGGAAATTTGCATCACATGGCCTTTCCCAACGAAGATAGTGAACAAGCCAAAACTCTAACAGGCTAATTAACCCCTTCACAACATGCACCATACATGTACAGCATATGTCGTGTCCCTTGTGGGCTCCTGTGCTGCGCCTGCATCTTTCCTGGCACATGTCAGCTGTTTTGAACAAATGACATGTGCCTCTAACAGCCGCGGGTGGAATCGCGATCCTCCCAAGGCTTTTAACCCGTTAAATGCAACTGTCAATCTCTGACAGCGGTATTTAATGTGTTTGCGCCAGAAGTGCATCACTAATCCTGCACATCGGTGCTCGTGTCACATGGCCACGGGTCACCGATGGGTTGGCATGACAACCCGGGGTCTGCAGGAGACCCCAGTGGTTGTCAGTGCCAGATTGCTATGAGCACCGCCCAGTGGTCGGCGCTCATAGTAACTGAGCATTTCTACTACACACAGGCGATCTGATCATCGCCTGTGTGTAGCAGAGACAATCGGGTTATCGCAGCTTCTAGTCTTCCATGGAAACTATTGAAGCAAATGAAAAGTAAAAAAAAGTTTTTAAAAATATTAAAAAAAATATAAAAATTTAAATCACCCCCCCCTTTGCCCCATTCAAAATAAAATAAAAAAAATAAAAAGTACACATATTGGTTATCGCCAAGTTCAGAATCACCCAATCTATCAATATAAAAAAAGAATTAATCCAATCGATAAACGCTGTAGCGGAAAAAAAAGTACAAACGCCAGAATTATGTTTTTTTTGTCGCCGCAACATTGAATTAAAATGCAATAACGGGCGATCAAAAGATCGTATCCACACCAAAATAATATCATTAAAAATGTCAACTAGGCATGCAAAAAATAAGCCCTTACCCAGCCCCAGATCATGAAAAATGGAGACACTGCGGGTCTCGGAAAATGACGCAATTTTTTATTTTTTTTTAACAAACTTTCGATTTTTTTTCACCATTTAAATGAAAAAGAGCCTAGATATGCTTGGTGTCTATGAACTCGTAATGACCTGGAGAATCAATGGCAGATCAGCATTTGGTGAAGATGGTAAAAAAAAAATCCAATAAACTGTTTTTTTTCCCGATATGGTAAAACCAATATTGTTGTTTAAAAATTTAACTCGTCCCGGAAAAAACAAGCCCTCACATGGCCATATTGACAGAAAAAAAAAAGTTATGGCTCTGGGAAGAAGGGGAGCGAAAAATAGAAACGCAAAAACGAAAAAGGGCTGCGGCATAAAGGGGTTAAGGTCTGAAACATTGTTCAAATTTATCTGAGCACACAAATCTCCAAGGGTGCCCAATTTTCTTTTTTTTCATGTTTAAAATGAAAAAAAAAAGACTTTTTTGCCTAAAATACAAAGAAAATGTGTCATCTTTAACTTTAGCCCTTTTAGCAATCATTTCATTTTCAACTTAACTGTTCACAATAACAGTTAACATTTTTACATGTCCAAACTTTTACATGCCACTGTATGTACCAAACTTGTGGTGAACCATGTACCTTTCCTGCCTAGTCATTCTGTCTGATCTGTCGTTGTCTGAGCAACCTGGCCTGAGACAGATATGCTGAAATGTTTGCATTTTTAAACTAAATTATCAATAAAAAAAGACATATGATAACTACACAGTTATTTCTTCATCTGGCTAACAGATCTCCTAGGGTATTTATGAAACCCATACTCAGGAATGGGGGGAATCCCAGAGGTGAAAACCCTAAGGCTATGTGCACACGTTGCGGAATTGCCATGGAAATTTCCGCGGCAATTCCGCACCTCCCTGCCGCGGGAAATACGCATATTATAGGTATGTGTATTCCCGCTAAACACTAGCGTTTTGCAAGCGGAATTAGCTTGCAGAATGCTAGCGTTTTACAAGCGATCTGACAGGTTGGTCACACGAGTCAAACAAGTGTTTGACTCGTGTGACCAACTTTTTACTATTGATGCCGCCTATGTCGCATCAATAGTAAAAAGATCTAATGTAAAAATATAAAAAAAATAATAAATAATGATATTCTCACCTTCCGGCGGCCCCTGCAGCTTTCCCGCATCTGAGCGACGCTCCCGGCAAGTTCCGTTCCCAGGAGTCCTTTGCGACAATCATCCAGATGACGTAGCATCACGCGAGACCGCTACGTCATCGGGTGATCTCGCAATGCATTACTGGGAACGGGATTGGCGGGAGCGTCGCTGAGAGGCGGGAAAGCTGCGGGGGCCGCCGGAAGGTGAGAATATCATTATTTTTTATTTTAATTATTGTTTTTACATGGATATGGTACCCAGGGTCTGGAGGAGAGTCTCCTCACCTCCAGACCCCGGGTACCATCCGCACTTGAACCGCTTACTTTCCGCATGGTGGGCATAGCTACATGCGTAAAGTAATTGGTTCAATGCATTCCTATGGCGGCGGAATCGCCGCGGTTCCGCAAAAAAGAATGAGTATGCTGCGGATTTTCCCGCGATGCGATTCTGCCGCGGAAAAAACCCGCAGCATGTACACAGCATTGCGGAATCCCATAGGCCTTAATGAGTTGTATTGTGTAAGCAGTTTTGTAACCGCTAAGAAACCGCAAAGTGTGCACATAGCCTAAAGATCCCTATACTGTGGAAAGGTGATAACCTGCTAAGTTGATTTAACTCTTTAAAGGGGTGATCCCATTGTCTATATTTTTGACATGTCCTCCTAATCTGCTATTAGAGGATAGTAGATGTCGGTCCCACATCACCTCTATCTCAAGAACAAAGCCCTAGTGGAAAGGCGGTAAGAATTCCTACACAAATAAATTATGGGAATGGGAATCACCACTTTACTGACAGGGCCAGGCATCAGGGCCCTGTTCTCAGGAAAGATGCAGGACCCATTAATGGCATATCCTGTGAATATACAAAAATGTAAAAATGGAAATAACCCTTTAACGTTAATATAGGAAATAAAATATTTTTTGTGACTTTTTTTGATTTTTTTTATTGTGTACTCTACCCCTGATGACCTATCAATGTATGGAATGATGGATATTTTCTTTAGCTAATGGGTAAAGTAGCACATTTTTATAATCTACTTTTACCCATTGTAGTATCATCGATGAAGTTATTTAAAGG
Source organism: Oophaga sylvatica (assembly GCA_033576555.1). Lineage (NCBI taxonomy): Eukaryota > Metazoa > Chordata > Amphibia > Anura > Dendrobatidae > Oophaga > Oophaga sylvatica. Next base: position 583,284,331 of record JARQOD010000002.1, read on the forward strand.
ATTTGGAAACTAGAAAATGTTATGCTGTAAAATGCTGCATTGCATTCATACGTACAATTTCTATAATATGATTGCAATAACTCTTAATAGTTCCAAAAAGCCCAAGCATACATTTTTGTTTCATTGCTCAAATACAAGTCTGTAGACGAGAAAAATATGTTTATTATATTTTAAGTGCTACAGCTTTGTAATTTTTACTTCTATACACTACCCTGAAAATGGCCATATTGGAGACATATCCTTTCAGTATTGTCAGTATCACTACGGCACCAGGCTTTTGGCTTCATGGCAGTTGCAACAAAGAATGTTTCATTGTCTGATATAAAAAACAACAGACTATTACAGTCTCTAGAAAGTATAGGAGAACTACTCCTAACCTAGAAAACTGGGAGTACAATGGGGGACAACTACTGTAATGGAGGTGGACTGTTCTGCTGCATTCCTGCCCCTGAAGATAACAATCGCACCATGTGTACAGTGTCATGCGGTTTTACATGTAATGGAAATAGTGCTGTGCGTCTCTTGTATTGTATTATGGTTATGTACAGTGTATAAGTAATATAAAGTGTTAATGTACAATGTGAGTAGAGCATAATGCAGGGTAAGCACAGGGTTAGACTTGGATAGTATAAGTATTGTTCATATAGTCAAGTGGCTTAGTCTATAGGTTAGGATATAGTTAATGTATAGAACTAGCCCAGTGCATGGGGACTAGTGCTAGTGAAAAGCAGACACTTCCTGGAAGTTACTCAAATATGGATTTACCATGACAAAGTCAAGTTCAAGAACAGTGGACTGCTAGGGCCACCATGTGCCAGTTGTTCAAAGCAGTGGGAAGCCACTGAACGCTCCTGTCATGTTCGGAGCCCAAGGCCTGGCATAGGGGCTGCCGGGCACATGGTGTACTCTGGCATACAGTGGAAGATGGACAGAGACCCATGTAGATGGAAGGCAGTGGATCTCGGGTGCACTGCTGAAGTGGACAGGAAATCCCTGAGGCTGACAGAGCCAGTGGGCTTAAGGATAGTCCAGAACAAAGTGGTAGGGCTGAAGAGGTGTTGTACTAAGGAAGTAAGAAGTATGGAGTGTTGTTACTTATCCCATATGCCACCACCTGATGAACTTGAACTGACCAGTAAATGTTTGCTTGTTGCAAAGAACTTGATGTCTACTGAGTTGTCTACGGCAGCTTCCGAGGACAAACGCCTGAAGACAGCGGAGATCTGCAGACAAGGCCGTTTTTAGGCAAAGTGGGGCCGTGGGCAAAAGTTTAAAATGGGACCCCAACCCCAAATGCTAACATATTGATATTGCACATTACACAGAAGCATTTTGGTTGTATTTACATGCGCTGAGTTCAGGCCGCTAAACGAGTGTGATCGACAATATTGAAGTCGTTAGATCCTTGCTTCTCTGCCTTTTTTCACTGGCTAAGGAAGAATAATATGGACAGAACAATCACTATCACTATCATGTTTTCAGCAGCACATCTGCAGTTTTCACCAGGTGATGTGCTGCTGAGAACAATGATTTTTGTTCCGGCATAAACAAGCCAATCACTTGATGAATAGGCAGCATTTTGATTGTTAATAATATAACAATACAGTATAATACACCCCATAGTCCTCCACATAGTATAATGCACCACACAGTCCTCCATACGGTATAATGTGCACCACAGTCTTCCATGTTGTATAATGCACACCCCATAGTCCTCCATATAATATAATGTGCCCCATAGTCCTCCATATAGTATACTACACTCCCCATAGTCCTCCATATGGTATAATACACTCACCATAGTCCTCCATATAGTATAATACACTCCCCATATTCCTATATATAGTATAATACACTCCTCATAGTCCTCCATATAATATAATACACTCCCATAGTCCTCCATATAGTAAAATACACTCTCCATAGTCCTCCATATAGTACACTCCTTATAGTCCTCTACATAGTGTAATGCACCCCCATAGTCCTCCATGTAGTACAATAACCTTCCCATAGTATAATTCACCCCATAGTTCTTCATATAATATAATGTATTCTTATAGTCCTCGATGCAGTATAACGCAGGTCCCATATAGTATAATGCACTGCCCGTAGTCCGATAGAGTATAATGCAGCCCCATATAATATAATACAGCCACCCAACATAACATAATGCAGCCCCCTCATAGAGTATAATGAAGCCCCCTCATAGAATATAATGCAGCCACCCTCATAGAATATAATGCAGCCACCTTCATATAGTATAATGCAGACCCCCATAGAATATAATGTAGCCCACTCAGAGTATAATGCAGCCCACCATAGAATATAATATAGCCCCCTCATAGGGTATAATGCAGCTGCCCCATAGAATATAAGGCAAACCCCCATAGAATAAAATGCAGCCCTCCATTGAAAATAATGTTGTCTGCTCATAGAGTACAGTCATGGCCAAAAGTTTTGAGAATGACACAAATATTAATTTTTACAAAGTCTACTGCTTCACTTTTTCTAATGGCAATTTAGATATGCTCCAGAATGTTATAAAGATTGATCAGGTTAACAGCAATTACTTGCAAAGTCAATATTTTGCTAGAAAATTAACTTTATCCCCCAAAACACATTTCAACATCATTGCAGCCCTGCCTTAAAAGGACCAGCTAACCTCTTTTCAGTGATTGCTCCATTAACACAGGTGTGGGTGTTGATGAGGACATGGCTGGAGATCAATCTGTCATGATTAAGTAAGAATGACACCACTGGACACTTTAAAAGGAGGCTGGTGCTTGGCATCATTGTTTCTCTTCTGTTAACCATGGTTATCTCTAAAGAAACACGTGCAGTCATCATTGCAATGCACAAAAATGGCCTAACAGGGAAGAGTATCGCAGCTAGAAAGATTGCACCTCAGTCAACAATCCATCGCATCATCAAGAACTTCAAGGAGAGAGGTTACATTGTTGCCAAAAAGGCTTCAGGGCGCCCAAGAAAGACCAGCAAGCGCCAGGACCGTCTCTTAAAAGTGTTTCAGCTGCAGGATTGGGCTACCAGCAGTGCAGAGCTTGCTCAGGAATTGCAACAGGCAGGTGTGAGTGCATCTGCATGCACTGTGAGGCGGAGACTCTTGGAGCAAGGCCTGGTCTCAAGGAGGGCAGCAAAGAAGCCACTTTTCTCCAGAAAAAACATCAAGGACAGACTGATATTCTGCAAAAGGTACAGGCAGTGGACTGCTGAGGACTGGGGTAAAGTTATTTTCTCTGATGAATCCCCTTTTCGATTGTTTGGGACATCAGGAAAACGCCTCATTCGGAGAAGACAAGGTGAGCGCTACCACCAGTCTTGTCTCATGCCAACTGTTAAGCATCCTGAAACCATTCATGTGTGGGGTTGCTTCTCAGCCAAGGGAATCGGCTCTCTCACAGTGTTGCCTAAAAACACAGCCATGAATAAAGAATGGTACCAGAATGTCCTCCAAGAGCAACTTCTCCCAACCCGCCAAGAGCAGTTTGGCGATCAACAATGCCTTTTCCAGCATGATGGAGCACCTTGCCATAAAGCAAAGGTGATAACTAAATGGCTCAGGGAACAAAACATAGAGATTTTGGGTCCATGGCCTGGAAACTCCCCAGATCTTAATCCCATTGAGAACTTGTGTTCAATCATCAAGAGACGGGTGGACAAACAAAAACCTAAAAATTCTGACAAAATGAAAGCATTGATTATGCAAGAATGGACTGATTTCAGTCAGGATTTGGTCCAGAAGTTGATTGAGAGAGCATGCCAGGGAGAATTGCAGAGGTCCTGAAGAAGAAGGGTCACCACTGCAAATATTGACTTGCTGCATTAACTCATTCTAACTGTCAATATAAGCTTTTGTTACTCATATGTTTGCAATTATTATATGTCTTTCTGTGATAAAAACATCTGTCAAACACACATAAAAACCAGAGGGCAGCAGATCATGTGAAAATATAATATTTGTGTCATTCTCAAAACTTTTGGCCATGACTGTATAATGCAACCCCCATAGAATATAATGCAGCCCTCCCATAGAATATAATATAGCCCCCTCATAGGTTATAATGAAGCCCCATCATAGAATATAATGCAGCCCCCTCATACAGTATAATATAGCCCCCTCATACAGTATAATGCAGCCCTCCCCATAGAATATAATGTAGCCTTCTCATATAGTATAATGTAGCCCCCTCAGAGTATGCTGCAACCCCCTCATAGAATATAATACAGCCCACCACATAGAATATAATGTAGCCCCCACCGTCTCCCCCATAAAATATGATCCAGTCCACAGTCCAGTACTCACTCTCTGATATATTTAATTAAAAAAACCACAATACTCACCTCTCCTCCATGTTCCCCATGCTGCTCCAGGCTCTGCTCCAGTCTCAGCAGCTGCACTGCCCGGCACACAACAGGTGTGTGATGAAGTGATGTCATTGCGCACCCACCGTGTCAGAGGCAGAGGGGAATGATAGGTGAAGGAGCATCATCTGACGCTCTCGCCTCCATCTTTGCTTTTAACTGTATCGGCGTCTATGATGCCGATACAGTGGAGTGTGGTGTGCGCGGTGGGGGGGTCGGCACTGACTCACAGGCCCCACAGTGGCCGCGTGATGTGCCGCTATTCGCAGCATGCCACTGGCTGGGGGCCCCTGGGGGAGCGGGGGTCCTAGGCAGCTGCCTAGTCTGCCTGCCGCTAACGCTGGCCCTGCCTGGAGACAGCAGAGGCCTCCGGCCTACAATTGAGTAAGATGCACCCCCACATCTGACAGCACACTGAGACACTGTTTTCCTGTAAAGTGCCAGAGCATAACCGGAGAGCAGCTTGGTCATGCCTACTGCTCTTGGCAACTTTACATTACGATCCTGCCTTTATAGGAGGTAAAGTAGAACTGTGTGAAATCCCTCTTTGCAGCCCTTGCCTCAGCTGTGAAGTACTATGAAGAGCTCAAATCAATTATATATATTAAAAATCAAAGAAGCAAGCTTATCAAAGTTTTTATCCCCTTAATATATTCCAATAGTCATATTATATAGCACTGTGTACTTACAATTGCTCATTTTGCCTTTCTACCCTGCTAATTCTTCTTTTTTCCATTAGGTCTATGAAATCACATGATTATAAACTGACTAGCTGAATCCTTCTAAGAGCTATGCAGAAACAGGAAGTATATTTTCCCTGTATGAGTCATAAATCACTTCTAAAGTCCCTGGCAGGGGGAGGAGCGGAGCAGCTGGGCCAGGAGTTGAAGAGGGGAATGATTTATGCAGTGAAAAGAGCCTTCCTGTTTCTACAAAGAGCAAAGAAAAGAGAAGAATTTAGTGGGTAGAAAGGCAAAATGAGCAATTGTAAGTACACAATGCTATATAATATGATGATTGCAATATATTAAAAACTTTGATGGGAGTGCTTCTTTAAAATTATCCCCATTGAATAGTTAAAGGGGTTGTGACAGGATTGTAAATTATTCCCTTTCCATTGAATAGAGTATAATTTACAGTTTAAGACTGGGAGAGCCCTGTCTAAATGGAGTTCAAAGTCAAAGAATTGACTGGGCTATGCAGAGTACATTTTTCGAGATTGGTGGGGGTCCCAGCAGTCAAACCCCCAGTAATCAGTAACTCATCCGCTATAATACGGCTAGGGGATAATTTACAATCTCAGCAGAGCCCATTAAAAGTATGTTACTTTTTTTTTTTATAAAAGCCTATCTATTCAAATAAAGAACTGCTATTTTTGTCCATATTTTTTACATTTATAGCATGTAATGAATACAGCTAAGTAATAAGCAATGAAACGGATTGAGAAATGCGGTTTTGCATAAAAACATGATGCTTATTATTATTACCTGTATATTCTGTCACTTCTTGAGTTGAAGAGAAAGCTCTGTGCCAGGTGCCTTGTCAGTACACTGATAACACCTGGAGCCCCATAACTTTGTCCTTGGTAATAAGCAGCGAGAATCGGCTCAGGAATCAGTGCACAGAGCAGCTTTTAACCTTACAGATGGGTCTACAAATATTACTTAGGGAACACCATATTCTATGAGATGCAGCATTACTGAGCAGATCAGGGAGATGACCTTATCCATTAGAGGAGATGCACGGTTGGTGCTGGCTGAGCATTTTATCCTGATTCCCAGCTTGCTTTCTGTAAATTACCTATTTAATCATGTGCATCTCCAAGCAAGAAGATGGAAGACCTGCTTATGTATGTTCACTAACAACATACAGAATACTTTCAATGCCCTTGCTACAAATATCAACCACCTGACAATGTTGCAATACTTTCTCCATCAGTGACAGTAATACACACGGATACCATTCACCTTCAACCACTGCTCTGTGATCTATATGTCACGCTGACAGCTTCTCCCATGGCATTGTTGAAGGGCAAAACAAACGATTTTTTATCAACTCTCAACTATTGTCTAAAGGTTTATTATTCCCTTTCTTTTATCTTTAAAAGAGAGAAGAAATAAAGCTAAAAAAGCCCACAAATCCAGGAGCAGACTTACAGCCAGTGCAGCTGCACAGGGGCCCAGGAGCGGAAGGGGGTACATGTCGTTTTAAATTCTGCTTTAGTTGCCCTCTCCTCCTGTTGTCATTCTTGTCAGATTTCTCATATTCACTGACCATTATTATTATTAACCTATTACTTGCTCTAGAACACCAGGTATATCAAATTTAACTTTTCACTGCCCTAGACCACAAGAGATTAGAGATGGGCGAACCCGAACAGTAAAATTTAACGTCCGTACCAAACAACCACCGTTCGAGCACGGATACCGAACACAGACTTCAACAGGAAGTCCGTGTTACTGTTCGAGTTTGGCTGCCCGAACACCGGGTGTTTGTCACGCTGTCATGTGCATGACAGCACGGCAAACACCGCTTCTGATCGGCGATGAAATCATCCCCACCAGTTAGAGAGCCACGGGTCCCATGCTGTCAAAAGACAGCATGAGCACTCACACTTGAACGAAGGTATAAAGTTTACCTCCGATCACTGGTGTCAATGGATGGGACTACAGCTCCCATCATTCAACACCAGCTTCCGCTAATAACAGCGAGAGCAGGAGCGGCTGATGGGTGTACTCATTAGCCAGCTCCTACACTGTAAATAATTTTTTTTTAAAAGAATGGTGTGGGTTCCACTGTATTTTTGATAACCAGCCAGGAAAAACTCACAGCTGGGGACTGCAACCCTCAGCTGTCAGCTTCAACAAGGCTGATTATCAAGAATAGAGGGGTCCTCACGCCATATTTTTTAATTATTTAAATAAATAATTTAAAAAACGTCATGGGGTCCCCCCTATTTTTGACAACCAGCCTTGCTAAAGCAGACAGCTGGGGACTGGTATTCTCACGCTGGTAAGGGGCCATGGATATTGGCTCCCCCAGCCTAAAAATAGCAGCCCACAGCTGCCCAGAAAAGGCACATCTATCAGATGTGCCAATTCTGGCACTTTGCCCGACTCTTCCCACTTGCCCTGTAGCTGTGGGAAGTGGGGTTAATATTTGTGTGGGTGATGTCACCTTTGTATTGTCATGTGACATCAAGCCCCTGGCTTAGTAACGGAGAGGCGTCTATAAGGCCCCTATCCATTACTAATCCTATAGTTATATGGTAAATAAAGACAACGCAAGAATAAAGTCCTTTATTAGAAATAAAACGAAACACTTTTACTTTATTTAAAAATAAAAAATACAGTTATACTTACTAAACGCCTAGTCCACTGAAGCCCTCGTCTTTGGTAAGAAAACAAAAATAAAAAACAACAGTATCCCTCACCTGAGGGAGTTTTTCTCATGGTACTAGTGGGGATCTCACAGAGTTAACGGCAGTTCAGCCTGGCTAGGAACTCAGCCTCATTGACAGGAGGTAACCTCGATGACGTCACCGCCGGTCACTGAGTCTGTGCTCGCAGCAGTTCAGTCACCAGTGGTTCTCAGCCTGGACAGTGGCATCTTGGCATCGTCCAGGTTGAAAACTGTTTTTACCCCAGACGTGGATTACGGCATGGGACAGAACAATGGAGAGATGGGGGATATTGTTGTTTTTTATTTTTGTTTTCTTACAGAAGAGGGCTTCGGTGGAATAGGCATTTGGTGAGTATAACTGTGTTTTGTTATTTTTAAATAAAAAAAATAAAAGCGTGTTTCGTTTTATTTCTAATACAGGACTTTATTCTTGCTGTGTCTTTATTTCAAAAAAGCCGGTGTGTTGTTTTTGCCTCCTTGTCTACTGTGCCGTATTTGAGTCCTGCCCAGCGGTGACGTTCAGCCACCAATCCAGCAACATGCTGTGATTTATTTTTTCTCAGTCGGATTAGAGCCAAAGAACAACTTGCAGATGAGCACGGACTCATTTACTAACATTGGTCAGAGTGCAATGTGGTGTCTTCTAGTAAGTACGGTAGATACCCAGAGGATAAATAAGAATTATGATACATTTTGGGATAATTTTATTGCCTGAGTCCAAAAACCCAGGTAGTATTTATATTAATGTTTTCCCGAGTTCAGAGGATACAGACTTGAAAATTGTTAGCTCAACTTTTAACAATGAGGTGTGATTAGTCAGAATTAAAGAGCGGCAGAAAACGTATATTGCATGTGAATGCTTTCCTAACATATCACACTTGTGACAGTACAAGATTACAGAGAATATCCTTATGTTGTTACATTGTGTCAGTTTTTGGAGATCCATGTAATCCAATAATATACAGACTCATTCTTTATTTTTAAAGCTTGAGGCACAGATTAGCTTTGCAGCATTACTCTCACTTTCTCCAGCACATGCTATTCCCTGAACCAAACAGAACATAAGTTTACATTTGACGATAATAGAGATGAGATTTTGGATAATTATACTTTAGTATAAAATGGTGTAGTTTTTTCGAAGAATGCTATCAATTATACAGTGTTTCATGAAACGCTTGTAAGGTTTACATTATTCATGGCAACCAAGATTTTTTGGTCATTATAACAGCTGCAGTTTAGAACTCATTATAGCCTATGTCCATCTATGAACACATTACTTCTTCCAGTTTATGTTTAAATGTGATCTTCAGAATATAAGTGGCTTGTGAAAGTATTCACCCCCTTGTTTTTTTTACCTATTTTGTTACATTACAACTAGAGTTGAGCGATACTTTCCGATATCCTAAAGTATCGGAATCGGAATGGTATCGCCGATATCACTAAAATATCGGCGATACCCGATACCGATACCGGAAGTCCCATGTAAGTCTATGGGAACAAAATATCGCAACTAAAAAAACCCCATTCTTTCCTTGTAAACACTAAATATACACACATAGAATACATATATATATATATATATATATATATATATACATGTCATTGTGACATATATATATACATATATGTATAGTTTATACACTTCTACATAGTAAAATATCCTCTGATTCAATTGCCGGGTAAAGCCGGCTTCAGTGAAAAGACAGAAGCACCCGACATGAAATGACACTTGGTGTACATAGGGTTAACCATGTCTTTTCATGTCGTTTGCTATCTGATTTGCACAAACAATTAAATCAGTCTATGTGTGCAAAATTTCACACCTGTAGGGGTTAATTAAAGGTGTAAATTCGTTGTAAAAAAACCAGACTTTTTTGCTACGAATTTACACCTTTAATTAACCCCTACAGGTGTGAAATTTTGCACACATAGTCTGATTTAATTGTTTGTGCAAATTAGATAGCAAAGGACATGAAAAGACATGGTTAACCCTATGTACACCAAGTGTCATTTCATGTCGGGTCATAGGTCATAGGTGTTCGGTCTGGATGCCGAACTTTACTGTTCGGGTTCGCCCATCTCTACTTGCAAAATCATCAATCTATAGCACTAGCTTCTCCAAGAGCAGTTCTCCTAATCACAGCTCTGACTATCCTGAGCTATGTGCTTGTTCAAGTGCCATTATCTCTATATGTACCGTAAATACAGTGATAGCAGTGTACATTATAAAACAAATCACTAATAGCTGAATGTGTTACAGCAGAACTTTATAGTTCTACTAATACTATAACTCAGCCTATCCTATCAGAAACAAAGAAGTAAAGAGCAACATAGCTCTGACCTGCTCCAGAGACAAATTGAGAATATTTCTTTAATTGTAACCACAACAATACCAGCACATTAAAAAGTTGTTGTTGTCCAATGTCCATATAGTACTATATTATGCTAAACAGTGGCCAGAGACCGCCATACCATGCCACAATAGTCCCATAGTTTGTTTTCATAGGACAGTGCGATTCTGTGCCTGCACACAGCCATATACTTTGCATAAAGTACCATATTCTACCTGCAAAGAACCAAATTGTGTGTTTGCAGTCCTACAATGAGCCTATATTGCACCCAATAAACTACACATTAGACCCAAATTAGAGTAATACTTGCCCATGTACATAGATGCCAGAGAGAACCACGTTTGTAAGTTACTGTGTATAACAACGCACATTATTCCATATTGTGCCCTGTTTGATTGATCCGATTCCTAACTGAAGGTGGTTTTCCAATCCTTAAAGAAAACTTCAAACTTGCTCCAAATAGTAAAACATAATCTAATATATTAATGTTTTACCCTTACCCCTCCTGTGCTGCTGGCCACAGGACCAACCGTGTGTTGCTTTCCATTGCGCTTGACAGCAGTGATTGGCTGCCTGAGTGACATGGCATTCAATCGACCTCAAAGCATGGTTAACAACTCCTGAAGGTTCTCAGCTCCCAAAACTTTCATGAATGGGCTAATCTCTAAATCCCACCCTTGCCCACTCAAATTGTATAAAATATAGACATGCGGACCCTCGATTTTACCTGATCCGTAGACCATATTGTTTTATATCCATTCAGGAGTTAGGAACACTCTGGCACAACAAGATACTTCTCTTTTATATCCTAAATATGCATGCATGCTAATATTCTGTTACTTTTGATGATGCCAAACCCTATATAGATTTGTATAATCATTGGGTCACATGGCAAAACAAAAATAGGGACAAAGTCAAGTTTGACACCAAATCAGACAAATTCACATTTAGGAGAATCAAAGAACAATCAGACTAATGATCTGTTGAGACTGGGTACACCTTTAGAATACATATAGCCAGTGGCACAACATAAATCTTTTACACGTCAATGCAAAGTCAATAACATGGCCCTCTATAATTGAAAATAAAAATAGTTTGCGCACATAAAAACTACAAGACACAAAAGGATCTGTAGAAAAATAGGAATATGCATGTGTCAAATGGAAAACAATACATAAATTCAGACGCACTCTGTAGAACAGTTTGAGATGCAGATGTAATAATACAGTAATAAATAAATATTGCACTAAGACCCGTGAGAAAAAGGTGATGAGAAAAGCCTGTAGTCTATTATGTAGTAAACCCCAAACCAAAGGACTAAATAGTCATAATACGCATAAGGTATTTATTCATATGGGTATTAATATGGACAAACCCTGAAAAAGTAAAAGAGGTCCTCTTTTAACGATGGAGCAGAAAAACGCTGCAGAAATCCTAAAAAACCTTTTATGCAGAAAGGTCAGAAGAAATTGACACTGTCCCGGCCGGTGACAGCTCAGATGAATGAGTATTAGTGGTGCACTGTGGAGAAAATAGTCCTGTTTGCACAGGTTTTACCTGACAACCCCGATGGGTCACTTGCAGTAGAAAGTCCGACTTCAGCCTCCTATGGCCCGCAGACGAAACTTACATCCGTTGATGAAAGCCGGTGATCTCTGGCCTCCGTGGCCAGATCAGGAACGCCGGCTGATGATGTTGAATCCTCACTAGGAAGAAGGATGTGGGCAGGACCTGTTGGTAAACTAGCCTGCCTCAAGCACAGTAGTACACAAAATCGCAATATCTAACTGTCCCTCAGAGTGAGCAGAGTAGCGTTCTGTCCCTAACTGAGTTCACAGCACAGTGACGCTAAAATGGCTGCGGCGCCTTTTATAGTGCATTCTGACATCATTTCAGCAGCCAATCACAGCCATGCCATTAGTTAAGATGACCGCAGCATTACAGGATGTGCCCACACTTCATAAGATTCATCATTGGCTGACTAACATCACATTGCCTCTCAAAGAATTATGGGAACTTCCGATTCCGGTATACGATATTGAAAAAGTATCGGAATTAAGTATCGGAATTCCGATAACGCGAATATCGGCCGATACCCGATACTTGCGGTATCGGAATGCTCAACACTAATTACAACCTGTGTTTAAATATTTTTTGTAAGCCGATTTTTATGTGACGAATCAGCACTAAATAGTCTAAGTTGGTGAAGTGAGAAAAATAGGCATAAATTAAATTTATGGGATCAAATAACTAAAACTTGACATGTGCATATGTATTCACCCCTTTTGATATGAAGCCCCTAAAAATTTCTGGTGCAAGCAATTACCTTCATAAGCCACATGCTTAGTGGCTTATGAAGGCAAAACCAAACAAGGCAAGTCTTCATTGTTCAACCAACTCAACCACTTTGTATACCAGACCAATGCCCTAACCCCATAACCTCCCTCTCCAACATAACTGAAGGGGAGCTTAATTGTCTTCTCTCCAAATCGCACCTCACAACCTGTGCACTTGACCCCATCCCAACCCACCTCCTCCCCAACCTCAACACCACTATTATTCCATCCCTAACCCACCTCTTCAACCTATCACTAACTTCCGGTACCTTCCCTTCTGCTTTCAAGCATGCCACAATCACGCCTATTCTTAAAAAGCCAACCCTCGACCCAACCGCTATGTCCAGCTATCGCCCAATATCGCTGCTCCCATTCGCTTCCAAACTCCTGGAGCTGCATGTCCACGCTGAGCTTTCCTACCACTTCTCTTCTAACTTGCTCTTTGACACTCTACAATCTGGTTTCCGCCCCTATCACTCCACTGAGACAGCCCTGACCAAAATTACTAATGACCTACTTACAGCCAAAGCGAACAGACAATACTCTATACTCCTGCTTCTTGACCTGTCCTCTGCTTTTGACACAGTTGACCACTGCCTTCTACTACAGATTCTTTCCTCCTTTGGCGTCAAAGACCTCGCCCTATCCTGGATCTCCTCATACCTTTCCAACCGCACATTCAGCGTCTCCCACTCACACACTACCTCCTCGTCCCACCCTCTCTCCGTTGGAGTCCCCCAAGGATCTGTTCTAGGACCCCTACTCTTCTCAATCTATACACTTGGCCTGGGGCAACTCATAAAGTCCCACTGATTACAGTACCACCTTTACGCTGATGACACTCAGATCTACCTCTCTGGCCCAGACATCACCTCTCTGCTATCCAGAATCCCGGAGTGTCTATCAGCCATATCCTCCTTCTTCTCCTCCCGCTTCCTCAAACTCAATGTGGACAAATCTGAACTCATAATCTTTCCCCCATCCCACAGATCTTCCTTACCTGACCTATCTATCACAATTAACGACATCACGCTTTCCCCCGTACCAGAAGTCCGCTGCCTCGGAGTAACCCTTGACTCTGCCCTGTCCTTCAAACCGCACAGCCAAGCTCTTTCTACCTCCTGTCGCCTTCAGCTCAAAAATATTTCAAGAATCCGTCCTTTCCTCAACCCTCAATCTACTAAAATGATTGTGCACGCCCTCATCATCTCCCGCCTCGACTACTGCAACACCCTTTTCTCTGGCCTCCCTGCTAACACCCTCGCACCTCTCCAGTCCATCCTTAACTCTGCTGCACGACTAATTCACCTCTCTCCTCGCTACTACTCCGCTTCTCCCCTCTGCAAATCTCTTTACTGGCTCCCATTCCCTCAGCGTATCCAGTTCAAATTACTAATACTGACCTACAAGGCCATCTATAATCTGTCTCCTCCTTATATCTCTGAACTAATCTCCCGATATCTTCCCTCACGTAATCTCCGATCCTCCCAAGACATCCTTCTCTCCTCCACACTTATTCGCTCCGCACCCAACCGCCTCCAAGACTTCTCCCGAATATCCCCCATCCTCTGGAATTCTTTACCCCAACACGTCCGACTATCAAACACATTCGGATCCTTCAGACGGAACCTGAAAACCCATCTCTTCAGGAAAGCCTACAGCCTGCAATGATCCCCGCTGTCTCCTCACCACTACTGGAGATATCGCCTCAACCAACACTGGAACTGCTGCAACCCACCAACCTGCTGTCTCCTGCTTCACAATCCTGTAGAATGTAAGCCCGAAAGGGCAGGGTCCTCTCCCCTCTGTATCAGTCTGTCATTGTTAGTTTGTTTACTGTAAGTGATACCTGTAATTTGTATGTAACCCCTTCTCATGTACAGCACCATGGAATCAATGGTGCTATAGAAATAAATAATAATAATAATAATAAAATAATAATAATAGTGAAAAGAAGTCCACCTATGTGCAATCTATCACATGGTCTGTCAGTATTTACATACCTTTTCTGAAAGCCCACAGAGGCTGCAACACGGAGGCACCACTAACCAAACACCATGAAGACCAATAAGATCTCCAAACAAAACCATGAAAAACAAGGAGATCTTCAAACAAGTCAGGCCCAAAGTTGTTGAGAACTACAAGTCAGGGTTGGGTTCTAAAAAATTATCCAAATCTCTGATGATCTCCTGGAGCACCATCAACTCCATGATCATTAACCCCTTTACCCCCAACGCTGTTTGCACCTTCATGACCAGGTCAAATTTTACAATTCTGAACAGTGTCACTTTATGAGGTAATAACGCTGGAACACTTCAAAGCACCCCACTAATTCTGAGATTTTTTTTTGTGACATATTGTAGTTTATGATAGTGGTAAAATTTCTTCGATTTGTGAAAAAAAAAAAAATGTTGCAGTGTTCAAACTTCTAATATTAATTACCTTAAATCAACGAGTTATAACACACAAAATACTTCATAAATAATATTTTCCACATGTCAAATTTACATCAGCACAAATTTTGAAACATAATCCTTTTTTGGAAGTTAAAAGTTGACCAGCAATTTCTCATTTTTGCAACAAAACTACAAAACCATTTTTTACTAGGTACCACATCACATTTGAAGTGACTTTTGGGGCCTATAAGACAGAAAATACACAATTGTTTATTAACTCTTCAGGTGCTTCACAGGAATTTCTGGAATGTGGAAGGACAAAGTAAACATTTAACTTTTTGTCACATAAATTTTAGTTTAGACTCAATTTTTTTTCACTTTCATAAGGATAAAAGTTAAACTTTTTTCTGCAATTTCTCCTGAGCATGCCAATACCCCATATGTGAGGGAAAACCACTGTTTGGGCACACAGCAGGCTCCGAAGGGAAGGAGCGCCATTTGAGTTTTTTCATGTAAAATTTGCTGGAATAATTAGCAGACCCATGTTGCATTTTTAGAGCCCCTGATGTGCCTAAACAGTGGAAAGTGCCCACAAGTGACACCATTTTGGAAACTAGATATCAGGGAACTTATCTAGATGTCTGGTGAGCATCTTGAACCCCCAGGCGCTTCACAGAAGTTTATAACGTTAAACCGTGAAAATAAAAAAATAAAATATCACATTTTCCCTACAAAAATGTATTTTAGCCCCATATTTCCCATTTTCACAAGGGTAACAGGAGAAATTGCACAATAAAATTTGTGCAATTTCTCCTGAGTACACTGGTACTCCATATGTGAAGAAAAACTACTGTTTGAGCGCACATCAGGGCTTGGAAGAGAAGGAGCGCCATGTCGCATTTGGAGAGCCCCTGATGTGCCTAAATATTAGAAACCCCACACAAGTGACACCATTTTATAAACTTAACTCCTTAATGGAACCTATCTAGATGTGTGGTGAGCACTTTGAGCCCTCAGTTGCATCACATAACTTTAAAACATTGAGCCACATTCCCACAAAAATGTTTTCTAGCCCCAAAGTTTGCATTTTCACAAGGGTAACAGGGGAAATTGCACCATACAATTTGTTGTGCAATATGTGGAAAAAAAAACTATTGTTTGGGCGCACCGCAGGGTGTTATGATTTGGTAGCTGAGAAGAGCAGGCAAAAAAGGAAATACACCAGAGCAGTTGGAAACTATGAGATTGCAGTACCCTGACTAACCACCACAACTAGAGGCAGCCATGGAGCGTTCCTACGTTGGTCCTAGACACCTCGTCACAGCCTGAGAAACTAACTACACCTAAAGATAGAAAGAGGAAAGCTATCTGCCCCCGAGCAGATCCCCAAAGAACATAGAAAGCCCCCAAACATGTAATGGCGGTTAGACAAGAAGAAATACTGACACAGACAGAAAATAGTATGAGCAAACGTTGGGGCCCAAACTTACTAAATAGAAAAGGATAGGAAGGGCACTTACTGCAATCCCAAAAAACCCTGAAAAGCACCAACTCTACTAATTTCAAAAACACCTGAGATCACACGACCTCAACCACCTAAATTAGTTCTCTGGTGTAACCAAAAACAAAACAGCAGCCACTGAAAAAAACTGGAAAAAGCAAATGTACAAACATCAGTGGCTGAACTGAACTGAGAGGGCAAAAGCCCCCAGAAGGGACCCTGAAGGCCCCCACAGAAGTGCAGGACAAAATGCAAAAATCAAGCACAAAAACAAAAAGAAGAAAATGTCTTATCTGTTAGCAGGAGATTCAGACACGAAACAGCAGGCTACCAAGGAAACAGGAATCAAGGATTGAGACCAGAACAATTGATCACCGGCAACCCTGATGGG
This sequence comes from Oophaga sylvatica, assembly GCA_033576555.1. NCBI lineage: Eukaryota > Metazoa > Chordata > Amphibia > Anura > Dendrobatidae > Oophaga > Oophaga sylvatica. The sequence goes on from JARQOD010000002.1 coordinate 583,301,088, forward strand.
AAGGCGACTCCCTTATATAAGTCCAGTCAGTAACACCTGATTCCCAATCCTCACAATCTTCACTGGACAGTCCAGTACCATTTGTAACCACCAGAGGGAGCTTCTGCTCAGAACTCATTTCCAGCCTATTCACAACAGCAGGGCTTGGAAGGGACGGTGCACCATTTGACTTTTTGAATGCAAAATTTGCTGGAATAATTAGCAGACACAATGTCGAGTTCAGAGAGTCCCTGATGTGCTTAAACAGTAGAAACCACACACAAGTTATACCATTTTGGAAACTAGACCCCTCAGGGAACTTATATAGAAGTGTGGTGAGCACCTTAAACCTCCAGGTGCTTCTCAGAAGTTTATAACATTGAGCAGTGCAAATAAAAAAAAAATCTAATTTTTCCCACAAAAATGTTTTTTAGCCCATAATTTTGCATTTTCATAAGGATAACAGTAGAAATTGTGCAATACAATTTGTTGTGCAATTTTCCTGAGTACGTCAGTACCCCATATGTGGGGGAAAACTACTGTTTGGGTGCACGGCAGGGTCAGAAAGGAAGGGGTGACGTTTTGGAACACAGACTTTGATGGACTTGTGTGCGGGTGTCATGTTGTGTTTGGAAAACCTTTGTGTGCCTAAACAATGGAAAACCCCACAAGTGACCCTATTTTTGAAACTAGATTCCTCATGGAATTTATCTAGATGTGTGGTGAGCACCATGAACCCACAGGTGCGTCACATAATTTTACAATGTTTATCTGTGAAGATAAAAAAAAATCCCACAAAACTTTTGCTTTAGCCCCAAATGTTTTCATTTTCCCTAGGATAGCAGGAGAAAATTTGTTGTGCAATTTCTCCTGAGTACAATAATACCCCATATGTGGTCTAAAACTACTTTTGAGGGACAGTGCAAACCTCAGAAGTGAAGAAGTGCCATATTGGAGTTCAGATTTTACCTGAATGGTTTGAGGGTACCATGTCACATTGGCAGAGGTCCTGAGGTACCAGAACAGCAGAAGCCCCCATATATGACCTCATTTTACAAACTACATTTCTCAATTAATTCATCTAGTGGTGCAGTGATCATACTGACACCACATGTGCCTCACAGATTTTTATACTATTGGGCAGTGAAGAAAAAATAATTACATTTTTAACACTAAAATGTTGTTTTAGCCCCAAGTTTTTAATTTTTCTAAGAGCTAATAGGAAAAATTGGACCTTTGTTGAAAAATTTCTCCTGAATGCGCCAATACCTTACATGTAAATCGTAATTGCTATTCAGGCACAGTGCAAAGCTCAGAAGGGAACGAGCGCCATATTATAGTGCAGATTTTATTGTCATGGTTTGCGGGTGCCATGACCAACTGGAAGAGCCGCTGAGGTGCCAGAACAGCAGAACTCCTTATAAGTGACCCCATTTTACAAAACACACCTATTGATGAATTAATCTAGGGTTATAGTGATCATATTGACACCACAGGTGTGTCACAGAATTTCATAACACTGGGCTGTGAAGAAAAAATAATTACATTTTTACTGCAAAAAATTTGTATTAGCCCCAGATTTTACATTTTCACATTGGGAAATGAGTAAAAGTGGCCCACAATTTCTGCTAAATATAGAAATACCCCCATTATGTGACTATACAGTACTGCTTAGCCATACGTAGAAACTCGGGAGGGGCGGAGCGCTATTTGCCTCCTGGAGCGCAGATTTTCCTAGAATAGTTTGTGGACTCTATATACAGAGCCCCTAAGTGCTAGAAGAGCAGAATCCCTCCTCAAGTGACCCCATTTTGGAAACTATACCCTTTTGGGAATTTATATACAGGTGTACAGTCATGGCCAAAAGTTTTGAGAATGACACAAATATTATATTTTCACATGATCTGCTGCCCTCTAGTTTTTATGTGTGTTTGACAGATGTTTTTATCACAGACAGAAATATAATAATTGCAAACATATGAGTAACAAAAGCTTATATTGACAGTTAGAATGAGTTAATGCAGCAAGTCAATATTTGCAGTGTTGACCCTTCTTCTTCAGGACCTCTGCAATTCTCCCTGGCATGCTCTCAATCAACTTCTGGACCAAATCCTGACTGATAGCAGTCCATTCTTGCACAATCAATGCTTTCATTTTGTCAGAATTTTTAGGTTTTTGTTTGTCCACCCGTCTCTTGATGATTGACCACAAGTTCTCAATGGGATTAAGATCTGGGGTGTCAAGATCCCGTCTGGGTTGGAGCCGATGTTACTGCAAACACTAGGGGAAGCAGAGGCAGGTAGCATAGTCAGATGGCAGCCGGAGGTCGGTACACAGGAAAGCAGTGTTTGTAGCAATGGATCAGGCGGATAACGTAGTCAGGTGGCAGCCGGAGGTCGGTACACAGGAAAGGCAGTTCGGTAACAGAGGAGCAGGCAGATAACGTAGTCAGGTGGCAGCTGGAGGTCGGTACACAGGAGAGCAGTGTTTGTAGCAATGGATCAGGCGGAGAGCGTAGTCAGAAGGCAGGCCGAGGTCGGTTCACAGGAGAGCAGTGTTTGTAGCAATGGATCAGGCGGAGAGCGTAGTCAGAAGGCAGGCCGAGGTCGGTTCACAGGAGAGCAGTGTTTGTAGCAATGGATCAGCAGGAAACGCTTGACTAAAGGCTTGGAGCTCAATAATCTCGCAATGACACACCCACAGGGCCAGGTTTATATAGGGTGTGTAATTGGCAATCAGAGGCCCAATCAAAAGAGCACTAGGTGTAGCCAATCAGGAAGAACAGTCAATGGTATCAGGGTTCAGCAAGGAACTTTGCAGCCAGCAGAATAGCTCAGATGGTAGAGCTGCTGGCCAGTGGACAAGAGGTACTGGGTTCGACTCCTGACAGTACTCCCCTCCTTCCAGGATGGCCTCTGGACATCTCAGGAGCTGGCTTATCCGGGTACCTCTGATGAAAGGCTCTTGTTAGTCTAGGAGCATGGACGTTGTCCCTTGGTTCCCATGAATTTTCCTCTGGTCCGTAACCCTTCCACTGCACCAGATACTGCAGTTTACCTCTGAATTTTCGGGAGTCCAGAATCTTATCCACAATGTATTCTTCTTCACCACGGATCCTTTCTGGTGGAGGAGGTGGCTGAATTCTTCCTGGAAACGGGTTTTCACAGAAGGGTTTGAGCAAGGATATGTGAAACACTGGATGAATCTTTAGATTGTTGGGAAGTTCCAAACGAAAAGCAACCTGGTTAATTTTTGCAGAAATTTGAAAAGGTCCAATGAATTTCTGACCCAATTTGGAGGATGGCACATGTGTCTTAAGGTTTTTAGTGGACAGCCAAACTTTGTCTCCAACCTGAAGAGCAGGGGGCACTCTCCGATGTTTATCTGCTGCTTCCTTATATACTTCCTGGGTCTTGAGTAATATCTCTGATAATTCCTTCTGGGATTCCTGTAATTTTGCAAGCCTGTCATTTACAGCAGGAATGGGAGTGTTCACTGGCAGATTAGGGATAAATACTGGATGTAATCCATAATTAGCAAAAAATGGGGTTTGAGATGTAGCGCTATGTATGGAGTTGTTGTAGGAAAACTCTGCTGTTGGTAAATAGTCCACCCAGTCATCCTGAAGATAGGAAATGAAGCAACGGAGGTATTGCTCCAAAGTCTGGTTCGTTCTCTCCGTCTGGCCATTGGACTGAGGATGGAAAGCGGTAGAAAGATTCACCGTGACTCCCAAGGCTGTACAGAAACTCTTCCAAAATTTTGACGTAAACTGAACGCCTCTGTCAGACACCACGCTGTCAGGAATTCCATGTAACCTGAATACCTCTTTGATTATCAGTTCTGCAGTTTTTTCAGCAGTAGGAATTCCTTCAGTTGGAATAAAGTGGGCCATTTTTGTGAGTCGGTCCACTATGACAAGGATGACGGTCATCTGTTTGGAAGGGGGTAGTTCCACAATAAAATCCATGGAAATAGATCCCCAAGGCCTGGATGGAACTGGAAGTGGTTGCAAGAGTCCTAGAGGAGACGATCGTGGGGTCTTGTTTCGTGCGCATGTTAAACAGGTTGAAACATATTTCCTCACGTCCTTCCTACAATTAGGCCACCAAAAGAAACGAAGTAGTAAGTCTTGTGTTTTTGCAACTCCAGGATGTCCTGCCAGTTTAGAATCATGGACACTTTTGAGGACTTCAAGGTGAGAAGATTCAGGTACATATATTTTGTGTTTCTGCATCCAAAACCCCTCTTTGAATGAAAGATCGACGTCTTCCGAAGGATGGTTAAGGAAAGAGTCCTCTTGATATCCATCTTTAATTCTATTACATAGTCCTCTAGAGTGCAATATTCCCAAAAAATTTTTAGGGCCTAGAATTGTATCGTCATTACTAGACCTCTCCTGAGGTTCCGAACACATCCTGGACAGGGCGTCAGCCTTGCCATTTCTTGAACCAGGCCGGTAAGAAATTATAAAATTGAATCTTGAGAAAAATAAGGCCCATCGTGCTTGTCTTGCAGACAATCTTTTTGCTGTACGGAGGAATTCAAGATTCTTGTGGTCCGTGAGGACAGTCACAGGGTGATTGGCACCTTCCAAAAGATGTCTCCATTCAGAGAAGGCAACTTTAATGGCTAACTGTTCTTTATTACCGATGTCGTAGTTCTTTTCTGCAGATGACATGGTGTGGGAAAGAAACGCACATGGGTGAAGTTGCATTTTGTCCCCAACTCGCTGAGACAGAATGGCTCCCACTGCAGAGTCCGAGGCGTCCACTTCGACAGTAAATGGCAATTCAGGATTTGGGTGTACTAACAATGGAGCAGACGTAAAAAGAGTTTTCAATTTGTCAAAAGCCTCCTGTGCCTCCGGAGACCAGAAAAATGCTTTGGTCTTTTTTGTTAGTGTAGTAATTGGTAGTATGATCCGTGAAAAGTTCTTTATAAATTTTCGGTAAAAATTTGCAAATCCTATGAAACGCTGGACGTCTTTTAAATTTCTTGGAACAGGCCAGTCCACTACAGCATTGATTTTGCCGGGATCCATGCTCAGACCTTCTGGGGAGATGATATATCCCAGAAATTGGATACTGGTTTGTTCAAACTCACATTTTTCAAGTTTAATGTAAAGATGGTTCTCCTGTAGTCGTTCCAAGACTAACTGGACGTGCCTGCGATGCTCTTCCAAGGTGTCTGAAAATATAAGAATGTCATCGAGATAAGCCACAACGAATTGGTCCAAGAAATCTCGAAATACATCATTAATAAAATGTTGAAAGGTGGCTGTGGCATTGCTAAGACCAAAGGTCATAACCAGAGATTCAAAATGTCCATATCTCGTTCTGAAGGCGGTCTTCCACTCATCTCCTGGGCGAATCCGTATGAGGTTGTAAGCCCCTCTAAGATCCAGCTTCGTAAAGATTTTCGCAGAACGGAGTCTCTCAAATAGTTCAGGAATCAAGGGTAGCGGGGTAGCGATTCTTGACAGTGATATTATTCATCTCTCTGTAGTCAATACATGGCCGCAGAGTGGAGTCTTTCTTTTCAACAAAGAACAGGGGTGCCCCAGCTGGAGATGTGGAAGGTCGAATAAAGCCTTTCTCTAAATTTTCATCCAGGAACTTTCTTAATACCTTCAATTCAGGTTCGGAAAGATTGTAAATCCGTCCAAATGGAATGGTTGCTCCTGGCAGCAATTCAATGGGACAGTCGTAAGGACGGTGAGGAGGTAATTGATCTGCTTTCTTCTTACTGCAGACATCAGAGAACTGCTGATATTGAGGTGGTAGTTTCTCTTCCTTCTCATGCGAAATCTCAGAGATTTGGACTTGTTGGAGAACAGGGGGTTCCTTATGACAATTATTCTTACAGTAGTCAGATGGAAAGGTGATGGTCCTTGATGCCCAGTTGATAGAAGGGTTATGGACTGAAAACCAGGGGATCCCTAGAATAACCGGAAATTTCGGAGATGAGATAAGGTGGAAACTGACAGCTTCATGATGATCCGGTTCGATACAAATCTCCAGTTCGATTGTCTCATGCGTGACAGGTCCAGAAGACAAGGGTGATCCATCCACCGTTTCCATTTCAATTGGTGTGGATTTGGTCCTACTGGAAATATTATTATCACGTGTAAATTTTAAGTCCATAAAATTCCTCCTGCTCCCGAATCCAACAGGGCAGAGCATTGTATTTTTTGGGTGCCCATTACAACCTGAATGGGGATTACAAAATGAGATGATGTAGTATGTATTTTGTCTATTTCTGGCGTTACTGATGAGATAGTCTGCAAGATGGAATCCGACTGCTGAGAAAGGTCCATATTGCTGGCAGACCTGTTGTTGGTAAAGGCTATAGTCCTTTTGTTAGGACAGTTGATGGCATAGTGTCCAGGGTCCCCACAATAGAGGCAGAGATGTTCTGCACGTCGCCTCTCCTTCTCCTGTGCAGAGAGTGGTCTTCGGATGACGTCGATCTGCATCGGTTCAGACACGCCTTGCGTCTTTTCTTGGTGGTCCGATGCTGAAAATGAGAAGCCAGGGCTATTCCCAAGTGCTCGCAGTCTCTCCTTTCTCCTTTCAGTAAGTCTCTGGTCAATCCGGATACATAGTTGAATAAAGTCCTCCAACTGGTCAGGGGTCTCAACCCTGGCAAGCTCGTCTTTCACTGGTTCTGATAACCCTCGTCGAAATTGACTTCTCTGGGCCGCTGGATTCCAGGTGGTGTCGGCCACCCAGCGACGGAACTCCGATGTGTATTCCGCAACAGAGCGACGTCCTTGGCGCAAATTATGTAATTTGGTTTCTGCTGTGGCACAGCGGTTTTGGGTCATCAAAAACTTGATTCATAGCTGCGGTGAAGGCTTCCAGGTCATTAAGGAGGTCATAGTCCTTTTCTACATAAGGTGAAGCCCAAGCAAGAGCTTCATCCGTCAGGAGATTTATCATGAAAAAAACTTTCTTCCTCTCACTGGTAAAGGGAGCAGGTTGCATCTGGAAGTATATGCGGCATTGATTGAGGAATCCTCGGTACTGCTTGCGATCCCCACTGAACTTTGCAGGCAGCGGCAGCCGCGCGTTTGATTCGGACCCTGAATTGCGCACGTCCAGAAGTTGTTTTTGTAGCTCAATTACTTCCTGTTGTATCGCCGTGAAATCAGTTTGTAACTTGGCATATTTTCCTTGAGAGTCAGTACAAAAACTTTGAAGCTCCGTAACTTGCCGTCTCAGGGTGTTCACAGCGGACTCCATTTTGGCGCGAGATTATTCTGTCAAGATCCCTTTCTGGGTTGGAGCCGATGTTACTGCAAACACTAGGGGAAGCAGAGGCAGGTAGCGTAGTCAGATGGCAGCCGGAGGTCGGTACACAGGAAAGCAGTGTTTGTAGCAATGGATCAGGCGGATAACGTAGTCAGGTGGCAGCCGGAGGTCGGTACACAGGAAAGGCAGTTCGGTAACAGAGGAGCAGGCAGATAACGTAGTCAGGTGGCAGCTGGAGGTCGGTACACAGGAGAGCAGTGTTTGTAGCAATGGATCAGGCGGAGAGCGTAGTCAGAAGGCAGGCCGAGGTCGGTTCACAGGAGAGCAGTGTTTGTAGCAATGGATCAGGCGGAGAGCGTAGTCAGAAGGCAGGCCGAGGTCGGTTCACAGGAGAGCAGTGTTTGTAGCAATGGATCAGCAGGAAACGCTTGACTAAAGGCTTGGAGCTCAATAATCTCGCAATGACACACCCACAGGGCCAGGTTTATATAGGGTGTGTAATTGGCAATCAGAGGCCCAATCAAAAGAGCACTAGGTGTAGCCAATCAGGAAGAACAGTCAATGGTATCAGGGTTCAGCAAGGAACTTTGCAGCCAGCAGAATAGCTCAGATGGTAGAGCTGCTGGCCAGTGGACAAGAGGTACTGGGTTCGACTCCTGACATGGGGAGTTTCCAGGCCATGGACCCAAAATCTCTATGTTTTGTTCCCTGAGCCATTTAGTTATCACCTTTGCTTTATGGCAAGGTGCTCCATCATGCTGGAAAAGGCATTGTTGATCGCCAAACTGCTCTTGGAGGGTTGGGAGTAGTTGCTCTTGGAGGACATTCTGGTACCATTCTTTATTCATGGCTGTGTTTTTAGGCAAGACTGTGAGAGAGCCGATTCCCTTGGCTGAGAAGCAACCCCACACATGAATGGTTTCAGGATGCTTAACAGTTGGCATGAGACAAGACTGGTGGTAGCGCTCACCTTGTCTTCTCCGAATGAGGCGTTTTCCTGATGTCCCAAACAATCGAAAAGGGGATTCATCAGAGAAAATAACTTTACCCCAGTCCTCAGCAGTTCACTGCCTGTACCTTTTGCAGAATATCAGTCTGTCCATGATGTTTTTTCTGGAGAGAAGTGGCTTCTTTGCTGCCCTCCTTGAGACCAGGCCTTGCTCCAAGAGTCTCCACCTCACAGTGCATGCAGATGCACTCACACCTGCCTGCTGCCATTCCTGAGCAAGCTCTACACTGCTGGTAGCCCGATCCAGCAGCTGAAACACTTTTAAGAGACGGTCCTGGCGCTTGCTGGTCTTTCTTGGGCGCCCTGAAGCCTTTTTGGCATCAATGGAACCTCTCTCCTTGAAGTTCTTGATGATGCGATAGATTGTTGACTGAGGTGCAATCTTTCTAGCTGTGATACTCTTCCCTGTTAGGCCATTTTTGTGCATTGCAATGATGATTGCACGTGTTTCTTTAGAGATAACCATGGTTAACAGAAGAGAAACAATGATGCCAAGCACCAGCCTCCTTTTAAAGTGTCCAGTGGTGTCATTCTTACTTAATCATGACAGATTGATCTCCAGCCATGTCTTCATCAACACCCACATCTGTGTTAATGGAGCAATCACTGAAAAGAGGTTAGCTGGTCCTTTTAAGGCAGGGCTGCAATTATGTTGAAATGTGTTTTGGGGGATAAAGTTCATTTTCTAGCCAAATATTGACTTTGCAAGTAATTGCTGTTAAGCTGATCACTTTTTATAACATTCTGGAGTATATGCAAATTGCCATTAGAAAAAGTGAAGCAGTAGACTTTGTAAAAATTAATATTTGTGTCATTCTCAAAACTTTTGGCCATGACTGTAGTGTCAATTTTGACTTTATGGGTTTTTTCCAGACACAAGAAACAATGGATGTTACTGAGTAAATTGCAAACTGCCATTGTAGTGCCCAGTAAGTTATAGGGTAGTCTGTGGTGCCCAGCTCAAGCTTCTGGAGACATGCACCTGTAAATTAGGCAGGCTATTATCGCTATAGAAATGTAAAACATGTGGATGCTAAATCTTGATTAAGCACACTGGGGCTCAGAAGGGAGAGGGGTATTTGGATTTGGGAGAGCAGAATTTTTTGCCTTTCCATTGGGGTGTGAGGAGTCATGGTACTTTTCCAGAGCCTTTGTTGTACCAGTAATGTGGAAGCCCTAAATATTTCCATTGATAGGTGATGGACCTGAGTGGGGACTTGCTATTTTTGTGGATTGAGTTGAAGATTTTATAGGGAACATTTTGCATAATGTTTGGGATCACATTTATCCTGCGCTCTACACTGAGCACTTACTTTGTGGTTTCCAAATAAATCGCCGAGTGACATGAATAAGATGACACCCTGAGGGATCCACTCACTATAAAGAGGCAGTAGAGTTACTCTGGACTTCATCTGGCCTCTGTTCAGCAGTTTCCTTCTTTTCAGAAGTGCACAAAAGTGTGGGGGACCACACTTTTATGCATGCCTAAAAAGACAGACAGCGCCAGATCATAGGAGTCCAGATGGCATCCATAGTGTCTCCATCCTCCTCGTTATAGGGAATCTTCTATCTGAATCACGTAATTCAGTGAATTACACAGAAACCATGGTGTGAGTGCTCAGCGCAGAGCGCAAGATAAATGTGGGCCGTACCTTACTGCGATCTTTGGAAGGCAGAATTAAAAAATCAACAGCAGGTGAATATAAATAATTAGGTGACTTTATTCTTTGAGTCAGTACGATTACAGTGATACAAATTTATTGCTTTTTGTTTGTCTGCTGACATGGAAAATGGTCTGAGTTGAGAGGAAGATGGATGGCGCAAAACACAGGGTTATTCTTGAGCAAAACCTGTTTCAGTCTGTTAATGATTTGTGACTGGGCCAGAGGTTCTCCTTCCAAAAAGACAATGCCCCAAAACTTACTGCTAAAGCAACACTCGAGTGGTTTAAGGGGAAATATCTAAATGTTTTGGAGTGGCCTAGTCAAAGCCCCAACCTTAATTCCATTAAGAATCTGTGATCAGACTTACAGATTGCTGTTTATCAGAGGAAACCATCTAAACTAAAGGAGCTGAAGGAATTATGCCTTGAGGAATGCACAAAAATCCCAGTGGTAAGATGTGGAAAGCTTATAGAGACTTTTCCAAAGTGACATCTAGCTGTGATTGGTTCAGGTCCCAAGGAGGTAAACGAACAATGTGTACAGCAGTGTTTCTCAACTCCAGTCCTCAGGACCCACCAACAGGTCATGTTTTCAGGATTTCCTTAGTATTGCAAAGGTGATGGAATTAATGCTTGAGCAGGTGATATAATTATCACCTGTGCAATACTAAGGAAATCCTGAAAACATGACCTGTTGGTGGGTCCTGAGGACTGGAGTTGAGAAACACTGGTGTACAGGGTTGTTACGCTCACATGCTGTAATAAACTGTGAAACCCATCTATCACCGGTAATATTATAACCATATAGGGCTCCTAAAGCTGACATCTGAACCTTTAATGTGCTAACCGAGAGGCCTAGCTCCCGACCCCTCTGCAGAAACTCAAGGACTGCAGAATTTGGTACCTCATTAGAGAAGGGACTAGTACGGAACTCAAGGAATTTTTTCCAACTCCTACTGTATATTTTAGTTGTGGATTCCTTTCTACTTTGGAGGAGAGTGTTGATTAGGTTGTCAGAAAAAACCCTTAACCTCGGCAGCTGCCATTCAAGTTCCACGCAGTCACCTGAGGATGATGGAATGGACCCTGAGAGATCAGGCCTGGATCTGATGGGAGGATCCAGGGGTTGGATTTGGACATGGCTCTGAGCCATGAAAACCAAGGTGTCGGGCCAGAAAGGAGCGATGAGGATCACCCTCACTCTCTCGTCCCTGATCTTCCTGATGACTAGTGGAAGCACAATCATTGGAGGAAACTCATAGGTCAGACTGAACTGCCAAGGGGACTGGAGGGAGTCGACCATCTCCAGCTGATCTGATCTGTTCAAGGAGGCAAACCTTTGGACCTGTCTGTTGTCCCTGTTTATCTCTGGAAGCCCCCACAAGTCCACAATCTTCCTGAATATCTGGCGACTGAGAACCCATTCTCCTTGATGTAACGTATTGTGACTGAGGAAGTCTGCTTTGAGATATCCACTCCCCTCACGTGAAGGATTGAGAGGGACATGGGTTTCGGCCAGTTCGAGAATCTCCACCGCAGTAGACATCAGTGCTTTTGATCTAGTTCCGCCTTGCTGATTTATATAGGCAACTGACGTGGTATTGTCCAGCAAAATCCTCACATGAGACCCCAACAGCTGTGGGAGAAAGTGATGTAATGCTTGACTGACTGCCTTTAATTTCTTTAAATTTGAGAAGTCATCAGCTTCTTCTATGGACCACAGCCCCTGGGCCAGGTTATTACACATATGAGCTCCCCATCTATCGGGACTAGCATCAGTAGTAACTATCCTAGAAGGTTTTCCTACCCATGGAACCCCCCTAGAAAGATGATCTTGATCTTAACCACCAGGACAGGGAGTTTATTACTTCTAACAGCTGAGTCATTCTACCCCCGAGGTGACCTTTCCGTCGTTCTTCCGCGCAGAGGACCCCCTGCTGCAGAGATTTAGCATGAAATTGGGCCCATTGGACTGCTGGAATGCAGGACATGAGGGACCCCAGGAGGGACATAGCCTCTCTCAAGGACATATGAGGGTTATTAATTGCTGTCCTAACCTTATTTATTAGAACCAGCATTTTTGCCTCTGGGAGGAGACACCTTTGACTTACTGAATCAAGGTATAGACCCAGGAAGGAAGGAAGGGTTACCGGGACCAGTCTGGATTTGATCAGGTTGATTATCCAGCCCAACGCCTGTAAAGATGAAATCATGTCAGCAAGGTGACCCCTACATTGGGAGGCAGATTTACCTACTATCAAGAAATCATTCAAGTATGGAATAATAAGTGTGTCCCGTAAATGTAAATAAGCCATCACCTCCAAAATCACTTTTGTGAATATACGAGGAGCCATAGAAAGACCAAATGGCATCGCTGTGAACTGGAAATGTCGGACCTGACTTCCCATGATGACTGCCACTCCGAGGTACTGTTGGAACTCGTCATCTATGGCCAGATGATAATAAGCATCTTTCATGTCCTGGACAGTCATGAAGCATCTGGGAAATAAAAGTTTAATAGCCGATCTTATGGACTCCATTTTGAAGGTGTAACATTTAAGACAGGTATTCAGTCTCTTCAAATTAATGATGGTTGTATAAGAACCATCTGGCCTGGAGACCAGGAACAAAGGGGAATAAAATCCCCTTCCCTCCTGGTTTCCCGGGACCTCCATCAGGACACGCTTAGATAACAGGCTCAAAACCTCCAGCTCAAGAGCCTCCTGTTGTGAAGGGGATTTAAGAGAAGTCACGATAAAGGAATCCGACAAAACTTCAGCTTCAAACCAGATGCTACTAAGCTCAGGGTCCAGGGATTAGATGCAATGTCCCGCCATTTGCGGCAAAATAATTTTAACCTACCCCCATAGGAGGGTCAACGGAATTTGTTACTCTTCCTGGAAGAGGATCCACTAAAAGGGCACATTTTGTTTGGCCTCCTTAGTCTCCCAGCGATCTCAGTTTTCATAAGGCTTCCTCATACCGAATGGCCACTTTCTGAAAGCCCTCCTATAGGATGAAACAGATTGGTTAGGGAACCCCTTCTTTCTCTCTCCCGCCTTGGTGAAGATCTCATCGATCACCTTGCCAAACAGGAACTCACCCTGGCATGGAATTGCGCACAACTTAGACTTTGATTGTGCATTACCCTTCCAGCCTTTCAGCCATAAGGCACGGCGAGCAGAATTAACGAGACCAGCTGTAGCCAGGCGTAGGGAATCAGCTGAAGCATCAGCTAAATATGCTGTAGCTCTCCTGATCAATGGGATAGAGGACAACAGTTTGTCTCTAGACACTCCTTTCTTGATCTGTTCTTCCAGCTGGTCAACCTAAACCAGCATTGACCTTGCTGTACACGTCCAGGATATAACCGATCTAAAGGCTCCGGTACAGGATTCCCATGATCTCTTTAGCAGTGTCTCTGCTTTGCGGTCTAGAGGGTCAGATAGAACCCAAGAGTCCTCTACGGGCAGGACAAAATGTTTAGAAGTCGAAGCCACTGCAGCGTCCACCTTGGACCAAGTTGTTGTCATCATCATCATCAAAGGGATATCTCCTCTTGGAAGATGAAGGGAGGAACCCTCGCTGCCTCTGCTTTTCCCACTCCTTCCTGACCAAATCTTTCACTGCTCCGATAACCGGAAATGCTGGTCTCTTTTTCTGTGAGAGAACCGCGAATATAATCTCCTGCGTAGACCTGGCTTCTTATTCCTCTCAAAGCCCCATGGTGTTTCTAACTGATTTCACCAGGTTATCCATGCTCTCTATGGGAAACAAGATCCCCTTCCTCACCAGATGATGACGACGAATCAGAAAAACAAGAGGACTTAGCCTGGTCACTACCGGAAGCGGAACTGGAGACGGGTAACACTCCTTGCTTTGGACCTATGCTTCTTAGGTCTGTTTGAACATTCTACGGACTGGAGCTCTTCTCTTATTGTCGGTATATCAGAGGACCTAACAGACGACTAAAGTTTAACTGATACATTTCTGATAGACAAGAAGAAGGACCAGCACATCTAAGTTAGTGTGAATAGGCGCCAACCAAAGAAAGTGTACAAATCAAAAAGATTAAGGTTTGCACCATAACTTACCAACAATGATTAATCTAGAGCATAGGAATTGCATTGCTGCCATAGAAAAAATTTGAAAAAAGCGCTATATAATGTATATATGAAATATGAATCTGAAAAAATTGCTATGAAAAAAATTAAGGCTCTTGGCGCATAGATTGGCCAATATATGTATGCCCAATTACCACGTCACGGTGTCCTTCGTCAATTGGGTCCCTATCCTGTTATGTCACCTCTCTTGGGCAAAAAGCCTACAAATTATGGGGCAGGAATGGACCAGCTAATCTGCTTAAAATCACCTGTGGCTATTGGGAGTGAGAGTGCATATGTCCAAAAAGCTTAATACAAATAGACAAGAAGAAAGACCAGCACATCAAAGCTAGTGTGAATAGGCGCAAACCAAAGAAAGTATACAAATCAAAAAGATTAAGGCTTGCACCATAACTTACAAAGAATGATTACTCTAGAGCAGGGGTCTCAAACTCGGCAGAGTAAAGGGGCCGCACATAAAAAAAATTTAAGCTGGCGGGCCGCATTCCATTCAAACTTAATACAGTACAAAATTATTGTTAAACAATTGTTTATTTGAACTACAATAACAATTCTCTCCCTCCGGACCTCCCTCTCTCTCTCTGTGGCCGTTCAAATAAGTTGTCAGCTGCGATGTACAGCTTACCGTATATACTCGTGTATAAGCCGACCTGAGTATAAGACGACCCCCCCTAATTTTGCCACAAAAAAACTGGGAAAACTTATTGACTCGTGTACTAAATTTTCAAAAATAAAAAGACATACCAATAAAAGTAAAATTAATTGAGATATCAGTAGGTTAAATGTTTTTGAATATCGATATTGAATCAGGAGCCCCATATAATGCTCCATACAGTTCATGGTGGCCCCATAAGATGCTCCATACAAAATACGCAACATATAATGCTGCACAAAGGTTAATAATGGCCCCATAAGATGCTCCATAGAATAATATGCCTCATATGCTGCTCCATAAAGGTTATGGCCCCATAAAATGCTCCATAGATTATGCCCTCATAAGATGCTCCATATATTTTATTCCCCCATAAGATGCTCCATATATTTTATGCTCCCATAAGATGCTCCATTTATTTTATGCCCCATAAAATGCTCCATAGATTATGCCCCATAAGATGCTCCATAGATTTTATGCCCCCATTAGATGCTCCATTTATTTTATGCCCCATAAAATGCTCCATAGATTATGCCCCCATAAGATGCTCCATATATTTTATGCCCCCATAAGATGCTCCATATATTTTATGCCCCCACAAAAAGCTCCATACATTATGCCCCCATAAGATGCTCCATATATTTTATGCCCCATAAGATGCTCCATATATTTTATGCCCCATAAGATGCTCCATATATTTTATGCCCCATAAGATGCTCCATATATTTTATGCCCCATATGCTGCTGCAAATAAAAAAAAATGACATACTCACCTCTTGTCGCTGGGAACCAGGTGCCGGTGTCCTGAGCAGGCGGGGACACCGGCGCGCTATGGGGGATAGGTGCCTGTGTCACCGCTGGCTCAGGGCCCCGGCACCTGCGATATTCAACTGTCCCCAGTCCACCGCTGCGGGCTGCTCCATCGTCCGGCTCCTCTGTCAGTGTATAAGCTTACCCAGTTTTCCATGGCAAAATTAGGGGCCTTGGCTTATACTCGGGTCGGCTTATACTCGAGTATATACGGTATATTTCTCCTTTTCTATACAGAATTCTTGAGCCCCACACTATTCCTTGAATATATGCTTGTCATTTGTTCTATTAGGACCAGTGGTCCATATTAAAAGTTATATTTTAACTTTTCACCACTACTTTGCTACACACTAAATGTGATGTTAGTCACTAACAAAGTAGTCACAGGCAAACATGAAATGGCAATATATTTGTAATTAAACCAAACAACTGTTCAATATAATAAAATAACAAACTTGGCGGACAATTCACCTACATATCCCTTCTAACTACAACTTAGGTTAAGGTCAAAATACTCAAACCAACCCCTGGAATGCCATGCCCAAAGCTGACTCTGTGATTCATTTTCGGGATATGCCCTTAGCTTTGACATACGGGTGATATGGGCAATAAGCCTACAGACAGTTATTATCAGAACGTGACGTGTCCATTGAGGTAGAGCCAGAGAAAAAAAAGAAGAGTAGTCATCAAGCTTGACCATGTAAGACAGAAAAGCTAAAGATCATGTAATATGTTGACCATATGTGGACTTTTTCTTTGAAGGCACATTCTCACCATTTATTTTTATTATATATTATTATTCAAAGTGTGACAGAAATAAGCAAATGGATTCACAGGACCCTGGTTGAGCAATCAAGTCAGTTTTCTGTAGGTACTAGAGTGGAGCCCTGTAAATCACCTCCTGCCGATCCCCATCCCCGTCGCCTCCTCTGATTTGTCCCAAGGCCATTTGACCAGGATCCTAAGAATCAATTTACTCGTTTCTAATGTGTGACTATTTTATGATATCTTATTTGCCCTGTGCAGTTTAAATGTGAAAGTTTCCTCTTTAGGTATACACATCATATCATTAGCCTCATTAACTGGACTTTGAGCAATGCTTACTTTAAATGAGTGAAATGCTGAGATTTATTTTTATGTACAGGATATTGTTCTTTCGGTATGATAAACAAATCACGGATATCTGCTGAAGAAGCTAAAGCTGATGATAAATAAGAGAATTACTTTCACAAAATTCAAGGTTCTTCTACATTCAGTGATTTGTGGCAAATAAATTATTTGGTAAATCTCAGACCGAGAAATATTTAGAAATCTGTAAACCGCTGAGTTTTCCTATAAAATCTCAAAAAAATAATAAGTAAAACAACATTTCTAATTTGCTCTTTCAGAAGTCTCTTCCTAAGATTAATTCTAAATAAATTGGCAATGAGTATCACAAAATACATATAATAACCAACTGTTGTAAGTTGTCTATAAACAAAACTTTGTCAAATATATCTGTATGTAGACTCAAAGCCTATGGCACAAAGCTGGGCATTCTTCGTCCACCACCTGTGAGTTGCTGAACAGAAATGTGTAAAGGTGCGCATCGGAGCTCAAAATCCAAGATGGCACCTGCTCCTTGTGCTGACTGCGCCAGCCAGCACAGAGAATTGGTGCCTCCACACCAACTCTATTCAGCTACTCACAGGTGGTGAAAAAGCTCTTAGAGTGTGTGGCCCAGCTATGTCAGGCACACATAATCCAGGAGAATGCACAGGAAGGTAATCGAAAAGCTTGATATCCATTCACGTCACTCACACTTTCAGACACACCCACTAGGGGTATAAGAGGTAGTGACACGTAGCAGTCAGCCATTCAAGCTTCCTGTCTTCGGACAGATCAGTTCTATTCAAGCCTTGGGAGACTCAGGAGTGAGTCATTCCCAGTCAGATAGTTTCCTGTCTGAGAAGAGCTCAGATCAGTCAGTTTCCTGTCTCAGGACAGTTGAGATCATTGAGATAGCTTCCTGTCTTAGGACAGTGCAGTTCAGTGTCAGTTCAGTCTGGACTTGGAGGATACTGAGAGCTGTCCAGTGAGCTCTGGAGAAAGCTGACATTTCCATCAAAGCTACAAGTGCTTATGTTAAGAGCGAGAGCAGGGCGAAGGGCACAGTGGAGAAGATAGATGCTAGTGCACCAGGTACCGGATTACCTGCACTAATTCACCGGACACCGGGGTCCGAAGCGTTGCTAGCGCTTCACGCCTAGTAACAAGATAACCGGAGGCTTTCTGGACCACAGGTCGCAGAAGGTAGCCCTAAGCGCTGATACGTAAACGGAGTCAGGGAGAACAAGGACTTTTAGCAGGGCCCTGCATAGAGGGACTTTGTTCTTTCCAACATCTGAGAATCAGAGACAGAAAAGGCTCCACCACAATGTCGGCCGGGCGTTGCAGCTATTGAGTAAGCTGGAGATTGCAGAGTTAACTTCGCTTCATGCAAGTTTGGACTCAGATACATATGAAGTAAAGGAGGCCTCTAACCTGCTCAGCGGTTTCCCGAATGTGCATTCTCCACCCCGACCAGCTCCCCGGGACCTGCCTGAAACACCTACAAGTAAAGGTATGAAAAGAAGCTGCATTGTGTGTGACTGAATTATTACCTACACCCTGCATCATCATAGACTTCCAGGGACCCGTCTCACCTGTGGGAGACTTACCACCCAGCTGCCCCCATAACATCCCCTGTGAAGATCCTTATAGCAGCGCTGGTCCAATTGATCAGACACCACAGGTGGCGTCACGAACTAACTACAAATCCCCTGTAAATATCCCCCATTGTATGAGTGCCCAGGGCCACGGACCGAGT
This sequence comes from Oophaga sylvatica, assembly GCA_033576555.1. Classification (NCBI taxonomy): domain Eukaryota; kingdom Metazoa; phylum Chordata; class Amphibia; order Anura; family Dendrobatidae; genus Oophaga; species Oophaga sylvatica. Next base: position 583,319,429 of record JARQOD010000002.1, read on the forward strand.
CCTGCTGCCAGTGACAAACCCCATAGACTTTCATGGGCTCGGTGCCGAGTACCCCATAGCCCTGGTACTTAGTGCGACTCATCTTATCTGGCGTCACAAACAGGATGCGAAGCTTGCAATTGTGAGTCCTGTGTGCCTATTGAACTGTTTGGTGAAAAAGACTGTTTGCTGTATTTGGCGCCATTTTACCGCCATTTTTGCCGTCATATTCGCGCCCTAAGGCGCTGGGGAAGAAGGGGGGCGTACCTGAAAGAGCGCGCTGTTGCCTGGACACGCCCCCAACTCTGACACGGCGGCAGGTCCTGTGAGAGCGGAAGTGAACGCTCTGACAACACAGCGCCAGCGACAAAGGTCCTGTCTCCACCGCTGTGTCTGCGACTCTGCAGCCTTTGAAAGAGGTAGGCTCCGATTAAACAGGGGGGCACCAACATGTCGCAGCAACCGGCAGACGGAGCGGCCCCCGCCGGAGGCCCCAATAGCCCACCGCTTGGCATTGTAGTGCAGGATGGAGGTGCGGGCCCCTCACCTGGTCCGGTGGTCCCGCTCATGCCCCTCACGCTCCCATACATGCCAGGAGCGAAGTGGCTCCCTCAGTACAGCGGCGAGCCAGACACCCTGCCAGGGTTTAAACGGAAAATATGTAGCATCCTAGACATGTACTCAATGACTGAAAAGCAAAAAGCTGCTGTGGTAATAGGACAGTTAGCTGGTGCGGCTGAGAGAGAAGTAGAGACTTGGACCACTGCAGACCAGGAGTCGGTACCTGCGATTCTCTTAAAGCTACAGGCCATCTTTGAGGACCGCACAGAAACGGATCTCCGGATGGCATTTTATCAGTGCTCCCAGAGACCAGGTGACAGCATTAGGGACTACGCCTGCCGGTTACAGGGGGCCCTGCGAGCTCTCAAACAGGCTAACCCTGCAGGTGCCATTGACGAAAGCAAAATGTTGAAAGAACAATTTGTACGGGGACTAAGGTCTCCAGCGGAAGGCAGGACTGTAAACTGGTGGTCCTTGGATCATCCAGATGCCACTTTTGATGCCCTAAAGGACATGGCAATAAAAGGACTGCGACCCTTGGAAAAGCCAGAGGTGGCAAATCAGTATCACCCGGGTGAAGCCACTCTAAAGCCGGCCGTACCCACCTTTTCCCCGCAGGTGGCAGAAGCTAAAATGCAGGTGGCGCCCCTAGTGAGTTGGAATGTCTGCGCTCAGAAGTGCGCCAGCTGACTAAGAACCTGACCACTGTAATGAATGCCCTGCAACTGCGGAAAGAAGAAGGAGGAAAGATCCTACTAGCCGACTGTCCGGAGGATGTCCCTTGGATGAACCGGAGGAAATGGAGGACGTCGCCTCACCGGAGGAGGACCACGCCACCCCCAGGAGCGACTCCTGATCAACACCATCCTCGCCGGGAGATCATCTGCTACCGCTGCAACCAAAAAGGTCATATGGCTCAGCAATGTCCTTTAAACGAGCCGATCCTGGGTCAGAGGGCCAACACCCAGGAGTAGACTCATCAGGCCCCTTAGACTGGAACCGCAGGTTCGTGGGTGGACGACCCTACCTGTCCATCATTCTGGACGGGATTGCAATTCCTGCACTGCTGGACACTGGATCTCAGGTGACCATAATACCTGATGTCCTTTATAATAAATTCTGGTCAAAGGACAGTCTCCAGCCCCCGAGCCCTGACTTTACAGTGTACGCCACCAATGGTCTCCCTGTTGAGGTACTCGGAGCCAAAAAAGTGGACGTAAAAGTGGGCAGAGTGGAGCTGAAGGATCAGGGACTTCTAGTAGTAAGGACTGTAAATGAGGAAAAAGGCTTAAATGTGATATTAGGTACTAACATTATCAGTAACTGTCTGGGAGAAATTGTGTTTTTGCTCCAACAGCTCACTGAAGTTGCCAAGCCAAAGCAGAAGGGAGTGATCCAGAGGGAGATCCGGGCCCTGATGTGCCAGCAGCAAGCGAAGCTTACAGATGGTGAAATCGGTAATGTACGGGTCACGGACCCGAATCCCATTGTAATACCCCCAATGAGTGAAATGTTAATATGGTGTAGAGCAGCCATACGTCTGAGGGGACAGAACTACCAAGCAGTAGTAGAGCCCCATCGTTCAGAGCACAGACCTACCCTCTTAACTGCTAGAGGGGTAGTGGAAGTAATAAATGGGAGAGTACCAGTACGACTTCTCAACTGGGGAGACGATGAAGTAAATTTACCACGTTATGCCACAGTTGCTAAATTACATGCCGTAGATAACAATTCTATCCTCACAACCGAGTCCTTAGCCTCCCGCCAACCAGCGGAGAATAATGATCCGGCAACCCCGGTAGCGGATTGGTGTCAGCAGCTTCATATAGGGACAGACACCACTTCCGTCCACCAGAAACAGGGGGTACTACGGGTGGTACAAGAGTACGCACAAGTATTTAGCAAACACCCACTTGACTTTGGGACAATTAAGGGAAAACAGCATCATATCCCTACATGCAGTCATCCTCCCATCAAAGAGCGGTACAGGCCTATACCTCCAGCCCACTATCAGAAAGCTAAGGAAATGTTGCGTGACATGAAGGAAGCAGGGGTGATAAGGGATAGTTGTAGTCCCTGGGAAGCACCTCTAGTTCTAGTTAAGAAAAAGGATGGTAGCATGAGAATGTGTGTAGATTACAGACAAGTAAATCGCATAACACATAAAGATGCATACCCATTACCACGCATAGAGGAATCCTTGGCTGCTCTGAAAACGGCTAACTACTTTTCTACCCTCGACCTTACTAGTGGGTACTGGCAAGTAGCTGTGGCTGAGGAGGATCGGGAAAAAACTGCTTTCACCACCCCAATGGGACTCTGCGAGTTTGACAGAATGCCGTTTGGCCTCAGCAGTGCCCCAGGAACATTCCAGAGAGTGATGGAGAGCTGTCTGGGACATCTCAACTTTGAAACCGTGTTGCTGTACCTGGACGATGTGATTGTGTACTCCAAGACATATGAAGATCATCTGAAGCACCTGGCAGAGGTATTCGAGTCACTGTCCAAGTATGGGATGAAACTGAAGCCCTCAAAGTGCCATCTGCTCAAACGGAAGGTACAGTACTTGGGACATATTGTCAGTTCCGAAGGAGTAGCGCCGGACCCCGAGAAGGTCACAGCCATCCAGAAATGGCCGGAGCCGAAGAATCTAAAGGAGGTGCGACAGTTCCTGGGACTAACAGGTTACTACAGGAGGTTTGTAAAAGATTACACCAAGAAAGCGGCGCCTTTACAGGACCTCCTGGTCGGACAACCTCTCAAGAGCAGAGACCCTCCATTCAATTGGGGTAAAGAACAAGCTGAGGCATTCAAAGAGATGAAAGAGATCCTGACCGGCGATGAAATCTTAGCCTACCCTGATTACAGCCAACCGTTCCTGCTGTACACCGATGCCAGTAACGAGGGATTGGGAGCGGTCCTCAGTCAGAAGCAGAATGGCCAAGAAAAAGTCATCGCATATGCCAGCAGGAAGCTCAGGCCAACTGAGAGGAACCCGGAAAACTATAGCAGCTTCAAACTGGAGTTCCTAGCGCTGGTCTGGGCCATTACCGAAAGATTCAAACATTACCTTGCCTCCAACAAGTTCACTGCGTACACAGACAACAACCCCTTGACGCACCTTGAAACAGCCAAGCTGGGAGCCATGGAGCAACGTTGGATGGCTCGGCTGTCAAACTATCAGTTTACCATCAAGTACAGAGCGGGCCGTAAAAATGCTAACACGGACGCCTTGTCCAGAATGCCGCATGAATCCGACACGGAGGAAGAATCAGATGATCTGGAAGAAATCGAGCTACCTGCGTTCCACCGAAATGGGATGGTCCAAGAGCAACGAGTCTACAGAAAGCGGAGTGGTGAGATGTTGAACCCTTTACCTCATCACAGCTGGAAGGAGACTCAGGACAGCGATCCAGTGGTCAGCCGTGTCAAGGAGCTGATAAGACAGGAAGGTTCCTCCTTGGAGAAAGACGCACCCATACCAGCAAAGCTCCTGTGGAATGAGAGAAGCCGGTTGTTCATCTACCGTGAGAAGTTGTGCAGGAGATACGTCGACCCAAGGACCCATGAGATGGTTTGGCAGATAGTGGTCCCCAGAGCAGACATCCAAATGGTGTTAGAAGCCTACCACGATCGAGCGGGACACTTTGGCTGGAAAAAGCTGGAGACCCTGTTGAGGTGTCGGTTCTACTGGGTAGGGATGCGCAGCTCCATCGAGAAGTGGTGCCGGAACTGTGGACCCTGTGTTCAGCTACTCACAGGTGTGAAAAAGCTCTTAGAGTCCTACCCAGCCACAGCTCTGAGAGCCCTACCGAAGCACAGCTCTGAAAGCCCTACTCAGGGAACAGCGCTGATATCTCTACTCAGATTTAGCTCTAAGAGCACCAGGCAGGCAGAGCTCTGAGAGCCCTAACTTGCCACAAATCAGAGAGGCCTACCCAGGCACAGTTCTTAAACACTTACTCAGGGCACAGTTCTGAAATCCCTACCCAGGTGCAGCTATTAGATCCCTATCCAAGCACAGCTATGAGAGCCCCACCCAGGCACAGCTCTGAGAACCCTACTTAGGGCACAGCTCTTAGAGCCTTACACAGTCAAAGCTCTGAGAGCTCTACTTAGGACACAGCTCTGAGAACCCTATTTAGGGCACAGTTATGACAGATGTTTCCAATAATGAATCTACACAAGACTTAATAAAGATCATACATCACCGATGACAACATCCATGCTGCTGTACAGATTACTACAACACAAGACCTAAAAACAGACAATAACATGGACAACAAAACAAAGGTGTCAGACATCCAGCGGAAAAAAAAAATAAGAAAGCATTTTTAAAAATCTGAATTAAAAATATAATAAAATGTATTTCAAACAAGAATTCTAGTTGAATTACATTTTAACCCTACATTTGAATGGATGTGCATGCATTTTGTTTTTGTGCTAGCTACTTGGTATTTTCAAAACATGATCAACGGGTGCGGTTGGTGTGCGATTTGGTGTCTCTGGTTACTTAATATGTTAAGGAGTAGTTACATTTATATAATCTTACTATTTTGTGGGCAACCAAAATTATTTGGCTGTCAGTGAAAATGAGTTTGAGAACCCTGGTCAAATCATTGGTCTGACATCCAACAATTATATGTTCATCACCTATCCTGTTAACACAGTGGGAAAATAAGTATATAATACACTGCCAATTTTACAAGTTTTCCCACATACAAAGAATATAGAGGTCTGTAATTTTTATTGTAGGTACACTACAACTATGAGAGACAGAATCTAAAAATAAAAACCAGAAAATCACATTGTATGATTTTTAAATTTAAATTGCATTTTACTGCATGAATTAAGTATTTGATCACCTACCAACCAGCAAGAATTCTGGTTCTCACAGACCCTAGATAACCCACGGATGCCCATGTCCCCTGTAAAAGACAAAAAATAATTAAAACACAGTATTGCTCAGCTGTCCGACAAGAAGATAATCCATTTGTCCCTTGACAAGTCTACCTCTGCTACATATAGATATCATGCTGAACGTTGGCATGATGTGAGCGTTCAGCCTGGCATCCAGCAGAGACACTGAGTTACCTGTGATAGGGCAGCATCAGTGTCTCACGGTGACATGAATAAGGTGGAGTGTTTGAGGGCTGGAGTGTTTATTTTAAATAAAGGACTTTATTCAGGCTGTGCGTCTTTTACAATTTGACCATGAGGTTAGTAAAGACGGCATCCAATGTTAACCCCTGGGCTTGATGTCAACTACCAATACAAAACTGACATCAATCCCAATACTATTACCACTTGCCACCGCACCAGGGCAAGGAAGAAGAGTGAGGCTAAGCGCCAGATTTGTAGCATCTTATAGATGTGCCATTTCTGTGGGGGCTGAGGGCTGACGCAGGTAGCCTGGGAAAGGGAGCCATATCCATGGTGCCTTCCCAGGCTATTAATATCAACCCACATCTGTATTTTTAGCTTTTGCTGGTTTGAATTTATAGGGGGACCCTACTTAATTTTTTTTTCTGGGGTTCCTCCTAAAGTAAAGGCTTAGCACACAGCTGTGAGCTGTTATTAATAGCTTGGGAACCTTTTGGGATATTGTCCCTTTTCCCAGATTATTAACATCTGCCCCCAGCTGCCCACTTTCCCTCTGCTGGTTCTGAAAATTATGCGGGAGCCCACACCATTCTTTTCAATTTACTTCTTAATTTTACACAAGATGTACACAGCGGGTGCTGAATATAACTGCCATCATTGTCGCCTGGTCGCACTGATCACAGAGAAAACAATGATACGGTCCGTGTGAGAAACCTGATATGTGCGCAACGCTATTGAATACAATGGGTGTGCATGTGTCCGTATTTGTGGTTCCTTAAAAAACGGACCACAAACTGACACAAAATACGGACGTGTGAAGGGGACCCAAATGATATATGTTGTCTTTCGGACATCCCCTTTACTCTGGCCCATTTACTTTACTACTTTACTGCAGTCATATATGGATAATGTATAAACAAATTATCCCGTTACCTTTTCTCATCTAACCAAACCTTATTTGTCCTATTCTGCAAGTAGGTTAATATTCCTATTACAGTTATAATTATATTACTCATAAAAAGCATTAGTTAGTACTAAAGGGTTAATTAGCTATCCTTTCCAGTTCAGCCTGTCACTTCAATCAAGGACCAGGGATTTGAAATGAAATTTAGGAACATTGGTGCATCTGCTCTAGTGCTCATTGTCGCCCCCTGCTGAGTATTGCACTAGATTTGACCTGCCAGGAGGACTAAGAGAAGGAAGTAATAATCGCTCTGAGAACATTTCTGTTTCACTAAATTGTCACTTTCCTAATTCCTTTGAATTATTTGACTAATAAACTAAGCTGAATATCGTTACTGTGTCATTTCTAACTATGAAAGAACTGCCCCCTATGGACAAGAATGTGTCTGAATGGTAGAAAAATGTTCACAGATAAATGGAATTACTTTCATGGATAATAGTAATGACTGAAGTGTCTTTTTTATAGTTTATTCTAGTGTTCCTTCATGGCAGCTCTAACCTTCTAATAATATAATGCAAGGAGAGCATGTAGAACAGTTTGGTAAGTTGTTTACTTTGTACAAAAGGTTTTTGTTATATGGATCCCACAAAAAAATAAGCTGGTCACAGGGTGTCCCTCGGCATATTAGCAAAAAAAGGTGTAACTAAAAACCTGTGGACCACAATACAAAATCTATCATGCACCACTTAATACTCAAGTGTCTTCTTATATGCTGAGAGGGCCCAGTTGAAGGTGTAATTTCCTTCATAAGTCACATGTTTAGTGACAGGAAGTCCACCTGTGTGCAATCTAAGTGTCACATGGTCTGTCAGTATATGGAAACCTTTTCTAAAAGGCCACAGAGACGGCAACACCAATAAGCAAGAGGCTCCACTAACCAAACACCATGAAGACCAAGGAGATCTCCAGACAAGTCCGGGACAAAGTTGTTGAGAAGTACAAGTCAGTTTGCTGACATTTCACAATGTACACATGAAGCAGCCAATCAGGTGTGTGGGCGGCTCAGCATTCTGAACACTGCTACATCTACAACATAGAAAACAAGTAGTCCAGTAAGTGAAACATCGCTGGAATCAGGCTCTCTGCTCCTACATCATGCTGCTCTCAAATTACATAACAAAAACCTGCTGACACATTCTCTTTAAAGGGAATCTGTCACCCTAAATTGGCGGGATATTTAAATGATGGCAGTCAGGTCAGATGGGCGGTGTTTTGGGTGCTTGCCTTAACATGTTGTTCACCGCTGTCTCCATTATTTCTGGGAATTGTAATCGTTGCCCTCCATATAACGCGCCTGCACATTGCAATCTTGAATTGCGCATGCGCAGTATGCTTTGCCCGCAGATTGCAATGCACAGGCGCGTTATATGGAGGGCAACGACTACAATTCCCAGAAATAATGGAGACAGCGGCGAACAACATGTTAAGGCAAGTACCCAAAACACCGCCCATCTGACCTGACTGCCATCATTTAAATATCCCGCCAATTTAGGGTGACAGATTCCCTTTAAATATTCAGGTTTCAGATTTATTGACCTTTTGGATTGATTTACATGACTTAGTTGTTCAATAAAGAAATTAATGATCAAAATACTAATTGCCTAAGAATTGTGCACACAGTGTAGATTGCATGCAAGGGACAAAGCTAATGTATTTGATGGTTCACAATTACCAAGGAATTGATAGGGATACATAAGATACGATAGAGATATTGAAGAGCAAGGGAGCAAGATTAGGTGCTTCCACAAAACCCCCTGCGATCTGCGTCCTCCCCAGCCTCATAGTAATGACATTTAAAAGGCTGTACAGTCAGAACTAAAGAGGGTACAGAAAAGTCTATTAATGTTAAGCCACAAGAAGGTGTACCATATGGCAGCAGTACGAAAGCGGCACAAATGCAGACATAAGGACTTATTTTTGGAAATCATAATTTTATAACTTGTTCTTAATCTGATATTAACCTATTTTCAGAACATTTCAAAGACAGAGACCAAATGACAGCAAAAAACAAGAACTGAGATTTGATTGGAAAAATTTACAAAAAGAGAATATTTTGCATAGTCTTAACGTATGCTTCAATTGAACAGCAATTCAAGATTCTGCAGATACACAGATGAGCATGTAAAGTATCAGCACCATATGGAAAACAACTCCGAGTCCCAATCAATGAATTCAGGATTTTTGAGCACGGTCCGGTAATAGGGTGTCATTCTTTTACCAAGTTTGTGAAATGTTTTCCCTTCTAAAAATTACGTGATTAACTGTTAGTGGCGTTATTCAAAAGTGGGAACATTTGAAACCACAGAAACTCAGCCAAAAGGTGTCAGACCACAAAACTACAGAGCCAGGTCGCCGCATGCTGAGGAGCATAGTGTATAAAAGTCACCAACACTTTGCTGACTGCATAACTACAGAGTTCAAAGCTCCTCTGGAATTAACATCTGCACTTTAACTATGTGAAAGGAGTTTCATGGCTCTGAGCTGCTGCATGCAAGCCTTACTTAACCAAGCACAAGGCCAGGCATCGGATGGAGTGGTGTAAAGCCACCACCAATGGACTCAGGAGCAGTGGCAATGTGTCATGTGGAGTGACAAATAAAGCTTCTCGATCTGGCATCTGTTGGACGAGTCTGAGGATGGCGAATGCCAGTATAATGTTACCTGCCTGACTGCATTGTGCCAACAGTAATTTTTAGTGGAGAAGGAATAATACTATGAGGTTGTTCTTGACCTTATATTTCCAGTAAAGGAAAATCTTAATCCTTCAGCATACCAAGACATTTTAGACCATTTTATGCTTGCAACTTATAAGAACAGTTTGGGGATGGTCCTTTTCGGTTTCAACATGACCGTGTCCCACTGTACAAAGCAAGGTCCATAAAGGCAAGGTTGGGAGGGTTTGGTGCAGGAGAATTTGACTCTCCTTTGAACTCTAGAACAGAGATTGCGCTTCCATCATTTTATCCAACATCAGTGTCTGTTCTCTCAAATGCTGTTTTGAGAAATGTCAGTGGCTGGATGAAAGATGCAAGAGTCTGTCTGGATCCCAGAAGCTCACTCAGCTTTTATGCACACACACTGATTACATGCAAACAGGTCACAGGTGAGGATGTTACCTTTAGTAGCCATTCAAACCCATTTGTGTCAACTTCTGTGCATGTTATCAGGCCATAATCACCAGGGTATATGAACTTTTGATCAGGGTCATTTGGATGTTTTGGGTTGTCATTATGATTTAAAAGGAGAAAACACAGTAGTGACAATAAATGGCTTCACCCAACCACTAACCATGAGTGGAGAAAAAGTTTTGGTGTTATAATTCATATTCTCTGAAAAAAGGTCAAGAAAGCAAAAAAATCTGCAGGGGTATGTAAACTTTTGAGCACAACTGTAGCTGATAAGTAATTTGAACACGATTCCGTTTTGCTGTAAAACTGCTTTATCAGCAATGAGTCTGCACCCTAATCCTTGGTTCTAGTACCATACTAATCAGCTGACCGGTACCAATTTCAAGAAGGGGCTGGAGCAAGCGGAGATAGGTGGAAGCCCCACATGACTGCATTGGAGCTGGGGGAGGAGTTTTCAGGGTTGGGAGGGGTAAGAGTTTTTTGAAATAGAGTGTGTTGATTGGGGGATGGATAGAGTGGGCGTTGTTAAGGGGTTGTTAGGGAGAAAAGTGCGGGAAAGGGCCATTCCTGATAAAATCAAGAAGAGTGAAGAATGTCAAGTTCAGTGACTTACCTCATGGCTCGTTTGAGAGAAACTGCGCGCTCTAGGAGAGGAGGATGGTTGGAGGAGCAGCTTTCCTCCATCCTTGGGAACTCGGGGACGCAGGCGGTGAGCAGCAGGGGGAGAAGAACCCGGCCTCCGGAAAGATTGTCCCTGAATTGGCGACGCGCGGCGGGCGCAGGCATAGGAGCCCCTCTCGGGACCCTGCGGAGGGGTGCGGTGGCAGCGCTGCTGGTCGCCATGCCTGCTCCGGCAGGAATCCAAGAAGCCTGTCCGCAGGCGTTGGGCGACGTGAACAGAGTGAGGTGCAGGCCGCAGCTGGAGCGTGGCCTACTCGGCGCACGTCGCGCGGCAGAACTGACAGGCCGGGACCGGAAGAGCAGGCCTCAGGATCGCAAGTGAGTCCTGGGCAGTTGAGTCGGCCGGGAGCAGGAACTTCCCAGGGGATCGCAGGTGCGACCGAGGCGAATCGCAAGAAGAGGGCCGCAAGTGCAGCGCCGGCCAGGGCGCTGCAGGAAGAGCAGGACGCAGCGGGCGCTTCCTATGGGGTCGCCGGTGCGAACGAAGCGAATCGCAGGAAGAGGGCCGCAAGTGCAGCGCCGGCCAGGACGCAACAGGATGGGCAGGACGCATCGCTGCGGTCTGTGAAGATAGGACTACGGGCCCGTTGCGGTGCAGGCGGGAGCGCAGATCTGCAACAGGGCTTGGCTAGCGACGGGGCGGGAGGAAGCGGAGCTGGTGACGCCGGTGGTGCGGGAGCATCGAGAGCACCGTGGAGGATGGGCACCAGGCCGGGTGCCAGACAAGGGTCGACGGGATGGAAAAGTAGTGAGCAGAGACAGACGGGCTGGCAGGCGCCTTCGTACCAGACGATGCCAGGCTTAGATAAAGGAAGAGCGGCAGGCAGCAACCAGGCGCTGTCTGGCAGGTGGCGCGGGGGCAATGCTGGTCGGAGGGAGGAAGCGGTGGTGCGATCCCGTTCAAGACTTCGGGTGGAAGAGAGTGCATTTTTCAACGGCACCGGTCCCCCCGATGACGAGGAGGTCAGGGGCGCGGGCCTGGAGCCAAGGAGTGGTGAGGAAGATTCGGAGATCGATAGCGACCACCAGGACGGATCGGGACGGCTGGATTCCGGAGTGTCGGCTGGCGGGGACACAGCACCCGCGCAGCTTGGTGAGCAGACCTCTATGTTTTGTATGTCGCCCGTAGGGGCTGTGGGGCAGGGGGTGATAGGAAGTCAGACGCCGGGGTTTAGGGGAGGGCAGGCTGGGGCCCCTGGAGGGACCGGCGATGGGGATTTCCGTGAGGTGTTGCGGGGTATGGCACAGGTTTTGCAGTGCTTAGAGAGTGGGGCTCTAAGGACGGAGAGAGTTACACCATTTGGGGCATGGTCGTCGGGTTTAGTCGTCGGTTCGACGGTAGGTAGTGACAGTTCGGTGCAGATCGAGGATGAGCGGGGTCAAGGTGTATCGGTGTCGGTGCAGACGGAAAAAGAGAAAGGGGATAAGATTAAGTTGGATGATCGCGCAAAAGGGGAAGTTTATGTTTGCTTCGAGGGGCCCTTGGGAGCCCATTTAAAAAAGGAGGTTAAGGAAAAAATTTGGCGTGACGAATATGTGGAGATATTCTCTTTGTTGCCTTTGGAAAAGTTTAACTTAGATAAGGGGAAGAAGGATTATAGTAAAAAAAAGGAGGAGGAAAAGCGGCGGTGGAGGTTCATCCCGCAAACATTCGTCAATTGGTTGCAAGCTTTTGCAATTTTGGCTAGTGTGGTTGGGGAGAAGGCTCCGGAGAATTGTTCTGGTCTATTCTGTTACCTCGATGCTATCGGGGAGGCTCATAGGACTTATGGGGGGATGGCGTGGTTGCGCTATGACGAGCAATTCAGGCAGAGAAAAGCGGTGAGGCCTGAGATAAAATGGGATCAGAAGGATATCGGGTTATGGTTGAAGGTTATGGCCCCTGTTAGGTATGGGCAGTCCTTTCAGGGTGGGGGTGGAGGAAACAGTCAACAGTCAGGGAGAGGGAGTAGCGGGCAAGGGATGCAAGGCACAAAAGAAAAGACAGGCAGTTGCTGGCAGTTCAACGATGGCCAGTGCAAATACGGTGCTACCTGCAAGTTCAAACATGAGTGTTCCTTTTGCGGCGGGAGTTCACATGGAACTTCCAAGTGTTTCAAAAAGGTAAAAGGAAAGCCATTGGTGGGTGCCGGAAAAGGGCGTGACGCCAGTGAGGCTTCAAGGGATGGCCCCCTTTCTAAATAGGTATCCTGATCGGGATGGGGCTGAGGTCATTAGAAGTGGTTTCGCGGAAGGTTTTAGAATTCCCGCTCCTAATCATAAGGTCCCTTTCTCTACAAAAAACTTGAGGTCGGCGTATTTACACGCTGACGTTGTTGGGAAAAAACTGTTAAAGGAGGTAGAATGGGTAGGATGGCGGGCCCGTTTAGGTCTTTGCCGGGGGGGGGGGGCGGTTGTTTCTCCGTTGGGGGTTGTTCCCAAAAAAGAAGCGAACAAGTTCAGGCTGATTCAGCATTTGTCGTACCCGAAGGGGTTTTCTGTTAATGATGGTATATCGCAAGAGTTATGCTCCGTTGAGTATACGTCTTTTGATGCTGCGGTAAGGTGGGTTAGGAGGTATGGTGAAGGTGCTTTATTGGCAAAGACTGATATTGAAGTGGCATTTCGTTTGCTGCCTGTTCATCCGGACCGTATTCCGTTGTTGGGCTGTTTTTGGGACGGGGGTTTTTATTTGGATAGATGTTTGCCGATGGGTTGTGCAATCTTGTGTAAATTGTTTGAGACGTTCAGTACGTTTTTGGAATGGGCGATTCGGGATGTTGCTGGTGTTCAATCGGTGATTCACTATTTGGACGATTTTTTGTTTATTGGTCTGGCAGACTCGGTGTTGTGCAGAAACATTTTGGCAGCAATGGAATGGGTGGCTGGTATTTTTGGCGTACCATTGGCAGGGGAAAAAACTGAAGGCCCTTCAACGTCGCTGAGCTTTCTCGGGATCTTGATTGACTCGGAGATGATGGAGTGTAGGTTACTGGAAGATAAATTGGTTCTTCTTAAACAAGAGGTGGACAGGATGCGGCAGTTGCGAAAAGGGACGTTAAAAGAGTTGCAGTCGTTGTTGGGGAGATTGAATTTTGCGTGTAGAATCATTCCTATGGGCAGGATTTTTTGTCGTAGGTTGGCCAGGGCGACTGCGGGGGTGCAAGCCCCACATCATTTTATTCGGTTAAGAAGGGAACACAGAGATGATTTGGCAGTTTGGCAGAGTTTTTTGACACAATACAATGGGCGGTCTTTGATTCAGCAGGAAGTTAAGAGTAATTTTGAATGTGAAATTTATAAGGATGCAGCTGGTGGAGTTGGGTACGGGGCATATTGGAAAGGGCGGTGGAGCGTTGGACAGTGGCCAGATGAGTGGCATAGTAATGGGTGGACTAGGAATTTGGCATTGTTAGAGTTGTTCCCAATAGTTGTGGCAGTCTTCATTTGGGGAGAGTTGTTTAGGGATAGGAAGGTGCATTTTCATTGTGATAATATGAGTGTGGTAGGAATAATTAACACTTTGTCTGCGTCATCTCCCCGGTGATAAAATTGGTTCGGGAGTTGGTCCTACGTTGCATGGAGCTGAATGCATGGGTGTCAGCTGTGCATGTTCCAGGTGTAAAAAACTCTATAGCTGATGCTTTGTCTCGTTTACAGTGGGAGAGGTTCCGGGACCTGGCGCCAGAAGCAGAGAATGCAGGAACGGAATGCCCTTCTCATTTGTGGCGAGTGGATTTGGACGTGCAGGACAATTGATTCGTGAGTCGGTGACGGGCCGAACTTGGGCGTCTTATGAGGAGTCATGGGTTTTTTGGCAGGAGTGGTTGTCTAGACAGGGAATAGTCGTGTCGGATGAGGGTAGGGCACAGGCTTTGTTAATGTTGGTGGGGGAATTGTCGGAGAGAGCATGGTCATTTTTCTTGGATTAATAAATTTATGGCGGGTTTAGCTTTTGGTTTTCGGTTGCAAGGGTGTGCGGATGCCACAAAGGATTTTCTAGTGCGGCAAGCTTTAAAAGGGTTACGGAAGGGAAAACGCTGTGTTGATAAGCGTAGACCGATTACTTTCAGCATGTTGGGACGTTTAGGCGGGGTATTGTACAGGATTTGTTGTTCCGACTTTGAGGTGGCATTATTTCAATTAGCCTTTTCTTTGGCGTTTTTTGGGGCATTGAGGATAGGAGAGCTGGTTTCAGAGAGCAGGAATAGGATGGGAGGTTTGATGGCTGAGGATGTGGAAATAAGTCGTTGTGGTATAAGTTTTTGGATTCGACGGTCTAAGACCGACCAATTATGTAATGGAAGAAAGGTAGTGCTTGGGAGGGTAGAGGGGTCTGATATGTGCCCTCATAGATGTTTGACCCGGTTTTGGCGGGTATGGAGGGGAAGGTCTGGATCATTGTTGTGTCATAGTGACGGGTCGTTCTTGTCCCGTTTTCAGTTTATTGCAATCTTAAAGAAGGGTTTGGGGGAGCTGGGTGTTTCCACTGAAGTCTACAGTTCGCATTCGTTCCGTATTGGGGCGGCGTCTGAAGCACATATGCGGGGTTTGGGGCCAGAGGCGATTCGCCGCATTGGTAGATGGAGCTCCAATAGGTACTTAAGTTACGTTCGTTCCTGAAGCATGCATAGCTTGTAAATGGAGGGTTTATGTGTTTTGTCACTTTATATTTTGCAGATTGTGAACCTTTCTTAGCCTGGATCTTCGGCCATTCTTTTGTTCATTGGGGGGCGTTACGAGCTGACGTGAGGCCGGACGGCAGACAGCTGGGATTCAATAGACTGCAGGTGGTTGTGCGTTGGTTGGGGTTTAGGGGGATGGTTTGGTCCAGAGTGTTGGGGGAATTTGTTAGGGCTGTTAGGTGTGATAGGGCACTGATGTTTGGGTAGTACACATGGGTGGCAATGATTTAGGGGTAAAACCTGTTAGAGAACTTATTAGGGACATTTGTTTTGATCTGTTGAGACTATGGACATCGTTTCCTGGGGTGTTGATGGTCTGGTCCGATATAGTTCCAAGGAAAAAATGGAGAGGTGCGAGGTCTTTAAAAGGGATTAACAGGGCTAGGATTAAGCTAAATAGAGCTGTAGCGAGTTTTGTTTCTAGAAATGGGGGTATTAGTGTGTGTCATTTTGAATTAGAAGCGGGGGTGGGAAACTTTTGGAGGGCAGATGGGGTGCATTTAAATGACATTGGGACGGACTTATGGGCGCTGGCGATTCAGGAGGGATTGGAGAGGGCGTTGATGGTGTTGGGGCACTCGCGAACCTGAGGTGGTCAGGTTTGTTCGTGGTTGGCGGGGGGTTGGGGTTCTTGGAGTGGTTATAATTCAGGGATGGAATTTTGGAGGAAATTGAGGGCATCTAAATGATGTGGGGTGATCTGGCTTTTGGTATGGGCTCTGGACGGGGTTTTGCCCTGGGAGCTCATGGTGGTTTTTGGTCTTCCCTAAAAGGGTTGTCTGGTGCCCTCGAGCTGGTGGTTTACGGCTGAGGGTAATATGGTAGTCAAACTTTTGTTTGGTTATTTTTAGGAAAAGCCAGATCTTTAGCTCCAAGAACCCTCCCCTCTGATATTGGAAGTGTTTATACAATTTAATGTATGTAATTTTATGTATGTTTTGTTAATAAAATGGCCGCTGTGGCCAATATAATCCAAAGAATTATGTACCATGTTTTATTTTGGAGGAACGAGTTATTGATTGGTGGGGGGGGATAACAGCAAGCGGTAAGAAGGTAAGGAAAACCCACCTAGTCGCCATATGCGGTCATGTTTATTATCTACCATGAATCATTGCTAGGCTTGTTTCAATTATTTACAGTTTAAGACCCAGTTATCATTACCAGTCACATTGGATGAATAATCGCTCTGCGGAAGTAGACTTAAGATTTGTTGGTGGTTATATTAACATTTTTATGTTGATGACAGGTTCAAATGTTTAACCCCTTAATGTCCACTGACGTGCAGAGTCCGTCATGGCAAGGTGCCAGTTCCGGCACCAGGACGGACTCTGCACGTCATGCCTTTGATCTACCACTGCGTGTAAACACGCAGTGGTAGATCAGTGCCGACAGCTGTCACAGACAGCTGACAGGCACGGCAAGCGGTGCGGGGACCTTTGCCGTCGGTCCCCACACTCACAGCGCTGTGATTGGTCAGTCAATCTGACTGACCAAACACAGCAGCGATGGCGCAGGAGAAGCTGAAATTTCAGCTTCCCCAGCGCGATCAGTGCAGGAGCCGGCGCTGCAGTGGCCAGGCTTCCTGCACTGACAGCCAGGAGCGGAGCCCCCACCGCCCCTGGCTGTTAACCCCCTGACTGCTGCGATCGAGCGCGATCGCAGAGCTCAGGGGGGGAGGCAGAGGGTCGGGAGCTCCCTCTGCCTCAGTTCGGCACCCTGCACTGTATTTGCAGGGGCCGATGTCTGCCTTGATGACCCGGGGGTTGTCATGACAACCTCCGGGTCATTTAGCTACGGGAAGCTGCTGTGATCATGTCACATCAGCTTCCACTATAGTTGCAATGCATTGCAATGCCAGAGCATTGCAATGCATTGTAACTGCAATCAAAAGTAAAAAAAGTGAAAGTCCCATAAAGGGACAAGTTGAAAAAAATCATTTTTTAAAAAAAATTGTAAAAAAAATATTAAAAAATAATTTTAAAAAATCCCCTAAAAAATACACATTTTTATGTAATAAAAAAATAAAAAACAAAAAAAATACACATGTTAGGTATCGCCATGTCCGTAAAAATCCCATCTATAAAAGCATAACCCTAGTTAACCCTTCAGTGAAAGCCGTAAAAAAAAAACACAAAAAAGTAGTAAATTATACTTTTTCCAAGCGGTATCATTATACCGCTTGGAAAAAGTGCAATAACACGCGATCAAAAAGTCAGATATAAATAATCATGGTACCGCTGAAAACGACATCTTGTCCCGCAAAAAACAAGCCGCTATATAGCATCATCAGCGAAAAAATAAAAAAGTTATAGCTCGCGGAATAAACTGATGCAAAAATAATTATTTTTTCTATAAAATTCTTTATTGTGTAAAAAACGCCAAAACATAAAAAAAATATATAAATGAGGTATCGCTGTAATCGTAGTGACCCGAAGAATAAAGCTGCTTTATCAATTTTACCACACGCGGAACGGGGGAAAAAAAATTAAAATAAAACCAATTCCTGAATTGCTGGTTTTTGTTCATTCTGCTTCCACAAAAATTGGAATAGGAAGCAATCAAAAAACGTTATGTGCCCGAATATGGTACCAATAAATACGTCAGCTCGTCCCGCAAAAAATAACCCCATAGATAACTCTGTCGGCCGAAATATGGAAAAATTATAGCTCTCAAAATACGGCGATGCAAAAAATTCTTACAAAAAATTATTCCAAAAAAAAGCATCTTTTAGAGTGTGACAGAAGCTAAACATGAAAAAAGGGTGTAAATCTGGTATCGCTGTAATCGCACTGATCCGAGGAATAAAGCCGCCTAATCACTAATACCGCACGAGGAATGGCGTAAAAAAGAAAACCAATTCTTCACCTTTGGTAGATTTGTTCATTGTGCCTCCCAAAGATCGCAGTAAGGCGATCACAGTGGTTCCCCCCACATATGGGGTATCAGCGTACTCAGGACAAAATGCACAATAGCTTTTGGGGTCCTATTTCTCCTGTTACCCTTATAAAAATAAAAATTTGGGGGCAAAAAGGTCATTTTTGTGGAAAAAAAATATGATTTTTTTTATTTTCACGGCTCTACGTTATAAACTTCTGTGAAGCCCTTGGGGGTTCAAAGTGCTGACCACACATCTAGATAAGTTCCTTGGGGGGTCTAGTTTGCAAAATGGGGTCATTTGTGGGGGGTTTCTACTGTTTAGGCACATCAGGGGCTCTCCAAGCGCGACATGACACCCGCAGACCATTCCATCAAAGTCTGCATTTGAAAAAGGCGCTACTTCCCTTTCGAGCTCTGCCATGCGTCAAAATAGTGGTTCCCCCCCACATATGGGGTATCAGCATACTCAGGACAAATTGCACAATAGCTTTTGGTGTCCTATTTCTCCTGTTACCATTATAAAAATAAAAATTTGGGGCAAAAAGATTATTTTTGTGGAAAAAAAGATGATTTTTTTATTTTCACGGCTCTACGTTATAAACTTCTGTGAAGTACTTGGGGGTTCAAAGTGCTCACCACACATCTAGAAAAGTTCCTTGGGGTCTAGTTTCCAAAATGGAGTCACTTGTGGGGGGTTTCTACTGTTTAGGCACATCGGGGGCTATCCAAACGTGACATGACACCCACAGACCATTCCATCAAAGTCTGCATTTGAAAAAGGCGCTACTTCCCTTTCGAGCTCTGCCATGCGTCAAAATAGTGGTTTCCCCCCACATATGGGGTATCAGCGTACTCAGGACAAATTGCACAATAACTTTTGGGGTCCTGTTACCCTTTGGAAAATAACAATTGGGGGTGGAAAGATCATTTTTGTGGAAAAGATATGATTTTTTAATTTTACTGCTCTACGTTATAACCTTCTGTGAAGCCCTTGGGGGTTCAAAGCTCTCACCACACATCTAGATAAGTTCCTTGGGGGTCTAGTTTCCAAAATGGGGTCACTTGTGGGGGGTTTCCACTGTTTAGGCACACAGGGACTCTCCAAATACGACATGGCATCCAATCTCAATTCCAGCCAAAAAAGTCAAATGGCGCTGCTTCCCTTCCGAGCTCTGCCATGCGCCCAAATAGTGGTTTACCCCCACCTATGGGGTATCAGCGTACTCAGGACTAATTGCACAATAAATTTTGGGGTCCTTTTATCCTTTGGAAAATAAAAATTGGGATGAAAAGATCATTTTTGTGGAAAAAATATGATTTTTTAATTTACGGCTCTACGTTATAACCTTCTGTGAAGCGCTTGGGGGTTAAAAGCTCTCACAACACATTTAGATAAGTTCCTTGGGGGGTCTAGTTTCCAAAATGGGGTCACTTGTGGGGGGTTTCCACTGTTTAGGCACACAGGGACTCTCCAAATGCGACATGGCGTCCAATCTCAATTCCAGCCAAAAAAGTCAAATGGCGCTGCTTCCCTTCCGAGCTCTACCATGCGCCCAAATAGTGGTTTACCCCCACATATGGGGTATCAGCGTACTCAGGACTAATTGCCCAATAACTTTTGGGGTCCTTTTATCCTTTGGAAAATAATAATTGGGATGAAAAGATAATTTTTGTGGAAAAAATTATTTTTTAATTTTACGGCTCTACGTTATAACCTTCTGTGAAGCCCTTGGGGGTTAAAAGCTCTCACAACACATTTAGATGAGTTCCTTGAGGGGTCCAGTTTCCAAAATGGGGTCACTTGTGGGGGGTTTCCACTGTTTAGGCACACAGGGACTCTCCAAATGCGACATGGCGTCCAATCTCAATTCCAGCCAAAAAAGTCAAATGGCGCTGCTTCCATTCCGAGCTCTGCCATGCGCCCAAATAGTGGTTTACCCCCACACATGGTATATCGGTGTACTCTGGAGAAATTGTACAACAAATATTGTGGTTCATTTTCTCTTGATACCCTTGACAAAATTTAAAAAAATTGTGTCGAAAGAAAAATTTTGGGAAAAAAAGTTAAATGTTCATTTTTTCCTTCCACATTGCTTCAATTCTTGTGAAGTACCTAAAGGGTTAATAAACTTCTTGAATGTGGCTTTGAACACGTTGAGGGGTGCAGTTTTTAGAATGGTGTCACTTTTGGGTATTTTCTGTCATATTGACCCCTCAAATTCACTTCAAATGTGAGGTGGTCCCTAAAAAAATGGTTTTGTAAATTTTGTTGGAAAAATGAGAAATCGCTGGTCAACTTTTAACACTTATAACTTCGTAACAAAAAAAAATTTTGGTTCCAAAATTGTGCTGATGTAAAGTAGACATGTGGGAAATGTTATTTATTAACTAATTTTTGTGACATATCTCTCTGATTTAATGGCATAAAAATTAAAAGTTTGAAAATTGCAAAATTTTCAAAATTTTTGCCATATTTCCATTTTTTTCATAAAAAAACGCAAGTTATATTGAAGAAATTTTACCACTATCATGAAGTACAATATGTCACGAGAAAACAATCTCAGAATCGCCAAGATCCGTTGAAGCGTTCCAGAGTTATAACCTCATAAAGAGACAGTGGTCAGAATTGTAAAAATTGGCCTGGTCTTTAACCTACAAAATGGCTTGGTCATTAAGGGGTTAATGCCCTAAATCATCTACCGGACACTGTCCTAAGAAACAATACTGATTTATTGAGGAGTGTTTTGACAATATATTTATGATGTCCAAATGAGATTTGCAATAATTGTGCCACTTTCAGTAATAACAAATAAGGCCTTATGCTGTAAGTCATACAGAATCTCATATCACAGGAAAAAAAAATAATCATAGAAGCAGCAATAGTTTATTGCAGAATCATAAAAGAAGCAATATTGCAAGTCACAAGGATAGCTACAAATTTCATCATTTTCCTGTTTTAGAAAATGAAAGCCCAATGCACCGCGCACACCATTACATGCGGCAAAGTGGAGAACAACCCGGAATAAAGATTTGATTGTACATTTTGGACAGAAATTGGCATCAAGTCAGTCATTTCCCATTTAAAGATATTACAGAATCCATGTTCCTGTGATCATAAAATATATCTTTGTTAGGGTTTGTTCACACATAAAATATACGTGGCAGTAATTTTTGCAGCAAAATATCTGTCAGATACACAACCTGAGTATGGATTTTTGCATACTCCTTTCAGATTAATGACACAGTCACAAAATTTCCTTAACCAGATGTGATCAGTATTGTTCCAAGATATAATTGGTGGCAAAATTCAATATCCATTAGAGAGCAACAAATAAATTATCTACTTCTGCCATAGAAAAAATGTCACTGAGACTTCTCAGGAACCTAATATCTGTAAAACAAAATAGATACAGTAATTATGTTACAACTACATTGTATGAACCTGGTTATACATAGATGGCGGCAATGAAACCTACTCTACAAACGCAGCCATTAGATACTTAGAGCAGTTCACAAGCTTTGATAATGTGTATTATTCACCAATTATTAGACTGATTGTTCAACGTCACGGACCCTGTGCCACTCAGTAACCATTGTTTTATTATTTCATAAATTATTAGTACTCATGAAAATAAGAAACTTTGCAATATATCCAGAGCCGCCATCAGGGCATTATTGCCCTTACTGTTGTGTGGGGCACAGTGAGCAGAAGTAAAGAGAGGGGGCCTGAGCCCAATCTGGGCCGCACCTTTAGTGCTTCTGCTCACCGATCCCCAGGGTATAATAATGTAGTGTGTGCCGGCGCAGGGAGCCTTCCTTGGAGCTCGACGGAACAGCCATGCGGCTCCAAGTGACTCCCTCTTCCTCTTCTGTGACATGCTGGTGATGGCGCGTATGCGATAATGTCATCGTGTACACGCCAGAATATATGCCCGCCACGCTGCAGGAGGACACTAGAAGTGGAGCTGAATCTGCAGGGGATCGTGAGAGGTAATCTAATCAGAGAAATCTGCTTCTTTCTCCTGGTTTGATTTTTCATTTGACAATATTCTCAATTCAGAGCAGTGGCAGAAAAACTTGAAAGTTACATATCTCACTAGGATGCAAAATATGCTTGATGGTTTTTATAAGTTTTTGTTGAGTTTTTGTCTCTGTGTATTTTCACAGAGCAAAAACATATAGAATCTCACAGTTCCAGAAAAGTGGATGGGATTCATAGTAAAACATGAGTACATAATGCCCTCATTTTATTAATAGGATTTTTGAAAAAAGAAGCCGATTTCTCAGATTAGACTACCTCTTCACGATCCCCCGCAGGTGCAGCTCCACTTCTAGTGTCCACTTGGAGAGTGGCGCACGTATATTCCGGCGTGTACGAAAAAGAAAGATTGCTTTAATTGTGCAAAGTAATAAACTAGAAAAAAAAACTATATGAATTAATTAATTCCATAAAAAGTGGCAGGAAAAACTTAAATGGAATCTGTAACCATGTTTTTGCTATGCAATCTGAGAGCACATTGATGTGATGTAGGGGAAGAGAGCCTGATGACAGCAATGTGTCACTTACTGGGTTGTGTTTTGCTGTTTCAATATAACCTGTGTTTTATTAACAGAGGATTATGTCTGCAGGACAACTGTCCTCCTGCCTCCTAGTCCAACCACTCCCACTGATTAGCAGCTCTCTGTAATGTACACAGAAAGCTATAGTGTTGGCGAGGTAAAACAAAGCTCAACAACTAAGCTCTGTTCGATATGGAACAGAGAAAACTGTGACTATCATAACTGCTGCACCCAGTAAATTAAATGATACAGCGCTAGAATCAGGATCTGTCCTACTGATTGATTTAGTACGTTACTAATTCCAACAAACATTTGTAACCAGGACACTGATATTTTAAAACTGCATCTTTCCTTTCATCTAAAGTCAGGAAAACATACAATGATTCCTGATGAATCTCGGTTAACATTATAGCAGATTTTCTCTGCTGTCTTTGCAGGGACACCGGGGCACACTGCCACTTTTCTCTGCAGGGAGGAATAGGGTGATGTGAAAGCCACACTGTATCCCATGATTAAAAACCTTGTTTGTCAAGTGCAGAAAATGAACTTGTAAATTTAAAGAGAACTTTCTATGTCAGTTTCACAAATTTTTCACATTATGGCCGTCAGAGCTTTATAAAGTTTGGCGTACAGTATTAGTGTTGAACCAAATCCTAGACAGCTATACACCCCATGGTAGATGAAACGCTCTCGTCACATCAGACCCTGAGGCAGAGGTTTGACACTGTACTTGTAAGTGAAGATTTTCTTATGACAAGCAGAGTGTTCTCTTCCTAAGGGACTTGAATTTCTTAGAAAACAGTCGTGCATATCTGATGAAAACATTTGCATTCAGGATTGTAAACATCCAACAATTAGCTAAAAGCAGCAGTTTCACATTAGACAATTCCAGAGAGGCAGCAGAGCAAAGACGTGGATCACATACACAGGTATAATAGCTGATGATACAAGAAGTAACAAGACAATCTATGTTACTTACAAAACTTCTTCTAGATCTCTTTAAGCTTAAAGAGTGACCATTGTCAGTCTGGGGCGACCCCTTTTTATTTAAGAAATCAGTAGGTAGCCTCAGACAGGTGAATTTTCTACAAAAAGCCTAAGAACAAAGTGGTCCCAAGTGTCCCGCTAAAGCAAGGGTGGACAACCATTTCTGGTCCAAGGGCCACACTGTCACATTTAACTGCAGACATAAAACTTAAGGGCTATTACTTTTTGAAACGTTCAAAGCATATCAAAAGTATATGCCATAATAGTGTAAAAGATACAGGTTGCCTATCAGGACTCCCACATATGTGGAGAATGAGAGTGCTCTTCTCCTCTAAATCAGTCCTCTGGAGAGGAAGAGACCTGGTTGTATGGCTATATCTCTCCCGGTTGAAGATTATGGGTGTTGTAGTATCTAGCTGCATTTTACAATTCCCATAAACTTGAATAGGGAGAGTTTTATGCATAGTCAGCCCCCTACTCTACTACTATATGCCTTTCTAGAATGCTCCTCAGGGGTCAAGAAACTCTAGTCTTCTGATGTTGTCATGTGTGCATTGCCACGAAGATCGTCGCGGTTGCACATTTTGACTTCTCACAGCTGAGCTGCTGTTTCTTTGTGTTTGGCAGCTAGGGAGTTAATTCTGTCTGTGCTCGGTGCTGGGACTGGGTGCAGTTTCTCCCGGCTGCAATTGATTATTTGTTGATTGGTTTCCTTTAAATTCCTGGTTGTCTGCTTGGGGAGTTGCCAGTGAAACCTTCATGCAGACCACAGATAGGAATGAATCTGTATAGACTATTAGTTGTGAGCTCCTTAGTTGTTCTAAGCTCAACTTGGTTAGAGTTTATTTCCCAGACCATTTATGTTCCTTTGGTGTTTGAGTGTGTATGCAAGCGAGTGTTATCCTGTCTGTCTTATATGTCTAATCTGAGTATTTAGCTGAGATCAGCCCATATCCCTTTGGTGGTAGTCAGGATCCTTCTTAGGACTGATTACAGGGTTCAGGGTCTGATAGGAGACAGGGTTAGGTTGGAGACTTGGACCTCTGAACCATTATCAGTACCTCCAAGGTGAGGGATTAGTTAGGACCCCAGTTTAGGGTCAGGTTAGATCCCGGTCCACCTCTTTCCTGTTTCAGCTCATCAAGTCCTCAAGATTAACCCTGAGTTCAGCAGATATCGTGTCAGGTAAATCTATTCTATACTTACATGCTGATGTTGCTATACTAGTTGTTGTATAGAGTGTTGTTCCTGTATTAATAGTTTACTGACATTGTATACATATCATTAGACAGCGTGACATTTTCACTGGCCATAAAAATTATCTCCAGTTACCATGGATCCAGTAGCCCAGCTGGCTCTGCAGTTGCAGGGATTATCCATGGAGCTGACGGACATTAAGTCCAAAGTTTTGTCTCCCCTGGAGCAAACCAGAGTTGAACCTAAAGTAGCTCTCCCGGACAGGTTCACTGGTGGGCGAGACAAATTTTTCACCTTCCAGGAGGCATGTAAATTGTATTTTCGGCTTCGGCCTCGATCATCAGGGAGTGAGGAGCAGAGAGTGGGAATTGTTATCTCACTTCTGCAAGGGGACCCTCAATCCTGGGCATTTTCCCTTCCTCCGGGATCCCCGGCTCTACTGTCTGTAGATCAATTTTTTACTGCCCTGGGATTGGTATATGATGACCCAGATCGGGTCTCTCTTGCTGAGACAAAATTACGTAAGATACAGCAGGGAGATCGTCCGGCAGAGGAATTTGCTTCTGAGTTTCGTAGATGGGCCACAGATACTCAGTGGAATGACCCAGCTCTTAGGAGCCAGTTTTGTCATGGGCTTTCTGATAAATTAAAAGACGTTTTGGCTCAGTATGAATCTCCTCCTTCTCTGGAGGCTGCTATGGCCTTAGCTATCCGTACTGATAGACGGCTTCGGGAGAGGGGTGAGGTAACCCCACTCCCTGTTGTTTCTCCACCTACCACTAAAGTCCCTTATGTTGAGGTTCCCCTTGTCTGTTCGGATGAGCCTATGCAGTTGGGAGGGACATCATTTCGTAGGAGGGGATTGGCGGTACGCCGCAGGACTAGAAGATGTTTTTTCTGCGGGAAAGAGGGACATTTTGTTGGAGAATGTCCATCCCGTGCCTTGTTGAGCCAAAAGTCGCCGGAAAACTGTTAATCCCAGGTTGTGTGGTGGACGACAACCTGGGAGTATGTATTTCATCCGCCAGTTCTTCTCAGTTCCTTGTACCAGTGGAGGTGGTAGTTGGTACGAGAGTGGAGAGATTGTCTGTTCTTCTTGATAGTGGTTCCGGGGCTAATCTGGTTGACGCTCAGTTTGCTCAGGCTCAAGGTATGCACCTGAGTGTATTGGTCAAACCGATCCCTATATTCTCCATTGACGCCAGGCCTCTCGGCCAAGGTAGCTTTGTTCATGAGGTTCATAACATTGACCTTCGGGTAGGGGCAATACATAGGGAACAATTATCTTGTTATGTGTTGGAGGGTCTACCTACTCCCATTGTGTTGGGACTTCCTTGGTTGGTTAAACATAACCCTGTGATTAATTGGCAGTCCAGAGAAATAAGCCAATGGGGTGAGTTTTGCAAAAGCAACTGCATGAACACAGTCATCAGTGCGGTCGTGCCTAGTACATTGCCTCCTTTTTTGGAGGATTTTGGGGATGTTTTCTCTGAGGAGGGGTGTCAGGAGTTGCCTCCTCATCGCGTGTATGACTGCTCTATTAATCTCCTTCCTGATGCTAAGTTGCCTAAAGCTAGGTTGTATAATCTTTCTGGTCCTGAGAGGCAGGCTATGAAAGATTATATTTCTGAAAGTCTGGCCAAAGGGCATATTAGACCTTCATCTTCCCCAGTAGCCGCGGGGTTCTTCTTTGTGAAGAAGAAAGATGGAGGCCTACGCCCTTGCTTGGATTTCCGCGAACTTAATCGGATTACTGTTCGAGATCCGTATCCACTCCCTCTTATTCCTGATCTCTTCAATCAAATTGTTGGCGCCAAATGGTTTTCTAAATTGGATCTCAGGGGGGCGTATAATCTGATTAGGATAAAAGAGGGGGATGAGTGGAAAACGGCGTTTAACACGCCGGAGGGACATTATGAGAACCTAGTCATGCCTTTTGGTCTGACTACTGCACCAGCAGTATTCCAACATTTTGTTAATGACATTTTTCGTCACCTTGTGGGGCTGTTTGTGGTTGTTATTTTGGACGACATTTTAATTTACTCGCCAGATCTTGTGTCTCACCAGGAGCATTTTATTCACAGTAGTAACACGAAACGTTTCGGTCCTATATCATGGACCTTCATCAGTCACAGATACTACTGGGAAGGGGGTTGATCCACATAGGGAAGAAAGAAAGGGCTGGATATAGCCTGTATTGGTGGGGTGAGATGAGGAAGAGGACAATGCCTCTATTGCACTAGTAACCTGTTGTGAAGGAGTCCGGCAGTTAGGATAGGTCTCTGCATTGGACGCGGTGTCCACCGCTAGTCTGAGCGCGTCCAATGCAGAGACCTATCCTCACTGCCGGACTCCTTCACAACAGGTTACTAGTGCAATAGAGGCATTGTCCTCTTCCTCATCTCACCCCACCAATACAGGCTATATCCAGCCCTTTCTTTCTTCCCTATGTGGATCAACCCCCTTCCCAGTAGTATCTGTGACTGATGAAGGTCCATGATATAGGACCGAAACGTTTCGTGTTACTACTGTGAATAAAAATCTTTATTCTCACTATACTAAAGTTGAGTGCCGAGTTCATTTTCTATTAGATACGGTGTGGGAACCTACTCTGGCACCTTCTTGGTTGTGCACACGGTTATTTTTTCACCAGGAGAATGTGAGACAGGTGTTGCAGATCTTGCGAGACAATAAATTATACGCCAAACTTGAGAAGTGTGTATTTGCCGTACAGGAACTTCAGTTTTTGGGTTTTTTGGTGTCAGCCTCCGGTTTCCGTATGGACCCTGAAAAGGTGAGAGCAGTGCTTGAATGGGATCAGCCAGGGGATCTTAAGGCTCTGCAGCGTTTTTTTGGGGTTTGCTAACTACTACCGGAAATTTATTTGTAATTTCTCATCTGTCGTCAAACCTCTCACTGACATGACAAGAAAAGGGACGGATTTTTCTAAATGGTCGGACAAAGCTTGCCAAGCCTTTTCCTCTTTGAAGAAATGTTTTGCTTCGGCACCCGTTCTCATCCAACCAGATGCATCTCAGCCGTTCATTGTGGAGGTGGATGCGTCTGACGTAGGGGTGGGTGCTATATTGTCCCAGGGTCCGTCCCCTGGTAAATGGCATCCGTGCGCTTTCTTTTCTAAGAAATTGTCGTCCGCCGAAAGGAATTATGATATCGGCAATAGGGAACTTTTGGCCATTAAGTTAGCTTTTGAAGAATGGCGTCACTTTTTGGAGGGGGCAGTCCACCCGGTTACCGTTATTACTGATCACAAGAACCTGTTGTATTTGGAATCCGCTAAGCGTCTGAATTCCAGACAAGCTCGATGGTCGTTGTTTTTTACTAGGTTTAATTTTGTCGTCACTTATCGCCCGGGGTCTAAGAATGTAAAGGCTGATGCCTTGTCTCGCAGTTTCCCAGGGGCCGGGAAAACGGATGACCCGAGTCCTATACTTCAGGAGGGGGTGGTAGTGTCGGCTGTATTTTCTGAGCTTGAGGAGGAGGTGTTAGAGGCTCAGGGGACGCCCCTGCAGGACCTCCAGGGAGACTGTTTGTCCCAAATCTGTTGAGACAAAAGGTTATTGAGGCACATCATAATTCTGCTCTAGCAGGACATCCAGGGAGTAAGGCTACTTTAGATCTCCTTTCTCGCCGGTTTTGGTGGCCTAATGCTAATAAAGATGTTATAACTTTTGTCGCGTCATGTGGGGTGTGTGCTCGCTCTAAAACCCCTCATACCCGTCCGTCTGGGACCCTTTTACCCTTGAAACTTCCGGAGCGTCCATGGACTCATTTATCTATGGACTTCATTACGGACCTTCCTCCGTCGTCAGGGAATACTGTCATACTGGTGGTTGTTGACAGGTTCAGTAAGATGGCACATTTCGTTGCTCTTCCTGCACTCCCTAATGCTAAAACTCTGGAAAAAGGTGTTCATTAGGGAGATCGTTAGACTTCATGGGTTGCCTTCTGATGTGGTGTCAGATAGGGGGTCTCAGTTTGTGTCCAAATTTTGGAGGGCATTTTGTTTACGTCGGGGGATGCAATTGTCATTTTCCTCGGCTTTTCATCCGCAGACCAATGGTCAGACAGAGCGTCTGAATCAGAGCTTAGAGACATATCTCCGGTGTTTTGTCTCGGAGAACCAAGAGGACTGGTCTTCTTTCTTGCCTCTGGCAGAGTTCGCTCTTAACAACAGGCGGAGCGAGTCCACTGGTAAGTCCCCGTTTTTTGGGGCATATGGTTTCCATCCCCAGTTTTGTACTTTCAATGGGGGGGGCCCTTCTGGGGTTCCTGAGGAGGAGCGTTTCTCGTCGTCACTTGCTTCTGTGTGGAGAGGTGTATTGAATAATCTGAGTGCGATGGGGAACCGTTACAAACGTATGGCTGATAGGAGGAGAGTTTCTGGTCCAGATCTGAATGTGAACGATCTGGTATGGTTGTCTACCAGGAATATAAAACTTAAGGTGCCCTCCTGGAAACTGGGTCCCAGATTAATCGGGCCGTACAGGATCAGTTCCATAATTAATCCTGTGGCATTTCGTCTGGACCTCCCTCCTACGTTTAAAATTCATAATGTGTTCCACAAGTCGTCACTCATTACTTAAAAGGTATGTGGCACCAGTCATACCGTCACCTCTACCTCCTCCTCCTGTGTTGGTCAATGGTAACTTGGAATTTCAAGTATCAAAGATCATTGACTCACGTCTGAATCGCCGGTCCCTTCAGTACTTGGTGCATTGGAAGGGGTATGGTCCAGAGGAGAGGACGTGGGTCCCTGCGTCTGATGTTAACGCAGATTGTTTGGTTCGGACCTTCCACAGAACTCACCCGGGCAGGCCTGGCCCTGAGGGTCCGGAGGCCCCTCGTAGAAGGGGGGGTACTGTCATGTGTGCATTGCCACGAAGATCGTCGCGGTTGCACATTTTGACTTCTCACAGCTGAGCTGCTGTTTCTTTGTGTTTGGCAGCTAGGGAGTTAATTCTGTCTGTGCTCGGTGCTGGGACTGGGTGCAGTTTCTCCCGGCTGCAATTGATTATTTGTTGATTGGTTTCCTTTAAATTCCTGGTTGTCTGCTTGGGGAGTTGCCAGTGAAACCTTCATGCAGACCACAGATAGGCCGGAGTCACACACAACCACAAAAAATCAGTCCGTTTTAGACGGTCGACAATCGGATCAAAATAAAAACATCACACATCCTTCTGGCATCCGATTTTCCTTCAAAGATGCGATTTAATCGCATGTGTGTGTACCTTGTAACATCCGATTTTCATCCGACTTGCGAGATTTTCTCGCAGGCTTGCAAAACTGACATATAATGGATCCAAAAGAATAGTATTTAAATGCCAAAAGAAAGAATAGATATATACACATAGAGCACATATATATATATATATATATATGTCATTGTGACATATATATACATATATTTATAATTCTTACACTTCTACATACTGTTATAGCCGCTAATTCAATTGCCGGCTTCAGTGAAATCACAGAAGCCGACATGAAATGATACATTGTTTCCACACATTTAACCATGTAATTTCATGTATTTTTATATATGTTTGAAACATACAATTACATGAGTATATGTGTGCTAAATTTCAGACATGTAGGGGTTAATTAAAGGTGTAAATTCGTTGAAAAAAAATGCGTGGGCTCCCGCTGTATTTTCTCCACCAGACAGACAAAGCAAGCAAGTGGGGGCAGATAATAATAGCCTAGGGAGGGTACATTTTTTTTGTGCCCCCCCTGGCTACTAACATCTGCCCCCAGACACCCCAGAAAGGGCAAATCTCTAATTAGATTCGCCCTTTCTGGCACTTTGCCCGTCTATTCCCATTGCCCTGTAGCGGTGGCGAATGGGTTAATAATCTGGCGTTATTGTCACCTTAGTATTGAAAGGTGACCTTAAGGCAGGTTAATAATTGATAGCTGTCAATTAGACAACTATCAATTATTAATCCTATTGTATGAAAGAAAAATCAAACACACACAGTTTAATAAAAAATAAGTTTAATTAAATAATCACACAGTTTTTGACCATATTTTATTTTCCTGCTAAAACCATTTCCTGTAATAAAAATAAAATAAAAAAGCAAAATTATACTTACCAATCCGATGTACAGTCAGGTCCCACGGTGTAATCCATCAGAAAGGGTTAACAGGTTACAGGTCGCAGAGAGATAATAATGCTGTCTCAGACCTGTATTCCCCTGAATGAATAAGTTCCTCTCCCAGCGAAAGTAGAGGAATAGATTCATGAATGGAGCTTAATTGATTTATTGGCAATTTAACTTTAGTGACCTGACCTAAAGGGAAAGTGGACACAATCAATTAAGCTTCATTCATGAAACACATCCTCTCCTGTCGCCAGGAGAGGAACTTATTCATTCATGAGCTTTGAGCTGAGCATGCAGGATTACTTGCACAGCTTGGCTCAAAGCTAGTTAACCCTTTGTGAAGGATTACAGCGTGGGACGTGACAGATCAGCGGAATAGGTAAGAATAATGTTGTTTAATTTTTTTTTAATTTATTTTAGGAGATCAATGGCTTCGCACGGATTAAGTGTAAAATAAAATATGGTCAAAAAAAGGTGTTTTTATTTCATTAAAATAATTTTTAATTAATGTGTCTGTGTTTTTTTAATTTACTACAATAGGATTAATAATTGATAGTTGTCTAATTGACAGCTATCAATTATTAACCTACCTTAAGGTCACCTTTCAATACTAAGGTGACATTAAGGTGAGATTAACCCATTCGCCACCGCTACAGGGCAATGGGAATAGACGGGCAAAGTGCCAGAAAGGGCGAATCTAATTATAGATTTGCCCTTTCTGGGGTGTCTGGGGGCAGATGTTAGTAGCCAGGCTATTATTATCTGCCCCCACTCGCTTGCTTTGTCTGTCTGGTGGAGAAAATACAGCGGGAGCCCACGCATTTTTTTTCAACGAATTTACACCTTTAATTAACCCCTACATGTCTGAAATTTAGCACACATATACTCATGTAATTGTATGTTTCAAACATATATAAAAATACATGAAATTACATGGTTAAATGTGTGGAAACAATGTATCATTGCATGTCGGCTTCTGTGATTTCACTGAAGCCGGCAATTGAATTAGCGGCTATTACAGTATGTAGAAGTGTAACAACTATAAATATATGTATATATATATACATATATATGTCACAATGACATATATATATATATATATATATATATGTGGATTCTATGTGTGGATATGTATTGATTCGATTCTTTATTAAAGCTGTCAGTGTGATTTTACAGTATAGCCGGGGATGAAGTGTGGTCCGTTTGTAATCCGATTTTTCATCGCTCCCATAGACTTGCATTGGCGATTGTCGACCGACAATCGGTGACAATCGCAGCATGCTGCGATTGTACACGGACGTTTAAAACGGACCACAAAAAATCGGATACTGGGAGCTGCTCCATAGATTAACATAGGTCCGACTGCAATGCGATATTTCATCGCATTGCAGTCGTCCGATTTTGTCGCCAGTGTGACTCCGGCCATAGGAATGAATCTGTATAGACTATTAGTTGTGAGCTCCTTAGTTGTTCTAAGCTCAACTTGGTTAGAGTTTATTTCCCAGACCATTTATGTTCCTTTGGTGTTTGAGTGTGTATGCAAGCGAGTGTTATCCTGTCTGTCTTATATGTCTAATCTGAGTATTTAGCTGAGATCAGCCCATATCCCTTTGGTGGTAGTCAGGATCCTTCTTAGGACTGATTACAGGGTTCAGGGTCTGATAGGAGACAGGGTTAGGTTGGAGACTTGGACCTCTGAACCATTATCAGTACCTCCAAGGTGAGGGATTAGTTAGGACCCCAGTTTAGGGTCAGGTTAGATCCCGGTCCACCTCTTTCCTGTTTCAGCTCATCAAGTCCTCAAGATTAACCCTGAGTTCAGCAGATATCGTGTCAGGTAAATCTATTCTATACTTACATGCTGATGTTGCTATACTAGTTGTTGTATAGAGTGTTGTTCCTGTATTAATAGTTTACTGACATTGTATACATATCATTAGACAGCGTGACAGATGTCTGGGGCACTAAGATCTGGTTACGTAGTGCTCCATTTTTGCTTGATCATAGATGCTCCTGAGCAGTTTGCTACTCTTCTTCCCTCTCACATAGAAACTACTTTATACGGAATGTTGGGGGACACACAAAATGGCACAGGGGGTCTTATGTTGTGTACATGGGCACTAGGGCATACGACTTTCTAGTAATAATCGTGTCTAAAGTTTGGAGAGGATTGAGATCCGGCTCTACAAGCCACGATTCCACAACCTTCTGTGGGCCTCCTTGCTGTGAAAGAGTGAGTATTTTTTGCACTAACTACAGATGAGCGAATATGGAAATATTCGGTTCGGATTACATTCGCCGTATTTGCAATATTTGCCGAACGCCATTGGAGTCAATGGGAGTACAGATGAGCGAATATGTTTGGAAATGATCATCAAACACAAATTCGGCACCTATGTGGTACAAATATGGCAAATTCGGATTCGGCGCACATTTCCCGAACATATTCGCTCATCTCTAGCAGTAACCCAAAACTACTATTATTTTATTAACCTCCATTTATGAAGCTCTTACCAAATGGTAACATGCTTAGTAAAGTACTCGAGAGTGCTGGGTTACTGCAAAGAGCAAGATCTTTCACAGCACGGAGAGCCACGGAGGGTTGTTGGATCCACTTGGCAGGTTGAGATCACACAACCAGGACGTTAAGATCCAGCTTCACTCTTTGCTTAAATTAAAAATGGCATCCCGAAACTGGTGATCGATATTCTTTAACTCTGCTTGGTGAGCTTCATATAGAAAGCCCTTCTGTACTCACCACCTATTATTGCGGCCAAGGTTATCATCAGCAAATTTCTAAACTATTGATACCAAACTATTATTAAATTATGCAAAATAATATTGAATATTGTAAAATACAAACATGTAAGAACAATTCTATTTCATAAAACCATGAATAGTAATATAACCCCGCCCCGTAGTGTTCCCATAATTGTCACATATTACATAATAAATGTGTAAATTAATTTATACGTCAGCTATAAACAACGTCAAATGATAGCAATGGTAACTGTGCAATGCTTCATTTGCTGCAGAAGAACCTAATACTTACTGCCAGCTTCTTCCACAAATTACTGCTGATTACTTAGGGTTTCTGCACCAGGAGACTCAGTGGTCAATTTATATTCTAAAGTAAAAAAAAGAGGTTGTCTAAACTTAGCTTCAAAAAACCCACGGCGGATATTATGCAAACTTCTAGTAATAGCAGAGATTGTAAGCTCGCGAGCAGGGTCCTCACTCCTCTTGATAGGTGTTGAATATTGTGTTACTCTGTAACGTTGGATATTGTCTGTACATGTCACCCATGGATTGTAAAGTGCGGCAGAATGTTGGTGCTATAGTAATAAAAATTATTATTATTATCAATTAATGATATAAAGCTATAATAGGACATACTTTCACTTGTAGATGAGTGGGAACATGGCTTTTGAAATCACTAGAATAAAGGGGACCTCCGACACTCTGAAGCACAACAGCTTGTGAGTTGCAGTTCTTGGTTAAGTGTCTGGATGGGATTGGTGCCGTCGATAGAAAATGCCACTGAACCTTTTATTCTCATGATTAATTTGGGTCTTTGGAGTTAGACCACCACCAAGCACTAGGTGATTACATATTATAGCCAAATGCTATAATTTGGTAAAACTAGAAACCCCTTTAAAAATGCCAAGTTCTACCCCCTTTCCAGAAGATATTTGTGGAGAATCCTTTTCGGATTCCAGGTTTAAAAAACTTAGTAAATGCAGGAAGAGTTTGCGTCCAGGCTCTTTGAAGGTCCCCTCACCATGTTTCACTGAGGATTTAGGCTGGGTCCACATTGCGCCAAGGCAGTCCATTAGACGGACCGTGGTATAGCGCGGTGTAACGCAGTCCGTTAACACTGCCATTGACCTCCATTGTTGGGCGCATCGCGACCCATGCCGTAAAGCGGCATGCGTTTGCGACGTGCCGTCATTCAGTGACGGAGCCTTGGTCGCAGCCTGCAGCGTCTGAGCTCCGTCACTGCTAGCACAGATGAATCATCTGCGCTAGCAGGTATAGCATAACGCGATCGCGTTATGCTATACCGTTACCAGCCCGTCAATGCTATGCGTTGAACGGGCTGGTTTAATGCAATGTGAACCTAGCCTTACAGCTCATGGAGAATCTGACTTCTCAAATCAACAACCATCATTATTTCTCTAAACTTGGCACTAATGGTTAGTGTTTCAAGCCTTTACTAATTCCAAGACTATGTAAGCACGGTGATTGCTTCTCTTATGGGTTCTAAACTGGTGGTGGGGTAAGAGCTAAAGGAGAAACCCTCAGCCACCTCCATCCACTCGTCCTTAATCACCTCCTTAAAGGAGTCATTTGGTGGTCTTAATCTACAAGTCTGCAGTCATTCTATGTGAATATTTCCGACTAGACGTGTTCATCCTTGCTCAATACATTGAGTAAGGCTGCGCACATGTAGTCGGGACGTGACCACAAATATGCTAATCATATACTTGCAGTCATGTCACTTCTGGCACCAGCACCGGAGAATCCTCACAGCACACAATGCGCAATTTGAGGATTGACAAGTCTTCAGTCACACAGAGTGAGTGACCGCCGACTTTAATTTTCTTTGTTTCTTGATCTAGCTTTTACTTTCCTTCTCATTTTCACTCCAGTCATCTCCTTCAAATACAGTAAACCTTACAAAGTTGCCTGATATGTTAACAAGACGCATTTTATTTTCCTTGTATCATTCTTTATACTAAGTTCACATTAGCATTTCTGTGCGCAGCGTATCATCTGCATACGCAAACGCATGCAAAAACGCATGCAAATGCATGTTTACACAGCGGTTTTTATCCGCATCATCTTACACAAGACGCAAAAAAAACCGCTGCGTTTGCGTTGTTTATGCGCATGCGTTCGATATTTCCAGGTGCTGTAATCAGTTCCTGGACATGCCAGTCTGAAGTCCGCATGCGTATCGAACACATCCATGCGCATGTCCTGGCGTACCAATGCGTTCCCATAGACAGTAATGCGTTTTTAACGCACTCACCGCATGCGAATGACTGCGCATATTTGACGGATTTTTGACGCTTCAAAAAAATGCAACATGTTGCGTTCGCCAGACACCACCGCACTCCGCGAAATGACGCATGCGCATGCAAACTCATGCAAATGCATGTCCCTGCGTACACCATGTTAAAGATATGTACGCAGGCGGATCTATGCGGATCAAACGCTGCGCGTACAGATGCAAATGTGAAACCAGCCTAAGTTGGGCTTATGACCTGCCGTTATTGTACCTTACATAACCCCTTGATCTGGAGTCTCGTCTTCTGCTTTTTTTTATTGAACAATAAAGCACTAAAAACAAAAACTAAACAAACAAATAAAAACTATGCAATGTGTAAAGGAATACATTGTAAAGTTCCAAAAAGGTTTTACGTGAGGTGTAGAAATTTAGAAAGGTTGTCATCAAACAAAATGTTATAATATAAAAAGATACCTGATGCTCTGACAGTCCCTGACAATTTTTCTTTCTGCCAGGATGTGACCACTGTACTTAATCTGCATTCATGTCCCATGCTACGGTCATAATTGCTTTGCCGGAATCTATAATACCATTAAAGGGGTTATCTCATCTTATTAAAATGTGAAAAACTACAAAGTGCTTGTAAAAATAAGCAACTTTGCAATTTACCTCTTCTTAAAAATTCTTTCCGTTCTCAAGAAAGGAGAATTTTTAATTCTGATGTGTACAGCTTGATGCCTAGATTACCAGCCCCCCTTCAGTCTCCAGAGTGGCCAGATAGCTAGCATTAACTGCTTTCAGGCTCTGTTTATTGCTCTGAACATGGCTGGATCACTGCATTTGACCTGCCACAGAATCCCTGGTCTTGTCCGAGGCCAAAATGGCAAAACTGTGTTATGCTAACAGCATGGAAGATCGCACAATTCGGGGCAGTAACATAGCTTTGCAGCTGGTCCAAATTGTTAATCTTCAGGAGCAAGCAGCAAGTCCAGATGCAGAGGAGCAGGGCGCTCCTGAAGGGAGAAGAAGAAAACTCCTTATGTAAAGTCTTGGGTAGAATGCAATTCCATATTTTACGTTGGCCGGCGGAAAAGAATTCTTATTTTTCATGTAATATTTGAAGTTGTAATTGATCAAGTATAACAAAGATTATTTCCCAATTATAGTAAAATCATGTAAGATACTCACTGTGAGCAAGCACAAAGCAGTTACTCAACATAAAGTTCACAAAGTATTACCTTGTTATTCTGTTACAGCTTTATGTGAAAATCTGTCATTGTAGTCTTCTTTCTTGGTCACCTAAAATATTCTGAAAGGGACACAATGCCTCCGAAAGTTATCATAAAGATGAGTAATGTAACAACAGTGGAAAAGAAGGACAAGAAAAATTCAGACAAGTGTCAGGATGGTCTAGTGACTAAAGCAGTAAGTAACCTGAAGAACAATGATCTGACCCACTATCTTATTTCACAAAGATTTCACAAAGATTAGAGGATTAAAAGACTGAACAACCGTAATACATTACCGCAGCATAGCCATGCGGGCTGGAAACTTTTCATACAAGATCCAAAGATTGCATTATCCTGCTCGTGGACACAATACAATTTCTAACAGGGCAGATGACATAGTCCAGAGAATGTAGAAAAATGTCCTTTAAACTTTATTTTCACAGAAAAGTTTTAAAAAAATATACAGGACAATGGATAAGCATAGGTATCTGACTGCAAAGGACACTACTTTATACCACCCTGGATGGGGTAAAAATTGCGTTGCTGATGCCGGCCATCCTCCAGCACCCCAAGTAACAGGAAGTGTGCGGCGAGCAACATTGAGGCACAGTGACGGTAAGGACAAAGGCAGACTGGTTAGCAGTTATTAGAGCAAACTGGATGTTTGAACCCATATTTAAATAACTAAAATCTAATGTATACTGCGTTGGCCCAGGCTATATGACATGACATACTCAGCGCTCGCTGCTGCCACTGTCGCTGCAACATGTGCAGAGTGGAATTCAACTGACATGGACGAAGACCTCTGTATCGATGCAAGTCGATGACCTGAGGGATGCGAACAGTGGAAATGAGCACACAGCTTATGTGCTTTCTGGAGCAGCTCACCCAGGCCAGGATAGTGGTGGAGAAAATGCTGTACTACCAGGTTGAGGATGTGTGCCATGCAAGGCACGTGTGTGAGCTTACCTTGCAATTGGGATGCCACCGGGTTCGCATCGTACACGGCCTTCCCTGGATGCAGGTTCAGCGAAGACAGCCATTAATCAAACTCAACCTTGAGAGCTGTCCACAACTCCTCAGCTGTATGACTGCGATCTCCAAGGCATATCAATTTTAATACTGCCTGATTGGGGTGAGCCCTGGCTGTGCAGTACAGAGGTGGTGGGGATTCGCTCTGCACTGTTGGAACTCGTGTTTCATTAAAGCAGAGGTTAAGGGCGCAGGTGGAGGTCCTAGAGGAGATTAGAGAAGGCAGAAGCAGTGGAGGAAGTGTTAAATGTAAAGCTTTGTCCTGCAAGCCTTGGGATTCCAAGACTTCTGGAGCAGCGCCTGCCCCCACAGCCACCAGTCATCCAGTGCCCAGTCAGCAAGAAGTTATGCCCTTGGGACCTTGATTTCCAAGGTCTAGTGTGAAGTTTCCACAGTCAGTGATGGTTTGGGGAGATATGTCATCTGCTGGCATATGTACACTGTGTTTTATTTATCAAGACCAAAGTCAGTGCAGCCGTCTACCAGGAAATTTTAGAGCACTTCATGCTTCCATGTGCCGACAAGCTTATTGGAGATGGAAATGTCATTCTCCAGCAGGACTTGGCACCTGTCCACACTGCCAAAAGTATCTATTCCTGGTTTAAAACAACAGTATCATTGTGCTTGATTGGCCAGCAAACTCACCTGACCTTAACCCCATCTCTATGGGGTATTGTCAAGAGGTAGAGCAGAGACACCAGACCCAACAATGCAGACGAGGTGAAGGCTGCTATCAAAGCAACCTGGGCTTCCATAACACCTCAGCAGTGCCACAGGCTGATCGCCTCCATGCCACAACTCATTAATGCAGTAATTGATGCCAAAGGAGCCCCGACCAAGTATTGAGTGCATTTACTGAATATACATTTCAGTAAACCAACATTTCGGATTTTAAAATAATTTTTTCAAGCTGGTGTTATAAAGTATTCTAATTTACGGAGATGATGACTTTTGGGTTTTCATTGGCTGTAAGTCATAATCATCAACATTAACAGAAATAAACACGTGAAATAGATCACTCTGTGTGTAATGACTCTATATAATATAGGAGTTTCACTTTTTGTATTGAAGAACTGAAATAAATTAACTTTTTGATGATATTCTAATTTTGTTTAATTCACCTGTAGAATTGTTTGAGTGTGGATGAGGCCTGTATGACAAAGAAGATATGCTACAAACAATTTGAAAGTCAGATGTACCCTACTGTATGATGTTAGGAACAGAAGAATTTTTTGTGGCCTATGGATCAGGCCTCTATAACACACTAGATGCTGCAAACTATTTTGAAGTCAGGTCCCCTACTGTGTCACAATAGGAACAGAAGGATTTTTTGGTGGCCTCTGGATCAAGCCTCTACAGCTTAATTTCAACCCAACAAAATGACAAAGTGTGATACGGCAAATTGTCTAACTTTTTGCAACTGAAAAATTATATATATATTTTTTAATGTGCCTTAAAGGGTCTGCAGACAGTTTCATATCACCACAGCACAAAATGACAAGGTGTGATACAGCAGGCTGTTTCACATTTAGCTAGCGAAAAATTATTATTTAGAATGCTATACTCGTGTATGGAGCACAAGAGAGGCAGTGCACAACACACTCGTAAGACATGTGCCCTTCTGGCTTTGTCTGTGGACCTCAGTAATGGCCAAAAAAAAATGCTGGAAGGTAAATTTAACAGCCACACTAGACACTAGCTAGCTACACTATCTGACTGATATACAACAGCCTAGCTAACTAGCTAAAATCTTGCTGCTAACAGTGCCAGCGTCAGGAGCAGACTCTCTGCGCCGTTAGGGTGTGTTTCCACGGTCAGTAAACGCTGCGTGTTTGACGCTGTGTACAGCCGCAGCGTCAAACGCAGCGCCCAGATGTTACAGCATAGTGGAGGGGATTTCATGAAATCCGGTCTCCACTATGCGTTAAAACATGCAGGCATCAGACCTGCGTAAACGGACATGCTGCGCGTCTTTTCAGATCGCGGCATGTCCTTTTACCTTGTGGCGACGCTCCGTCGCCGCAAGGTAAATAGCAGAGTCCTATCTAGCGCTGCTGCGATTCCGGATGTGTTCAATGAACACATCCGGATTCACCGCGTGTTCAGAAGGGGGCGAGGCTTTGGGCCGAGCGGACTTTCCGCTCCGTCCAAAATGCCAGGTTTCCTTAACGTGGAAACGTACCCTTTACTGTGTCAAAATGGCACTAAAACAAAATGTCCACTATTTATATGGAGAGGGACGTGATTTCAGCAGCCAATGACACAAGCTGTTGTGTCAGGACATGGTGGGTCTTTCCTGCGCCCTGATTGGCTAGCCGCAATGTGCACACAAAGTTAGGAAAAAAAAATGACTGTTTACAAGAACGCCGAGCCTCTGAGTTCTGCAAACCCCCTCCCCTTATCAAACACGTGCCAAACGCTCATGATACACTACCATTATCGTTGATAAAGTGCCGACAATATTTTTGTGGCAACGCAAATATTTTCCAGCACTTTAGACCGAATGTTATCAATTTTTTCCAATTTTACAAAATTTTGCTTGTGTTTCCGATTATGAATCCGAGTGTGCTATATTCGTGCCGAATTTATGTTTGGCGATTGTTTTCCGAACAAATTCGCTCATTACTAGTAACAACTAAATATGAGGCTAATGATTCACAGGAATGCTAAACCCACAAAAATATTACATATTGTGAGTTTGTAAAGACAAATACAGACACTGCTGTTTTTTAGAACAGCCCAATGTTCATTTCTTGTTATTCTCTGTGTAGTTAAAAACTATATACATTTCTCTTTATGTTTTGCATTAGAAAACAGTGTGCAATGTTCCCAACGCATGGAAATAGAAACTAGTATAAAGATTTTGTGATTAACTCATGTTTTTGAACACACTGCTATTATTTTGAATACTGCTGTATGAGCAAAATCATGGATGTCTGAATGAGGTCTAAAACTCACTCCTTGGGATTTTCCAGGTCATGTTGCTCTATGAATTGAGACAATATTTCCAGTTTCATGGGTAGGTTTATAAGGGTGTGTGCCCAGTTTTTGATGCTGCATATTTTTTCTGCTTCAAAAACGCATCTTCCAGTGCCAGCAAAGTGGATGGGAGCTATCGAAATCTCATGCCCACTGTGTTTTTTTTGCTTTTTTTTTTTACTTGAAGTAAACTAACCTGCAGTGCATATTTCAAATTCACAGCATATCAATTTCTCCGGTGGGTACGCTGAGTTTTCCGCTCTGATTTTCCCCATAAACTTGCATTAGATGCAGAAAATCCAAAGGTAAAAAATACACATGGGAAAAAAAATACTAAAAATACATGTAATCTGCATAAGACTATGTAACGGATGGGATTTAATGGCAGATTATAAACCTCCTGAAAGCATGTGTAGCTGTAACAGGATACCTGGCTCAGCAGGTGGTCCAGCCATGTAAAGCACCAACAGGAAGACCTCCTGTGGAACCCATGCTGTGTAGGTGCTTTGTTCAGTCAGATAGGATTTTATGAGGAAACTATAGACTTATTGTACATCCTAGCCACATAACGGTTACATTTTCGAGAACTCTGGAATGGGCTGAACGACGGCATATCGTGTGGAGAGAAGTTTAGGAACAGAGGGGACCATCAGCCTCTCGTGTGGCAGCCCCTCCCCACAAGGCAGGCCTTTCATCTGACTGGTAACTGACTCTTTTGCATACTTTGTACTACCACTATTTGTATTTGCATATCTGACCATCGTTATGTATAACTATCGTGTATATAGTGTATTGTCTGTTGTGCCCTTAAAATGATTAAATATATAATTTAAGCTTGGGTTAATCCACAAGTCCGTGTTCTTAGCTGAACTTTCCACATCGGCATTGGTTTCTAGCCCGATATAACCCTGTTAACGAATCGGGCTTATATCTAACGAGGAACTGGTGGCAGTCCTACTGGTGCTAGTGAAAGGGGCGACTCAGCCTGTCAGGGTTTTGAGTGAATGTGGTGCCACATCAGCGACTGCCACATTCTCTCACTCCGCGTACCTCCCTGGGCTCATGTGGACATGGGTGTCTGTGTGAAACTGTGCCAAGCTGAACTTATGTGTTCCAAGGGGTTGCGGAACGTCATGTTAAGTGTGAAGATCATGCTCCGTGATTCCTCCAATGTAATAGTGATGTCAGGCGGGGTGGCGAGGTGCGAGTTTGTCACAGACTATATCAATAAAGCTTTGCCAAATATCAGAAAGTATCAAAAGCAACTCAGCTTTATTTAAAGCATGACACACCAAAAAGACAAAAACCGTAGCATCAAAAATGTGACAAGAACGCATGAAGCAAAATGCAATAAAAATGTATTTACAAAAAAGCAAGTAAAAACTAATTTTGCAACAATAAAAACTCACCAAAAACTCATCGTGGGAACTTAGCCTAACTTAACCTCTGAGGTGACCAGATACAACTTGGCTATCTTCCACTAACCAATAAGAAACAAGTTTTCATATTGATCTCATTCTTTGATTGTTATAGGGATAGCAGGACAGCTCTGTTATACTTTGACCTTGGCAAACAACTTTATGAATATCCACTATGGTCTTCTTTACTGTTCATACCCAGAACTGATCACTGCTCATCTACAGCAATGATCTGCTTGGCAAATCATCTCCATGTACAACGGTAGCAGAGCAGAACTGAGCAGCAGTGACCTGTGCAAGTCCTGCCACCAGTGCAGGGAATGCTGGCGGGTATGCATAATACTAACAGGATCCAGACAAAATAGCACTTGTGATCCCCTAGTAGTTTTTTTTTTTTTTAAATATATTGTATTTGTATTTATGTGTAACTATAGATGTACTATAAATTTTAATTTGCAGTCTAAATTGATTGACTATCTCTTTAAAACTGAAAGGAACCAGTCACATGAAAAAAACGCTATTAACCTGCAGATATGTGGTTAATCTGCAGGTTAACAGTGTTTGTCACAGGTTGGCACTGACGTGGTTTCAGTCACCGCTTTTTGTATAGTGAGTCGTGACTGTAACCGTGCCCCCAGCACTGACAAACAGCCGGCCCTAATGCTGATCTTGCTGTCAGTCAGGGCCGGGGGCTGCTCTCTATACTCAGAGTGATGAGGGCCAGTATTCTCAATATTCAGTATGTGTTAGCATGGAGAGACTATAACAGCAAATGACCAGTTCCAATTCTACTGCAGTCTAAGGGAAACAGAAATGTAAGACTACAGTGGAGAGCGAAAATTGGATATGAGCAGTGGAAAAACATTGGCTAATGACATGGATTTAGATTTCCATTTGCACCATGTTGACAGGAGGGTCAAAGTTCGTGATAAGCAGCATAAATCAATACAATGTAGGATATTTGCCAGTTCACCTCCTCACAATGTCCTTGTACACCAAGTAATAATCCAAAAGAAAAAGGTGCTCTGGCATAGGATAAAAAAAAGTTTTCAGCCTTTATCTGGATCCACAAAAATGACTGAAAACGTATTTTTATACTATGCTGGAGCAACTTTTTCTTTTGGATTACTACCCAAACATCAATCAATGGACCATTAATAGCAGATATCAACATTTCAGGCTAGTGGAGGTGGAATAAAGGTGTGGGGAACCTTTTCATGACACCACGGTTCCTATGATAACTGTGGGTGGACGTTTGGAAAGTAGGCTTACCTTAGCATTGCGGCAACCAAGCTGATTTCATCATAGATGCTCTTTACAGTATTGGCAGAAGGACACTTTGCCACAAGGCTCGTACAGTTATGGATTGGTTCCAGGAACATCACAAGATTTCCTTGCCTCTCTGGCCTTCATACAGTAGACCCTAAATAGTAATCCTATAGAGCATCAATGGGATGAGGTAGAACAGGTTGCTTAGAACATGTCTGTACCTTCAGCTAGTTTGATAAGCTGACCTGTCCATAGGAGCAAATATTGCAAAACAATTTCAACAACTAGTGGAATCTATGCCACAAAGAATTCGCTGCAGTTCTGAAGGCCCAGGTAGGTCCAAATCTATACTTGATGGGTCTCTCAAAGTGGCCATTTAACATCGAAGATTGTAGATTCTGAAGAATAATCCCGACCACAGGGATACCACTATTATTCTCCCCATGCTCAATACTTTACATTTTAGATGTAAGAATAATAGACTATACACACCAAGGCCGATTTCATTTTTTTTTATTATTTAACTCCACACAATTAAAAAAGCTGCAGCTCAAGCACATCCATAGTATGGATATATATACAGTACAGACCAAAAGTTTGGACACACCTCATTTAAAGATTTTTCTGTATTTTCATGACTATGAAAATTGTACATTCACACTGAAGGCATCAAAACTATGAATTAACACATGTGGAATTATATACTTAACAAAAAAGTGTGTAACAACTGAAATTATGTGTT
Source organism: Oophaga sylvatica (assembly GCA_033576555.1). NCBI lineage: Eukaryota > Metazoa > Chordata > Amphibia > Anura > Dendrobatidae > Oophaga > Oophaga sylvatica. The sequence continues at coordinate 583,363,935 of JARQOD010000002.1, forward strand.
ATATTCTAGGTTCTTCAAAGTAGCCACCTTTTGCTTTGATGACTGCTCTGCATACTCTTGGCATTCTCTTGATGAGCTTCAAGAGGTAGTCACCGGAAATGGTCTTCCAACAATCTTGAAGAAGTTCCCAGAGATGTTTAGCACTGGCTGGCCCTTTTGCCTTCACTCTGCGGTCCAGTTCACCCCAAACCATCTCGATTGGGTTCAGGTCTGGTGACTGTGGAGGCCAGGTCATCTGGCGTAGCACCCCATCACTCTCCTTCTTGGTCAAATAGCCTTACACAGCCTGGAGGTGTGTTTGGGGTCATTGTCCTGTTGAAAAATAAATGATGGTCCAACTACTCCTCCATGCTTCACGGTGGGAACCAGGCATGTAAAGTCCATCCGTTCACCTTTTCTGCGTCACACAAAGACACGATGGTTGGAACCAAAGATCTCAAATTTAGCCTCATCAGACCAAAGCACAGATTTCCACTGGTCTAATGTCCATTCCTTGTGTTCTTTAGCCCAAACAAGTCTCTTCTGCTTGTTGCCTGTCCTTAGCAGTGAGCTATTTTACCATGAAGGCCTGCTGCACAAAGTCACCTCTTAACAGTTGTTGTAGAGATGTGTCTGCTGCTAGAACTCTGTGTGGCATTGACCTGGTTTCTAATCTGAGCTGCTGTAAACCTGCGATTTCTGAGGCTGGTGACTCGGATAAACTTATCCTCAGAAGCAGAGGTGACTCTTGGTCTTCCTTTCCTGGGGCGGTCCTCTTGTGAGCCAGTTTCTTTGTAGTGCTTGATGGTTTTTGCAACTGCACTTGAGGACACTTTCAAAGTTTTCCCAATTTTTCGGACTGACTGACCTTCATTTCTTAAAGTAATGATGGCCACTCATTTTTCTTTACAAAGCTGCTTTTTTCTTGGCATAATACAAATTCTAACAGTCTATTCAGTAGGACTATCAGCTGTGTATCCACCAGACTTCTGCACAACACAACTGATGGTCCCAACCCCATTTATAAGGCCAGAAATCACACTTATTAAACCTGACAGGGCACGCCTGTGAAGTGAAAACCATTCCTGGTGACTACCTCTTGAAGCTCATCAAGAGAATGCCAAGAGTGTGCAAAGCATTCATCAAAGCAAAAGGTGGCTACTTTGAAGAATCTAGAATATAAGACATATTTACAGTTGTTTCACACTTTTTTGTTAAGTACCGTATTTTTCGGACTATAAGACGCACTTTTTTCACCAAAAAAATTGTGAGGAAAATGGGGGGTGCGTCTTATAGCCCAAAGGCAGGCTTACCGGGGGGTTGCGGCAGTGGTGTGGCGGTGGCAGAGGTGCGGCATTGCAGAAGCGCGGTGGGTGGCGTGCACCTGAGCAGGGTCCCTTCCTCAGGTGGTGAGGTTGTTATGGAAATTTAATTAGGATAAATCTATCCTGCAGTGTTTGCTGCTTCTGTTCCCAATTTTATCCTAATTGTCTTTTTGAGCGCTCAGAACGAAATGAGGACTGTCCACAACGGAAGTGTCAGTATAACAGTTCGTCAAGACCCCCAGTTTATTATTCATTCAAGGTTTTATACGTTTACAAAAAGGGGCTGGTTAGTCAATTAGCATACAATTAAAAGCTGCTAGATGATTGGCTGTTCTAGTGTAATTATGATAATTATGATAAAAGTGCTGAAGTTGCAGATTTATTGTTTATTTGTTCTTTGCCCCAGCTTTCCTGCGCGAAAAGAAAACAATAGATATCTATTAAGACTTTCTGTTCTTGTTTCTTATGAAGGCCAGGGTCGTCTTAAATGACTGATTATAGCTAGCATCAGCTTTTGCATAGATATGTGTGAGCACAGGATTTTTAGCAAGTGAGATCTATCTAACTGTGAATGCATATATATATGAATATACATTGAATACGTGGAATACATATATATTTCCATGACTGGAAGACCACTGTGGAGACGATGGTCTAGTGTCGTATTGCAGAATCTGGATCCCTGATGCCTCAGTCCTAATGCAGCCTCTGTGCGCTTGCATCAACGCAACCCCACTCCTTCTATCGGACGCAGCCTTCAACTCATTCAGGAGACTGGAAGAACTCCACAGTCTCAGCGCCAATACCAGGCCTACCTGACTACGAGAAGTCTTTCCGTCTACCTGATGGAAGAAAGAAGGTCATGCTACTGGAGTCCTGGCACGGATTCACGGGGGAAAACAGAGACTTTTAGGCTGCCTCTCAGCCTGCTTGGATCCAGTTGCAAGAGGAGCACCCTCCTGCCTGATGGCAGTACCTGCAGCACACACCTTCCTGGACAAGACTGCTGACATCACTCTTGGACAGCCACTGGAAACTCTCACTCCACACGACATCTTGGCAATTCTCAATCAAGCTCAACCAACAATAATCTCCCCACCGCCAGGCATCTTTGTGGCGCCTCTATCGCCTTTGTCTCACAATGTCACCGTCTCCAGACCTACAGTCCTCATCCCGGCCACTCTACTCCCACTCCCAAAGGGGGATACAATATAGACTTTTCAGAACAAAAATTTACAGAATTTATCCTCTACTTGGATGGCTCCAGATTTGCAGATGATGAAGAAGTTTCCACACAGGAAGTGCAGTGACCAGCAATCAAGAAATCCTGTGGTCCAGAAGTCTGTCACCTAGCCTGTCAGCCCAGGAAGCAGAACTGATAGCGCTGACGAAGGCCTGCCAGATGGCAGAAGGCAAGACTGCAAACATCTACATCGACTACAGGTGCTCGCATGGCATAGCACACGACTTTGGGCCCATCTGGGCTGCAAGGGACTTCATCACAGCAAACGGGACAACCGTGAAGCATCATGGAGCCTTCAGGGACCTGCTGGGTGTACTCCAATTTCCAAAATGGTGGCAATTTGAAAAATCAAAGTGCATGGAAAACTGAGAACAGAAGAGGCGTGAGGCAATAACATGGCGGACATGGCAGCCAAAAAAGCGGCCAAAGGAAGACAACATGGAGAAGTGGGAGAGGTCGTAGAGCCGGACGGCTACTACATGACAACTGAAGACAAGAAACCTGACAAAAAGACGTCCTGGGATCTGCTCAAGAAGTTGCAAGACCAAGCTGCAAAAGGAGAAGAGCTGAATGCGAAAAAAGCAACACGTGAAGAAGGAAGGCTATCAACAATGGACTCCAAACCCTGCCTACCACAAAATATGCACCCTATGGTGGTCCAATGGGCACATGGACTCACACCCACATATCAAAGACACAGATGAATGATCTGATTGGTGCTTACTGGTTCGCTTCAGGGATCTTCACCCTAACAGCCAAATTCACCAGCAGCTGTCTGACCTGCGGCAAATGCAAGCCTGGACGTGTGGAAGAAAGTCCCCCTCACCTCATCTGGCAAGACCACTCTACCAGCTTCAGAGGATCCAGATAGACCACATCCAGATATCGCCAAGTGAAGGATTCAAATATGCCATTGTGGTCAAAGAAGTGTTTTCAAGATGGACAGAAGCCTTCCAAGTCAGCAAAGACTACTGCAAAGAAGCTACTTTCGGAAAATAGTGTGCAGATACGTGGTTCTAGAAATAATAGAAAGTGATCAGGGACCCGCATTTACAGCAAATCTGACACAAGAGATCTGGTTAGCAGTAGGGTCAGACCTAGGCCTACACACTCCTTACCACCCCCAGAGCAACGGGAAGGTAGAAAGACTGAACGGAACACTTATGAATAGGATGCTGAAAATTGCCCAAGAGACACGCAAACCATGGCATGACACACTCCCAATTGCACTGTTTAGCGTAAGACACACTCCCAGAGACCCAGAAAAGCTGTCACCATGCGAAATTTTGTTTGGGTCTAGTCCCAAGTTAGGTGCATTCTTCCCTCAGCAGCAGTATATGCAAAATTATATCTTGTTTGCTTATGTAATTGAATTGGTCAAAAACTAATGTCCATTCTTGAGTTTTTCTCTTTACTGCCAGATCCAGACTCAGTGTCCGGTACGCACTCCTTGAAAGCCAGGAGACTGGGTGTTGGTGAAAAAAGTTGGAAATGAGAACACTCGATCCCAGATTTGATGGTCCTGTCCAAGAGGCCCAGATGACACCAACCTCTGTGAAACTAGAGGGAAAGCCTGCTTGGATCCACGTATCGCATTGCAAGGAAGCTCCCGTACCAGAAGAGACACCTAAGCCATGAAGGATGTCGTGGATGCTGTGACTGACCAGACAGATGCCCTACCTGATGAAGAATACACACGTGTTTCTGAACATGCAGTTGAATAAAGAGGCTATGATTGCAAACACATGACCCCTGCTAGGGACAGTCCTCCTGACCACCCATTTGCAAAAAGTATGTACCGGTAGGGGAGGCATGTACTAGGCATGTCTCAACCCGCCGGCAGCACAAAAGAGTTGCAGCGCTTTGGGACAGGAGCAGGTTTTTAGGGCAAGTGGTAACTAAGGGGGGACTGTCATGGAAATATATATGTATTCCACGTATTCAATGTATATTCATATATATGCATTCACAGTTAGATAGATCTCACTTGCTAAAAATCCTGTGCTCACACATATCTATGCAAAAGCTGATGCTAGCTATAATCAGTCGTTTAAGACGACCCTGGCCTTCATCAGAAACAAGAACAGAAAGTCTTAATAGATATCTATTGTTTTCTTTTCGCGCAGGAAAGGTGGGGCAAAGAACAAATAAACAATAAATCTGCAACTTCAGCCCTTTTATCATAATTATCATAATTACACTAGAACAGCCAATAATCTAGCAGCTTTTAATTGTATGCTAATTGACTAACCAGCCCCTTTTTGTAAATGTATAAAACCTTGAATGAATAATAAACTGGGGTCTTGACGAACTGTTATACTGACACTTCCGTTGTGGACAGTCCTCATTTCGTTCTGAGCGCTCAAAAAGACAATTAGGATAAAATTGGGAACAGAAGCAGCAAACACTGCAGGATAGATTTATCCTAATTAAATTTCCATAACAAGGTGACGCCGCGGCACGGAGAGCAGACAGGAGAGCAGAGCCGGGATTGTCGGTGGTGGCAGCCATCTTCCTGAGGCGGCGCGTGCGCAGATAGAGTATTCTGCTTCCTGTGGCTTCAGGAAAATGGCCGCGGGAGGCCGCGCGTGCGCAGATAGAGATCGCGGTGGCCATTTTCCTGAAGCCCCAGGAAGCAGAGTACTCTGCGCACGCGCCGCCTCAGGAAGATTCAAATTCTAACAGTCTATTCAGTAGGACTATCAGCTGTGTATCCACCAGACTTCTGCACAACACAACTGATGGTCCCAACCCCATTTATAAGGCCAGAAATCACACTTATTAAACCTGACAGGGCACACCAGGGAAGTGAAAACCATTTCCGGTGACTACTTCTTGAAGCTCATCAAGAGAATGCCAAGAGTGTGCAAAGCAGTCATCAAAGCAAAAGGTGGCTACTTTGAAGAACCTAGAATATAAGACATAATTTCAGTTGTTACACACTTTTTGTAAAGTGTAATGTATAATTCCACATGTGTTAATTCATAGTTTTGATGCCTAAAATGTGAATTTACAATTTTCATAATCATGAAAATACAGAAAAATCTTTAAATGAGAACTTGTGTCCAAACTTTTGGTCTGTACTGTATATATTACCCTTTTGCTACCCCAACCTCATGTGAGATAGACCATCCACCAGGGACATATACAACTTGTGGTTTTTCTAAGGGCCGGGACGTTTCTGCAAAATCTGCAGTGTAAAGACTGTTCCTACCTAAGCCTGTTAACAGTGCAAAAAAGAACAACATTTATAAAACTATGAATAAAAGATAAAAATTTATAAAAAAATCCCACCAAAATATGGATTTAACAGTTCTGATCTAGAAATTATGACATATCAGAAATTAAGAAATCGAGTCCCTTCATATTCAAGAGTTAAACACGACAATGACCACTAAAGGAAAAAAATCCAAGCAAAATTGTAGCTTTTTTATTGCACAGGTTTACTTAAAAAAAAGAATGAAGTGGCAAATAATAAAAAAAAAAAAAATTCAAAGCTAATTCTGTATAATGTAGACCAGAAAGGGTTAATACATTTCCTACGTTAAATCTGACTATAGATTTCTGATGTTTAGTTGCCGTATTTGGTGCCTTCCTTTATGTTGCCGCTACCTCTGTTTCCCTGCTCAGTGGGATGGATATCGGTAGAGGAAGAGCAGTTGAGTTAGATCTTTCACAGCGCTACCGGTGATAAAGTGGCAGCCATGTTGGACAAAAGAGAAGGAGTCACAGCGCGGGAAGATGCAAGCTGGGCAATATAAAGGAGGACACCAGGTATGGTAACTATACACTTTAAAGATCATTTTTGGCAGCTAGAATTGTCATAAAATGTTGTTAAAAGCCAATTCCATTCAAAACTTGAAAATTAAAAAAAAAGTTGATAGCAATTTCCCAAACCCCCCAAGTTATACCAGGTGTCCAGGAAGCGGAGGCCTATGCTGCCGTTGAGGAAGAAGAAGAGGAAGAAAAACCTGTGGTCACCTTTGAATTACTACACCTGATGAGACTGAATCACTTTAATACAAAAACTTTCCTCTTTCCTCCAACTAAAATTCTGGCTTAGCAGGCCGAAAGGGTCTTTATCATGAATCCGCAGCTTTTCATGGCATGCTGTTATTTTTTATTCACTTCCGATAGTTTTTGTGCTCTCATTTTTTACTCGACCTTCTACAAAGAACCATAATTTTTTTTTTGTGTATAGAGCCACATGAGGGCTTGTTTTTTGAGGGACAAGTTGTGTTTTCGATTGACACCATTCACTTTACCAAATAATGTTCTAGAAAATGGAAAACAAATTCCAACTTGCGTTATTGGTAAAAAAAAACAACAACAACCTGAATGATTCCATTGATTTTTCAGTTTCGTTGTAAGGTAGATGTGATTTGGCAACATGATCCTACTTGTGGTGTTACCAAACAAATATTTTTCATTTTACTTATATATTTGGAGGTAGAAAAAAAAAATCAAACACCAAGAAAATGGTGACAAACCACATTTATTATTTAGAGACCTGTGTTTTTTTTTCCGCTGAACCCGTTTAAGAGCTTGTTTTTAGCATGACCCGTTACCAAAAAACTGCAAATTCTTGTACTTTGGTTTCTTTATGCCAATAACGGTTAGTTAATTTAATACTTTCATAGATGGAGTTTTACAGACAAGGTTCCAACACACTTTTTTTCCTTTGTTTTTTTAACTTCATTATTTTTAGATAAGAAAGTCAGGTGATTCAAATAATTGTATTTTTCAAAAATCTTGTATTTTTTTTTTAATTACAATTAACTCATTTTTTAGTCCCCTTAGGGGACTAAATGTGCAACAATTTAATTGCCACAAAGAGATTCATAGCAGTACATAAATAGCTGAATAGAAGAGTTTGAAGCTGAAAAAGGGAACAGCTATTAGAATCAGGCGCTGGCTTTATAACATAGCCGACATCTGCCATGTATGGAGTAGATTCATTACCCTTCTGCATATACACGCACTCAATTGATTCTGAAAATATACGTCACAGGTTGTTAACATGATTAATACATTTTTCTATATAGCGGCCACAGCTTTATTTTATTTATTTTTATCCTGATTGCATTATTTTTATCATCCTAATTCCCTGTATAAGATTTTTGCTTCCTTTAGTCACCACTAGAGGGGCTTAGGAGTTAACGGCATACTGCCATTATGATGTGTGTTAAGCCCATAAACTCCCGATTTGGTGCCATCAGGATAGGTTTTTTATTTCACTTCCATGCAGAGGATTTGGATTACAGACTGTTATAAATCAACTCAGCACTGGAACCTAGGTAGATTAAAAAAAATGTTTATTTTAAAAGGGAATTTTCACCTTACTGAATATCTACTATGTAAGTAAGAGAAAGGAAGTCACAGATAACCACAGTATTTCCCGTAATATTAATACATTACTAGGTGAAGCAGCTAATAAGTGCAAAAAGTCTGCAAACGCCAACCATAATTTTAGCTTCCTAGACTCCTGAGAAAAGTTATGGGGAAAGGGAGGCGGTTCTGAAAGGGGTTGTCCCACAATTACAACTTCCTACGTAGCCACAGGATAGATAAGTATCTGATCACTGAGGGTCCTGGGAAGAGTTGTGATTGGCTATTCAAACTGCGGACAGAGGATCCGCGTCAAACAGTGCAGGTCCTGGTAGCGGGACCCCCATTAATCACACTTATCTATCGTGAATAGGTGATAAGTTGTAATTGTGGAAGAACTCCTTGAACTGCACCTAAATATTCAGGATTTTGGCTAGATCCGAAGCTCCAGAATATGCAGGAAATTAAAACAAATTGAAATGCTAAATCTTATTCAGGATAACGGGCTTGTGGCGACCCTCATACTGTTTTTTTTTTTTTTTGCCAAACACGAAAAAATTATCATTTCACTGTTAGACTTTAGCAAGTGACAAGCAAAATTTAGCCATAACAACAGTTCATGCTGCAAGACTTTCATGTAGAAAAGTTTCAGCTCGAAATAGATTGCAGATCATCAAAAGAGAGTGTCACATCGGCGTAATTGGCATGAAGTCTTGAAATACCCAATGTCGCCCCATAGGGTAAGCTAGGAGCTTAGGAAATACTGCCCATTACATAACGTCATGGTAAGCCTTGGCTTAGAGGATGACGGCCATTGCCAGATTCCTATATTGCAGCATGCCTCTGTTCATTGTGCACTTTCCTGTCTGTGACCCCCAGCAGAGCCAGCCCCAGTGACCCCCTACATTATACCTGATGTGTTCTCTATTTAATCAACCAACCAGGATATCAACCGTACATACATAATACACATATGTAAATAATAAGATACAGGGTGACCACTTTAGGGGTCTAGGAAGAATTGCAATGTGGTTTCCCAAACTAAAGGAGGGCAGAAAAAAAAGGCACCATTCAGCTGGGAGCCCCCATTCTGAACATCCAGGACCGCATACTCTCCCTATATTCACATATACAGAGAGAGATGAGACCAATGGACAATGAGACATCCCCAGCTGTCGAAAATCTACTATTCCACCAAAGGGTGAAAAAAAGATGCGGAAAACAGTACAGGAAAAATAATAATTTATCTGATTCTCTTCTCCATTTCCACCAACCATCAACAAGTAAAGTAAAAGACAATCCAATGAAAGCACCCTGCAACTTAAAAACGCAGAAATGAGCCCATGCAGTAAGGTTGCCAGGCGGTGGACAAGAATGCGGTGTCGAGTCACTCTTCTCAGGCTGGAAGCGAACACACAGTCCCAAGGACAAGTATGGAAACTGCATCTCTCAGTCCGTGGAAATGGCAATATTCTCCCATTCCTATAGGTGGCACTGTTCACATCCTCATCACGATTAGGACAAGGGTTCAGAGGATTTGGTTTCTGTGTCGCTGTCGCTCAGGTAGCTCCGCGAGGAATACTTAGATCGGTATGTGCTATCATAGTTGTCCTGGTCATCATCACCTCTGTCATAGCTCAATGGTTTTCTATAGCTTGGAGGGCTGAAGAAAAAAAGAAAAAAGACAGTCATTCTTTCATTTGGGTAAGGATTAATGCACAGTTATAGGTACATGCACATTCAGGTAACTCCACTCAAGCTCAAGTAGAAAAGAGGTAATCTGCGCGCTCTTCCCAGGGGTCTCCATACACCACATGGATCTCTAATCAAAACCAGTGCCCCCCATAAGCTTAATTAGCCACTTAAATAAATATATTCTTGTAAAAATTGAACTCATAGCTCTTCCTGAAGGAATATGGTCAGCATTACATTCATATAGGTCAAATACATTGAAGATCACAATGGGTTAAACCCTGTTACTGCTCGGAGATTGCAGGAGAGAGTCTTGTTTGTTGTTCCACCTCCTTTAGAAACTTTTGTCCTCAAACTGTCGATTGTGCATACGTTAATACTACAAACATTCATATTATGTATAATAAAATACAACCAGAATCTACAAATTTAGGTCACTTTGCATTAGGGCTCATGCAGACGAGCATAGTTAAGGTCAGAGCGCGGTTCGTCAAAACATCGTATCGCACTCGGACCAATATTATTCAATGAGGCAGCGCATATGTCAGATTTTTTCCACAGATGGAGTGGTACAAGGAAATACTGCATGCTATAATGTATTTACCACCAATAATCACATGGCATTTACCCATTCATGTCTATGGGTCCATGGAAAATATCGGACCGCACTTGGTTGACGTGCAAGTGCGGTCCAATTTGGACGGACAGACTAAATGGAGAAGATGGAGACTCTTGACACACTCTCCCCACTCTCTCACACTGCTTCAAATCACAATCTTCCCTAACTGCTGATTTCTACCTCCACTTTCTCAATCGTGTGTGTGACGAGGAAGGGCCACCATCCGACAAAGCAAAGAAAAAAATATTCTATATATTTCTTCATGTTACGAAAATGACAGCTCCTTACTGCATCTGAAATTAGGTTTCCCGCCCTCCGGCAAACAACCGGTTAAAGCTCCAACGTGACACATTAATTCTAATGAATACCACCATCACCATTTATTAAAGAGGTCTGCAGATCCTGTGCAACTGCACAATGCGGAAGGAGAAACAGCATCATTAAGTACCGATAGCTTCCATTCAATCATCATGAGGCTGTGGACATTAGTCCATTTAATAGATGCAAACTACCTTCTTCCACTAATTAATACATTTTCCATGGCAATTTGCAGGGAAGTCTTCTTTCCTTCCAGGTTTTATCTCCTGCTCATATACGCACCATATAACACCATATAAACATGTGTATACAATAAATACTTAAAGTACAAGATTTCCATCATTGGCAATGTATACGCTGATAATAAGTGGGAGAAAATCGGCAGAAAGAGTTGCAGCATTTAGTAATTGCTTATATCTGCGCCCACGTCCCCTCCTTCCTTGTATTCCCGATTTTCTACTCCTATGAATCTTTATTCGGCTCTAAAATGTGCCCTCCAGGCAGAAACAAATTGCGTTGGAAGTTGTGCAAATTGCAGGCATGTCAGAGTATTAATCCAGATCAATGAGCGGAGGGAGATTGAAAAAACAAAAGGATCTGTCAGGGAATTTGCCGCCTGCCCAGCGAGGATTCTCCTAACTAAACAAATAAATGAACATGCCCAGCCTGGCAGCCGTGTGCCCGTGTCTGCAGGTGGAGGGCAACAAAGTCCAAATGATCCATTTCACAAGTAACTTCCACCGGCTATAAAACGTACAATGTGAAATGCTGCTGACGAGCCTCCTATGTTATAGACTTACATGGTGAGCCATTGAATTGGTAATTGAAATATTTTGTTTCGTAGACCGTTCCGACAATTTTAAGGGAATTTATCATCAGGCCATATCATCAAGGTTTTTTTCATTATCACGGTGGCTCAGTGGATAGCACTACAGCCTTGCAGCGCTGGAGTCCTGGGTTCGAATCCCACCAAGGACAACATCTGCAAGGAGTTTGTATGTTCTCCCCATGTTTGCGTGGGTTTCCTCCGGGTACTCCGGTTTCCTCCCACATTCCAAAAAAAAAAAACATACTGATAGGGAATCTAGATTGTGAGCTCCTTCGGGGACAGCGACGATAATGTGTGCAAACTGTAAAGCGCTGCAGAATATGTTAGCGCTATATAAAAATAAAGATTATTTATTATTATGACTACTCATATGAATACAAGTTATAGTATTTACAATAATGTTTTCTGTAGCTCACGTTCTGGCTTTGCAGTGTAGATTGAGACATGATCTGCATCAGGATTAATTACAGCTCTTTATCTATAGCCTTCCAGCTGTACCAAAGAAAGGCAGCAACACAATACACAGAAAAGGCTTTGTATTAACTCCTCTGCTATTCCCTCATCTCTGGCAGAGAGGGGCTATACTTTGTCTTGTCCTGGACTGTATTAGGATGTGTTCACAGGTGTTTTTTTAGCAAGCTTTTTTTCCCATTAAGCATTAGTGAAAAACACCGAAAAACCGCTGAAACGAATTGACATGCTGCAGATTTGTTCTTACCTAGATCCTGCACACAATAGTGATTTTCTTGCACGAGAACATCGCTCCGAGTTCCATCAATTTTTGTTTGATGAGAAAAAATTTTTTTCTCCATCTTCTATCAGTCAGTAAAAAAATGAACAGCACTCGGATGGCATCTGCGTGCTGCACAATGTTTTCACGGACTGCTTTTATTGCAGAGTTTGATCCGACACTCGGATTGACACTGAACAAATCTCTGCAATTTTGCACGAACCACTCTCAAAAAACTATGCATGTATAGAAAAATATTTAGACTTGAGAGTCCTCAGTGGTTGATGCCTTTTAATGGCTAACTGAAAAGATGGTAACAAATTGCAAGCTTTCGAGATGCATGTATAAGCAGTTTTATAGGCCATCATAGGTATGGGGATTCTCCGTAAAACCCACAAATAGCATGTTTACATGGAAAACTGACAGTGTGAATGGTGAATAGTTTCAAAAGTTAGTATGAGATCCTTGAGGCTCAGCACAAGAATGCAACAAATTTTGGTGCTCTTTGTGGCACTATATAATGTTGTCCTTGTAGCACAGAAGCAATATGTAAGGTATACCGAGGTATGGTAAAACCTCATATACTTCAATCGGCTCAATATAAAGCATTTTATAACTGGTAGAATGTACAGAACCATAATACAGCCATGTGCATGAGGTCATGTGCAGATTTTACATAGGTCAAACATCAGTCTGGTGGTACATTGAAGGATGAAAAGGTATAGGATCAAACATGTTAATTTTTCCCATATGAAAAAAAAGGCTCAGTAGGTCCTTAAACGCTTCCATCAGTCTTATATTATACCTCCATACAACTTGGAGGCTATATGGAGTCACAGTTTACCCATACACATATGACTTTAAATGGGTTTTCTCACAATAGACACAGGATAGATTATAAATGTATGATCACAATGACCCCACCGACTGCTAAAACAGGAAGTCCTGAGACCCCCGTTTTAAATCACGATTGTCAAATTCAGTGACGAGAGATTTCAACTGAATAGTAGTTGAAGAAACATTGTGCCACCATATTCAATGTCTAAGAGAATTCCAAAGTATTAGAAATGTGAAAAACACCTGGGTATGCTTTCCTAATGGAGAATGCTCAATAGTTAAGGAGCCTATACATAAAAGATAGCAGATGGCTGAACTGTCCGGCAGCCATCTCTTCCAACTCCTCAGAAGAGTGAGCACTCCTGTGTTCTCTTACAGAACTAGTGTCAGACTACTCTGGTGCTTGCTTATCTTAAGAGAACAAAAGAATCAGAAATCCAAAATTAGACATGTTGGATCCTTATATCCACCGATATCATCTGTCGAGGGAAAGTTGTGAGGCCCCAATGTACCTTAGACTGTCCGTTGACCCTGCTGATGCTGTTAGTCTAGTGTATATGGGGGTCTTTACTCAATTAAAGTTCCTGACCACAGAGAGGAGGAAGAAAGGGGTTTGGGATCTTTTTATTAGCAATTATGGTAAGTTCCAGGAGTGTTGCCCTGAGCAATCAAATGGTTATCTCCTATCCAGATGATAGGTGATAAAAGGTTCACTGTCTAAAAACCCCACGTAAGTGTTTTTTTTTACTGTAATCATGTTTTCCCGATTCTGACCCAATGTACGTACCAGAAAGAAAAAGTATTCATGATACTGGATGAAAGTGTACGCAAATCCAGGCTCATTCAGACATCCATGCAAATTGGTCTGATCTCGGACCTCAATACATAGAACGGCCGTGGGTCTCCTGGCAGAGTATGAAAGCTTCATGTATTTCTACGAGTCGCACTTAGGTCAGGAGAATACATACAGTCTGCTTTGTGGTCTATGATTGGACCGATTTGCATGGACGTCTGAATGAGCCCTTAAAGTAAAGTTCCTTAAACCTACCATCTGTCACAATCGAAGAGTTGGAAATCCTAGTTGGATGTTGACAACACACCATTTACACAGAACACAGCATTTCTCAGCTTAAGAAATACAATAGGAAGACTTGGAGACTGCAATTGATCTCATCACCCCATGTAATCACAGGGACAGGCACAGCATCTGATCAGTCTTGGAAAGAACTTTGTTAGAAAAAGGAACACAAACAAATGGATTCAAAGAGGTTTTGAAAAAGGTAAAACATAATATGCCATATAGTAGGTCTTGGACCTCCAACTATATAAAGTTGTATATATCACTGAACATTAAAAAGTATACTTATAAATCTACTCTTTACTCGCTATGATACTAACGGAATCTGAGGGCTTCATTTTGCAGAAAAATCCTGTTTATATTACAAAAAATAAGTTTTAATAGAAACTGCTGGAGAAATAGCGCAAAATAGGGTCTTATCCGGGATACAAATGGTTAGACACATTTGGATTGTACTCACCAGAAAGAGCCAACAATATGGCTTAGGGTATTATTCGATGCAGCAGATCCACAGGTGCACTGATGACCAACCGGAGAGAGGAAAAAAAAAATGATGGGTAAAATGTGGATTTACTCTGCGCTGCTGAAAAACCGATAGTCCAGACATATATCATAAAGAATGTGGCTTCATTCAACGCGTTTCAAAGTTCTCAGACTTCTTCATCAGCAAAGATACCATAAAAGACATTTATGTCTGGACCTTTGGTTATTCAGCACCGCAGAGTAAATTTACGTTTTACCCATCATTTTTAAAAAAAATAAGTTTTGAAGTACCTATATTCTGTAGGCTCTCAGAGTGGTGCTGCTAAAGAGGGAGGAACCTTCACAGCACTCAACCAACCAAGCGCTGCTCACCAGAGAGAGGTCCAGGCAGGTGATGGTGAGGAGCAGAAGTCTGTGACACACATTAGTGGCATCAGAACACTCAGGATGTTGCATCTATCTCTAGTTTGGCCTGTCCGCTTTATGGCACGCGGAGGTTTCTTTTTTTAAATAAACAACATGTCATAAAATAATGGATACAGACCCCTACTTTAAGACAAAGGAAATGTTGGGGTCCAATATAGTATAAACTGTCCATAGAATAACATTTAAACTGTTTGATGCCAACGCTACCGATTAGATGAAGGCTTCATCATCAATGTAATATTTGTTCTGGTATTTAATTGAAGGCAAAAATTCTCAAATTAGTGTCTAATTACATGCAAATAATTCTAGATACTATCTTCTTGATCTTCCGAACTTCTAGTTTACTCCACGCTATGCATGGCAAGGATAACCATTGCCTCTTCACCATAAAGAAGCACCGATGTGACTGCAGATTTAATCGTACTATTTTTATTCTTACAGTGGAAAAAGCATAAAATGTCATACGGAGAATGGCGGCAGCCTCACTGTCTGGATGAAAAGGGTTACTCAGCGAAGTGTTAAGATTGCTGTATTGAGACCATGGATAATAAAACAGGCGACAAGAACTGAAAACTCTTCCTGCTGTGCCGATTAATTTTCAGTCTGTTCTCTCACTAGCATCCTTAACAGAAAGAACTACACAAAGCTTAGGAAAAGTGGTATTTTCAACAAATATGGATAGAGGGACATTTGCATATCTGTGGATCACCAAAGTCTCTTACTTCAGCGAAGGATTAAGGTCACTCATGGGGGGTGTAGTAGCTGCACAGATTAACAGAGCAGCCTTTAAGACAGCACAGTGCTTATCATTCATGGGAATGTATTTCCAGGGTTGGCACAATATGCACAGTCACTCTGATCTTCTCTTAAAACCTCTATAGGATTATTCTTAAGGATACGGGTATAGCGGTACAAGCACAAAACTTTAAAGATCTTAAACTTGGGTAAGTCATTGAGGGTATCTCCCTGGCAATATCATATAAACTTCTACACACACAAGAACATAATTTAGTATTAAAAATAGACAAAGTAGGTTAAATGATAAAGTCTTTTTAGCTGCCTTTTAGGGCATATTTTGCATTACCAAACAGATTGACTACACAGATAGTCCTTCAGTGGGTGTCCCCAAATATCGCCTCTTGTACATACCTGAAGACTATAGGCGATCCAGCAGAGGTATTTTCAGCTATCTCAGTATACTACAAAAGCATTAATCTTTGTAAATATGCAAATATAATCCAAAACGTGTTACAATTTTAACCAGATTCCCAACCAACCAGTAGATCACAATGTTGGATATACTGTATGTATGTAAGAAGTGACAACACTGTTAAAAAATACCAGTTCTCAAAACACCACAAATGAGAGTTAGTAATCCACTCCATGCAGGGCATGCTATTGAAGGTTCACTCACAGGCAAACACCTACTGCCTTAATCACTTTCCGGCCGGTATAAATATTTCATCATCAGACTGTCTACTTTTTTCTTTCTTTTCTTATCTTCTTTTTTTGCCAGTTTGCCGTTTTTTCCATCTTTCTTGTCTTCTAGAGGCTCTTCTTCCTCTTCTAGGTACTTATTTTTAGGCCCCTTTTTCACACTGCTTCCACTACGGTAAGATACTGTAGAGCCTGAGGTGGAATCGGATTCTGAGGATGATGAAGAGGAGGATGATTCAGTTTGTTTCTTCTTTGATTTCTTTTTGGACTTCTTAGAATGTTTTTTAGAGCTCTTCTTTTTACGTTCCTCCTCAGAACTAGAACAAGAACTACTCTTTCGAACTCTATTTCGTCTGCTGGAAGCCCTGGAGAAGTCTACAGCAGATGCGGACCTCTTGAGACCAGACGATGACTCTCCTTTTTCTGCATGCAAGCTCTTAATACTTCTTACACTTTTTGTGTCATCATCCTCCTCTGAATCAGGATCAAGACTTTTCCTCTTAAACTTAATAGGTTTGTAGCTCAGAACTTCATTGATGGCAGCCTCAAGGTCTGGATCTAAGTAATTACGGTGTGAAACAGGCTGAGGATCTCTACTTTCTAGTTCAATTTCGTTACCTCCAGGTGTTCTAGCCTGGGGAGGTACTGAAAAACTACGTCCAGAAGAGTGCTGACTATACGAAGACCTAGTATCACTAAACCCAATGCTAACAGAATCATCAAAATCATCTAGTGTGCTTCGGGCCATAGACAAACGAGTGTCAGAGCGGTTGCCCAATGTTGGACTTTCTAATCCAAAGTCTGAACGCCTACTGAGTGAAGGACTTAAGGCTGACAAGCCATTACGTGGTTCATCTAGTTTAGAGGTGCTACGTCTTAGACTAGGTGGACTAGTAATACCAAAGCTCAGTGAGGATTTTGTTTCATCTTCATCTTCTAAAGTCCGCCTGTTAGAGACGCGACTGGAAACCACCGAGACTTTATCAAACTCTGGGCTTGCAATGGACCATCGCTTGTCAAGTCCCTTTCTTGCTCGACTAGATGCTTCAGTAAATGCTTGAGACACCAGTGATGCCCGATCATCCAGGTCTTCACTACCTTGAGATTTTCTCCATGAAGTTACAGACATTGTATCATCAAGGGCACTTCCAGAGGAATCTTTCTGAACCCTTCTAAATGACCTATCCGGGGACTCCGATCTATCTTTCAGAGTTGAAAACAAAGAATCCACGTCGCCTTTGCCACCTATAGAGTCCTTAATGTTTACCCTTTTTCTATAGCTGAGAGAGCTCATTACTGACACTGGCCTGTCATCCACCTCTTTGACTTGTTTGACAGGCTTTAGTTCTTTTCCTTCCTTCATTTCTGTACTCTGACTAGGTCTTTAGTTGTGTGAATGTGTGGGAGTTTGATGCACGATAAAATGGCATGAAAAGAGAAGAAGACAGAAACAGTTAAGAAACAAAATAAAAAAAGAGGAAAATGTATGACAGAACAAGAGCATGGAGTAGAAACAACAAAATTAAATGAAATTAAAGTAGACAAGATAAAAAAATTGTACCGTGTACGCCTTAAAACCAGTGAGATGCAAAGTCATAGTCATCTTTTTGTACAAGATTATGTGCAACATCTGCCAACATACATGGTATTCATGTGGAACATTTCTCAAGTGAAAGATTATAAGACAAAAAAAAAATCTTCTAAATGGAAAACTCATCCACCTGATCTACAGACTGAGTACCTTACCTGGACAAATGAGTGCTGAGGTGTGGGTGTGAGGCGAATACAAGACAGTCACTCAGGCCTCCAGCATGACTCCATAATTACCTTACTTATTTGGTTAGATAATGAAATAAAGAGATCATAATCTCTGCCCGAGATTTAACACTGCACCAAGAAAAATGAGTTTGGGGACAATGTTGTTTGAGCTTCGATGCTGTGGCCCGTTGCTAATTGCTTGGAAATGACTAATGTGTAGAGTGATTCAAGCTGGCTAGAGAGTACCCCAAGTTATAAATTGTGATTGGTTTTGTGCTTAATGACGCAGACTATTTGCTGATGACCCTCAGCAGAGGGATACAACTGAAATAAACATGCTTCTTGAAGAAGTCTTCTGCTTTTATTGCCTGCTTCGCAAAATTACAACTGCAGTGTTAGCAACAGTGCAGAGATGAAAATAACATTTTCTGTATCTGACCAAGTTGCTGAGTACCTGCGATTACAAATATATAAAGACGCATCCAAATATGCAGCACCAGACCCTCAATCCGTAATTTCTGAACAAACGCCAACAAATTAACAATTAAGAGGAGACATGTTAGATGTTATGATCAATGGGGGCCGGGTGTTGAGACCTCCACCAATTGTAAAATGAAAAAAGCATTCACCTTTGAGACTAAAGATGGACTCTGACGTCCAATTAAGACAGTCTCACGTCTCGAAGAACAGTGCTTCTGCTCCCTTATTTTAACAAGCATCTGGTTGAGGTTTCAGCACTCGAAACCTAACAGATCAAAGGTTCTGACATGTGTCTATGAGGAAAAAGTCCACTAACACTATAAAATGTAGCCCCATTTTTGATTAACGCTGGTTTTGTGGTAAGAAATTTTTACCATTTTTGTAGTACATTTTCGTTCTTATTCTGATGATTACTTGAATAGCTGAATAAATCCTTCAGCAAAACTCATTAACACATGAACATATGAATGGTCTCACGAGTATAAAAATACACCTAATACATGTGTTAATGAACTGAACTGCAGGAAGGAATTGTATTGTCAAAGTAGTGACTTGAAAACCTCAAGCTGAAACGTGAAGGGGTATTTATATCTGGTATTTTGTACCATCACTTCATAATCGTGGAGATTTCATCCTCTAGTGCAGTGTTCCCCAACTCTGGTCCTCAAGAGCCACCAACAGGTTATATTTTCAGGATTTCCTCAGTATTGCACAGGTGCCAGAATTCTTTCCACTCCAGGAACTGCAATGATCACCTGGGCAATACTAAGGAAATCCTGAAAACATGACACGTTGGTGGCTCTTGAGGACCAGAGTTGGGCGAACACTGCTCTAGGACCACCATAATCTATTGAATGAAAAGAAATGCAGCACTGCCCAATTCAAGCCAATGAGGCTAGCAGGACAATTTGGTGCTGGGAGCATAGCTACACACAGAATCTAAGGGCCCCATCTCACATAGCAGTGATCTCGCTAGCGATCTTGCGGAGTCACAAGTTTTGTGACGCAACAGCGATCTCAGCAACAATCTCGCTATGTCTGACACGTACCAGCGATCAGGCCCCTGCTGAGAATCGCTGGTCGTGTCAGAAATGCCTGGACTTTTTTCTTTGATCGCTGGTCTCCCGCTGGCCAGCACGCATCGCTGCGTGTGGCAGGCAGGAGACCGGCGATCAGCTGGTAACCAAGGTACACATCGGGTTTCCAGGCGTGGGGCTGTGCCTGGAAACCCGATGTGTACGTGGGATACCAGCGCGCTGCTGCAGGGGAGCTGGTAACCAAGGTACACATCGTGTTTCCAGGCACCGCGGAGCGCCTGGAAACTCGATGTGTACCTTGGTTACCAGCTCCCTGCATCAGCGGGCTGGTATCCAATGTACACTGCGGGTTACTAAGCGACGTTACCCGCAGTGTCGCTGTCCTGATCGCTGCCCGTTTGGCAGCTCAGCAGCGATCATATAGCAACACACCAGCGATCCTGACAAGTTCATATCGTTGTCGGGATCGCTGGTGCGTCGCTATGTGAGACGGGGCCCTTAGTCATAACTGTAGGCCATTCATTAAGAGGAGCAGTGTAAAGCTATGAGGTTGGACCTCCACTGATCATAAAGTGATAGCATATCCCAGCAACATGCCATGACTTTATAAGATGAAACACCCCTTTGAAAAAAAATGTAAGACCTATAAAACCATACTAGATTATTTAGTAAATATAGAGCTAATGACAGTCAAAGGTGGAGCTTCACTATAGGTAGGGGTCAGAAAACCAAATGAAAAATCATCTGATTTTCATCCAGAAAACTTCAGTTTCATTCATGTGGCATCAGTTTTATGTCACTGTGGCATCTGTATATTTGCAGCAACATTTTAAGATGCACATGATCAAATGCAGTTTTATAGGTTATCAATGGCAAAGTATCCAACAAAACAGGATGCAACACGGATGTTCCGTATTGGAGCTATTTTTTTTGCGCGCAGCCACAGACTTGGGCGAGTCTCATCTGCTAAACGCACAAGAAATGCTGCAATTTTTTTTCTCCTATTTGTACAAAAATGTAAAATGTAACTCTTTAAACATAAAAACACACAATAATAATGTGTACTGACCTAGAGCTCTTTAAACTACCGTCATCTGAGTAAGCTTTGGAAGAGCTTTTGTTTTTGGACAGCCATGACTTTACTCCATCCACTCGGTCATCAAGTTCAGAGTCCGCGTCAGAGTCTCCATCACTGCCAGAAAGCAAGACACCAATTAGTTGTTTCAATAAAAAGGATTAAATCGGGTAACCAGGAGATCGACACACGCCAAAAATTGTCTTACAGGGTTACTTGTAGTACAAAGGAGCATAAAAAGTTAGCAGCAAATAAATTATTTTTAGGTTTGAAAAGTTTAGAGGTCGATTAAAAAAAAAAAAAAAAGGAAAAGTCACCCATAAAGTATTGCACTTTCAGTTTGTAGATTTTAGAGATTTTCTAGCGCCTGGTTCGACAAATTTTAATTTGTGAAGTAGATCTAAATATGACAACGCATTTACATAAAATGCTGGTCCCTACGGACACAAGCCATTCCAGCTATCATTCAGATAAAATGAAATTATAGCCAAAGCTGTAATGCAGTAATATCATTACATATGGACTGCCTGCCTTCCTAAACGTATGGCTACAGGGAGAGAATTAACTCATTTCCTCCCAGGAGTCGCGTGCTTTCAGTCACAAGAGAGGTGCAGGGAGCGATTAAAGTTCATCACTTACTATACTGTAAGCCCGCCCTGTTTCTTTGATTGACACATAGCTCTGCAGCACATATGTGCAGAGTGAGCAGCCAATCAGAGTGATGGGGCGTACTTACAGCCACTACTCACAGCATAGTGAGAGAGTGACTGTAATCGCTCCCTGCACCTCTCGGATGACTGAAAGCTGGCGGCTCCCGGTGAGAAGTTCATTTTCACCCAGTAGCAGAAAGCTAAAGAACTTTTTAATTACATTGTATTAGTTATCTTGTATCAATTCTAAGTTACAGCTTATGTTATAGCCTGGAGCTGCAATCAAAATTCTTCTGTCTCCCATTGGCAACATACACACACTTAAAAACTTAGCCAAGTTCCTGTAATATAACGGGGCAGTTACGTTTCTTACACAAGATTCTGTACCGAGGTAAAGATTACTATTCCTAGGAGGCAAATCAATACAGAAAGCTTAATGCCAGCAAGGAATATTAAGAGATTTCAGCTCTGAAGCTTGGAGAAATTTAAATACAGCTCTGAACTTTAATACAGGCTCTAACTTAAGATCAGTGAAAAACAGAAAAAATGCAATGTATCTGCAAAGTTGTTAAAAATATTGTGTCACTTTTGGTGGTTTCTGCCGAAACTAGAAGTGATGATATCCTGTCCGTTCAGTCACCCGACTGCTGTGGCCACTGACTGCAGGGTCATGTTACTGACAGACGTGACATCATCTCTTGCAATTCCAGAACAGACCACTGGGGTGGTGTTGCTTGCTTGAACGGCGGCGTTCAAAAAAGCATGCAACATGCTCCTTTGATTATTTTTTAATGATCACCCTGGTAAGGTGCAAAAGTGTCCATCTCAGTGAAAATAAATTTTGTTTCAAGTACTGCGCTTCTCTAGTAAGCTGCGTTGTGTTGCCGTCCATAAGATCTCGCTGCACTTAAAATCCATTTATATCATTATAACAGTCTGGTAAAGGTTTAGCATCAAATGTGAATGCCAATTGCAGTGTGGAGACAGGCTTACTCAGGCATCTGCCTGAAAGCATCACGGGTAATTTAAGCCGACTCGCCTGTTACAATAATTTAAAATCAATAAATATTTCAGCATTTCTGGCCTGGCACCCGTATTGGAGATGACTAGAGCAGAAGGCTGGGCGGCAGGATAGGTTGTGCGCGAGACAGGATATTTCAGCCAAGGTAGAGTTACATAATATTTAGTGATGCTACGTAAAGAAAACTAATTTCCAGCGCTGAGTGTATTAAAAGGCGGCTGTCACGGCAATGTCATCAGCTGAAGTCTTCATCATCATCACACTTGCAGATGGTACTATCCAGCAGGGAGGTATCTTTATGGACACATGAAAAAACTTGAAAACATTTGTGGCATTTGCGCAGTAATGGCTTTCTTCTAGAGACTCGACCATGCAGCCCATTTTTCTTCAAGTGCCTCCTTATTGTGCATCTTGAAACAGCCAAACCGCTAATTTTTAGAGAGTCCAGTATTTCAGATGATGTTATTTGTGGCTTTTTCTTTGCATCCCGAACAATTTTCCTGGCAGTTGTGGACGAAATTTTTGTTGGCCTACCTGATCGTGATTTTGTTTTTACAGAACCCCTGATTTTCCATTTGTTAATCACAGTTTGAACGCTGCTGACTGGCATTATCAATTCCTTGGATATCTTTTTTGTATCCCTATCCTGTTTTATACAGTTAAACAACCTTTTCCCGTAGATCCATTGACCATTCTTTTGCTTTCCCCATGACTCACAATCCAGAAACGTCAGTGGCTGGATGAAAGATGCAAGAGTCTGTCTGGATCCCAGAAACTCACTCAGCTTTTATGCACACACACACACTGATTACAAGCAAACAGGTCACAGGTGAGGATGTTACCTTTAGTAGCCAGTCAAACCCATTTGTGTCATCTTTTGTGCATGTTATCAGGCCAAAATCATCAGGGTATGTAAACTTTTGTTCAGGGTCATTTGGACGCTTTGGGTTGTCATTATGATTTAAAAAGATAAAACACAGTAGTTTGACAATAAATGGCTTCACCCAACCACTAACCATGAGTGGAGAAAAAGTTTTGGTGTTATCATTCATATTCTCTGAAAAAAGGCCAAGAAAGCAAAAATTCTGCCGGGGTATGTAAACTTTTGAAGACAATTGTATATGGCCATCATAGAGGGAGGATCTTTTCTAGGAGCTGGCTCCCATTCTGATAAACTAGTCATCCTTACTAATGCCCGATTGGCCCCTATCCACTTGGACAGTGAAAATTTTAAAGGGGTTATCGCTTTAACAATTTGCTTTTCTTCTTTTAAATTGCACACAACCCTTAATAAGAACATTAATGTGTGCAATCAAATGATCTGGAAAAAAAAGGCATCACTATAGGAAGTTTTCTGCCGGTCAGTTCAAAATTAAAGATTTTATTTTTCCATATGTTTTTTTTTTATTTTATCAAACGTGAAAATAGATCTTCAAGATCTCTCCGGCGCTTTACAGTTCTGTAATGGAATCTGGTTTACCCAACAGCTCATTGCTTACATATGGGTTTTACTGCGAAAATCTAAAACGCCGCCATCCTTGACAGAGTTTATTTAAGTTAAAAATGTTTGTTAGTTTCTGGAGGTCTCTAAAGCTTGTGATGAAAAAAAGACTCTACCTCAATCTCACACAAACGCTAAAAGCAAAAAAAAAAAAAAAAAAAAAAAAATGGCCGAGACTTCTACTTTAGAATAACAGCCCCCCGAAGTGAGGGAGCATAGCGATGGCAGCTAAAGAATTGGCCTTGTTTTAACAGCTTACTCCTTGGAGATGAATAACAATTTGATGGACCAGGTAAATAGTGTGAACGGGGGAACCAGGGGCCATAATCGCTTCCTATTTGACTTACACCTACAAGGGGACCCAGCAAAACTTGTAAATCCACTTGACATATGCAGCCGTGCTATAAATTACCGCCTCCTCCCGGCACACAGATACATCGGTCACCCGTCCCTCTTCTCCCCACCCCAGCATACCGTTGATCTGATTTTCGACACTGCCGTGGAGCTTTGCTGAATCTATTCCTGCATGCTTAAAGCAGTTTCTTGTGACACGGTCTGAATACAGAAGAGCCCCCTGCTCTCATTATGTGTGAAGGGAAAGGCAATGGTGGCTGTGCAGAGAGTAGAAGGAAATAATTTCTTTCCTGCTTGGCTGGGTAATGGTATAAACAGCACCTTTCCTCACCCATTAACGCCCTCACGTCTTTCCCCTCTTTTCTCCACACTGCACCAACACAACTGAGGAAGCAAAAACAGGTCTCCCGGGATAGCGGGAGGATCTCTGCTCAAATGGAAAGCATGTCAGGAAACCAGTACTAGACATTAGTAGCAATAAGCTATTTATTCACCAGCATTTGGCTTTTCGGTGTCTAGGGATGCGGAGCACAGACCAGACTCCAGGTTATGGCTGGGAATTCTGAATCACAATCTTCTGACACCAACGCAAACAACAACATGGAACGGTTATGGGCCAGTCAAAGATCTACTATATGTCACATTGACAAACATATTCTGTCCATCCATGGTAGTCAGGATTGAATGGGGGCGGTGGCACAAGTCAGAACAACTGATAGTCTGATTACTGCAAATTCACCAATCCCACCGATTAGGGTATTTACATGGCCCGTTAGTGTGCCATGTGGTCAAGATCTGTTTTGGATGCTATGGATATGCTGCGTTACCATCCCCCCCTTCCCATCTGCAAAATTTCCAGTCGATAAGACTTATAACTTCATTTTAGCAAACGCTCTACAAGTCCAAATTATATACGAGTCAGAAGACCGATATACAGTTACATAAGTTGAAAAAAAGACTTATGTCCTTCAAGTTCAACCTTTCTCCACCAATTACACATTTTCGGTCACTAGATTATCCATAAGCCACAAGGTTATGTGTACTGAGGAAATCATCCAGCCCTTTTTTTTTTTAAAAGCCATGTGACTGCAAATATATGATTTGCATACTTCCGGCCACATTCCAACTAGATGTATCCGGCCTCGCTCAAAACACTTGCATTGAGCAAGGCCTCTCACATCTAGTCGGCACGTGACTGCATGTACGCAAATCACATACTTGCGGTAACATGCGCACCAGTCCTAAAGCCGGCACCGGCAGACTTGAAGCCTAAGGCCGGGGTCACACTTGAGAGTGTGATGCGAGTCTCTCGCATCAATACCCGGCAATGCCGCCGGCACTCAGACTGGAGTGTGCGGCTGCATAGAAATACATGCAGCCGCACACTACGGTCCTGAGTGCCGGCGGCAAGTATGTGTTTGTTTCTACGTGATCCATGAATTCTACCAGGGCAGGTTTTTCCATGGGAAAATCTGGAAATAAACGTAACAAGGGGATCTGGAGAAATAGTAAAGTGCAAATTGTCAATCCACTAAAGCAATGTGTATAACCGCTTCATACACAGTACAGTTCTGGGTCTGTCCCCTATAGATACACATATTAATCATTATTAGCCTCTGGATCAGGACGTCAGCAGAACAGTGTTAATGGTTAAGATATTGGAAAAGGAAACTGCAAGAAAAACACGGGTTTTGCATTCACATTAAAACTGTATTTGAGCATGGTAAAGGGTTGAATTAATGGGCATGCATTTCGTCTGGGTCAGAAAAATAACCATGCAGTTATGACGGAGACCAGGAATATTTGTAGAAAATATGTTTTGTTTTTTTAGGGAAGGTTTTGGATACTTAATGCATGCTGCGGTTAAGGAGTAGTTCAATAAGTATGCAGGAACATTTAATCTCACTTTTTATTCTTGCGTTTATGATACTTGGTCACCATATCCTGGAGACTGAAAACATGGAGATAAAATGAAACGTGAAAACATGTCCAATGGGAAACGAAATGTGATAATCAGCAGTCAAATAAAAGAATATAATGAGAAGCAATGGATAACAATGCTAAAAGGAGAGAGCGGAGAGTTTTCTTACCTGTTAATAAGGTCTTCATTATCATCACTTTCCATCTCATCCTCGATGGCGGCTTGGAGGTCCCCAATACGCTTGAAGGCCAGTTTCAGGTCTGACTGCAAACTCTGATTTGCAGCTTCCAAACTCTCTAGATCCATTTCCTGCAGAGACAAACAGATTTAGATGCCCATCGAGTGGTCTTGTTTGCCATCGCTTTATATTGCATCTTAAATAATAAATATATTAAACGCAGCTTGTAAGTGTTCTAACATTGCGTGTCCAGCTACTATTCAGATCTATGCGTCTCCACTCTATAGTTACAGACAGCGAATCTGTGTGTTCACTGGATGCGTCTGTCTTCACATAGGCGTGGACACAACGGCAGCAAACTTTAATCAAAGGCACATTAATTTCTTAATAAATGTACAGTATATTATTTTTCAGCAACACATTGCCTAGAACATTGGATAGCTGGTTGCATGAAATGCGAACATACGGGAATATTTGAGGTGCCTCTAGTTTACAAGGTATTGGACTCATATCCATCACTTTAATACTTGGTTGAAAATGCAGTTAATCTTTGTAGACGTTCCACCATTGTGAATGGTTTTGCGTTCGGCGGTCTCATGATGGACAGTATAAGTATTTGTCTCAGGGCTTCTTAACTTTAAGAAATGAAGTTCAGACTGCTCCACCGGATCAAACACGCAAGAGTTTTATGAGCACCAAAGGGGACAATTAAAAGGAATTGTAAGGGATTAGGAGGAGAAAACACGGATTTTGGTAAGAACTTACCTGTAAAATCCTTTTCAGCGACGGAAGGAAGAGAGACACAGGAATTCATTACTGATGGGTAGGCGGAGCCCCAGATCAGGATGTCACCTCAGATCAAAAGAGTGCTGACTGGCTGGCCCCTCCAGCTCGGGCTCCTCCTACTCAGCTCCAGTCGTACCAAAGCTTTTAGGAAAGAACCAAGATCACCAGCGGAGCAACATAACCCCTTCTGAGGAACTTCAGAGAAAAAACACAAGGATACAGGTTATGCATGCAAAGAAAGCCAAAAACCACAGAGTTCCAGGTACTACTCACGGAACCTGACTACTGCGATGAGCTGGCGATGCTGGAACAGAGCCTTAGCGCGCTGACCTCAGCCCAGATAATCGCTATCAGATAAGGGTCGCGCTGCATCTGAAAACATCAACACACTTCTGCCTTGGGAGGGTGCTGTGTCTCTCTTCCTTCCTTCGCTGAAAAGGATTTTACAGGTAAGTTCTTACCAAAATCCGTGTTTCAGCTGCAGATGGAAGGAAGAGAGACACAGGAATTCATTACTGATGGGACGTCCCAAAGCAGTTCAAAAATAAGGGTGGGAAAAAACCAACAAAAGGCAGAAACCCAACAACCTTAACAGAAAAAATGCGCAAACAGCGCTAAACACAAGTTCATCTAGAACTTTAAACTACAGCTGCCTGCAGGACCCTACGTCCGAGGGCTGCATCAGCGGAAGCACTGACGTCCACTTTATAAAACTTTGTAAACGTGTGGACAGAGTGCCAAGTTGCCGCCCGGCAAAGCTGCACTGCCGAAGCACCTTGATGAAAAGCCCACGATGAAGCCACAGCTCTCGTGGAATGGGCTCGAAACTTAATCGGGCAAAATTCACCCTGAAGACGGTAAGCTTCCAATATAGCTGACCGGATCCAACGAGCTATGGAATCCTTGGAAGCTCGTTGACCACATCGAAGACCAGCTGGAACCACAAATAGGGAGTCCGTCTTACGAAAACCTTGAGTAGTAGATAGATAAAACTTCAAGGCCCGCACTAAAGCTAATGTGTGCAAAGCTCGCTCTTTCGCATTCTTCGGATCTGGACAGAATGAGGGCAACACAATATCCTGGTTAACATGAAAATGTGACACCACTTTAGGTAAAAAATCACCCCATGTGCGAAGCACTACACGATCCGGAAAAAACCCCAGAAAAGGAGGCGAATAAGAAAGAGCTGCCAACTCAGAAACTCTCCTCAAAGAGGTGACTGCTACAAGGAAGGCCACCTTCCAAGAAAGCAAAGAAAGGCTAGCAGAACCCATAGGCTCAAAAGGTTTATGCTGAAAAACTTCCAAAACAAGGTTGAGCCGCCAAGGAGACACGGGTGCCTTCCGCGGCGGAAACTTACGAGCTATACCGCGGAAAAAAGGAGAGCACGTCCCTATTCGAAGCAATGGTTCTCCAAAACAATAAGGACAGAGCAGAAATCTGACCTTTCAGGGTGCTAACTGCCAAACCCTTGTCTAGCCCATGCTGCAAAAAAGCCAACAGATTGGGAATGGAAAATTTTCTCGGGTTCCGAGAAGACCCCAAACACCACGAAAAGAAGGTTTCCCAAGTTTTGTGGTAAATCCTAGTAGTAGCCGGACTTCTCGCAGCACGAAGAGTAGCAATGACCTCGGCTGAAAAACCTCAACGGGTTAAAATTTCGGTCTCAAGAGCCACGCCCTCAAACGCAGAGACATCAAGTCCGGATGACAAACGGGCCCCTGAGTCAACCAGTCCGGTTGAAGAGGAGGCGGAAAAGGAGGTGCCGCCAACCGCGACATTATTGTCGAGAACCACACCCTCCTTGGCCAATCTGGAGCTATCAAAATAGCTGAAATTCTCTCTAGTCTGATCCGACGCAGTACTAGAGGAAGTAAGGATATCGGCGGGAATACATAGATCAGCTCGAACTGATCCCACTGAGCCACTAGAGCATCCACCGCCACAGCCTTCGGGTCCTTGTACCTGGACATGAACGTCGGTAACTTGGCATTGGACCTGGATGCCATCAAACCACTTGGGGAGTCCCCCAACGGGAGCACAGTAGTGCAAAAAACTTCCGGGTGGAGGCTCCATTCCCCGGGATCCATCTTCCTGCGACTGAGGAAGTCCACTGTAATATTCTGAACCCCTGGAATGTGAATCGCCGAAATGGCTGGTAAACTGCCCTCGGCCCAAATCAGAATTCGGGACACCTCCACCATGAGTCTGGAACTCCTTGTCCCGCCTTGGTGATTGATAAACGCGACAGCCGTCGCATTGTCTGTCTGCACTCGGACCGGCAGACCGCTCAAAAGGACCGTCCAATGCTGGAGGCAAAGGAAAATCGCCCTCAATTCCAGGATGTTGATCGAAAGGACAGACTCTTCCGATGACCATATCCCCTAAATCCAGAGATTGTTCCAAACACCCCCCCCCAGCCCGTCAGGCTGGCATTGGTGGTTATGACCGACCACTTCGGAGGGAGGAAAAGCTTTCCCAGGGATAACGCTCCTGGACATAACCACCATCCTCGGGATTCTCGCACCCTGTGAAAGATGGTGACGCTGCAAACCAGCGAACCTTGCGATTGATCCCAACGACTCAGAATGAGCCTATGGAGAGCTCTGGAATGAAATTGGACAAACGGAAAAAACCTCATGGACGCCACCGTCAGACCCAGAAGGCGCATACCTTCCGAAGGGACACAGCTGTCGCAGACTTCATAGTCTGTACATGCTGGAGCAGACATGCCTGCTTGTCTGGAGGTAGGGACAACACCGCCCGTACCGTGTCGAAATGCATCCTCAAAAACAGGATTGCCTGCGACGATTCCAGAGACGACTTCTCCTTTGAGGCCACAACCGAAAAGGCCGTCCAAATAGGGACGAATCGTAAGTCCCCGTCTTCGAAGAATTGCCATGAGATTTAGGCGTCAGAATCGTTGTAAAAATTCTGGGCGTTAAGGCCAAGCCGAATGGTCGAGCCACAACCTGGGTGAGGTCTTCCGACGGGAACATGCCAAAAAGCGTCGCGAATGTCGATTGATCGTTCTGCGACAGAGCTGCCATAACTGAGCGAAGCGACTTCATGCTCGGCTCTAACGGAATGTCAGAAGTCAGTCCGCCTTAGCGGATTTTTTTTTTTTTTTTTTTGCCAGCTTCTGCCTTAACAGAAGTTCTGTTTCCAGGGTATGCGGAATTTCTGAGAATTCCCCCTCTCTTTTTTTTTTTTTTTTAAAAAAGAGAGAGACGACACAAACCCCCAGAGGGTTGGTCAGATCATCCCTTGAACCGAAAAGGACTGCCGATAACTATCGGCACTAGTCCTGCCAGACGCAGAAGTCACAGCTCTGCGCTGCGGTAAAGCTGCTTCTTTTGCCTTTGCCTTGGCATCAGCTCCGTGAGGTCAGTCAAATAGCTGACCACTTTCTAAGCTAAAGATAGCAAACCCTGTTGGAAAACTGCGTTCCATCCAAGTCACAGTGCTCTTCTGACTGTAACTGCCGAGGATTGCTCCCTGGATAGCAGTGACGCATTATCCTTCAACTAGAAAAGCCCATCTACCTTGATAGAGGGAAACTTGCCACGCCGTCCTTAGACGGTCCAACCGGCTCAGGGGAACTTAACAAGTACACCTAGATCCTTAATACCGAATCTATGATCCACGGCTACACAGATGGAAATTGTTGCCATCTCCGTTCTTCTGTCCAGCGTGTCCTTCAGACTCGTCTTCCCTTTTACCAGGAAGATTTGCTAAGCTGGAATAAAGGGACATTCACTTCAGGAGAAGGGGTCCAATTAACAAATAACTCCGTAGAAAAACGGATACAGTTTGTAAGGTCGTCGCGACCCATGCGACCCTTGCAACATCCGGGCCGACTTACCAGGACGACTAGTTACCTCCTCCGGTAACTGTAACGTCCACATGGCTTCCACAGAAATTTTAGTACGGCCCCTGAGAGAGGCAGGGTGTCCCTGCCGATCCTCCTTGTCCGAATCGGACTTCTTCGCTAAGCGAGAAGGAAAGCACCGATTTGTGTCGCTTCCTTGAGAGGATCTAGTTGACACTCCATAACCTAAAAGGTCATCAATAGAAACCAGTGAAGGCCTCCATTTTGACACCATTGGAACCTCTGACCGTGCATGAGTCGAGGTCTGCGTGTCAGATACGCGAGGCTGATCCGTAGCGGATCTGGGAGAGGGTCTCTGACATGCCCTTGCATAGTATATGCTAGGATAAACCTGTCAGTAACCAGAGCAGTACTTAAATAAAAAACAAACGCTGAAGGGTTAAAGCTCTAAAGCGAGAGCTACCCCAGCTGTCTCCCATTAAGAGTTAACCTCCTAAGAAGGGGTTAAAGTAGCTGACTCCCCACAACCTTGATAATGAAAAAGGGTGTGCGAATCTCAGGCGCCTCTTATAAGGTCGCAGCTGCAGGACAGCCATGCCACACTAAACAGAAAACGTTCCACAAGATCGCTAAAAAATTGCGCTGTTTTTTATAACGCAATGACCGCCAAAGTTGTCAAGGAGATCGCTAATCGCCTATGCGATTGCCCAGATTGGCAGCCACCAGCGACACTAAAAATGACACACAAACGATCGCAATATTATGCGACGCCATCAGGATCGTCAGCGGAAACGTATAGTGGCAGCATTAATGTCGCAGACTCCCCACAGCCTCTTTATTAATATTAAAAGAGTGTGCGAGCCCCTTATGCGAGAACAGCCGCAGGACAGCTCAATCTGTCACTCAGAAGTGCCCCAGACGGCGCCCGCGCTGTGGAGGTGAAGGGGTTAAGCTTCTGCCCGGCGGGCTAGAAGCGACTCACCAAGCTGGTCACGTATTCTTGCCGGGAGGGGAGGAGAACGATCCGGGGAGCTTTCAGCCTGCAGAGCTTTATCAGCAATGGCCGCCGCGCTCTGCCTCCGTGTGCTCCATGTAGAGGAGCCGGAAATGGAGGCTGCAGTAAAGCGCGCGCTCAGAAGCGGCGCGAAATTCAAAAAATAAAAAGAGCGCGTACTCCCCTCCTTTCCCTCGTCCTGCAGGCATCCTCCTGCGGACATAGAAAAACTAGTCACCGGCATATATATGTACAGCGGCTGCCGCAGCAGTCGCTAAAACACTCACACACATTTTACCAAAATGTGGAGTACTCACCAGCCGAAACGCCACAGGGACCCCCAGGGGTTTCTGGCGCTATGCCCATGCTTCCCCCCAGGGCGGGAAGCGCAGTGACCCCAGTGTGTGGTTTGCGCCCCCGCCAGGGAAACTCTCCTCACCCCCCAGGGCCGGCAAGATTCTGCAGGGACCATTATGTAGTTACAGATCCGCCAAGGGAGAGGCTGGTGAAATACACTGATAAACATGTAATAGCGCTGTCACCGCAGCGCTGAAGCATACTGATATACATGTAATAGCGCTGCCATCAGACGCTAAAGCACTCACACATTAATAATAAAATTTTGTGTGGAGTACTCACCAGCTTAGCGCCACAGGGACCCCTCAGGATTTGTGGCGCTTGTGCCCATGCTTCCCCCAGGGCGAGGAACGCAGTGACCGCACGTGTGGTTTGCGTCCCCGCCAGGGAAGCCATCCTCATCCCCCAGGGCCGGCAAGGATTCTGCAGGGACTATTGAGTAAATACAGATCCGCCAAGGGAGAGGTTGGGGTACAGCAGCGCTGGTACCCCTGAGACCTCTAGACCAACTGGTGATCCAAGTCTCCTGTCCGAATATAAAATAATAAAATCTTCTGAGGAGCTGCATTAGCAGCGACCATCCTCTGGGACCTCAAATCTTAGACTGGAGCTGAGTAGGAGGAGCCCGAGCTGGAGGGGCCAGCCAGTCAGCACTCTTTTGATCTGAGGTGACATCCTGATCTGGGGCTCCGCCTACCCATCAGTAATGAATTCCTGTGTCTCTCTTCCTTCCATCTGCAGCTGAAAGTCTACCCTACAACCAGTATGGTGGATCAGCTTCTTGCAAGCAAATAAAGGCCTCTATACACATTCGACTTAAAGGGAATCTGTCACTTGGCTTTTGCCACCTAATAGGAGAGCATCATAATGTCGAGACAGAGTCTCTGAGTCCAGCGATGTGTCACTTACTTTGCTGCTTGCTGTAGTTTTGATACAATCACTGTTTTATTAGCAGGAGATTTTCACTAGAGGACTAGTAATCCTGCTGCCGTATAGTCCTTCATATTCATGAGCTTTGTATAGCCCCGCCCCCACCACTGATTGGCAGATTTCTGTGTACACTGTGCATAGGCAGAAGGCTGCTAATCAGTGGTGTGGGCGGGGTTAGACAGAGCTCAGGATTCCGAGAACTAGTAGACCTGCAGCAGAGAAAATAGTGATTTTATGAAAACTGCAGCCCAGTAAGTGACATATTCCTTCAATAAGGGTATCTGCTCCTACGTTACGTTGCTCTCAGATGGAGTAGCAAAAACCTGGTGACAGATTTCCTTTAAGTCAGCGGAACCCACTGATAATGCAGTTAATGTGAATGGGGCTTTTCCAACACCCTGAACAGATGAAATCAGGGTAGAGAAGGATCAAGTTTGGCAGTGGCTTTCTTATAGAGAACAGTTATTTTACGGGGGCTTTGAACGGAACTTGTCAGCACCTTTTTCTACCAGAAAGTAACGGCATCTAAGCAAAGTAGTTGTAGAGGAAACTGCTCTTACAACTCCCCTGCCTCTCCCTCTTTTTTCCGTTCCCTTCCAGCTTGACTGACAGTGACCTTCCTCCCTTGCCCGAGATTTCGCGCAGGCGGGGGTCATCCACTGGAGCAGCGCATTAGCAGTTAGGTCCTGATGAGGTTGCGAGAGCCAGACTAACAATCTGTGAATGTTCCATCCCAGGGAATGACAGCGCCTGTGTGAGATCTCAGGCAAGAGTAACCAGTCACTGACCGCGGAAAAAGAGGGACACAGGCAGGAGAGGTGTACGTGCAGTAAAACCCCGATACACTTTCAGCTCACTAGTATGAAAATTGTACAAAGGATTTCTAAAAAATGAGAACTTGTTTTCTACAACACAGGTGTGAACTTAATCTCCTTTAAGGTAAAATTGCTAAGATGCCAATAGTTTGGGGTAAAAAAAACCCTGCTGACAGGTTCCCTTAGCTGTAATATTAGGCATAACCAAAAGGACAAGATTTGCACAGTTTCTATTATTAAAAAAGAAATACATTCTAATACTACATTATAATATAATAAATGTTCTAAGCTCAATAAAATATTTTACACATTTTACACAAAGAAAGTCAATGACTAAAACATTTCTTAAAGGCATTCTACAAGTAACTGCATTAACGGGATCCACTGATTTACACTTAGGCTGGTTTTACACTTGCCGTGTTTTTTGTGGTCCGTTTTTGCGGGCCATATGGCCCTAATTTCTTCATTCTTCTGCAAAAACGGGCCGCAAAAAACCTTCTCGGATCGCCGTTTTTCCTTGATATAACAAATAGCAGGGAAAAAAACGGCGATCCGCAAATATGGTGTACCGCAAAAACAAGCTGTTTTTTTTTCCAGTACCATTGAAATGTATTGCGGCCGTGTCTGTAAGCCGTGAAAAACATTGAGCAAGCTCGATATTTTTTCACGGCCCTCACGGCCATACGGAGTGCGGCCCTCCTACTAATTTTTGCGGCCCCATAGAAATGCATTGGGGCCACAAAAACGGCCAGCAAAAACACGGCAAGTGTAAAACCAGCCTTAATCTGTAACCTCGGATTGGTATATGCAGATGAGGATGTACATTATTAATATTACGCTATGATCATAGAAAACCTAAACAGGTGTAAGTAAGGGCCTTCCTACATGTGATACAATGATTAGCTTGGCCAATATAACCTTTCAGCATCTGACACAGGAAAATGGCTGAAGGTTTGAAAGAACTAGTGGCATGGGAGATACTTGTACCGTAGAATGGATTTATTTACCAGTTCATGCTTTTTACGGCTGGCTTCTGCCTCTTTCTTAGCCAGTTCACCCATCTCTTCCTTCATGTCTCTAATCTGTCGCTGCATTCTTTTATTCTGTTCCTTTTCACGGTTCTCTGCTGCGGCTCGCTGATCTCGCTCTTCAGTCAGCTTCTCAATGTTCTCTTTTAGTCGGGCTACGAGGCTCTGTTGAGGACAAGTAGACTTTGAGCTCTTTATACGGAGAAAATTACATTGAGTTTGGTTATAAATATGTATACTGGGCCTGATGCATCAAGACCGCCATTGTTCACTCTGGCCTTGAAGACGAGATATGCTGGAGTCAGACGCTCTTGCAACAAAATGTATTGAGAAAATAGCAATGACTTGAGAAGATTTGCCACAGATTTGAGAAGAATCAAACATGAAGCGCCCAGGAAGCCATTATCCTCCAGTGCGGTCATATACCAGAGCTGCAACCTCCTTGGAGTGTCCACGAGTACAAGGTGTTCAGTTCTCAGAGACATGGCCTGGGTAAGGCGGCTGAGACCCGACCACCACTCACCAAGACACAGAAGTGGAAACGTCATGACTGGGTCAAGAAATATCTGAACACAGATTTTTCAAAGGTTTTATGGACTGATGAGTAGGGATGAGTGAATAACTTCAGATAACTCCTTAGCTATAGCGCTTACCGAATAGTGCATCGGGAACCCGGAGCGCTCCCGATAATTAGATGATCGGTGCCGCAGCTGCATGTGTCGCGGCTGTGTGACAGTCACAACACATGTATGGAGAGCCTGTTTTTTGGCTCTCCATGCATGCATGTGCTGTGACTGTCACACAGTCGCGACACATGCAGCTCCTGCGCCGATCAGCTGATCATCGGGAGCGCTCCATGTGTCCAGGTTCCCAATGTAGCTATTCAGTAAGTGCTATAGCTATTCAGATAAGGACTTCTCTGAAGCTATTTGCTCATTCCTACTGATGAGATGAGACTGATGCCACACTAAACAACATCGCTAACGGGATCGCTAAAAAACGTCACTATTTAGCGATCCCGTTAGCGATGTTGTTGTGTGTGGCATCTGTCAGCGACGAGCTCCCTGCTGAGATCCTGCTGTGATCTCGCTCGTCGCTGAAATCGTTCCGGACCCTATTTTATCGTCGGCGTCCCGCTGGGTAAGTATTATCGCTGAGTGTGGCACCTTTTATTTAGCGATTTAGCGGTAGTTTGTACCGCTAAAGTCGTTAAGGAGATCGCTAACCGCGATAGCGTCCTTAACGACATCGCTAAATAAAGCCGCTACTAGCGACATTAAAACGATCCCGCTAGCGATCGCATTAGTATGCGTCTTTATCGTGATCGCTAGCGGGATAGTTTAGTGTGGCAGTACCTTGACTCTTGATAGACTAGATAGGTGGGCCCATGGTTGGATCAGTCATGGGCACAAGACCTCCACTTCCACTCAAGATGTTAGCAACGTGGAGCTGGGGTACTGCTATGGGCTCATATTATTCAAGATGAGTTAGTTGGACATTTTTTACATGAAGATGGGCTCAAAACTCCCAAACCTATTGCCAGATTAAGAAACTAAGACTCCATGGATGGAAGACTTATGAATCATATTAAAAAAGACGGGTGGCTATATTGGTCACTGATTTTATCTATATATATAGATATATATTTCTTTTTTAGAAATATGTTTTTGTACATTTTGAGTTGTTTGGTTAGCAATTCTCACTTTAAGAATGAAAATAAACAATTCAGAACTGAAAATTCATGATTAGTTGCACAATAATTCTGCACACTAATAGTTGCACTCATAGATATTCTCCGTAAGACAAAACCACACTTTTACTTTCTTAAATATTCAGGTTTGTTAACCTTTTGTAATTGATCAGTAACAAAAAAACAATCAAAAATCCAAATTGCCTAATTGCGCAGCACACAGTGTATACGTAAAAGAAAAAAGTATGCTGATGAATGAGTAATTGATAAAAAAAGCAACTTGTGTGTAAATGAGAACCTGAAAGTTCATCTAAGTGAACTCTCGTCGACACTGTAAGCTCAGGAGCTACACCCACCTCCATGCGTTTCACTTGGGTCCTCTCAAATTCCAGGCGAGTTTCCAGCTCCCGGATTTTGGCTTCCTGTCTGCTCACCACAGATTTATCCACCATGGATTGCTCTAAGAATTCCAGCTGACTCTGCAAACCTTGTAACTGTACAAAAAAAAATGAAAAGCAAAAAATGTAAGAAGTGAAAGCTTTGCCGTTAGGACATGTTTCCAATCCCCAGACGAACATTTAAAGACATATTTGCCCTATTTAGAATTCACAGAACAAACACAAATAAAGAAATGATAACTAGTGACAACTGGTGACATAAATTGCAGCAATTTAAAGGATGTTATATACATTTACTCTGCACTTATGGTGACTGGGAAATATTTTATGTAGAATTTTTCAGCTACAATAATGCAAAAGAAATAAATGTGATCAGATTAACAAACACGATGGTAGAAATGTAGGCGTAAAAATAAAGTTTACATAAGTGTGTCAAAGAGTTTCTCAAGACAACCCCATATTAAACTCTTGAAAATCAGATGATGTTCATAAGTTGAAGTTCAGAAACTCAAACCAACCAGCGAATATTGCTTCGGGAGATCTGCGGCTGGTTATACATGTCCTCTGCAGAAGATTAAATCTGACGAGGGGACGAGATTTTTCAAATCTCATCCATACGCTCCAGACATTTTCTGAATGGACAAACTTGTATTCTGCTAATTTTCAAATCCACATCATGCTCATTTTATTGCAAAAATGCTTGGGATTTTTACAGCAAAATTTCTCCATTTGCAGATTTAATGTAATTTTCACCCATGTGTTGAACAATTCTGCACAAAGAATTACATGCTGCATATCAAGTGAGGCGCCGAAAATGTATGCAAGGTGTAGACGAGGCTTTTAAAATCCCATTAATTTTGCAAACTGTGCAAATTTGGTGTGGATTTTCCGCGCAGAAAATCTCCAATATAATGCAATGGCAGCTTTTATACTCAGTGTAGCAGGGATCAAATCGATATGATTAAGATGCAGATCTCGCTTTGGATGATCAGCAGGAAAAATTTTGTTTTGTGTGTTTCATTGGGTCATAATGTCAGTCAAGAACCCTATTAAAGAACATGGAAAGCGGTCATTCGGGTAAAACAACAGCAAATATGGAAAACAGAGAAAAGAAAGAAGGGAGCAAGCCAAAAAGGAGAGGAAATAGAAAGCAAGGGAGAGAAAAGGACAGAAAAAAGAGGACCAGAAGCTACAAAAAGAAATAAAAAGTGGGGATAGGAGTAAAAGGATAGAGAAGAACACATGGATTAGTGTGTAGGAAGTCAAAGAAAAGTTGAGGTGAAATGACAGAAGTGGTAAAGATCAAAGACAAGGTAATCCAAAATACAGGTGTAACTGAAAAAGAGGACATATGGAAAATGGGAGATAAGCAGTACAAAAATAGGAAAAGAGGAAGGACAACAATAAAAGAAGAAATTATATCAGTGTGTGAGACAAAGGAGGGAAGAGACCAGGAGGGAATACAAATCCAGCACAGAGGTGACACAGGAGGAAGCTTTATGTCTTTGCACAGAAAATCCTGTTCATCAATATTATAAGTCTCCATGTATAAGGAATAGATAGGAATTATTATAATATGCAGAGATGAAATCTATCTAAGGACACTTTGGCATTGCGCTGTATTAGATATGTACCCTGAGGGTTTATACACAGCCATACATAATAAAGCAGTATATCATTCTTTGGTATATGTTGCCTCATTAGAATAATGGTTTGCAGTGGTGAAACACAACTAAAATTATTAAGTGAAAACGTGAATGGAAAAAAAATACACAAAGGGTTTAGCTACAAGAGGATATTGTAGGGAAAACGTAAAAAGAAAAATCTATAACATATTGACTCCTAGCTCCTTCAAGCCTAGATTAATCCACCAGTGAAGAAGTGTCCTCCACTCCCTCTTGCATCAGTATTGACTGGGAATTACTTAATGTGCTTTATTTACTTAGTTTCGCTAACTCAGAAGAACACGAGTCTTAATTACTAAAGATGAATGCATGAAGTGAAAGAACTGCATGTAAGAACCACACAGGGTAGTGGAAAGGTCACTGAGTTATATGCACTGTACCTTTTGCTCTAAAGGAAATATATCTTTAAAGGGGAATTCTCAACTTCTTAAATTGCATTAATTAGTTCGCTTGAAAATAAGCAAGCTTGCAAATAACTCACTTTTTCTATTTGCTGCCATTAGTGTAAAGCTGGCTTCCATGGAGATTGTCCAGTAGTTACATTCCAGGAGAGGGGTTAACGCCTAACATCCCAGTCAGCTCGGTTCAACCCATTGATTTCTAAAACTGTAGTTAACTGCTCACCTCCCTCCCCCCTTCTTCTAATCTTCTGAAGAGACGCAGTTATAAATCACCAGCCCAGCAGCTTTCAGAAGATGTCTGCTTATTCACAGCTCTCTGCTGTTGCTGTTTAGGATCTGTGTTCTTGCTCAAATGCCCTGTTATCTCTACATGAAAATATACTAACAGTAGTGGAAATTTTAGAACTGATCGCCGAATGTGATAGGCCAGAACTTGTACTGGCATAGCTTTGCTTCTCACCAGTGTGGTCACTCAAGGAGTAGAGCCCGTCCTGCCAGAAATCAGTATGGAAACTAAGTCTTTATTGGTATGAACTGCTCAAGAGACAACTTTAGAATGCCTATTTAAGGGTGAAAATACTTTATTCTTTAACACACTCAATGATTGTAGTAATGAAAAAGCCTAAAAAAAAAGAAAAAAAAAAAAGAAACTAGATGAACAGCAGAAGACAAGTGTGTTGAACTTGTGCGAAGCAGTGACCTGCTACTCCTGCCATACTGTAACAAAAAGCAAGTCTGCAGGTGACAGAACAGAACTTGTATACTCACATGAATATCTGCAATAACTTCTTTGAGAGAAGCTCCAAGGAGAAGTAACCCAAAACCCTTAGGTTTAATAATGCAACACTGGAGTGATGCAAGCGGTAATGAGCTATGCAAAACATATCTAGGCCTGTGACAACTTATCACCTGAAAGCACAAGCATTAATTTACCTTCTCGGTGAATCGTTTCTTTTTTCCCCCAACCGCATAATTTTCCTCTTGGCTCAGCTTAGAGCACAGAAGATATACATGCAATGACCACAACATTCTTTAAATTAATGATGCATGGTTTAATATATTAACAGATTTCTCTTAAGTAAAAAAAACAAAAAACAAAACAAAAAAAACTGGATCAATGTTTTGGGCTTATTGCCAATGATCCCTGTAAGGCTTACCCTGACAATTGAGGGATGAGTTATCATAGATTAGACGATGCCTCATTAATTTCAAACTTACAGGTCAATGATACAATTTGCATTGGAGTAATAGTATTTCACTCGGCTCCTGTGATCTCTCTCAATCATCTTCTCCGTTTCTTTTAAATGTCAACTAAAGCTTGTTGACTGCACAAATCTAACAATTAGCAGGTCAATTTGGCTGCAAGGTTACATATGCCACAGCCATTAATTGGCTAATGATACCTAGCGCAAGTCTTACAGCTGAAATACGAAGAGAAATGACAGGTGGAGATGAATGAATGCAGCCGCTTGTTTTTTTAAGCTCTCTCTGACAATGGAAAGTTTACTTAAAGGAGGAAAATTGGTAAGAGGATTTTTATTCACCTGCACCTGCATATAGCCATATGGTGCCAAAAACAATTAAGCTGCCCACGAATATGGGTTGTGTCTTAAGATGGCCATTCTCTTTCCCAGTGCTGGTCCAAGCCCAGATTGTCACCTTAGGCAGACCAAACAAAACTATTCTTTGGGCCAATTGGACGACTCTCTAATTAGAGGATTTGTAAATTGCTCTCCACTTTGGCTAAAAAAAGGGGGGTCCCCAAGTGGATGGAATGGTGAAAAATTGTCCATGCTTCAATGTGGTGACTAGAGTAAAGTCAATATGGACCTCCCCATGGCACAGCATGGCTACGGCCAATCTGCACTATGTGGAAGCATAATAGCTGCAGTAATACAGATGCAGTCTGACCTCTGTCTGTGTATACAATCCTGCTATAACTTATGTGGCAATTAAGGTAAAAAGTAGATAAAAGTCTTTATGAAAAGATAAAAAGGTTCCCAGTCCCAAGGCAGTTATGTGTTTCAAGATTTATCAAATTATTAACCTGCTTTCGGGCGGACGGCTGTTAAGCCTGTAAAACGTGTATACAGCCATCAGAAGGAGACTTGCACAGCGTCTAGTGGTGCACATTAAATGCTGCTTAATGATAATGCAGGAAGGAAGAAGAGAGCTTTACAAATTGCAAAGAAATAAAATGTAGACAGTCGACAGAATTTGCTCTTTGCTGATTAACTTTAACCACTGAATTTTTCAATACAAATCAATAGAAGAGCAGCAATTGGGCCAAGTGGAAACCATGATGGAAAATCTGCGTGAGCCTCAGTCTCCAGACTTGTATATACCACAGTGCTTGTTGATGTACTCAAATTTCTAGATAGAGATTTCCTCAATATACAGTATGTGCTTGAGGGTTTCTTACACTTCCATTATGGAAAGCTGGTTGACATCGCTCCTGGCTATCTTCATGGTTCTGTAAGGGGATTGTTCACCTACCCTAGACTCCTGTTGGTAAATATGCTCTTAGTTCTGCCATTTTATGGGCAGGGAGATAACCAGACCACATTGCCAATCAAGAATGATGGGTTACAACAACTTCTAGAACTATAAAGGATGCCATAATGGATGAAGGCGGTATTCCTCTAGGGCGGTTTAACGATTGGTAGGGTTGTCATCTTGCTAAAAGTGACCAGTCGCAATCCAACATCTAATTTATTTTCTTAAAAGAACGCTCTATGCA
Source organism: Oophaga sylvatica (assembly GCA_033576555.1). Classification (NCBI taxonomy): domain Eukaryota; kingdom Metazoa; phylum Chordata; class Amphibia; order Anura; family Dendrobatidae; genus Oophaga; species Oophaga sylvatica. Next base: position 583,405,890 of record JARQOD010000002.1, read on the forward strand.
AAACGGTTATGCCTAGTTCATGGCGTGAATGCTTGCGTCATCCTATTAAAGCCTGTACGCGGAGTTTTCCTTGGAAGGTTCCTCTAAGTATCTCTATGCTGATCATTACACTAGCAGGGCACAAACTTACCTTCTCCTGTATCTCTTGTCTCTCCTTGTGGGCTTCCTCAAGCTGCGTCTGAAGGTCATTGATCTGAGCCAAATCTCGGGAGGACTATGGGAGAGAACGACAGGGTTCGTTAGGTTGCTCATTGAGAAGGGAAGGTGCGCCCCACTAAAGACAAGGAAATATTCACTACTTGAAGAAATTATCCCGAACACACCAAGTCCCAAGGTTCTCGGGCCGAGCTAACTGGTCTGCAGCAAAAAAAATCAATTTGCTTTATTTACATTACAAGCAGTTAATCTATTGATAAAGTTGTGCATTTAATTAAACTAGATGTTTCTAAGCAGTAGATTTTCGTGCTGGCTGTCTTCTGCTCAAACAGGCAGAGCATTGAGCTCAATGTGCAATAATCCAAGCTGTAGGGCAGGCCCCGCAAAAGGCCCATATTATATCACAATGTGCAATAATCCGAGCTGTAGGGCAGGCCCCGCAAAAGGCCCATATTATATCACAATGTGCAATAATCCGAGCTGTAGGGCAGGCCCCGCAAAAGGCCCATATTATATCACAATGTGCAATAATCCGAGCTGTAGGGCAGGCCCCGCAAAAGGCCCATATTATATCACAATGTGCAATAATCCGAGCTGTAGGGCAGGCCCCGCAAAAGGCCCATATTATATCACAATGTGCAATAATCCGAGCTGTAGGGCAGGCCCCGCAAAAGGCCCATATTATATCACAATGTGCAATAATCCGAGCTGTAGGGCAGGCCCCGCAAAAGGCCCATATTATATCACAATGTGCAATAATCCGAGCTGTAGGGCAGGCCTCGCAAAAGGCCCATATTATATCACAATGTGCAATAATCCGAGCTGTAGGGCAGGCCCCGCAAAAGGCCCATATTATATCACAATGTGCAATAATCCGAGCTGTAGGGCAGGCCCCGCAAAAGGCCCATATTATATCACAATGTGCAATAATCCGAGCTGTAGGGCAGGCCCCGCAAAAGGCCCATATTATATCACAATGTGCAATAATCCGAGCTGTAGGGCAGGCCCCGCAAAAGGCCCATATTATATCACAATGTGCAATAATCCGAGCTGTAGGGCAGGCCTCGCAAAAGGCCCATATTATATCACAATGTGCAATAATCCGAGCTGTAGGGCAGGCCCCGCAAAAGGCCCATATTATATCACAATGTGCAATAATCCGAGCTGTAGGGCAGGCCCCGCAAAAGGCCCATATTATATCACAATGTGCAATAATCCGAGCTGTAGGGCAGGCCCCGCAAAAGGCCCATATTATATCACAATGTGCAATAATCCGAGCTGTAGGGCAGGCCCTGCAAAAGGCCCATATTATATCACAATGTGCAATAATCCGAGCTGTAGGGCAGGCCCCGCAAAAGGCCCATATTATATCACAATGTGCAATAATCCGAGCTGTAGGGCAGGCCCCGCAAAAGGCCCATATTATATCACAATGTGCATTAATCCGAGCTGTAGGGCAGGCCCCGCAAAAGGCCCATATTATATCACAATGTGCATTAATCCGAGCTGTAGGGCAGGCCCCGCAAAAGGCCCATATTATATCACAATGTGCAATAATCCGAGCTGTAGGGCAGGCCCCGCAAAAGGCCCATATTATATCACAATGTGCAATAATCCGAGCTGTAGGGCAGGCCCCGCAAAAGGCCCATATTATATCACAATGTGCATTAATCCGAGCTGTAGGGCAGGCCCCGCAAAAGGCCCATATTATATCACAATGTGCAATAATCCGAGCTGTAGGGCAGGCCCCGCAAAAGGCCCATATTATATCACAATGTGCATTAATCCGAGCTGTAGGGCAGGCCCCGCAAAAGGCCCATATTATATCACAATGTGCAATAATCCGAGCTGTAGGGCAGGCCCCGCAAAAGGCCCATATTATATCACAATGTGCAATAATCCGAGCTGTAGGGCAGGCCTCGCAGAAGGCATATATTATATCAGCTGGCGAATTCAAACGCCATGAACATGGGGATACACTGCAGAGACATCTTATTATAGTCGCAAATGGTGACATGTCCACCAAAGGACAAAATGTGACTAGTTAATGCAATGGCTGCTGGATCTCTGAGCTATACAAAAACAACAACTTATTGTGGCTAGCACCCCTGCATTGTTAATCACAATCCCCCAACTTGTACACTATTACCCCATATATTTATATTATTAACTATTGCTTAAATACTTTCCAGAATTTATATTTTAGAAATGCAAATAAAATTCCTCTCAAGTAGTGTGTTGACCTGCCACATAGCGCCTGCATAACTTTATAAAAGGGCCACACATCTCGTACTTCTAGATTCTCAGCTTCTTCTCCTATACTCGGGTCTCTCGTAAATAGGTGTCTCACTTTAAAAGGAGCTTTAAGGTAAACACCATATTATCCTTTAAGTAGCATACTCATCCAATTAACGGAGTTGTTCGCTTTCAATTAAGGTTCCATACAAAACAAAACAAACCGTGCTGTACTCTCCTTCCCCGACTCCTCCGGTGAGTCGCGGCAGCTGATCCCAGTACTGGCATTGACTGCGGAGATGACGTCATGTTCACAGAGTGGCAGCCAGTCAGTGAGCTCAGTGTTTTTGAAGGGTGTACTCATCTACACTGGCAGAGTCGCTAAGCTCACTGTCTGCCGCGCAGTCAAAGTGAGGTCAGTGCCGCAGCCAATGCCAGACACCGCGAGCAGTGGCGGCGACTTGCCAGTGGACCTGAAGAAGGTGAGTATAGTGTGTTTTTTATTTTTATAATAAACTGCAGCCAGGGTAGAAACGCAAGATTACTTGCCTATGCTTTGAACCATAGTAAGATTGTGACGTCACTATGAACGGCCTTCCTGGAACCCTTGTGTGGAACGCACAAAGCCGCTTGCAGCTGAGTGAGCCCTAGAGGACGGAGCGCTATGCATTTGGGACACTACCAGCGGCTCCTGAAACTGAACTCTTCCTACCACACACCTGTATAGGATATAGTAAACAGGGAATCCCCACATGTGTTCGGGCTAACAGCCGCAAATCATGCAGCCGCAGGGACTCTTATATAATATACGAGCCTTCCCAGATGCTTGGATAAAACCCGAGCAAGCTCGAATAAGACATTATCCGAGCATGTTCGCTCATCACTAGTCTGGAGAATTCAAGCACGAGTTAATACAATGACAAGGAAGAAACATATCACATATCCGTAATGACCTTAGAAAAGCACTCGTTGCTGGCCATCAATCTGAGAAGGCCCATTATACTACCGAGATCAGAATGCTCAGAGAAATTGCAAAAAAAAAAAATCAAGAACTTCAGCTCAGACTCTAAAGGCTTTAGATGGCACTTTAAAAGTTCAGGTCCATAACAATACAATTAGCAAAAGACTGAACAAGTATGGATTGCTTGGAAGATTCTTCTACCTAAAAAACACAAGGCAATGTGGCTCTTTTGCAAAGTTGCACATAAACCAAACACACGAATGAAACAACGCCCTTTGTACAGATGAGACCAACAAAGTGATATCTGGCCATAGTTCCCAGCAAAAAAACAAACAGAGCAGATTGGCACAAGCACCTCATGCCATCTATCAAACACGGTGGTGAAGGGGTGATAATTTGAAATGATTTTGCAGCCACATGACCCGGGCAATCCAAAAGTGAAAAGCTTTTTCAAAAACAGGACAGAACAATGTTCCCGAAAACAGCAGCCAATCTCCATCAAAATAATTGAAAAGGAAAATAATCATGGTATCACAATGGACAATCCAAGTCCAAAACTAAACCTGATGGAAATGCTGGGACCTTAAGAGAACAGTGCAGAAACGAATGCTCACAAACCTCAAAGAACTTAAAGCTAAGAAGAAGAACTGACTAAAATTCCTCCGAACAACATCAGAGACTAATAAAGCCATACAGAAAACGATTATATCAAGTTATTGCTGCTAATGGTGCTACTACAAGCTATGGATTCAAAGGGTGTACTTATTTTTATTTTAACACACTGTACTTTTTTTTTTATAAATATAACACAAATCAGTTTCTGCTGAGGAGTCACCTGAGCCACAGCTGCCTTATGTTTCTTCATCAGCTCATTCATATCCTCCTGGTCCTCCTCCATTCTGCTCTGTAAGTCGTTCTTCTCCCTCTGCAGGCGGCTGACCTGCTCCTCCAGCTGTCAATTAGGAAATCAGAATGGGTTATCAAGGCACAAAGGCTAGAGAGCAAGAAACACGAACATTAAACTATTACATTTGTCATTTGCTTGCTATTGTTTCCATTAATCGTATCCCCCTTATCCGGTATTGAAAGAAATGCTGTGTGATAAAGTTTATTATAAGGAAACAATAAAGCGAAATGCATGACATTTAATGGGATAATTATATATCATTATTCTAGTGGTGATCCACTACTGCCACCATGATAATGACAGGAAAAATGGTGCTCTGAAACCACCGCCACAGAATGCTCCGACATAAGAAACGCAGAGACACAACGCCATTAGAGCCAAGAAAACGTCAAATGTTATGTCATACATTTTGTAAAGTAGGCAGCACACCATTGTGCACAGACTTGAGGGAAGAAAATAGATTACGCACTTCATGAACATACAGGGCCTCGGTGTGACAGTCTACCCATGTTTTAACCATACTCTTGGGCAGTGCCAGTCCTGCCAGTACTGTTAATGAGAGGTAATCGGAGGAAATCTTAGTGACACATATTGGAAGCAAATACCAACAAAGCTCCTGAATTTGCAAGAAAGCATTTTCCGCAATGTTTGAAACATAGAAGAGGTATGAGGTCTGCAACGGACAAACATGGAGTTCTTTTGTAAAAGAACCAGCTACACCAACTGACAAAGCAACAAGCAGGTGCAGTCCTGCCCTCACCCACAAAGGACTTGAATAGATAAATAGGTAGATAGATAGGTAGATAGATAGATAGATAGATAGATAGATAGATAGATAGATAGATAGATAGGTGTTACACCCGGTCCCCGTGCTGGCCCTGCATCCCGTTCTGGTCAGTCACCTCCTGCTAGTCACTGTTACACCTGGTCCCAGCGCTGGCCCTGCACTCCGCTCTGCTCACTCACCTGTCCCATCTGTTCCTCGGCGTCCTGTGTCCTCTCCCACTTCCTGGCATGCTGCTGGCAGGCCTCCAGATAGTCTGCTTAGGACGCGAGGCCGCGCCCACCGTCTCTCTTAAAGGGGCAGCGTGCATTTTTTGAAATAGCTAATTAACCAATGGCTGCGCACTCAGTACTAGATCTGGTCACTCCACCATTAGGGGAGTGCCGGAGCAACGTGTTCTATCATTGCTACATCCGGTTCTGTTCCTGATCTGTATGCGCTGCGTCTGCAGTCTCTGTGCTTCGCTGATACTGTTTGTCTCCTCAGATCATTGCTAACCTGTATCTGGCTATCTTGGACTATCTCGGCTATTACTGGCGCAAGTGTCAACCCGTTCCGCCATCAGCCATCCGTACCCGTGGACCGTGACAAGGTCACTAAAGCCAGCCTTCTACCATCCGTTCTGGACCAGGACCTTACCCTTCTCTGTGAAGAACTTTCCACGGACTCTGTAAATACCTGTTACCCTTTTGGTCCCTCTGGGACAGCTGCCACGTGTCCGGGGTCTAACTGGAGGTAGCACCTGTGTCCTCTGGGTATTCCATTCTGGTCCTGTTCGAGGGGCCTTACTACGGGTACCCGGGGCTCCACTAGTTACGCCCCCTTCGGAGCCCCCCGGACCGCGGTCTCGAGGTTCCACATTAAAAAATAAAAACGAATGTGAACTTCACCACCTCTGCCTCCGCTTCCATTCGTTACAGATTGCTCCGGCCATGGAACCCGCTGGATCCCAGAGATCTCCGACCACGGATCTGTGCCAGGAGGTGACCCGTTTGGGAGTTCAACAGGACAAGATCACGACTTATCTACGCAGCTTGTCTACCCGCATGGATTCCTTAGGGTCCTCGTCTGCACCTGACTCTTCTATCAATAATCAGGTACCAGTTCCCATGGCAAGTCAAGGTCCCCGTCTGGCGGCTCCTACCCGTTTCCAGGGTGACCCTACTCTGTGTCGGGGTTTCCTCAATCAGTGCACTCTACACTTCGAAATCTTGGGGCATATGTTTGCTTCTGACCGAGCCAAGGTGGGCTTCATCATGTCACACCTGGGAGGAGAGGCCCTCGCCTGGCTAAACCCGCTATGGGAGAGAGGAGATCAGCTGGTTAACGATCTTCAATCTTTCCTAGAGGCTTTTCGCAGGACTTTCGATGAACCTGGTCGCACCACTTCGACTGCCTCAGCTCTGCTCCGCCTGCGCCAAGGTACTCTCACGGTAGCTCAGTATGCTGTTAAATTCCCACCCTCTCGTCTGAATTATCGTGGAACAATGAGGCCCTGGTTGCTAATTTCTGGGAAGGCCTATCCAGAAGAATCAAGGATGAGCTGGCGGGATGGGACAGACCTACCCTCTTGGAAGAGCTAATATCCTTGGCAACCCGAATTGACTTGCGTTTTCAGGAGCGTTCCATGGAGATCAAGCAGGACAAAAGGTCCTATCACCTGGACTCTAGTTTGTACAAAACAGGTACTTCGCCCTCCGCCTCCGAGGCCATGGAGGTGGACCATGTAAGTTTGGCCACCCGCCGCCGGGAGGCACGTCGCAAGGAGGGAAGTTGTTACTACTGCGGTAGTTCTGAACATTTGATCCATTTCTGTCCTAAAAAGTCGGGAAACTCCAGTGCCTAGGTCCGGTAGGAGGGGCCAACCTAGGTAGAGAACAGTCCTCTCCCTCTTTACACATCTCAGTCTCCGTGTCCTATGGAGCAATAAAATTCTCCGAACATTGTCTACTGGATTCTGGAGCTGCAGGGAACTTCATCCAGCAGGCGGTGGTGGATCATTAGCGCTTACCAGTCCAGCGTCTTCCTGATCCGTTACAGGTGTCCGCCGTGGATGGCAAACCGCTGACCGAGCCCGTCCAGTTTCAAACCGAGTTGGTGGAACTCCGGGTAGGTCTAATGCATACTGAACAAATGCGATTTTATGTATATCCCGGTTTATCCCATCCCATGCTTTTAGGTTTACCTTGGCTCCAGATGCATGAACCAGTCCTTAATTGGAAAACAGGAGAAGTTCTGCGTTGGGGAGATACCTGCATGAATCGTTGCTTAACCCGGATTCAACCTGTTTCGCCTCCAGTCCAGCCTGATACCCTGCCAGGGTTGCCTGCCGCTTATTGGTCCTTCTCTGACGTCTTTGGGAAAAAGGAGGCTGAGAGACTACCTCCACACAGGTCGTATGACTGTCAGATAGAGCTTCTTCCTGGAGCATCTCCTCCTCGAGGGAGAGTTTATCCCCTTTCACAGGCAGAGACTCAGGCCATGTCGGACTACATCCAAGAGAATCTGGCTAGAGGATTTATCCGAAAGTCATCGTCACCGGCAGGAGCTGGATTCTTCTTTGTGAAGAAAAAGGATGGATCCTTGCGGCCCTGCATTGACTGTCGGGGTTTAAATCAAATCACGGTAAAAAACAGGTATCCATTACCTCTTATTTCAGAGCTGTTTGATCGTCTCCGAGGGGCCAAGATCTTCACCAAATTGGACCTCAGAGGGGCCTACAACCTGATCCGAGTCAGAGAGGGGGACGAATGGAAAACAGCCTTCAACACCCGTGACGGCCACTATGAATACCTGGTAATGCCATTCGGCCTGAGCAATGCACCTGCGGTCTTTCAGGAATTTGTTAATGACATTTTCAGGGACTTGCTCTATACTTGTGTCGTGGTTTACCTGGACGATATTTTGATTTTTTCTGCTGACTTGACGTCACACCGGAGGCAAGTACGCCTGGTCTTACAAAGACTGAGAGAGAACAGGCTATATGCCAAATATGAGAAATGCCTCTTTGAGCAGTCTTCTTTGCCTTTCCTTGGGTACATTGTATCTTCCACAGGATTAAAGATGGATCCGGAGAAGTTGTCTGCAGTTCTCAACTGGCCTCGTCCGTCTGGGCTAAAAGCCATACAAAGGTTCCTCGGGTTCGCCAATTACTACCGGCAATTTATTCCACACTTTTCCACCCGAGTGGCTCCAATCACAGCCTTAACCCGGAAAGGCGTAAACTCTAAGGAGTGGTCCTCCGAGGCAGAAGAGGCCTTTGTTTCTCTCAAAAAAGCCTTTGCTTCCGCACCTGTTCTCCATCGTCCTAATTCATGTGAGCAATTTTTTCTTGAGGTTGACGCTTCTTCCATAGGTGCAGGAGCAGTTCTGACCCAGAAGTCGTCTACAGGGCGGATGATCTCGTGTGGTTTTTTTTCCAAGGTTTTTTCTCCTGCAGAAAAGAACTACTCTGTCGGTGATCGCGAACTGTTGGCCATCAAATTGGCTCTGCAAGAATGGAGACATCTTCTTGAAGGAGCTCATCACCAGGTAATCATATTCACCGACCATAAAAACCTTGCCTATCTCCAATCTGCTTTAAGACTGAATCCCCGTCAGGCCCGTTGGGCATTATTTTTTGCCCGTTTCAATTTTGTACTTCATTTCCGTCCAGCTGACAAGAACATCAAGGCAGACGCACTCTCTAGAGCCTTCTTGCTTCCTGAACTGGAGGAGGAACCTCAGCACATTATTGAACCTTCTAAGTTGGTCTCCGTTGCCTCCACTGATCTGGCCCGGCTTCCTCCTGGGAAGACTTTCGTGTCCGCTTCTGATCGTACTCGTGTTCTGCGCTGGGGTCATTCTTCTAAGTTGGCTGGCCATGCTGGTCAGAAAAAGACGCAGCAACTCATCTCTCGTTATTACTGGTGGTCTACCATGGGCAAGGATATCCAGGAGTTCGTCGCAGCCTGTCCTTCATGTGCCCGTAACAAAACTGTTAAACATCTTCCAGCCGGCAGGCTTCTGCCTCTTCCGATTCCGTCCGCTCCCTGGCAGCACGTGATTTCATCACGGATCTTCCCATTTCTTCTGGCTGCTCAGTGGTATGGGTTGTGGTGGATCGCTTCTCTAAAATGGCTCACTTCGTTCCGCTATCTGGTCTCCCGTCTGCTCCAGAACTGGCCGCTCACTTCATTCAGCACATCTTCCGTCTACATGGATTTCCTCTCCACATCATGTCCGACAGGGGCGTCCAGTTCACCTCTAAGTTCTGGAGAGGACTCTGTAAAATGGTAAAAATTGAACTAGATTTTTCTTCTGCATATCATCCCCAGTCTAATGGGCAAGTGGAGAGGATCAATCAAATCCTGGCTGGATACCTGCGTCACTTCGTCAACGCTCATCATAATGACTGGGTAGAATTACTGCCCTGGGCGGAATTCTCCTACAACAACCAAGTAAGTGAATCTTCTGGAAAGTCTCCCTTTCAGATTGTGTTTGGACTGCAACCCGGAATTCCTCTTCCTGTCTCGGGATTGTCTGATGTTCCGGCAGTCGATACCTTGTCTAAAAATTTCTCGGACATTTGGAGAGAGACCAGGTCGGCTTTGGAGAAAGCTTCTCAACGTATGAAAACGCATGCGGACAAAAGACGTTTGGAGGCTCCCATCTTTCGTCCAGGAGACAAGGTATGGCTCTCCTCCAAGTACATCCGTCTGAAGTTACCATCGTACAAATTGGGTCCCCGTTTCATTGGTCCCTTTGAAGTCTTGAGACAAATCAACCCGGTCTCTTATAAACTGAAATTGCCTAATTCTCTAAGAGTACCTAACTCCTTTCATGTCTCCCTCCTCAAACCAGTAGTCTTGAGCTCCTTCTTTAAGGACCCGGGTACCACTCCTGATCCGGTCTCTGAGGATGATGTTTTTGAGGTAAAACATATCTTGGCCTCTAAGAGAGTAAGAGGTAGGATCTATTACCTGGTGGACTGGAAGGGTTTTGGTCCTGAGGAGAGGTCTTGGGAGCCTAAAGAGAACATCCAGGCCCCTCTTCTTCTTAAAAGATTTCACGCATGCTTGAAAAAGAGGGGGAGTAAAGAGGGGGATACTGTTACACCCGGTCCCAGCGCTGGCCCTGCACTCCGCTCTGCTCACTCACCTGTCCCATCTGTTCCTCGGCGTCCTGTGTCCTCTCCCACTTCCTGGCACGCTGCTGGCAGGCCTCCAGATAGTCTACTTAGGACGCGAGGCCGCGCCCACCGTCTCTCTTAAAAGGGGCAGCGTGCATTTTTTGAAATAGCTAATTAACCAATGGCTGCGCACTCAGTACTAGATCTGGTCACTCCACCATTAGGGGAGTGCCGGAGCAACGTGTTCTATCATTGCTACATCCGGTTCTGTTCCTGATCTGTATGCGCTGCGTCTGCAGTCTCTGTGCTTCGCTGATACTGTTTGTCTCCTCAGATCATTGCTAACCTGTATCTGGCTATCTTGGACTATCTCGGCTATTACTGGCGCAAGTGTCAACCCGTTCTGCCATCAGCCATCCGTACCCGTGGACCGTGACAAGGTCACTAAAGCCAGCCTTCTACCATCCGTTCTGGACCAGGACCTTACCCTTCTCTGTGAAGAACTTTCCACGGACTCTGTAAATACCTGTTACCCTTTTGGTCCCTCTGGGACAGCTGCCACGTGTCCGGGGTCTAACTGGAGGTAGCACCTGTGTCCTCCAGGTATTCCATTCTGGTCCTGTTCGAGGGGCCTTACTACGGGTACCCGGGGCTCACTAGTTACGCCCCCTTCGGAGCCCCCCGGACCGCGGTCTCGAGGTTCCACATTAAAAAATAAAAACGAATGTGAACTTCACCACCTCTGCCTCCGCTTCCATTCGTTACAGTCACGCTGTCCATGTGCAGCAGCGAGCTCCCTGTCGGGGGTCTCATGCTCTCTCTGCTTCTCAGCGTCCTGCTCTCTCTCCCTCCCCATCTCCTGACGTGCTGTCAGCAGATCTTCAGGGAAAGCTATTAGGACGCGAGCGCGCACTCCTCTGGTTTCTTAAAGGGACAGAGTGCATTTTTTGAATTTGGTAATTATCCAATGGCAGCGCACTGATTACTATTTCTGGTCTCTGCTCCATAGTGAGAGCGCCGGAGCAACAAGTATCTACCATTGCTACATCTGGTTCGCTCTCTGACCTGTCTGCGCTGCGTTAGCAGTCTCTGTGCACTTGCTCATACTATTTGTCTCCACAGAGTATCAGTATCCTGTTATACCTGACAACCTCTGCAATCACCTGTGCAATTTTTATCCCGTTCCGCCCACAGCCATCCGAATCCATGGACTGTGACAAGGTTACTGGAGCCAGCCTGCTACCATCTACCCGTAACCAGGACCTTCCTCACCTGTGTCCACCTCTCTACGGTCTCTTCCATTATATCTGTTACCCCTTTTTACAGCTGCCACGTGTCCGGGGTCTAACTGGAGGTAGCACCTGTGTCCTCCGGGTATTCCACTCTGGTCCTGTTCGAGGGGCCTTACTACAGGTACCCGAGGCTCACTAGTTATGCCACTTCGGAGCCCCCGGACCGTGGTCCAGAGGTTCCACTTTAAAAATAAAAAAATAATGTGAACTTCACCATCTCTGCCTCCGCTCGCATTCGTTACAATAGGTTGATAGATAGCTAGAAAAGAGAGAAAGTTTCTCAATGAAGACCTCAAAGGGGTTCTCTAGTGAAGACAAACTTATCACCAGTCTACAGGATAGGGGATATGATATTGATTGGTGGGGGTCCGACTCCTGGGATCCACATTGATTGGCAGACTGGGGACTTTAACTCCCGTTTGAGTGCAGTGGTAGTGCACATGCTTGACTGCTGCTCCAATCATTCTCTGTGGGGCTGCCAGAAAAAACAGCGTACCATTCTAATGCGAATAAGAGTTCCCTGGTCTTCCAATCAAAGCAGGTCCCAGCGTTCGGACCCCCAAAGTTCTGTAAGGCATCACCTATTCGCAGGATCTTCTCTTCATTGGACAACCCACTAGTTAGACATAAAGAAAGATGGGGCACGTGAACCATGATCTGCTGGGAGGCACATGAGTACTGGCACGGCGGTATTTATAATTCAGACTATCGCTTTGGAAACCCATTTTTCTAGAATTCTACATTTCAGATAATGTCAGCGCTATGCGGCAGAGCAGCTGAAGGCAGAACGCGACGGTGCTGGACTTGGGAGGGGCAGTGCTGTTAATAACGAGAATAATGCTGGCTTCAGAAAGTTAATGAATCTATTAGCACATCATTCCAAAAGTAAAACGACTTCTCTGGCTCCGGCGTTGCTGTCATCTATCTTATTATTACTGGGGGGGCGAAACTGGACACAGCTTAGGAGAGAGATTTATTAAACTTAGTCTAAATGAAAATGTCACGCCAAGGCTGCCTGCCCCCGTATTATTTCCACATGATGAGAACGGCAAACCCGGCAAATGGATCCAGCAGCAGAGAGGTTAACCGAGGACAAAACTTTATTCAGGCCTCAATGCAGCTGTGACGGTCACAATGCAGATTGTGTTATTATATTAGGCTACAAAACCGGGATCATGAGAACCAATTACATTATGAGCAGGTTTCTATATAGAGACATTTGAAGGTCTTTAGCAAATATTCTGTGGGGCAGTGTTACACGATATCAGGACAAATATAACCTCCAATACAAGAATCGGCTCTTATAACCGAGGACAAAATACTAACAAACCAGATTTTCAATGCCCCTGGATATGACAAAGAATATTTCTTTGCAATTAAATCATGTCCAAAGCACAGAGCTGGAAACCGCTTCTGTGAAGGGAAAAGTCTGTTCCTCATGCTAGAAAATAAGGTAGATGGTTTAGTTCCTAAAGATAGGTCTCTTTTTAAAAGGAATCTGTCAGCAGGTTTTAGCTTTGTAATCTCAGAGCAGCTTGATGCAGGGTCAGATACCCAGATTCCAGTGATGTTTGACTTACTAGGTTGTGTGTTGCTGTTTCAATAAAATCAGTGTTTTATCAGCAGGAAATTATTACTACAGGACTAGGTGTCTCGTGCCTCCAAGTCAACTGCTCTGTGTAGTCCTGCCCTCACTACTGATTAGCAGCTTTTTGTCCATGTACATTGTAAACAAAAAAAATCTGCCAATAGGTGGTGTGGGTGGGGGTATACACAACTCCACATCCTGAACACTGCTAGACCTGCAGAAAAGTGATTGTATCAAAAGACAGCATCAGACCATCAAGTGACACATCGCGGGAATAAGGGTCTCTGCTCCTGATCATTCTGCTCTCGGATTACACAACATAAACCTGGTGACAGAGTCCCTTTAAATGAGTTGATAGAGAAGCATATCGGGCAATGTAAAGTTTCGGATAATTCAGACCATAAATAAGAGACCTATCATAGATACAGAACAGACTGAAAACAAAATGTCTGAACCCCAAGTTTGTGTAATTTTGACACCTTATGACCTAAAAGTAAATTCATAGGCATGCTTTAGCTTTTGGTGCAAATAAAAGGGGAGGACTCACCTTGTTAAATGGGTAAAATTGCAAAGTGCTTCTAAAAAAAAAATAAACCTTGTAATTTACCCTTTATAGAAAAATTCTCTCTGTTGACCCAGGGCTTTTATTTCTATAGTTCCTTGCTCGGTGACCAGGTTACCTGCAGTCAGAGGTTCCCAGCAAGGAGCAATGATTGGCGCTTGTAAGCGCTGCCCAGAATGCCTGTTGCAGCCTCGTTGCCCCTCTGCTCCACTGATGCTGCAGAGGCAAAAGATGCCTCAGCTTGTAGCATAAGAGAGTGCGCAGTTCGGACCAGTGGCGCGACCATGCTGCTAGTCCGAGATGTCAATGTTCAGGAGGGCACCAGCCATTGCAACGAGGAAGCCAAGAGACAAGGGGAGTGGTGCGCTCCTGAATAAAGAAATCAATAACCACCTAAAAATAATCATTCTGGTTTTTCGGTCTCCACTCCGCCTTTAAAAAAAAAAACTAAAAAACGCTCAAAACCACAAACTGCTCTCAATAAAACTGACCACGCAAAAAAAAACAAGTGCACACAGTTCAATTGATGAAAAAATAGTTACGGGTTTGAAATATGGCAACACAGACCAGGAAAAATCTATATATATTTTTTTTGGAAACTTCGAAATTTTTCTTTTATGACTTGAATATGAAAAAAGTGTATGCAATTTTGGCATTTGCATAATCATTCTAATTATGTTTCAGAATAATTTTTACGGCAAAATGAATGCCGTAAAAAACAAAAAAATACCAAAAACAACAACAAAAAAACCATGGAAGAATTGCATTTTTTTTTATTTCACCACACTTGGAACTTTTGGTTCTTGGAGGGAAGGGGAAGCGCAACGTAAAAATTAAAATTGTCTGCCTCCTTAAGGGGCCAAAGACAAGTAAATTCCAAGGTAGCTTGTTTTCACAAGCCCTTTGCAATTTTTCCCATTTCGGATGATACAATACCCTTAAAAAAATTGTACGCCAGCATTTCAGTTAGTGGCTCAGTCACCGGCAAGGACACGACGATGCGTGAATTAATGAGAACGATAGAAGAGTATACAAAATAAGTAACATTTTAGAACAACGGATAGTAGACAGCAACGTAGCACTGGGGTCAGAGGGTCAGCTTAGACCAAGTTTGTGTGTTTCGGTTTCCTCGGGGTTGTCTGGCGTCCTCCCATGCTCTACGGTTACATTAATTGACTTCCAATGAATGTGGCCCCGGAGTATGTGTGCATGCCTGAGATAGGGAAATTACATTCTGAAGCCCAGGGAGACAGGGATCAATAGGAGTGCATTCTCTGTACATCGCCGCAGGATATGTTGGCTCTAGGTAAAGAACATTCAAGAAAGAAATAAACCTTACCGCTGTCTTCGCTTTGGAAATATCATCGATTTGAAGATGGAGATCCTCCATTTCAACCTCCATGGACTTTCGAGACTTTACGGCAGCTGCGCAAGTAAATTCAGATTCTTCCAGCTGTGATTAAAACACAGAATTCAATAAGACTGTTCAACAAAGACTTGGGCTATCAATATTTCGTGGGGATTTGATTTACGGCCTGAACTACATATACAGTAAGGGAAGAAGAGAAAGAGCTACAGCGCTGGTATAAAACATATGTAAGGAAATGCGATTATACATTCAGATCAGCCGGTGCCAGCCTGGAGGAGATGCACGAAAGCATTTTAATGGGGCAGTTTACTCCAATTCTATGGAACTCCTGGAAAACATATTTTGCGCTTGCATGTATACAGGCTGTCAGACTTGTATGATAGCAGATACTTGGAGGCAGATTTACAGCAGAGAGTGTCAGAGACGGTAAAATATTTCCCCAGAAGTAAATAACATTGCAGAAAACAGTGAATTTATGGTCTGGAAAAGCTAGGAGGGAGAAGAAATAACGGGGCCAGCAACACGGAGCAGGAACCCGGGCACCAATCTGCTTTACATTATGAAGCGGCCTCTTGGGGATTTCTCACAGCTTCCTGATAATTGTTTTACCCCTTCAGAGTACACTTGAGCACAGAGGAAAGCTCGGAGACCGCAACACTTTTATCAAGGCGCTGTCACAGGAGCCATGCTAGATTTTTCTATTAAGCACTCAATTCTTTTTCCCTATTATTGTTTTTCAGAAACATTGGCAAAAGTTGTGGAACACATTCTTCTATGAGAATAACAGAGTCACTTATTAAACAGGGCACAAAGTCTTTAAAAGAAAAAAAGCCTCCTAAGAATTTTTTTTTTTCTCAAAATCTGTTTTTATGTTGTAGGGATTCACGCTCTCAGTAGGCATTAGAGTTCACACCGGCCCCGGATTCTTATGTCCAAACAACGTGAACTCCATAAATTTCCAAAGTTTTTTAAATAAAACACAGCATTTTGCCAGCATACACATACCAACAACAATCACAGTCCTTTTTTAATGAAGGCAAAGCAATAAAAGGATCTCATCCCACACTACAATTCAGGTCCTCCTTCATGCTCTGTACTCACATTCACTGGTTACTCAGAAATGGCTGAGCAACTCCCAGTTCCAACACACAGACTGCTCAGCTTCCCTAGCTGACCGAACACAAAATGAGCACAGGGTTTGGCTGTAATCATAGCTAGCATAATCAGGTCCTACAGTGCTAGAATTTAAGCCAGTCCTACATGGCTTTCCTACATAGTGAATGTACTGTAGTGTCAGTGCAATAATACACTCACCTACCACTGTCTTATCCAGTATCCAGTACTGCGCTGCTCCGCTCCTCTTCTCAGTGATGTCAATACTTTTACATTGTAAGCCTATGATGCCTCGTTCTAACACTCCATACACTTACAATGTCAAAGCCATTTTCTGTCTCACGCAGAGCACAGTGTGACCTGGAAAATCTAAAAACGGTGATGTCTGTGAGAAGAGGAGCGGAAAGGCACTGGATCACGGAGAAGATGGTGGTAGATGAGTATATTTATTAACACATTACAGTACATGCACACATACACAGGTTCTGGGAGGGCATATTCTTCCTCCTTGACTTGCTCTCTTCTATAGGGGTTTCATAAGTTACAGTAAGTTCACAAGTGTCTTAGATTTCTCATGAATAGATAAACTAAGTGACAAACAGTACAGAGGTCATTAAAGAGGTTGTCCACTACTTTTTCATTGGTCATCTATCTTTATGATAGGTCATCAATGTCTGATCGGCTGAGGTCCATCACCCGGCACCCCCGCCGACCAGCTGTTGTCCGTGTCAGCGACTGGAAATACTCACTCGTGGAGCTAGCAGTCTTCTGATAGTGGCCACGGCAGGATACTACATATCAACCTCCTATGGACTTGAACAAGCCTCAGCCAGTAACAGAAGATTGCCAGCTCCGCGAGTATTTCCAGTTGGTGGCCACCGACACCGATAACAGCTGATCGGCGGGGGTGCAGGGTGTTGGACCCCAGCTGATCAGAAATTGATGATCTATCTTAAGGATAGGTCATCAATGATAAAGTAGTGGACAACCTCTTTAACAATCCCACTGCGTTTCCTGAATCCAGAAAGTCAATTAATTACACAATAAGACCAAGTTCACACAAACGTTGGTATTCTCAGATTAGTCATAACAGGGTCCGTGTGCTGCTCTATGCTCTCATCCACACAGAGGACAGGCGCCATAATCTGTACCATTGCTCATGTGCACTGACAATGTGGATACTTGGCCAGCATGATGTGATTATATGCAGGCTGCTGCACACACGGACAACATACTGCCCACAAACGTGTTTGTGTGACCCAAGCCAAATGCATTCTCCTTTCCATATTGTTTTGTAGCCTGGCAGATTTGCCATTTAGGAGTCAGAGAAAGTTCAGTGAAAACCAAAATGACAACTAAAGAATACATTTACTATAACTGAGGTGGATGGGGGGGATAGAGAGGCTTCCCATTCTTGAATGTAGCTGGTGATAAGCCGGGGACAGCCTGGTGGACTGGTTAATTTGAAATATATTAAATTGACCTTTGTGTGGGTGGTAGGAGAGGAAAGGGAGAAATAAAATTTTTAAGCCCCGTTAGTGACTGGTACTGATGTGAACGATGACCATCTGCTGGATATGTTGGACCTACACAAGCACCAACGAAATAACACAACACATTTTCAATAATACAATAAAAGACATCTCAAAACTTTTCTACTGGGGTCTAAATATGATGTCTTGTCATAGAAAGGCAACCATTTTGAAAATTATCGTATAATGTGTCTTCTGACCCCAAAAGGTCTTTAAAATAAGCATAAGAGGAGTCCAATAAGTTGCTAAAGTCCTGTACATCATATGATGACTTCTGCAAGACTATCACCCTAGCTGTGCTTCAGATTGAGAAAAACACTTTAAAGACATAGTAATAGGGAATCTAGATTGTGAGCCCCAATGGGGACGGTGCTGATAATGTCTGTAAAGCGCTGTGGAATATAATGGCGCTATATGAGAGTGTAAAATTAATAAAAATAAAGAGTTTATGATTCAGTACATTACAAAAAAAAAATCAATACATAAAAAAAACCTGTAAGAAATAACAATCCAAATGACTGGGCCTGAACTAGTGATAAAATATAACATTAACAACAGAGCGCCAAGTACCTGGCTCCTCAGCTGTGCTATCTCTCGCTTGCTTGGAGCATTGTTCTTCAGGTGGTCCAGCATGATCTGTGCATCGGCAAGAAGAGCTTTTGTTCTCTTCAGGTCCTTTCGTAGACGTTTCTCAGTTTCAAAGTCGCGCTGACCGACCTAGAGCCAATGTAACAGTGTGAATCATGGTCCTGAAGCCGGGTGCTGGCCTACCACAAAGTGCTTCCAGCTCCAGGCAGGCAGCACGCACGGCTGCTCGCACTGACCTTTTTTATTTTTAAACATACCTGTTCACTAACAGAATTTAATCTGCTTTCCAGGTCTCTCTTCTCTCTCAGGACCTTCTGTTTATCCTCGTACTCCTCTTCTAATTGTACTTCCATCTGCTTAAGCTATTCAGACGGAAAGAGGACGGTGTTAAAAGAACAGTCTTCAATTACACGACATTGAAAATGGCAACACATTCAGGCGATTGCAGCAATGAGCAAACAACAAGTAGGAGATTCTCACTAAATAAGATTACAATAGAGCTGAGCTACAGTACCAGGCATAGCCCTACAGACACGAGTGGCGCTATATGTTATATGAAAAATATCACCGTGATAAAATAACTTTTGTCTGCAGTTTCGTTCAATAGAAATATACTAATTTACAACCTATCTGGACAACAACTTCTTAAAATGAGGCCACAAAGCATCAATTAAAAGAAGTAATGCATTGGAGGCGAAGAATTTACAACCTCGCGTTCGTGTATGATCGGCAGGCATCATATCATGCACGTATCCTTTACATTGGAATAGGACACACTCACATTTCCTTACGATTGCGCACACCTCTTGGTAGATATGTGGGCTTGAGCATTACCTCCTAATCCTGGCCATGGCTCTATAACCGCACTGATTGCTATAGAATGGTTCCCAGGTATATGTAGTAGCTAGGAGGTGTACAATGCAGTGGACCTCTACCCCACTAGTGACAGGAACTATGCCAGAACGGTGACTAAAGCAGGAGAGCATGTCCACCCACCAAACAAAAAGTCAGGTGGGTGAGGGAGCGGCGCACGCCAGAAGACAGATTATGGGAATAGCCCATTAAGGCCGGGATCACACATGCCAGAAACTCGCACGATTCTCGTACGAGTCTCTCGCATGAACACCCGGCACTGCCGCCGACACTCGGACCAGAGCGTGTGGCTGCATGTAATTTTATGCAGCCACACGCTATCCAAGTGCCGGCGGCAGTGCCGGGTGTTCGTGCGAGTTTCTCGCCTGTGTGATCCCGGCCTAAGAGAATGATCCCCTCTAAGAAGTTCTTGTGCCCTGATGGAATGATAGAAGCTCTTCCGTATTCCTACTTAAATCCATTTGGTCCAAATCTACCCTCCCAACCAGCCCGACGGTGTCACCTTTTTCTGACATGACTGGCGAATCTCCTCCACTTCTTCATCTTTATTCTCAAGTTCTTTGGAGTGTGACTGCCGGAGCCTTTCCATCTCCATCTCCAGGCGTAATTTTGACTAAAAGGGGGGAAAAAAACAAAACAATTTTACCTTAAATCTTAAAAGTACCTGTTACCTCTATTGTGCTGCTTACATTTTCTGCGATTGCTCCTCTACAACAAGCCATTTCAAACACTAGTAAATGGTCGTACTGTAATGTGTGAATACTATAAAGTGTAGCTTTGGCAGAGCCAGCAATATTCTGTCTTCATCCCTTTAAAGAGAATGTCAAAGAGAATTGGAGAAGCTGCAATAGTGGACTCAGCATGTGGCTGGCAGTGGCCTGGATTTCGGGTTAAAATAATGAAATCACTATTTTCTAAGCTCAGCATGCCAATAGAAGACCTCAGGACACGTCATCACTACCTGCAAGTGCAACCCACTAAGGCCTGTTTGAGCCCTAATGAATAGCTAGATTTTTCCAATTTTGCCTTTATGCATTTCAATAGCCATAACTTTTTTTTCACTGTTGTGGCTGTTTGCGTTTTTATTTAGTGCAGGAGAATTTTTTCTTTTGTGCAGCTGGAATACAAATAAAATTATTCAGTGCGCCTAAGCAGAAGGCTTATTAGTGATGAGCGGACGTGCTCAGATAAGGTGTTATCAGAGCATGCTGTGGTGTTATCAGAGTGTCTTCTGTTATGTTTCGGTAGCTGAGGAGAGCAGGCAAAAAGGCAATACACCAGAGCAGTTGGAATCTATGAGATTGCAGTACCCTGACTAACCACCACAACTAGAGGCAGCCATGGAGCGTTCCTACGTTGGTCCTAGATGCCTCGTCACAGCCTGAGAAACTAACTACACCTAAAGACAGAAACAGGAAAGCTATCTGCCCCGGAGCAGAACCCCAAAGATAATAGAAAGCCCCCAAACATGTAATGGCGGTTAGACAAGAGGAAATACTGACAAAGAAAGAAAATAGTATGAGCAAACGCTGGGGCCCAAACTATCTAAATAGAAAAGGATAGGAAGGGTACTTACTGCAATCCCAGAAAACCCTGAAAAGCACCAACTCTACTAATTTCAAAATCACCTGAGATCACACGACCTCTACCACCTAAATTAGTTCTCTGGTGTAACAAAATCAAAACAGCAGCCACTGAAAAAACTGGAAAAAGCAAAAGAACAAAACTCAGTGGCTGAACTAAACTGAGAGGGCAGAAGCCCCCGGAGGGGACCCTGAAGGCCCCCAAAGAAGTGCAGTACAAAATGCAAAAATATAGCACAAACACAAAAGAAGCAAAAGTCTTATCTGTAAGCAGGAGATGCAGACACGACAAAGCAGGCTACAAGGGAAACTGGAATGAAGGATTCAGACCAGAACAATTGATCACCGGCAACCCTGATGGGAAAATGACTCCCTTATATAAGACCAGTCAGTAACACCTGATTCCCAGTCCTCACAATCTTCACTAGCACCGCTTGTAACCACCAGAGGGAGCCTCTGCTCAGAACTCATCTCAAACCCATTCACAACAGTACCCCCCCCTTGAGGAGGGGTCACCGAACCCTCATTTGAGCAACCAGGTCGGTCAGGATGAGTTCTATGATACGCACGGATAAGTCTCCTAGCATGGATGTCCGAAGCAAACACCCAAGAATTGTCTTCCTGACCATAACCTCTCCATTTAACCAAATACTGGAGTTTCCGTTTAGAAAAACGAGAATCCAATATTTTCTCAACCACATACTCCAGATTGCCCTCAACCAAAACAGGGTCAGGAGGCACAGCAGCAGGAACCACTGGCTCAACAAACCTCTTCAACAAGGACTTGTGGAACACGTTATGGATCTTTAAATGTCCCTGGAAGAAGCAAACGAAAAGAAACAGGATTAATAATCTCCATGATCTTATAAGGTCCAATGAACCTAGGCTTAAATTTAGGAGATGCTACTCTCATAGGAATATTCTTTGAGGACAACCAGACCAAGTCCCCCACTTTAAACCGAGGACCATCAGTCCTATGCCGGTTAGCAAACCACTGGGCCTTCTCCTGAGAGAGGGACAACCTCTCTACTACCTGGTCCCAAATCTGTTGCATACGCTCCACAACAGAGTCAACACCTGGACAGACAGAAGCCTCCGTCTGTCCCGAAGAAAATCGAGGGTGAAACCCAGAATTACAGAAAAACGGAGACATCAAAGTGGCAGAGCTAGCCCTATTATTAAGAGCAAACTCAGCCAAAGGCAAAAAAGAGACCCAGTCATCCTGATCAGCAGACACAAAGCATCTTCGATAAGTCTCCAATGTCTGGTTTGTTCTCTCAGTTTGACCATTGGTCTGAGGATGAAATGCCGAGGAGAAAGACAATTGAACACCCAGTTTAGAACAAAAAGTCCTCCAAAATCTGGAAACAAACTGGACTCCTCTGTCAGACACAATGTTCTCAGGAATGCCGTGTAAACGAACCACGTGCTGAAGGAACAACGGCACCAATTCAGAGGAGGAAGGCAACTTAGGTAATGGCACAAGATGTATCATTTTGGAAAACCTATCACAAATTACCCAGATGGTGGTCATTCTCTGAGAAACAGGAAGATCGGAAATGAAATCCATAGAGATATGGGTCCATGGTCTCTTGGGCACAGGCAATGGCATCAACAAACCACTAGAGCGAGAGCAAGGCTTGGAGCGAGAGCAAGTCCCGCAGGACTGCACAAATTCCCTGACATCACGAGACAAGGTAGGCCACCAAAAGGACCGACTAACCAAGTCTCTGGTACCAAAAATTCCGGGATGCCCAGCCAATGCGGAACAATGAATCTCAGACATCACACTCTTTTTCCATTGGTCCGGGACAAACAATTTTCCAACAGGGCAGCGCTCGGGCCTATCCTCCTGACACCCCTCCAGAGCAAGTCTCAAATTGGGCGAGATGGCGGAAAGAACTACACCCTCTTTCAAAATAACAGAAGGATCAGATAACTCAGGAAAGTCCGCAAGGAAACTCCTCGAGAGGGCATCCGCCTTAACATTCTTAGTGCCAGGAAGAAAGGAAACCACAAAATTAAAACGTGTGAAAAACAAGGCCCACCTGGCCTGTCTAGGATTGAGTCGCTTGGCAGATTCCAGATAGACCAGATTCTTATGGTCCGTAAGGACCACCACCTGATGTTTGGCTCCCTCCAGCCAATGTCTCCACTCTTCAAAAGCCCACTTCATGGCCAACAACTCCCGATTACCCACGTCATAATTACGTTCAGTAGGAGAAAATTTTCGAGAGAAAAAGGCACAAGGGTTACTTTTAGAGGTCTCTGGATCTTTTTGGGACAAAACGGCACCTGCCCCAATTTCAGAGGCATCAACCTCCACCTGAAATGGCAGAGAAACATCAGGCTGCCGTAGAACAGGAGCAGAAGTGAATCTCTGCTTAAGTTCCTGAAATGCAGAGACTGCCTCAGGAGGCCAATTCACCACATCAGAACCCTTTCTGGTCAAATCAGTTAATGGTTTAACAATAACCGAGAAATTACCAATAAATTTACGATAAAAATTGGCAAAACCCAAAAATCTCTGAAGAGCCTTTAATGAAGTAGGTTGGACCCAATCACAGATGGCCTGAACCTTGACCGGGTCCATTTCAATAACAGATGGGGACAAAATGAATCCCAGAAATGAGATCCTCTGTACGCCAAAAAGACACTTTGATCCCTTCACATACAGAGCATTCTCTCTCAAAATCTGGAATACAGTTCGAACATGTTTCACATGAGAGTCCCAGTCATTAGAAAAAATCAAGATATCATCCAAATAAACAATCAGAAATTTATCCACAAAATCCCTGAAAATGTCATTCATGAAGGACTGGAAGACGGAAGGAGCATTAGTGAGCCCAAAGGGCATCACTAGGTACTCAAAATGCCCTTCAGGGGTATTGAATGCCGTCTTCCATTCATCCCCGTGCTTAATGCGAATAAGGTTATACGCCCCCCTGAGGTCAAGCTTGGTAAACCAAGTAGCGTTTTTCACCCTGGAAAACAGGTCAGAAATCAAGGGTAACGGGTATTGATATTTCACAGTAATATTGTTCAAGAGACGATAATCAATACACGGCCTTAATGAACCATCTTTTTTGGCCACAAAGAAAAAACCGGCACCTAAGGGTGAAGAGGATGGTCTGATATGACCCTTCTCCAATGATTCCTTGATATAAGACCGCATAGCGTCATGTTCAGGAACAGACAAGTTAAAAAGGCGACCTTTAGGGAATTTACTACCCGGCACTAATTCAATAGCGCAGTCATAGCTCCTATGGGGAGGCAAGGATGCAGATTTACTTTCGCTAAACACATCAGAAAAATCAAACAAAAAGTCAGGAACATCCTGAGCCTGGGGGGAGGCAGAAAAAACAGGAGTGTTGGTATTAACACATTGGCAGCCCCAACTGGTTACAGACACAGATTTCCAATCCAAAACAGGATTATGAGACTGTAACCAAGGGAAACCCAGCACGATAATGTCATGCAGATTATATAGAACCAAAAATTTGCAGCACTCCTGGTGATCAGGTTCAACCCTCATTATCACCTGAGTAGAAAACCGGGGTTTATTCTCAGCCAAAGGGGTAGAATCGATCCCCAGTAGGGGAATAGACTTCTGTAGGGGTATCAAGGGAAACCCACAACGTTTAGCAAAATCATAATCCATCAGGTTAATAGCTGCTCCAGAATCAAAGAAAGCCTGAGCAGAAAATGAGGACAGAGAGCATATCAGAGTAACAGTTAATAAAAACTTAGTCTGAACACTACCCAAGACAACTGAGCGTGCAAAACGTCTTCCCCGCTTAGGGCAGACTGAAATAGCATGAGAGGCATCACCACAGTAGAAACATAACCCATTGCGCTTTCGAAACTCATGACGCTGTGCCCCAGACACCACTCTATCACACTGCATGGGTTCAGAAGCTGGTTCACAAGGCAACACCATTCCACGCATACTTCTCCGCTCACGCAAACGTCTGTCAATTTGAATCGCTAATGACATAGAATCATTGAGACCAGAGGGGACAGGGAATCCCACCATAACATCCTTTACATTATCTGACAGACCCTTCCGGAAAAGGGCCGCCAAAGCGTCGTCATTCCATTTGGTCAGGACTGCCCACCTACGGAATCTCTGACAGTATAACTCAGCGTCATCAAGCCCCTGATTTAATGCCAACAAGGTTTTTTCAGCTTGATCAGTGACATTAGGCTCATCGTACAATAACCCCAAAGCCTGAAAAAACGCATCAACATCACTCAAAACAGGATCCCCAGGTATCAGGGAAAAAGCCCAATCCTGAGGATCGCCGCGCAGGAGAGAGATGATAATTTGAACCTGCTGCGCTGCGTTTCCTGAGGACTTAGATTTTAAGGCAAAAAACAATTTACAATTATTTTTGAAATTCTGAAACTTAGCTCGATCCCCCAAAAACAAATCTGGCATGGGAATCCTAGGTTCCACAACAGGCAACCTAGCAAGATATGCAGCAATACTCTGAACCTCAGTGGCAAGCTGATCCACACGGCCAGACAACTGCGCAAACTCCATTGGGAGAAAAGATCCTCCCCAGCACCCAGAGATACAGAGGGAAAAAAAAAAAAAAAAAAATGCAACAAACAGAAAAATATCTCTGACAACTTTTTTTTTCTTTCACAATTTTTCCCTTCTGTGAGTACCATACAATTTTCAATTTTTTAGGCCGGTGATACTGTTATGTTTCGGTAGCTGAGGAGAGCAGGCAAAAAGGCAATACACCAGAGCAGTTGGAATCTATGAGATTGCAGTACCCTGACTAACCACCACAACTAGAGGCAGCCGTGGAGCGTTCCTACGTTGGTCCTAGACGCCTCGTCACAGCCTGAGAAACTAACTACACCTAAAGACAGAAACAGGAAAGCTATCTGCCCCGGAGCAGAACCCCAAAGATAATAGAAAGCCCCCAAACGTGTAATGGCGGTTAGACAAGAGGAAATACTGACAAAGAAAGAAAATAGTATGAGCAAACGCTGGGGCCCAAACTATCTAAATATTAAAGGATAGGAAGGGTACTTACTGCAATCCCAGAAAACCCTGAAAAGCACCAACTCTACTAATTTCAAAATCACCTGAGATCACACGACCTCTACCACCTAAATTAGTTCTCTGGTGTAACAAAATCAAAACAGCAGCCACTGAAAAAACTGGAAAAAGCAAAAGAACAAAACTCAGTGGCTGAACTAAACTGAGAGGGCAGAAGCCCCCGGAGGGGACCCTGAAGGCCCCCAAAGAAGTGCAGTACAAAATGCAAAAATATAGCACAAACACAAAAGAAGCAAAAGTCTTATCTGTAAGCAGGAGATGCAGACACGACAAAGCAGGCTACAAGGGAAACTGGAATGAAGGATTCAGACCAGAACAATTGATCACCGGCAACCCTGATGGGAAAATGACTCCCTTATATAAGACCAGTCAGTAACACCTGATTCCCAGTCCTCACAATCTTCACTAGCACCGCTTGTAACCACCAGAGGGAGCCTCTGCTCAGAACTCATCTCAAACCCATTCACAACAGTCTTCGGCATACTCCAATAATAGAGTCCTCGCGGCTGTTTGTCGGCTGCAACACATGCGTGGAGTTGCCGGTTTGTTAGGCAATCCCTGGGTTGATGACATAGCGCTCGGCCAACCCAGATCGTGTCACCAGGGACAAAATCCCTTTGAGCACAGAAGTCCAGAGATGGTGACATTAAAGGGTTAACAGCAGGGATTAAAAGCTCATTACACAGATGAGCATACATAGCACAAAATCTTAAGCACTGTAAAAAAGATAAATAAAAATAAAAGCACATCAGTGATCGTTAAGCGATTTTTCAGTACTTTAACTATCCTTAGGAGCTGATTGAAGGCACCATGGAGCAGCAGAAACGGTGCAGCTCCGTACACTGCACAGCAGCCATCAATGGCATTGCACAGCTCTTCGATTCAACCGGAGAGGCGCAGAACCAATCATGGACACTACGCAATGTATGGAGTTTCAATACCCCTTAAATCAGCTGGTGGTGACGGAATTGGGACTTTCGTCGTTCTAAGGACAGTTACAGACAACCATATACGTCAGATGGGTGCTATCCGTGGTGTTGACGGATAGCCCATGTTATTTTATGTGGCTGTGCACAAGTCCGATTTTTTCCTCGGACCGAGTGGTATGATGGGGTGGGGGGGGGAAATTGCAGCATGCACAATTTGCATCCAAGAGTTGGATGGCACTCATCCACTCAAGTCTATGGGTCCGTGAAAAAAATCGTAACCGCATACGGATCACATCCGAGTGCGGTCCGATTGTCGCAGACTGACTACATGGAGAAGGAAATTTTTTGTCTCCATTGGATCAAACTCTGATCAGTATGTGATTAGCATAATTGAACCAATTTTCTGGGATTGAGCGAAAACGGTCGTCTGCACTTGCACGAATACAGACCATCCAAAAACATGCAAGAAATCGGGCAACGAATATCCTGGAGGTAAAAGGAGTGGTTGCAGTCGAAGGAGACTAATCTCAGTCTGAATAGACAAATGGATAGTTTAACTTTACAAGTGCTGATCAATAAGAGTTAAACCCCCAATTTGGTGGCATATTCCTTTCCCTTATTCTGTGTTCCCTGTTTCCGTCTCACAGGATATAATCATGTTACAAGTAATGCCGCCATACAAGAAAGTGACAAACAAAAACCCGGCGCATCCGGGTGCCCCTTATGTGGGATGATCGCTGTCAATGCACAAACTTTAGTCAGTAGTGCACACCAGAGAAATTTCTGGAGTCTTTACTCAGCAAGCATGAAAAAAAACCATCAACATAGAGAGGAATAGATGTGCAAACCGCACTCGAGACGGCATTTACGTAGAGTGACTGCCCCACCGAGGTGCAAGGAAAATGCCTGCTCACAGCACTCCGGCTACATTTTCTGCAAAAAAAGAAATCTAAGCAGTGAAGAGAGAGCTCCAAGTGCTGAACATATAGGAACAGAGGCCAGACAAGTCTCCTGATGACCATTCATCTCTCTGGCCCAGTCGCTGACTCTGCAATCGCTCCCTGATGTCAGGACAGCTAATGGCACTTCTTTAACTTTTACAGCTACCAACAGGAAGATATATAGGTAATGGCCAGGAGCAGGCCAGGAAGGAGGCAGAGCAGCGGATGAACAAGGACATGAAATCTTACCGATTGTAGATATTTTTATTACTATTTTTCTAAGAGTGAATGAACGGCCGGGAATCTGAG